>JACCHV010002890.1:0-647833 GCA_018907245.1 Eupristina koningsbergeri | reverse complement strand
CTGGGGATAACAGAAATAATTCATAAAGTAACGATTAAGTTCCACTTTTAGCATATTTTTTTACAATCACATATTTTTAATATAAGGAAATGGAATTAAATAGTAATTGGAATTAAATTGATAAGACAAATGTTTTATTTGATCATTGAATCGACATTTCTATATAAAAAATTTGGAACTTTATATTGTGTACCTAAATTTTTTTTAACTATTTTAAATAAGTATATTATAAATATTAAAATACTATTATTAAAAAGAATTTGAATGAGTACATACGCTAATGTATATACAAAATTTGTATTCATTGCGACATTTTTTATGTTAATTGTAATAAAAATTATTTCCAAAAAAAATTTTGATCTTACCTACTCAAAATAATATTAATATATGTTGATTTTTACTATGGTCAAAATTATCATAGTATTTTCTTCATACAAATTTTCATGGTGCAGTTATCACTGAATTTAGTGCATGAATGCTATCTAATTTTTCTTTTTTATATTTTTTTTATTACTTCACAATATAAATTATACAATTGTTCTTACCCCATGTATCACGTTTTATTTATAATTTATTTTATATCAAAGAATAATAGATGAACAACACTTTTTTATTCTTTTACACAATCATTTTTTAAAATTTTTTTACATATGTTGAGAAAATAACTTTTTAATATGTTTAATAAGTTGATTTAATAGTTGGTAGTTTTAGTAAAACATAATTTTGCACAAAATTTTCTTTACTGTTTGATCACGAAAGGTACAATGAGTACATTACTTTACACTTTTATATTTTTAGAAGATTATTATAATCTATTATTGCTTAAATATAATAACAGTGCACAGTAAGGAGACAGAATAAAAATGAAGATTTCATTTGATTTATAGAAATCTTTTCCAAGTATTATTTATTTTTAACAAAAACGTAGAATCTGTTTTAAAAATGAACAAACCCAATAATAAAATAGTTTAATATAAAAAATTAAAAAATAAATAATAAAAAATGTAATTACGTAAACTTTTTTCTCACAGCAAATTTCATTATGTCATATGACTTTTTTATTACATGTAAGCGCAATATACGTTAAGTTAATAAAATATCAAAGATCTATTTATTCAGGGCAGAATCGAGGAATCTGGTCCCTTTTCTTCAATATGACTATAAGACTATAATGTCTATGATAAGTAGTATTTTAATTTCCACCTGAATGTGCACGTAATATTCGATACGTGATATTTACAACTGTTTATTACAATTGCTTCAATAAAGTTTCATTTTTATTGAAAACTTTGGTATGCCCTACAATCTTCGGTTTGCATACTTCAATTGACAAAGTTCGAACCGCTTGTAGGGTTGCGATGAAGTTTCTTTCCCTGTGACGATGGCTTTTCAAGTTATTAATCGGGGACTATGCAAACCCTCGACTTGCGTATCGATTGGTGGACAGTGTTGGGTATCGGCTGGACCCCAATCATGAAGATTGCCACTATTGGCCAATCGATGAGTAAGACGATGAGCTATCGAGAAACCTCCACTACCTTCCAATTGCGTTAATACTATTATCACTTGTCTGAAATAAAACAAGAGACATTTTTTTTAAGCTTTATCTTATTTTATTCAGATACTTTTTTATTTAGATTTTATTTTGATATTTTATTTAGAATTCAGTACATATTTTTGATAATTGTAGTGTGCTATAATTTGGAGTTACGTTTAGTTTTTTATCTAATTTTTTCATAAGATATTGTTAAATTTTCAACAATAAAAGAGTATTTTATTTTAAATAAAACAATACAAAAAATATAAAAATTTTCTTTTTATTGACAGGGACTTTGCCATTTAATTGTGTTTACATAAATAATTTGATTCATACATACATATATTTTAATACAAATTCGAGGGAGCGTCTTGTTTAATAAATATATTTCAGAATCAAAATTTTTAAAATGTAAAAATTGTAATTTTTCGATTCACGCTTAATTTCAAGCAAGGCAAAGATGTTTGTAAAGTATTTGACAAGAATGTTAATAATATATTTTTTCATATATATCAAAAAAAAAAAAAAAAAAAAAAAAAAAAAAATAAAGAAATTTCTTTTATCCTAAAATATTTAATTTTACCTATGAATTGGAGGAACACTGTCGGCAGTCCTGAGTTGTCCTCTTGTTGATACAACATTATAGCTTTCATGACAATCACATTTGACATGAATCCACTTATTGATATGGCGATTTTCAACCATAACGACTAAGCCTGCCCAACCTTTGGTTAAATAATAAGCTGTCATGCCTTCTCTGCCCTATAAATATTAAATTTTAATACCCCTTGAATTATAATAATTGAATAAATCGTTTACAGACTTCTAATTTATATATTTTTTGTTTTTGCAACGAGATAAGATAGAGAGATAATGCATCAGGGATATTACATCGTGAGGATTTTTGCAAGGAGATGTATGACACTTGAGCTAAAAAATATAGTAGAAGACTATCTAAAAAGATGGCATTTGCTTTACTTTACAAGGGATATAAATTTTAAAAGATAAAAAAGACATAAAAATAATAAAATGTATGCCTAAAGACACGTATTAGCGTAGCATCACAAGGGATCGTACAATATTTGAATTTCGCGGGCGATTTCTCTAGATGTCGCGCGAGGGCACTGATGGGGGGAAAATTCTAGGGAAAATATTAAGAAGCAAAAATTTTGAATTTGCATTTCGATCGAATTCGAGCGTAGTTTTTTGATCAGTTATAATTAAAATATTATTTGGCTTAATTGTCATAAAGGTTTTTTTTAAGTGTTAATAAAATTGTCTGTATTTTAAATTGATTTTGTGATTTTAAGTGTTTTATTTTAAATTTATTTTCGTATTTCATGAAGTTTTGTTCATATTCATTGAAAGAGCCAAGCTACATTTAAAAAGGGAAGTATAATTTCTTAATTTTCGAATCAACACTAATATGTATGTAATATAATTAAAAATAATAAACATTCTTTAATATTGACTAATATTTACCTCGTGTCGTTGACCTTTAGCCAGGGTAAGACTAATGATAGCGTCAGCGAGCACAAAAGCTGGTGGTGAGATTTGCTCGACGAGGAGCCTTTTGGAACTGTGGATTGCCAAAACGTATTCGGGGTAACTCGAGGTGTCCTCCATACCAGTGTGCCAGTGATTAAATGCGAGGCAAACGACGATGTATAAATCACGTTCGAGCATCTTGTGGCAGCCGACGAAACCGCGTACCTGGCGTTTGCTGTGCTCCACAAGACGACCAATTTCCGGTGCAGCAGGAGAACGTGTACGAAATACCACTACGCATAGGTCTAATTGCGAACGTTGCGACTTCTCCGAGTTCCTGAACGTATGGACAAACAAATAAGCTTTTTCACAATCATCTATCTTACAAATAATCTACGTTATGAATATAATGCTCAAAATTTTTTAATTGCATTTAAAACAATAAAAAACATTTAGATAAATATTAAACAAAATTCTAACATATAAATACTTTTAAATTGAACTAAATTAATCTTGTCATTTTTTATATCTAGCATATATGTTATCTAACACATCTAAGACTGAACTTTATCCATTTTAATTCATAATAATATTTAATTTTTGTAAAAATAATTTGTAAAATCAATAGATAATAATTACCTCTGGCCCTCTTGGAATAATGTGAATTCAGTCTCGGTAGGCTCTAGTACCGTCAATAGTACACAGGATAGATGTCTAAGGGATGATAGGGGTGGTAAAGTCCCTCTCAGCCTAACTTCGCTCCACCCAACTCTGGTTTTACAGATGTCGATGCAATCGAAGTACCTTAATAGATCGTCAAATGATATCCAGAAGACGCCGTCCGAAGCTCCGTGGGGCATCAACATCTCGCGTAACTGAATTGTCCAAATTGAACTATCATCTGACCAATCACCTTTCCAACTATAATGACCCCAAGGATTGCGTAGTCGTAGTAGCCTGATTCCCTATCATACAAGTAAAGCCAAGCTTATTATTTTACTTTGATGCCACAAATTTTATTTATAAAATAATGACATAATTATAAAAACATGTAATCTAAAAAATTTATTCTTCATATAATTAGACTTTTAATAAATTTAAATCTAAATATTTGAATATAATTTGGGTTTTTAAATTTACCTGTACGTCGCGAACATCTAGCACAGAATATGCGTGCCTGCAACAACATTTAATAAAAATAATTAAATACCATTAAACAAAAAATTCTTTGAATAAAAGAAGAGTATAAATTATATAGAAATTACAATGTAAATATACATTTATGTAAGCATATTTTATTCTTTTTTCAGTTTAAAATATCTAAAATTTGTAATTTTTAATCCTTTCAAATATTTCAAGATTATTATATAAGTTTAAAAGTAGTCGTAAATATTAAAGAGCGTCTAACCTTGGTCGAAGACCCTTTCTTTGATATTCTTCCTCATCGATTTTCATGTTACCACCACCGCAACTTGCACCCATTAGGAACATGGCCAGGCGTGAAGAAAGTAGTTGCGCCCAAATTAAATCCTTGTCAAGTTCATCTTCACTTGGCAATGCTGACGGCTGCAAAGGAATACTTTCGCAAGGAGCACCAGTCAAAGTGGCTAGGCCTTCAATAGCTCGTCCAGAAACCAGGGCCTCATAGCAACCATGGATTTTGGCTACAGCTTTTTCGATTAAAGGCACCCAGAGTTGTTTTCTTTTAGCCTATTTCGTGATAAACACATAAGATATTTAATCAAATACATATTTTTTTTATTAAATTGACCATTGACTTATTTATTTAAAAGAAAAATTTGTTGTAATTTGATTTTAATTTTGTAATTGTAATTTTGTAACTGCAATGTATTTTTCGTACTAATATTTAGTATTTGTCTTTAAGTGCTTATTCATATTATAACGTGCTTTTAGTGTTTTTGATTTATTTATTAACGTATAATTTATTGTTTTCATATACGAAGCCATACCTAAATAACTAGAATAATATTTATAAAATAATATATTTTATATTTAAAAATCTTAACGTTAAATCGCACCTGAGAATAAACGAGATGTCCTCTTTTATCACAAGGTAGAAGGTCATCTACGAGAACAGTAGTCCACTTGCCGTCCTTACAAAGCCGTATTTGATAAGCACCTTCAGGGCAGGTTTCTCTCATAACGAGGACACGTCTCACGAGTTCATCGCTTTCAGCTAGAACTGCGAGGGCTGATAAAAGCCAACAGTTTCCAAGGACACCCTGGGATATGTCAGAAGGTAAAGGCGTGCGAAAAATTGCCCATGGTAGCATTGAATCCACGCTCGAGTCAACATTTATTTGATGAGGCCGTTTCCATTGTACGACATGGTTGTCCTTTGTTTCTGAGGGATTGTAGTACAAGGATTTTGGTGCTGGTGGAAATGAATCATCTACAAAAGGCTCATTTGTCTAGAAAAAAGAAAATAAATGCATTTATTTAATAGTGGTTTTATCTCAAAATTACTACAAAAGCTGCATTTTTATAATATTATTAGTATCATGAAAGCAGTTTTTAGTACTCTAGGAATAAAATAAAAAATGAAATAAAAATAAGTATTGACGATAAAAAATGATTCGGATGTCTAAAATTATTTTATCTTTAAGAAGGACTAAATGACAATTTTTAGTAGTTATTAATTTATTTAATTGATATCATTTCTAAAATATTAAATAATAATTTTTTTTTATTATTCTTGAGTAAAATAAAGTAAAAAATGAAGTAAACTCGAGTAAATTAATATCAAACGTGAGGTTTATTTGGATTAAAATAGTTTATATTTATAATAAAAAATAACACAAAATCAATATTTATTCGTTTATAATAATTGTTTAACTAACGTACCATATAATAATTGAAAATAACTTACCTCCTTACAATATCGAACTATTCTTTCCCATTTTTCAAGAGCTTCTCTTTCCTCAATTTGACGCAAATTTTCCATAACAACACTCTCCTGTCGTTGTATTTTCATTGTATTAGGGCCGATTTCATGATGAGTTCGTGTTCTATCTCCAGCAGTTTGCGATAGACTCTTAGAGTTTTGACACATATCGCAATTACCACTTGTGCTTTTGTTCTCGTATGTACATAATCTACATTGCCACTTTAAAATATACAATTGATAAATCATAAATTGTTATATTAAATCTTTTGCTATCATTAACAAAAAACGATAATTATGATCCTAATAATATATACTCAAAAATTAAATAGTAGATACAAACATTATATAAAATTTATTCATTAAAAATTAAAATAAAAATTTTTTTAAAGTTTAAAAATTTTATAAACAAGACAATTTATAAGAAAATTATTGTATTTTAAGCTACAACAATTAAAATTAAAAACATAATTTTAATTTTATAAAATTACTTCTTATTTATATTGAAAAATATTAAATAAGAAATTTGTAATAATACTATGAATATCATTATTTGAAAACTTATAATTATATGTATAATCCATAATCTTTAGATATACAGTAACAATTAAATATTAAAAATGAAATATTAAGTAATTAAATAAATGCCAATTTATATAAAAATCATTTAAAAATAAATTTTTCATTAAATATTCAGTTTGCCAACATAAAAATTAATTAATTATTAAAATGTTTTTCAAGAAAAATAGATAAGCTAAATATTTTAAATATAATATATTAATGAATATCAAAAATCGTACACGATAAACTTACCTGTGTACTAATCGAATCTCTTATTTTAGAGTGTTTTTTGTCACTACTGATTGCAGAACTGGTATTAGCGGTTATCGATCCTCCTGAATTATTCTTCCTCGCGGAATTTCTATGCCTTGGGGTCATGATCTTCTGAGTGAGACTAGTAGACACTGATGTTACAGCAGTTGCTTCTCTTGGACTGGGGCTTCTTTGTACCATCTTATTTTGAAAACACTGTATATAAGTCTCAAAGAGGACAGAGTGATAAGGGAATACTTAATAATAGATAAATCATTTGTACCTGTGGATGTGTGGATATGTTTGCTGTTTCTTTGGGTGGCTCTAAAAAATCTGCTAGATTCTTACAGGCATTGCAGACTTGGGCAGTAAGAGGATTGCGTAAAGTACACGAAGGACAAACCCAAGACTTGCCCTTACGTAACGTCGGATCCTCCAGGTGAGAACTGATACTTCGTAGCTTGGAACCACCGCAAGCCTCGCAGGTTGTTCTTGATACCGGATTTAGAAGAGTGCACTTTTTGCATGTCCATGAAGATGTTGGTACCTCTATTAGCTGATCTTCGAGATCAGATTCTGCTGTGGCCAAGGTTGCCGCTTTTGCTGGTACGTATCTTACACTATCACGGGAAATGGCTATCGGAGATTGAAGCTGGCTTCGTGAGCCTGTGCCATTATTGCTAGCTAAAAATATTGAAATAGAGTTGGTGAAAATATTTGTAAATTTTATAAAATTCAAAAAGAAGGGTGTATATTATTGTAATATAATTATATAATACAGGACATAGAAAATAACCAAAGAAATTTAAATATGTAATTACCAGGATTAGCAAGTGTGATCAAACTTGGCTGGGCCAAGGTCGGAAGTGACTTCGGTAAAGTGCATATGTCACACCTCGATGACCACACCGGATTATATGCGTATGAGCACTTTCTGCATGTCCACATTCGTTTGAGCGGACTAAGTGAAGTATCTGTGATAGCGGTTTCACGAACAGGATGCTGGTCGGTGATTATCAATCTACTACCCTGTTTTTTGGGCAAAGGTGGTGGTACATCTGTTTCTGGAACATCGATGTATGAGTAGTCTTGTCTTACACCTCTAGTAAAACCAGTCGAATGTGGAGGCACTACTGGAGGTTCTTTATCGTTCAAACTTCGACGATTAGTGGCTTTTCGTTGAACTGCGTTCGATACAGAATCCACATCTGAGAAAGATCTTCTGTAACCAACAAGTATAATTTTTGAAAATATTATTTTCTGTCTTTACTAAAAATTACAAATCAACCTCTTTTAAACGTTTCAGACAATTGGAATATATTTTTAAAAATAATCATTTAAATTCAATTATTATTCATTACACATGAATATACCAAATATATACAAATATATACAAAAATACGGTTATTTAATTGTTTTTGTGTTTCGGTTAGTTATTTTTTTACAGTATTATATTATAAAACTTTATTTTTAAAATATCTCATTATAATATGTAACTATTAATCATCGTGTTATTAACAATATACAGTATTATTAATAAATTAATTAATTTTTCTTTTAACATAATTACAAATCTTTCAATTATACAAAAAAAGTCTTTCGATGATCGACACAAAAAATTCAAAAAACTTGAACAAAATGCTTGAACTGAAAGTAATAAGAAGAAATTTGAATGCGATCTACTTAATGATTGATAAGATTAAAAGAATCTTTATTTCTATATGACTTCAGAAAAAGAGAGAAAGAGAGAGAAATAAAGTGATGCTTGTAAATTCATAAAAGCTGTAAAGCATCAAAAATTGAAACATGAGAAGTTTGCGTAATATTTAAGCTATTACATATAATTATCGAAATTATGAAACGATTCTAACTTGTATAATCGCTTTTAAAAATCGCAAGTAAAACTATATGTTACTGATATTGTTAGTTATTAATTACTGTTCATTTATTTAATTTATGAAAAACAAAAAAGAAAAAAAGATTTGTGCCTGACCTATATGATAGTGGACCAGCGGAGGACAAGGCTCTGGGCTCCCAAGATGGTACGCTGATGACGACACCGCTACAAGGTGCTGGACTCCTCGGTGCCTCGCAAGCTTCGCATTGCTCTAGTCCAGGCTCGTTATCTAAAGTACAGTTATCGCAACTCCAGAGGCTATCATCTACTACTTCATTCATCTCACTGACGATGAGACTCGTTGGCCGATTTACGGAATCATTAATACCGGGTATCAGTTTTGACATCACAGCTCCATTCGAAATCGAGCGACTAACTTTTGACTTGACACGTTCATATATTGATGGATTATGTCGCTTTGGAGATCGTTGAGATGAATGGCTATATTATTAAGATGCATTATTTTTATATTATTAATAAATGACTTTGTAAATCATATTTTTTTTTTAATTTCAACTTCAATTTATTTAAAATAATGCTTATATTTTTTTGTTTCTGTTATGGATTGAAAACTTTAGTGTGGGTCGAAATACACAAATTTTGTTATAAAATATAAGTGACAAATTATGTTCACAAAAAATTATACAAAATATGAAAATTTGTAAATCACAAAAAAAGGTAATTTGGTGATTCCGATCTGTCTCATTTGAGCGGCAGATTTTTTCAAGTAGTCAATTTATAGCTTCGCCTACTTTTTAGAATTAAAAAAAAAGAAATAAATAATAAATTATTTACACTACTTTTATGGATTACAATAAAATGTTTATTTAAACTTTTTTTATTTGAAACAAGTTTTTCAAATTAAACATCTTTTATTATTAATAATAATATCAATATTAAAACAATAGTATTATTTTTAAAATTTCAATGAATGTTATGTATATGATTACATTATTATTATTCTTTAAAATGTTTACCCTGAGTTGTCAATTTCGGTGTCAATGTAATTAGTTGTTGGGTCGGAATGTATTGTTTCGACTGATGGTAATGTCCAATCTTCACGATTGTTACTATTATTACCGCTATTACGAGCCCTCTCACTTCGACTGATACTTGTCAATTGAGCCATATCTGTGTAACAAAAAATCGAATAATTCGTTTTAATCCTACGAGGTTTTAAAGTTTGTTTTTAAATATTAAATTAATTATTTTTAATGTTGTTTTTTTAATTCTGGAAATATTCAGTTATCGAGCAAGTAGAGTATTCTTTTGATAGACGCATATGTCACAAATTGTTCAACAAGAATTAGACCTAGAAGCTTTTGACACTGATATGGTTTACAGAAGAATCAAAATAAATATGAAGTCTCAAATTTCAATTGAGTGCACTTTAATATCTGCAACCTTGAGTATAATGCTTTAGCATTCATTGTGTATAAGAACAAGACAAACAATTTGAGGTCTACCTTTTTTAGATAATTACTTTCTATTGATATTAAAACAATTACAAAACAACATTAGGGAGGGGCAGACTGAAAATTAATGTTTAATGTTTAAATTAATCTAATTACTGTTAATAAACTTTCAAGTGATAAAATAGATTTAAGTAATTTTTTTAGGAATTAATTATAAGAAAAACTTAATAAGCAGTGAACGTTAGAAATTTTTATTGATATAAACTTTGATTGTTGTTTTGAGATTGATTTTTTAATTATTAATGTTGATATCATTGCAGAGAGCTTCTGAAATACTAAATAACCAAAAACTGTTAGTACTATTGCTAATATAGATGAAACGCAGGTAGTTGCCATAGACAATAAAAGTTTTAAAACATATCTTACATTGATCACATTTCTTTACCTTCTGATTTTTTATTGCTATCTTCTATTGAAATTTTTACATTGTTAATACTAGTTTCCAAAATTCGTGTCACAGATCCAGAGGTGACTTTTGTCACAAGATCAAGTCGAGTTTTCAACTCATTGTTCTTTGTTGTGTTTAACCTTCGACATTTTCTGACTCCTATCTGGGTAGCTTGAGTATATAAAATTGATGAACTGGCACCACATGCTGTACAAATAGGTGTTGCTCTGCAACTATTGTCTAATAAACAACGAATACATGTCCATTGATTCACTAGAGATGGAAGAGATGATGTCCTCGCAATGGAAGGTCTATTCTTAGTTATCCCAGACCAAGAATTTCTGCGTTTATTTGTAGTGTATTCATTTTTTAAAGTGTTTCTTTTATCACTGTAAATTAAGAATTTCAATGGAAAAGTCTACTAAATTTGTTTGTTTATTACATTGGTATAAAAAAAATATATTACCATAGTACAATAAAAGTTTCATACTGATTTTGTTGAAGCACTGGCACAGATGGTAATTTTAATGATTTTTTTAATTTTAAATTAGACAAGGTACCAGAAGAGGATTCAATATTTTCTGTTATTTGATGCTTCAGTGGAAGTATAGAAGGACTTGATAATCCCGAGGATGAATGGGATGTATTTTCTGTGCTTGGGCTTTTTGTACATTGGTTTGGAGAATTATGAAAAAGGAGATCAGCAGATGCACCTTTCTCGTCACTTTTAATACGAGACAAGCCACATCTTGCACATTGGAGAGTCTCAGTTGGATTTATCAGAGAGCACTCCGAGCAATGCCACTGAAGCACCGAAGCAATTGAACCCATTCTCCATATGTAGACATGGCTTTATTTTCCCTGAAATAAATAATTATTAATTAGATTAAACAATTACATGTAATATATATTGTTTTGAAAAATTCAACATTATGTTAATTTCTATTTAAATTCCTTAATTTGATCTAATTTATGATGAATAACTATAACCAATTAATTAACTTTATTATTTAAAGAATATTTTTATCTGTAAACAAATCTTTTAACATTTATATAGATTTAGCTTATCTTCATTCAAATATTAGATATTTTGAAACAGGAAATATTTTGGGAAATATTAAAATAAAAAATATTTATTGATATTGGATAAAAATATTCATTTATCTATAATGTAGTATACTTTGTAAGAATGTTTTAATAAAAAAAAAAATTTCAATATTAATTTTAGATTTTTGAAACATCGATTTTAATTTAATATAAAATTTTTAACAAAAGCAAACTATTCTATACTTGTCAATGTCAAATATAAAATTTGAAAAAATATTTATAAAATTAGTGTGTGAAATAAAGTGAATTAAAAAATAATGATAAATTTTTTTGCATATATATATGTACATTTGTTTACAAAATAAACAAAAAAGAAAGTTGAATTTAAAGATAACAATAATGTAATTAACACACAATAACAATATAACAATTTATAAAGTTTGATCAGCGGTACTTTTTAAAAGATTAAAATAAAATATAATTTGTTAATTAAAAATATGGTTTAAATCAATAGCATTATTTACTTATTCTGAAATGAGTGCATGTAAATTCAGTGGAATTTGAGTAGACCAAATCACTCACAAGATTTACAACGTTTATTATGATTGGAATGCGTTTGTTTAGGTGTCAACAAATGAAAAATAATAATGAACGATTAAAAGGAATAATTCCTGTGGCGCAATATTTTGTAATTGGTATCGACATTTGACAGAAATCTTATGGAAGGCATTTTATATTTTTGTTTACACATGCATATATATCGATTCATCACGACACGAAAACACGGTGGCACATACGTAATTTTCTTTATTGTCAAACAGAGAAGTCGTTTCTCATGGTGGCACTGGGAACGAAGCAGTGATCAGGTAGACTCTACAATTGAATGTCACCAGCAACATTAACTCTCCCTCGAGCCCAACAGCACCAACAAACACTCTTGCACTTTTCAGTTGTTCTCTCCCCACACCGATGGAATAAGGACATCGCATCGAACGCGCGCGCTCCTGTGTGTGTGCTGTGCGTGTGGGTGGGATGACGACGGGAAGGCAGGCAGGACGGGGGGATGGTGGCCGAGAGGGGGTGCGAGGAAGCGGACGAAGTTCTTGTTAGTAACGATGGATCGAGGGGATCGAGCGCGTCAGATCGCGGTTGTCGGGAGGGTAGAGGACGGGCGGGAGCGTCGCCAGCGCTGTCGCCGAGCCACATGTACCTGCAGCCTCCAACCAGACTAAATTCGGTTTGGGGGTTGAAGGAGACAGTGAGGAGGAGGACTGCCCCCGAGCCTCCGAGGTCCGCTTTGTTCTCGTCGTCGGGGCGGACGGACGGGTGCCTTGGGATGCCAACCGGAGACAGCGGCTTCCCCCGTAAACTTCCCCTCTACGCAAAGTTCTCAATGCCTCTGCTGGTGCCCGTGGATGACCAACCCGCCATCCTTTCTCATATGTTCTTGGGTCGCCATTTTAACCAGACGAATCAACGCGATATTGTAAGTGCACAAAGCGACTGAAGCAGAGCGAGAGGAGAGAGAGAGAGAGAGAGAGAGAGAGAGAAGAAGCGCGTGCGCGTGTTTAAATGATTTGTTCGAATTGTAAGACTTGGCTGATGCCGTTGACGCATTACCGGCGATGATACACGGGTTTAATGATTTAATATAACATGAACGACAAGAAATTCCTCTTTATTTCTGTATTTCTGTATTTCTTACCCATTTTGCGTTGTATAACCACTCAGGTAATGGAGTATTATAATATTATAAATTACAATATTGCATCGAAAATCTTATAAAATTTCAACCAACTTCTTCCTTTTATCAACACAAATATTTGTGATGTTGTCTTTGTTTTCTTTATATTTTTTCATGCAACTTTGTTACAATAACTTGAATTGAATAAATGAAGCAAAAATTAATGTACAAATTTTATTACAATTTCTATTTATTTACAAGTTATAGCTGTATTTAAATTTTTCACTATTATTCATTAATTTTTTATTTTTATGGATAACATCCTAATAATTATGTTTATAAATATTTAACATAAAATCAGGTATTGAATTTTATATACAATTTTAACAAAAATGTATACACAAGATGTACTTTTAATATTTTCAACTTTAAAATTTATTAAATTAATACAAAAATGATATGTTAAACACAATAAGTTTATTTAACTTATGAAGTTGTGCAAAATATATAGTTTGAGATAAATTTTAAACGAAATAATGTATATAATTTTTTGGTACTCTTAAATAATTTGGTAAAATAAATTTTTAATTTGTACATGCCATCTATTTTATTATTACATTAGGTGATTATAAATTATTTCATAACATTATTATGTTTATAATTTTTTTTATATGAAATAATAAAATTTTTTGTATTTTTGATTAAAAGAAGTGTGTTAAAGGAATTATATGTAAAGTATACATTTAAATATAAATATTAATACAGCTAGTTTTTTATTCATAAATTTAACTATTTTTTTAATTTAGCTCTTTTATTTACTTTTTAATATATTATTGCAACATATTTAATATTTGTTAACAAAATTTACTGTTCACTTAATGTTAATGCGTAAAAGAATACTTTAAAGAAGCGTCACGTATTTTTTAAAAAATAATTCTTTTATAATAACAATACAAAGTTGTAATTCAAATTTATTCTTTTTCATTCATAATATAATTGACTTGAAAAAATCTTTGTTAGAATGAATAATTATTATTAATTTTGTATATTTTATTCTTTAATGAAGATTATTGGGCTTAGGACATTATTTTGTGTTATTAATATTCTTTCATATGTATTTTTTCACATATTTCGATAGATTAATTAAGTTTAATGGGATTAAAAATTTGCTATTCAAACAGTGTAAAAACAATTAAAAATTGGTTTTACTTCTTTCGTGTTCACAAATCTTTAAAACTTTTTTTCACTTTTCCTTCCAACATGAAATTTTAACTCAGTTTAGTTTTAACTTAAGTATAATAGTCATAAAATTGAATAGTCAATCAAATATTTATTGTTTAATAAGAAAATAAAAGAGCAAAAAATGAGAGCGATACTCGTTTAGAAACTGCGCATCAATCGCTTGATCTATTTATTAATTTTTATTTCATATCTAATGTCTGTAAAATATTGTCATGTAGAAATTTAATAACATACTATTAGCTTATATGATATATTAAATTAATATATTAAATAAATTTTAAAAAATATAAATGATTTATATTCGTTATTTTTAATATTAATTATTAAATTGCTTTTTTATTTTAACATTATATAGTTGATCTATTTTATTATATATATTTTTTAAAGATAGGAATAATGTTCGATTTTTAAATCAACTTCCATGTAAGATAAATATTTTGTTTATATTAGATATTTTATTTTAATTATCTTACATATTTTTTCTATTCATTTTAAAAAATAAAAATTTTATATTTTAATGAATTTTATATTTATTATTATTCTTTTACTTTTATTAGAATTGAATTAAATATTTATTTATATTAATGTACAAGTATTAATATAGACGCATAAACCATTTATATACTTTATGAATCAAAATTCTATTAAGATATTTACTTCAATTTTATTATTTGAAAAACATGTAATAAGAAAGATATATATTTATTTTGGAACTAAATATATTGTATATTTAACCTAATTAGTATATTATTGAATTGTATATTTAACCTAATAGTATATTATTGAACTATCTGTAATATTATATTGAATGATACATGTGTAATGTTTGTTATTTTGTTAAAAAATCAAATTTTGCCATAAAATTTATAATTCATTTATGATTATTCGTAGTTACTTGTTATTAAAAATTGAAAGAGCGTTTAATTGAATTACAAAGCACATAAAAAATACCAATGAAAAATAAGGTACTACTTATGACAATATCAGTGGAGATAATGCATATGAAAAATTTAACTAAAAAAAATTAAAATAATCAAATACTTCTATGAACAAATATTAGCTATGCATTGAATAAATTGTTCATCATATGATTGTTCGTTATTGAAGATTGCATCATATGAAATATAAATGTTTTATATTGTATTCGTAAATATTAAATGATGTGATTATGTTTAAGTATATTTTAATAAATATAAAAAAGTAACTCAGTTTCTAATGTTTCTTTCTAACTTCTGGAATCTTATGAGTCCCTGTGGCGCAGAGGATAGCGCGTTGGACTTCTAATCCAAAGGTCGTGGGTTCGATCCCCACCAGGGATGTAAGTGTAGGTGTATAGTGGATTTTGAAAAGAATTCTCTATACATCATTTTTTTTTGGTGAATGCATTAAAGTGTATCACAACAAGCATCACAATGTAACATAAAAACAACTTAAATTTCAAAAACAGTATAAATTTTCATCATTGAAGTCTTTAAAATAGAAACACTTTCTTATGTATGTATAAAAGAGTATCATACAAGTATCACAAAATATCACAAAGTATTCTAAAGTTGTGCATATATGTACAAACTTTTATAATTTAAGCGACTAAAAATATTGTCATAATATATATAAAAAAATTGTAATATTTTTTTAATTATCAAATAAAATTCAACTTTTTGTAATTTTCTATTTATTTAATAAGAATTATTTATAATTTAAATAATATATATTGCCAAATAAAAGGTTTATGTGTAATTTTGAAAACTGTACTTCTGAAAATAGGGAATTGGTCTTTTAATGAATTAAATGATAAATAATTAAATATGTATGATTTTTAATGGATACATTTTTTTTAATTCAAAATAAATTGAATTCATAAGAATTGAAATCAAGTATGACATTCATGAATATTTAATTTTATATAAAAAATCCTTTTAAAAAAAATGTAATGAAAAAAAAATCGTATAATTTATTTGAATTTAATACAAGCGATTAAAGATCAGAAAATATGAGAAAAGCCTCTACTTCTTATCGGTTCGTTAATTTTATGATGCTTATATGTATATCATATAAGTATAGTCTTTAAAATGTACAAAACACGCGCTAATGTTTTAGAAAATTAAGAGAAAAATTAAATTAAAAAACTCCACAAAAAGTGTAAAAAAAATAATTTTTGATATGAATTAATTATATTTCCATTTATTTTATATTCTGCTGCTTTTAATAAATAGTTGCATGCATTAATAAGTGGAAAAAGAAATGAAATGTGTGTTTAACAATGTTTACAATATATGTGAATATTTAAGCATGTATGCAAAATATGCAAAAATAATATATTTATATATTAAAGAAACTTAAAAGAAAAACTAATATTTAAGAGAAAAGAAATTAAGTCTAGATATAATTTTAACATTTAATGTTTTATTTACTATACTTTTTGTAGGTATACATTATATTATCTAATGAAAATATTAAAATTACAAATAAAACCAAAATACATGTGTTGATATTAATATTTTAACGATTAACATTATTTATTTGAACATCTGAAGAGGAATTTTTGTGGAAAAGTTGTTGATATCCAAATCAATTATCTTTTACATAATTCAATATGCTGGAATCTCAAATCTTCTATTAACCTGAATATTGACTGTATTTTAAAATTTTGATTTATCATTATAAAATAATTAATGATGATTTATGATAATAATTTTATAATACCATATTTTTTAAACATAAGAATATTTTCTTGCAATTGATAATGCAGTTATATGTATTATTGCAGAATATTTAGTCATATTAATAAGTTATTAAATATGATTTAAATACATTCCAAAAAAGTTTTAAATATTAATTTTAAAAATTTAACCAAGAGTTAAACTTTTTATTTAAACAAGTTTCTAATAACTCATACTTCTAGATATGAAATTGAAAATATAATTGTTATTTCTACTATAGTAAAAAAAAATAGATTTTATAGTTTACAGTTCTTATGATTCATTGCTTCATCTTTAGAAAAATAATGAAAGAATTTTAGTGGGTTGAAGGAATATTTGTTTTTCTCATATAAAACATTTTTTAAAGAATAAAAAATATATATCAACATAAAATATGTATATTGCATATATTTATATCATTGAATATATGATACACAAAGGGGTGAAATTAGGCAAATGGCGTCTCATATACTTTAAAATAAGAAAAGTAGGTGCAGATCAATCTTTTAACGACAAGTGAAAGAAAGATTCACAATTATGATACTTTCGTTTACCCTATCTTTTTGCATGTGAATGCAGATGACGCACAGAGGTGACTTGATATACCATAACTAAATTGCCAAAAATATTTTCCTCCTCAGAGGATTTTTTAACTCAGGTAACGCTAATTAAATTAAGTCTAAATAAATCAACATTATGTGTATAATGATACTTATTGTATAAGTGAATAAAACGTTTTATTAAAAAGAATTTATGCTTAAATAATCAATACCTTCCTTCATCTTTTTTATATATTTTAAAATTGATATCATGTCTTAATTCATAATATTACTATTATTTAATAATTTTTAATAGTTAGTATTTAAAACATTGATTGATATTTAAAATCTTTTAATATAATTTATAAATACTTGCCATCACTTAATTTAGTTCATATATATTTTATTTTATTAATTCGATTTTATTTATTTATTATATTAGTTTATTATAGATGTTTTATGTATTTATTCATCATTTATATATAAATTATAGTGGTAAAATATATTGTGATGATAAATATTTATATTTTAATGTAATCTAATAAAAGAATTAATATTAAAATTTACAAGAAAATAATTAAGAAACTTGTTATACAGCAGAATACAAATACATTAACTAAAGTATCCTCATACTTTTGAAACTAAATGCACTTATAATTATAAGAAATTTTAAAACAACGATCAAAGTAATTACGTAGCTGTTCATATAGATTAATCTTAGAACCACATGTTACTGAATCTTCAAAAACATGATAATCGAAACTGAAGCCCTGCCGTTCAAACATTTGAAGAAGATTTTCCGTGTATTCCCGACGTTTGTCATGCTTGGGGAAGCTGCCGATCAAGGTGAAATGTTTATTTCTTAGAAGACGTGCCAGTTGAGAAAGATATTGTTTTTCGTATACTTTTTTCCGAATCTTGTCAATGATTTTTGTAGTTGTCTAAGAACAAAGTGGGAGTGAAATAATTAGTGGGTTTGATTATTTTTTACTATGATTATTTTGTTGTTTCTAAATTTGTCTAGTAATGAGTTAATCATAATTGAAACTCTTATTCTATTTGATTTACATGAAGTAGTATTAAAGAAAAATAATAAATATTAAAAAAGAATAAATGAATTTATATTGACATTTGTATTTTTAGTTGGTCTTTGTATACAGTATAAATATTTTTCAAATATTCTGCAAATACTTTTTGGTAAATGCATATAATGTATTTACATCTAATACTCATTTATATTGATTATTATTGCAAAAAAAATTTTGTCTAAAAATAATAGAATTATTTAAAAAAATTAATGTGTTGAAATTGGGTTTCCTTACATATTGAATAAATAAATTTATTTTAATTTGCAAAATAATGCGCATTATCTGTAAAATTAAATAAAATAATTTAACTGTAAAACTGACTTATATTGTTTTGTGCATTTATTTATGTTTCTTTAGAATGGCAAAGATAAATCTCTCTATTTTGCTTATTCATTTGTTCACTTGTAAATCTTTATATTTTAATGATTTACAACGAAAATTTCAGATATTTTTTGATAAATAAAGAATATTGAAAAACAGTGAACCTTTTTTTTAAATGGATACACATAGTGATACCAATGAGTGAATGGTTTCAGTGCAACGCAGCACTGGAATAAGTTTTTTTCCTGTTCATTATAATTTTTATAGTCAGTTTTGTTCTCGTGGCCAGCGATTAATTTAAGTGCCATATGGCCTCCGTATCCCTGACCGTATACTCCGACACCTGCATTAACATCGATACATTGGAAGTCCCTCAAGACGTGATTCACAACCGTTTCATAATCTTGCATTTGCATCGCTTCACGTAAACGAAATTCTAATTCCTTAAAATCCAGTATTTGTAGTTTACTAGCTCGCACATCTGCCTATGCATAATAGAAACTTGTTTCGATGAGTGTAATATCTCCAAAAAGAGGTCAAACATATATCATGATAATGATTTATCTTATTTTATTTAATACATATGAATGTATGAATGTTTCACTTTCGCATAATATGCAAAGTTAATAAGAAATATTCTTTGAGCAAGTAACCAATATTTAACTTTTTTTTGAATTAATACTTATCAACTGTGTTCAGAAAATAGTATTAAAACAAATGTATTTAAGTCCAAAAAAAAAAAATTAAATAAAATTTGAAATCTGTGTCACTGAATCAATAAGGTTGATACTGCTTTATTTAATTTCAATGAACGATATAAATTCTTTATAAATCTAAGAATAAAAAATGTTTGATCCCACGAAGTCATAATAAAAAAAATGTCTAAAATTTTAATCTCAACAGGTATTTTAATGGATTACAATTATTCAAATGGAAGTGCTTACGTAAATCACAGCATAGTGTCCAAGGGTAGCGAGGTGAGTGGTCAAGGACATGTCATACTGGGAGGTAATAAGTTGGTCAGTTTGGTGGTCGGCGATCCTCAATAGAAGTCTTAGTTTGTTGGTACACCCCTTTGATCCTTGTCTCCAACTCGGAGGCAGATGGACGCGTACCCGTGCCCAGTAATCGTTCTTTAGTCTAATCATGAATTGCCTTGTGATAGGGGTTTGGACGGTTTTGCTAAACGCCCGGAATCTTTCGGTACCGCCCACATGACGGATGACCTTGTTCGTGTGGGTGGATACTATCGATGTCCACGGCAGCTCGGGTCCCCTGATTCAAAAGTATGACATCTTTCAAAATTAATTTTTCTTAGATTTTTCCACGATCATTGTTTAGAAATAAAAATCTATTTTCTATTTTAATTATGTTATTTAATTATATTAGTTTCATTTTATGTTTTATTTCAGGATATGAATGTAATATATTAATTATTATGTTTAAAAAATATGCCAGAATTACAATTTTGGCTTTAACAATTTATTTTTTATCTTATAATATATATATGTGAATTAAAAGTGTAAAATTATTGAATAAGTTTTTTATATTATGGATTCTTTTTCACATCAACCCTTAATAAAATTTATTAAAAAAATATGCAAAAATAAAAAATATAATTATTGAATTTATATACTGATTTATTAATTAAAATAATTAAGAGTAATTAAAGTGATGAATGACTCACCGAAATTTGCAATATAAATGATACTTTTAATATAGACATAATGAGGAAAAGTATTAATAATTAATTTTTATAAACTTAAGAAAATTTAAAGTTTGTGTGTAGCATCATATTCTCTTGTCTATTTATTTATCAGGTATTATTAAAGAGTTTAATTTATATATTTAAAAATTAAAACATACTTTATATTTTTTAATGAGTATTCTTAAAAGTAGTACAATGTTTCTATATATTTAATTATTATGTTTTATTTTTTTCTTTATTATAAAAATTCGAAATAATTTGACATAATATGAATAGAAGAAATAATATTAATATTTTATTGTTCTCAAAGAACTATTCAATTAGTATAATTATGAAATTAAA
Source organism: Eupristina koningsbergeri (assembly GCA_018907245.1). NCBI lineage: Eukaryota > Metazoa > Arthropoda > Insecta > Hymenoptera > Agaonidae > Eupristina > Eupristina koningsbergeri. The sequence continues at coordinate 626,660 of JACCHV010002890.1, read as the reverse complement.
ACACATGAATGAATAATTAATTTTATGTATCAATAAAATATTGAATTACAAAAACTTTGAAGAAAAAAAAAATGTTTTAAGTTCGTTTTTAAGAAAATTTTGAAATGTTATGCAATTCCATTATAATAGAATATAAATTGGAATAAAATTGTTGTTTATAATATAAATTTGCTTTCTTTTATAATATTTTATATAATTTTGGTGTACATATAATTTTATCAATATCCAAAAATTTCTAAAATAATAAAATTCTTTGAAATGTAGTGATTGTGTATTTGAGATATTACAAAATTTCTTAAGTAGTGTAACATTACGGTCTCTCAGCCATATCAGAAATAACAGATAGACATGTGTAGTAAGAAAACAATGTTTCATTGTTTCATAACTATTTACATTAATTGAATTACATGATAGGTATATTTTATCATTAATCATATTGATTGTATAATTAAAAAATTATATAATTAAAAAAAATTCGAAAAATATTTAAAGAAAAGATAAAGAAATCATTTATTTCCAATTAAACAAATAATGTATTAATAACACGATAAAAAGAATATTAAATTTAATTGTATTCTTATTTTCACCTGCAATTAAGTATATAATACTGTGCGTTGGTAGACATCAGAACATCTGAAAAAACGCAAGTAGGCTTGTTTCCTTGATAATTGAATGTGAAATCATCCTTATCGGAGTAAATCATATCTTTTTGAAAGTGGGTAGAACACGTCATACATAGTGCAATCTCTTGACTACGGTATTTCAATGGTGGATAAATAATTTTCAACTGGTATAATAATCTGAAAAATTTTAAGTTTCCTATTTTGTGAGCCTATATTAAGAAGTTTAAAGTTTGTACTTAAAATACTTGCATAATTTTGAATCATCATTTGTTATGATAAAAAACAGAAACATAAAAAAGGAGACAAATAATAATAGAGACGAACGGAGTTAAACAATTGTATTTGAAAGGTAAGAGGTTGTTAACAATGATATATAATTATATGAAGAATCAAGTATCCAATTTAGAAATACTTTTATTTTTTTTTATTTTTTAACCAAATTTCATGTAGTATATGTAACCACTTTGATTTAAACTATTTACAAATATCAATAATATTTTCATAACAATATATCAATAAAAATTAAAGCAACAAAATAAATTATGATGAAAATTCTTAAACATTTCTTATATTTACTGTATTAAAACGTTATAAAATATAATAGCTTTATTGATTAAGTGTAAAACTAATTTATTTTTAATGATTAGTCTGATTATATTTAAAATTAATAGTTTTATGCAAAAAAAGAATGTAAATTAATCTCCATTTCATGTATAAATATATGTTAAATTAAAATTATTACGATTGATAAATATTTAAATTTTTAAAAGTAAACTGAGTTGCATTTTGTCTACAGTTAATTAAGTGTAATTTAATTATATCAGAAGTAAAAAATGGAACACAGTTATAAATATTTTTTAATGTTTTGATTATGTTTGTGGCCGACAAATCAACAATAAAAGTTTGTGTTTTTCTACATTCACGAATAAGATAAGAAATATTATAAAAATTTAAGTTTGATTAAGTATACTTGACCAGAATTGGTGAAAAAATTAGATAAATTCTAATTTTGGCCTAAGTATCGATAACTACAAATTGTCCTTCTCGAAGCTATTTATAATAAATAATACAACAATCTATAATTACAAAGTTTACCACATTGTAAATTTTGTATACTACTGTTAACAATGAACCTATACGTAAAATATCGCGAGTATCGCTTACAAATATTTGAAAAATAATTTTAATTATATATGTCATTGTTTATAAAAATAAAGATTGAGGTCGTGATGAAAATGAAAATAAGGAAACGTGTACGGGATTTGTCGGAAATCATACCTCTGAGAGAAATCCGAGACGGGTGCAGCGATAAAATTCGCGAGTGCTTCATCATGACCTATTGAACGCACCGCCAAAATCTGTATGACGTAGAGGTCATTTGGTAATAAAGGTCTATATCGTTCGCTGGCATACGGAATCCATTGAGATAATCTAACTTTGGTATTCTTTTGGGTAAACATGTCTGATGCAAGTGTGTCCATGTCGGATATCGCGAGGTTCAAGAAGCTGCGATTGAAAACCTTTTCTCTATCAATGATCGTGTGAAGGAACCAGGTGCTGTTGGCAATTTTTATGCATTCTGGAATGTGATCAGTTGATTTTTTTAATAAATCCCAATTTATATATAATTGCAATATTATCAAAAATTCAAGGACATATTAATTTTGTTTATATTAATAATCAGTATCTAATCAAATTTCACGAACATTATTTGATAATTAAAGAATTTTATAATATTTTTGAAAAATTATGTTAAACCAAAAAATTCAGTTTTGAGAATAGCATCAATTTCTTTTATGCATTAAAATCTATTGTTAAAATAATTTATGAAATACTTATATATCTGAATGTATGAGCATATTTTTTAATCTACCTAATAGATATCTATGATTATAAATAATTTAAATACTTCTGTACTTTAAATGATTATTATCTATGTATTATTTTTTAAGTACTTCATAATGAATTCTTATTTTATATTTTATGATATACAGTATAATTAAAAAAGAATACTTTATTAAATTAATGGTAAAATAATTACGAAAACTTGTATGTTGAAGAGAACGTTTCTTTGTAAAAATTGATTTTTCATTTTTTAATCTTGCATCCAAGAAAGTTGCATCTTGTTTTTCATAATTATAAAGGTGCTCCATAAGACCAGGAAATCCTGTAGTTAATACTTTTGGATTTTGATTAATCATTCTATATATTCTTGATGAATTGTTTGTATAATTTGTAGACCTAAAATAGAAAGTTGATTTATTATAATTTTTATTATCAATATATTTTTTTTTGCTTCTAAAATTTTTAATAGTAAATATGTACTTATAGTCAATATCAAAATAACTCAAAGATATTAAATAACTTGTTCAGTTTATTATAATTAAAATTTAATAATTAAATTTCATAATGAAAACAAAACAAATAATTTGTTTGTAGCTTTTGTATACAATTAAGTCAATTTTAATTAATGTAATAATAATTTCATGAATTACGAATGAACTTTATTTATACTAAATTATTACAAAATTAATTATTCACTTATTATCATATCATAATTATACAATTACACTGGTTTAACATTTATGTACATTAATTAGTACTAATTATATCTCTGAATAATTTAATATGAAAATTAAAACATTTTTAATTGTAATTAAATACGTGATATATAAGGAAATCAACCTTCAATGATTTTATTTATGGTTGAAAATAACTATTTAATTAAATTTCTATTAATCAATTATAATTTCTGTAAATCAATTTAAATATATATCTACAACAGTAAACATCTGAAGTATACTACTGTTATAATTTTTTAAAGTTTATTATTAAATATTAATATAAATAAAGAAAGAAAAACATTTATATATATACAGAAAAATAGAATTTTAATAAAATACTTATACAGCAGGAAGATATAATTTTTTCTTTAATAATTAGTTAATTTAGTTTTGAAAAAATCTATAAATTAAAATTTTATTACAACTAAAAATACGATATAATATATATTCTCACCCTTTTATATTAAACAATTATGGTGTCAGTCTGACTTATTTAAATATAAAGAAAATTTACAAAAACTATAATTTTTGGTAATTTTGATCAATAAAATAAGTTGATACAATAAATCATTTTTAATTTCATGAATTCTTTACAAAATATTTTCATAATAAATGTTTAATATGCATCAATGATGATATACATCTAATATTCATGCTTATAAAATTGAATATAATGGAATTTTATATGTTTTTGAATAGTTTTCATTGAATTTTTTATGCGATCTTACGTTAAATTTCTATTGGTTATTTGATGTTTCTGCAGTTCTAAACATTTCTTCCAGCGCTTATCTCTACCACTAAAATTCAAGTATTCTTCATCATTTTCACGATTAATATTTAATATATCTGAAAAATAAATAAATAAAAGATATAAAAATTATAAGTTTTTTCATAAATGTGAAATAATTTTCTATACAAATAAAACAAAAATGAAATATTTTAAAAAATAATTTTTTAAGATAAATTATTTTTATTTATTTTTATATTGTATTAATTATATGTACATATTAAAGTTACACCAAAATTAATGTATTTATTTAAATTAACAATATTTTTATTCATAAATAATCTATTTGATCTAATCACATATACTTACTTAATTCATTGTTCCTATACTTCTTAGAATGAGTATACATTGCAGGATATATTAGGAATAACGTTGGAATCAGAAACTTGCTAAAATAATATTGAGGATTACTTGGATTGAAACTAAAATCCTCGATCCAGAATAATGAATAATTTTCACATATTTCTGATAATGACTTTATGCACTGTAATAACAAGTATGTACAATAAAGTAAAATCCAGCTTGTCAGATTTGTCAATTTTCATATATTTTTAATATTCTTAAAAGAAAAATGAGAATGAATTTTGAAAGTATATGAAATAATAAATTAAATTTATATTATTTATAAAATATAATGTAATATTATATATATTTTGTTGTGTACTATTAATACTATAGTATAACTTTATTTTAACAAAACTATCTATCTTAAATAAGAATAGAATTAGATAGAAATTCACTTTTCTCTGTTTTTCGTTACCATGAATGATCTTTGATATAAATCAAGAATATAGTCCTTAATCATTTAATTTTTATTTATTACAATCATATGTTCTTTATTTTTTTATTTTGGACAATATCAAGCCTTCTAATATTTTCTTAATTTTATGAAATCAAAAAGAATAACATTCATACTTATGAATATCATTTTTTTTTTTTAAAGAAGAAGAATTCCTAGAGCTTCCAATTATTTAATACAATTCGTAGTTTTTTGCAAAATATTGTTAATAATGAATTGGTCTAAGTATCTATTCTACAAAACAAAGTAGAGCAGAGTATTCATCAATTATCTTCTGGTTGGTTCGATAACGGCTTCGTTATTTCGATCATAAGCGAGGTAAAATGTTTTTTACATGAAAGTTGTTGAAGTGTAAAGTCGTTACTTGTGCATCAAAAGCCGATTGATTTAGTCATCTTCAATGGCTATGAAGGAGGTTCTTAATCTTAAGATACACTACAATGCAGAAGTTTTTTCATTTTTTCTTGTACTTTTTTCTTCTTGTTATAACTTTTTTTTTAGAATCTTTATATTATTCTAGGAATTTTAGACCCTTTTATAGCGCAAAATATTATTCAAGGTACTCTCAGAAAGAACTATAGTAATGTGAGTTATATCCAATAATAACTGAATGGGACAGTAATGTTTGTATACCTGGGAAAGAATGTCATTTATTTTCTAAACTGCAAAAAATTATATAATTATAATTTGTTCATACTACAATGTATTGATGAAAATAATATTTGTTTGTAAAATATAAAAGTAATACAAAGTTATTTATAAAAAAATAGAATTCATTTATATACTTGTATATTTATATACGATTAACTGATATTTATAAAAGCAGTCAAGTTAAAAATGTATAGTTACTTTTAAAAAAAATCCAGCTGAATGCCAAATAAATTCATATTCTTCAAGAAATTTTATGATACATGAATTTGAAGGACTGAAAATGTATTGAATATATAGCATTTGATTTACCATAAAATAATATTGAGTAATATGAAACATATTTTTAAATAGCTTTATAATTTATTTTTTATATATTGCTATATATAATAATTTGTTATTTATATTTTAATTTAAAACATTATAAAAATTATTTTGTTTTTAATAAAAGAAATATTAAAAATTAATATTTAATATCTTACTAAAGTAATGTAGGATTCTTTAAGTTAATGGTGTATTCTTTTTTTTGAGACATAAACAAATGTTCCATATTGATGTCTTTATCGATATAGTTATACACGCCAGGTTGACCATTGATAAGTTCAGAAAATTTAGAAATCAGCCTGTGATTTAAACTTTTGGATCCCTTTTCCGTAGTGGAACTAAACAGAAGTAATTGTAAGGCCATTTATTAATATTGTACAACTCGTAATGCTCATTAATAATTATGGAACTCTTTTAAAAAATCGAATATAAATTTAATAATAAAAAATAAAAATAAAATACAGTTAAAACATAAATTTTTTAAACCAATATTCATTTTTATATAATTGTATATATGCATTGTGTGTATAATTGTACACGTACAATATAATCGCATACATGCTTGAGTTAAATCTCGAGCAAACATTTTTTTTATTTTGTATTATATCGCAGTTACAAAAATACATGTTTTTTCTAAATAATATAAATTTATAAATAATTATAAATTGTTATTATCGTCGATCAGACGAGTTGCTGGTCTTGGAAGAACCTTATAACCTTTAAAGTCAAAGATAGTCGGTATGATTAGTTATATGAATGAAGAGAAATACGAGGACTTTTGAGTAAAATGAGCAAGATTCGAAAAGTTAGTCGTATTGGTCTAGACTATGTCTCTTCGTCTCGAAGAGTATATTAAAATTCATTTTGTCTTATAAATTTTTCTCCATAAGAATAAAAGCAATATTATAAATATAAGTAATTGGGATTTTTTCCCATATAATTTTATATACATAGTTTGTGGATTGGGTTTGTTGTATTATTTATTTTTATTTATTGTAATTTATTTACCGTAATAGAATATACTACCAAAATTTCAAATTTACTTTCTTTTTGATTAAAATTTCCAATTTTATCATTGAAAATATAAAACTTACTTTAATCACTATATTTATTTTTCTGCATTTTACTTTCTTTTTTGTTGATAACTCTAGCTATTAACTTCTTTGTTTATCTGCTACACTCTGCAGTTATAGCGTCATAATCTTCTATTATAATGATACTCTTATCATTATTTTTATTAAATATCTTGTATATTTTTTTAAGTTCTTTTTATTTGTTCTTAAGTGCATTTGTAGTATACACATTTATTTTTTAATTGTGCATTATATTACAGTGATTAATTCTTTAAAATTTTTTTTCCACTTCTAATGTATTTACATTTTTTTGTTTTTAAATTGCAACTAATAATATATCAATTGTTCTTATTTTTCAATACTAATTTCTTAAACTGCCTGATCAATTAAGAATCTTTCTCTTATATTTTTACCAATTTTTAAAACAAATTTTAAATTGTGATATTTAACAAAATCATAAATGGATTCACTTGTGTAATTTTTATATTCTAAAGTTACAATAATAAAACAATGTATAAGTAGCTTTAATTTTGTCGAGAAAAAGTGTTTCAAAAAGAAATATTTGAATAAGTTAAGTACTTTGTGATCGAAGAATGACGTACCTCAGTAAAAAGACTTTGAAGAAACACTCTTTGTTATCTGAGTCTAGATTCTCGGTACAATTTCCTAGGACGGCGATGCGGTGTTGAGGCATTAAAATGTCATACCATGGAAATGAATTTTGTGCATGAATATCAATGCTTGAATAGATGTCTCCGTTTTTCACATTCATCACTTTATATTCACCAAAGTCATTCCAGTACGAGATCTCCTTGTCACTTCCAACCAACCACGAGATGTTCCTTTCATAATTAATCAATTGTTACAATGGTTTTTTGTGCTTAGTACAATATCTTTCACGAGAAGATACGCTAATATTAAGGATATATAACAATTGTATTATTGAAAAGAGTCTTTTATATTCTCTATTCGCAGATAAAGAAGTAATTGAATTATTATTTTTAAAAGCCTTTTTAATATTAAAAAATTATTATTATTATTATTATTATTATTATTATTATTATTATTATAATTGGTATAGTCAAAATAATTTCTTTTTTAAAAGTGACATATATTATAAATAAATATGATGTTAATAGAAGATGCTTAAAAAACAAATAGTTAAAATAAATATTAAATATATATATAAAAAAAACTTAATACAAAAATATTTTTTAAAAAGAAAGTAATACTTTTTTAAAGTAAATTTGTTATTTCTAGGCAATCATTTTACTTGGGACATATTTTTTCTTTTATTAATAGTGATTGAATTGATTGATTTTGATCATCCAAAATGTTAATTATTTCTCAATGTATATGTATTAGTCAATATTACGTACTTTATGGTTATTTCAAAGAAACATTGATAAGCGATGATTTGCTCGAGGTTTACACCGGGTAAAATCGAACAGTTCGGTAGCAAGTAGTTCTGCTGTGGAATCGTTTCCATAGGCATCTGGTGGTCATTACTATTCATTGAATATTAAAATTTTTTATATTAAAAATTATTAAAAATTATTATATTGTTTCTAAATATACTTAGTGATGGTATTATAATTAAATTTTAGAAAATATACACAAATACATTTAGTTTGAGATTTTACTATTTTTTAATATAATTTTCAAGATTAAATGTTTTATAAAAATTAGTAGTTAATATATTCTTTACAAATAAATAAAAAATAATATCAATAGATAAAAGTTGTAGTATTCAAATACATTAAATATTAATTTTTAACTATAAAACTAATATCTTATGAATTTAATGAATATAAATATTACAAATTATTTGATATGTTAAATTATACAAGGAAATACATTTCATTATAAATGGTATTTTTAGAGTTTTATTTAGATTTTTTCTAAATATAGCTTATCAAATTCATAAATTTAAATATTATTTATTAAAAACTGAAAGAAAGAATTTACTTAGAAAATATTTAAATTCTTTTACCGACGAATAAAATATTTCTCCAAAATTTTTTTTTTTCATCAATAAACATTAATTATTTTTAAGTGTTGCACCAAGGTATTTACACGCATTTTATAATAATGAAAATACAGACGAAAGGACAGACACTCACTTGTCCATTAATTCAAATTGTCTTAAATTTACATGTAGTTGGTTCTCATTGCCTTCCATTTCACCGCTAATTTTATTGATTTCATTGGACAATAACTGTTGTTGAGGCATGATGACGAGTGTCGCAATTGCCGCAATCAACCCAACCAATATAACCTAGATTTTGCATGGTGAACTTATTGAATAATAAAGAGAGGATTATCTTCACACTTGTTAAAAGACTAAATATTAATTGGAATTATGTAACGAGAATACATGTGGCAATTAAAACCATCAGTGAAATACATTTCACTTTAACAAAAGATGGAGATTGTAAATTTTCTGAATAATTCGCAATTTTTTCTTTCCTAAATTCATTTAAAGCATATTTATAATGAATAGATTATCAATAAAAATGAATTTATTAGATCATTGCTGTAGCAAAAATAAATTTTACGTTGATAATACAATGTATAGTAAATTTGAATATGATTTTCACCATTGATAGTTACATGGATTTTTAGTACACATAAAGTGTTCTATTATAATTATTAAATTTTCTAAGAAATTGTATTGAGAAATAATATTTCTATACTTAAGAAATTATTAACTTATTTTATTAAAAATTATTTTACTGTTAGAAAATTACTATATCTGTACTTTTATAAATAGCAAAACAAAGTAATTACATTGAAATTGTCGATGTTCATATAAAATTAAATTATTAATACTACAAAACAATATGCTAATTTTCAAAAAAAAATTTATATTTTATATCGTACATTATAATACATTTAAATAGGACATTAAATTATTATAAGACACTTGTATAGAAAATGTAAAACGATTTCAAATAAATAATTTGAATCAATGATAAGACATAAAAAATGTTTTAAATATATATGTATAATATATATAAATTGTATGAATAATAATTCATTTTATTAAATATTTTTTTAAATTATCGATTTATCTAGATTTTACTTTGTTGCCATCATGAATTTAATTTTAATTTGTATTTAGTGCTTAATAATTGGTAAAATCATAGCCTTAATGAACATTTTTTAAATTAAATTATATCAAATATTAATATATAAAATGTTACATTTATTATATATATTATCATTAAAAAGCACTTAAGTAATTATCTGAATATTTTTACATTTTTTTTTTGATAACATTTCCAATATTTGAAATTTACATTACTTAAATATTTAATTATGCAAATAACGTCAGTTTATACTCATGATATTATAAAATTCAGTTGAGAAAGGTTAAGTTCACTTATTAATAAAATAATTACGAATTAATTAATTAATTATGTATTAAGAATCGTGTATTAAAAAAAGTAATAACGAAAATGTCTGTAATTTAATTCATTTCATTAGATATTTATACTTTATTAATAATTAGAGTTAATATTTGATAAAATGATAATGTGTAATATTTAATAATAACTAATTATGTTAAGGACTTACAGCGTATATTAGCCAAATAAACATTTTTGGTAGGCGCCGAGATTGTGGCAATACTTGAATCGCTGATACGTGAGACATTCCTCAAGGTGTATATATTCTTTCAAAATTACTAATAGTTCGTTTCTTTATAATGGCGACACGTATTTGCTGAAATTATTTCTGCATTTTATTTTTAAAATAAAAAATACGCGAAGTATCTTTGAAAATTCATAACAATTCATTTCGCTAATTTAACAAGTATTATATTCAATTCATATAAAAAAATGTTTATTTTATAAGAATTAATGTAATTTTTATTTTAAAGATAAAGCACTATAAAAATAAAAATTTGTAACCTTATAATTTTACAAAAATTATAAGATTTCAATTACGTTAACAAAAAACTTTTCATAATTAATCATTTAATAAATAATTTTATTCGATAAATAATTATGGAACTTATCTGTACTTTTATTTATTTACTTTTTTATATTTGTTGAATTTAAATTAGGTTCATAATTAAAATAAAAATGGTCTTAATAATTAACAATGTGTTAGTTTTATTTAAAATTAGATTACAAAAATCATAGTTTCTTAAAAATAATATGTAATAATTCATTTGTGTTGATCGAGCAACATTTGTACGATTTGATATAATTGCGCCATCTAACAACGGAAACCATTACGCATAGAAAATAGCTTTAAACTTCATTGCTTTTCCATTCGTAAAAATTTTTGGAGTTAAAGCGAATATAATAACAACTCATTATTCACATTTAACTACGTTGTATGATAAACAACTTCGGTAACTAGTCACGTTTCGTGGTACCACACAGGTTGCGTACACACGTTTATTTACTTTTTGATTAATTGAATATTCATGTCGAGAAGTATCAAAAAAGTTACCTGATGAAATTTATAAAGTACTAAAAATTTATGAAGTGATGAACAGTGCATGAGAAAAATTATAACTTTGAAGAAAACATATTGATGTGGTCGTGCATAGTCCATCAATTCATTTACTGATGAACTGTCAAACGTACTAGAGGTACAGGAAACGCAGAGATGAATGAAACTATCCAGATTTGAAATGCACATGAATGTGATGTAAACAGCACTGCAAACTCAAAATTAAATAAATTATTTTTTATATTATTTTATGTAATATAAACATTTTTAAATAGAAAATGAGTTTAATATTAAATTAGCATAAAAAATTTCTTAATATACCGCTCCTCACATAGAATAGGGAAATATATATTCACATAAATTATTATGTATTTATCATTTCTGTATTAAAAGAAATAAATCATATGAATTATATCATAAATATTTTTGAAATAGCAGCATAATAAATTTAAGTAAATTTCATTGAGGACTGCATGTTGAAATTATGTTGAGCTAAAGACCTGAACTAAAAAATAATTAAAAGGTCAAGAATTGTATTGTGAATTATTCAACTGATCTCAATTCCTAAGTTATTTATAAAAGATAAGAAGATAATGGTTAATGGTATAAAAAATTTTTTCTCTTAATCTTTAAAAATTATAACTCATATGTACACTTATATAATTCACAGAATATGTCGTTTATATTTACTCCAATATCATTCAAAGAACTAAAATTTTTTAGAATTCTTGGCAATAAAGGTTTATTGCTTTAGTGAAAATAATGAATATTTCAAAATATAATTTAAGATAAAATTATTAAAGTTACTTGAAGTACAATTAAAGAACGCTAAATTTCTAGAGGTGGTTTTAATTAGTTATTCATCATAATTATATCAATATCTTATTTGAAAGTAACTATTTTAGTGTTCCTGCTGTATATTTATGATTATCAATAATTTATTAATAAATTAGTGATAACTAATGGATTCGACCATTCAGAATCAAATTTGGGTTCACTTATTCAGATATTCAATACCAAATGCGGATTCACCGCGTTCAACTCCCTCGGATAATTTGGATTGACTCTTCCGTTTGACTGACTACGCAATTCAATTATATATTTATATAGTGAATAATCGTGTAGTGTATATATCGAATATTACAAGTTATTTAAGCATTGAATGCTATGTATCATATGTAATTTGATTTAATGTGTGTATATAACATGATTTATGTGAAAAATGAAATATTAGTATTATGTATTATATGTTGTATTATAAACCCATTTTCATTTTTACATTTTTTAAAAATATATAAAAATATTTAAACTACTTAAAATCTTATAAATCATCTTGTAAGATTTTAATGAAAAGCGAAAGATACTCGAACATGATATAAGATAACCAAAAAAATAATATTATATCTCTAACATACTGATTCATATACTTACAAAAATCAGTATAAATTCATTTTACGCCGTTTCTGATTAAATATTGGTATAAATATTACTATACTACTAATAATTGGATTCATTAGAATAGTTTTAATTTTAAGTTTAGTTAGTTTTTATTTTAAGTTAAAAATAACTATTCAGATATTCGGATATTTCAATTTTATTCAAATTTATTTGAAGCAATATTATGTATGTACATATTCTAACGAATATTGAGTTGACGAACATTTTCAAAGTACGCAATGTATAGATCAGTTGGTTAAAGCCTTGGGTGCTGGGTTATTTAAAGGTAGTAATTTCATTGGGCGTTGGTTCAAACCCTCTTAAACCCTTACCAGTTATAAAAAGTTTTTTTTCAATATAAATTAAACGACGTATGTTAGCATAATTTTCATAAATATGTATTTTATAAATAATTATTATTGTACTTATTGGTTTTTAAGTCCTTGTGTTACCTTGGTACGTTGATTAGTACAGAAGGTGTCTAACAGGACTAATAGTAAAAGTCTCAAAGAAACCTAAAACAAATTAACCATACTTTATTTCTTAGTTTGGATATTGGATTTCTTGACGATAATTTTTTTATACCTTTTTTAAAAGTCTAATAATCATATTCAATTTAAAAAATTAGATGTCTATCTTGTAAAAACATTAATAAAAAATTTAATTTATTTAAAAACATTTAAAAAATTATATTATTGAGCATAAAATATATTTTATAATAAAATTCATAAAAATAAATTATGTCATTTGTTTTATAAATAATTAGAATAAATTTTTTATTCATTGTCTGATAATTATTATAAATATAGAAGTTAAAAAAAGTTTTTTTGCATGTTTATTTAAACCTAAACAATTATATTTCATGCAACGAATAAAAATATTGATTTTTTAATTATTTGATAATGTTTAATACAGAAAGAAGAAAAAATATCAAAAAAATCATTTTGAAAAATAAATAATACATGAAGAAAATATTCAATTTTTAATAGTCTTTCAAATTACAGTTTAGTTGTAATAAATGACTTTAAAATCAATATTTTAATTTTCTAAAAAATAATTTTTCATTTACAAAATATGAATGATATATAAGTATAAAATAAATTTATGTAATTAAACATTACTATTATTTTTATTACATTTTTTTTTTTAATTTTTAATATTTGAAGTCTAATATGAATAAGATTATTAATATTGTGATAAATAATAAAAAAACTTGAAATTTAAGAATCATTCCACGTTTCAGAAATTTAAAAAATTAAAATTTTTTAATAATTATAATTATTAATAAATTTAGAAATAATTGTAAAAACATAATATTGAATTTAGTATTTACTAATAATTTTCATGCTTTACTTTACTTCTATTACTTAAACTACTAAGTTGTAAGTAGATGATCATTAAAAAGTTAAGTGCATTAAAATAAACTCTAGACACCGGTTTTCTCTGTATAATTTATCTAAAAACTTATTTAAAGAAAAAAAAATCAATTGGAGGACTTTGGTATGTAGTACGTGGAAGTTGAATTCTGTGGAGATTATTCATCTATTCATTATATTCTAGTGAAAGAGTTGCTAGTGATTAGTTGAGTCCATGTGCTATTTTGCTATTGATAGTGGAAATCCGAGATTAATTTCCACGTGTGTAATAGCAAGATGGAGAAAAAATTTGCGAAAATTAAATGTTAATTGATCTCTGGAGCAAACGGCTCTTATTCAATGAAGTGAAGGTGTTCTAATAGTTGATCCAGTATCTCCGTTACCAACAGATGGCTCTGAAGGTTTTTTATTGGAAGCTAATCTATTCGCGTGCGATATTTAAATTAATGCAATACTTGTTTAAAACATAAGTTATCTCTTACTTTTGTTTAAAGCACTTTTATTTATTTATATGATATTTTTATTTCATTTTTTACATCAAGGATTTATTTTGGTTTGCAATTACCTATGGAGCTAATGATTGTAAAAATAAATTAATTATTTAAAAATCAAAATTGAATTGAAAAGTTAAGAAATTACTTATTAAACATAAAACTACATATATATATTTTTGTTCTTTAATTTTTTTGTAATTTAATTACATTAATTCTATGACATTATTTTTATTGCATTATTCTCAATAATTTTGAACAAAACCTAATTTAAAAGATATTTCTTAATTAATTAAATTATATTATTTAACATGATTTTTATACATTGCATTGTGTCATATAAGATAACAAAACAATTGATGAAATTTATAACTCTAAGAAATTTGAACATCTGATATTTTAATAAAAAAATTTGCAAATGCCAAAAACCTTGAAATTTAATATAAATTTTTTAAATAAAAAAAATTATTATATGAATTTATTAAAAATTCATTTAAATAAACATTTATGATTAATTTAATAACAGTTAATTATATTGATACTGATTTTTTTAAATAAAAAACGTTAAAATCTATTCGAAAGTCAACATGTTTTTATATTTAAAATTATATAATAATTTAATATTATATAAGTTCATAATAATATATAAAAAATCTTTACAAATATAAAGTAAAAGATAAAATATTCAAGTTAGTGAAATATAAAAATTGATTCGAAAATCCAATCGAAAATATACTTACCTTTTTGTCGTTCAAATCTCGTGATAAAATAAAAAAAACATTTTTAAATACAGAAACGACTTTTAATTGTTAACATAAAACATAAAACATTTAACATAAAACACATAAAATCAATTTTAATCAGTCCAAACAATTTTTTATTTAATTGAATTTGACAATATTTTAGTTTGTATTCAATAATATTTGCGGGAGAATTAATAAAATTAACTGTACTAACTTCATGGCTCCAAGCGAACGCGAATTCTAAATTCAAAAATTTTACCCTTTCTAACGTTTTTCACGGAAATTTTCTTCCTCACCGTCTCTGCACGATTTCGCGCGCGAAATTCGAATATTAAAACGATTCCCCTTGGAATACTGTACTAAATTAATATTTATATTATAAAATGATATGCGCTCGCATTTTACAATTTACTTACCTGGCATAAAAAATCTTTCGCTGGACATCAGCGAAAGAAAACAGTCTTACATTCTAAACATTATTTAATTTTCCTAATTATTTACTTCTAATTAGGGTTCTCCTAATTATTACTCAGAAAAATCCCTCTATCTCGTATCCACTACAATAATAAATAATTTGGTAAAATAAACCAATGAAGTTAACTAATAAAAATAATCAATGTCATAAATAAAATAAATTTAATTTCAAACAAATGACTTCTTCTTTATTAGCTTGATATTATTATATACTCATCAGTGCGGCAATAAAATCTCGATAATAATAAACATCAATATGCGTATTAATTTGATCTTCATGAAAAACTCCACCATTTGTCGGACATATTCCTGTATTAATTGCTAAAATATTACCTTCATATATGACTGGACCTCCACTGTCACCCTGTCACAAAAAACATACCATTCATAATTTTGTACATTTACATAAATATAAGTATTGCGCATTCAGAATATAAATGTTGATACTATGTTATTTAATACGAATATCAAATTGTTAAGACATTGTTTTAAATCACGTTAAATCAAAATTTTAATTCAAAATTATTGAAATTTTATTCCTTCGTAGTTTTTTAGACTTATACAGATTTATGAATTGATACTTTATTTTCGGGATAATTGCTTATTGTTTTAGGAGAAGATGTTAGATTAACAACAAGACTTTGTTTGTGATGTCAATGATGTTTCGGTACTCAAATCAGTATCCAATAACCCTCATCGGGCTAGTTCTGTTGAATTTTTAAATTATGTATTCATTATATCGACTGTCTTTGCATAAATATTTGTCTGGCATTATAATTGCCTTTGATAACACAGAAAAGTATAGTTTTTTTTTTTTAACACAGTGTTCTAAAGTAATAAGCAATTACTCTTGAAGTAAAGGATGAATTAATGTATCTATATTCTAAAAAAATTCTAATAAATAAATATGAATACTAACATCACCAAGATGTACATATGGTACAGCTTTCGTACACAAAAATCTCGAATGCAAACGAATTGTTGAGCCGTGGAGTCTGGTAACAATTGAATCACATTCCGATTTGGTTAACACTGTTACCTGTACTGTTTGTAGAGCTGTTGGGGTACTGTGATTACTATTGTCACCCCAACCTACTAAATTAACTTTTTTCCCATATAATCTAGTATTTTCATTATCTACTAACATTGTTGCTGGTGTCACCTGACTAGATACACTATAAACAGTCTAGCAAAAAGTGATAAATTGATTTTTTAAATAAATTTTATAATGTAATAAAATAATTATCATTGTATCAAATTTTATTGTCATGGTGCTATAAGAATTTAATTTTAATAAGTAAATTTGTATTCATTGTGTACTTATTTAATAATATCAAAAAGTGATTTACTTTTACGATTGAAATATCATTACGTGCATAACGAAGCTGTATACCTTCTACAGCAGCCCACTGATTATAAGATATCCACCAACATAGGGTATAATATTTACAGTTATTTAATAAATGCGATTCAGCAATTAATACCACAGCAACTTCATATACTATTACATCTATACAGTGTTCGGCTGTTAAAACATGATTCGACGTAATAAATGATCCGGAGCACCAAACACGACTTTCCGGAGGAGCTTGTTCAATAAATTCAGCAAAGGCTACAACGTATGGAAATTCATTTCCACGGGCTGCTCTGATATTATGGCCAACAAATGCTTTTGCAATTGTCATATTGTAATGGTTATCTGTAATGTACAAATTTTAATTCAGAAGATCCTTATTATCGGAATATTGTACATTGTGTACAATTTTGATTCAAATAAAAATTGAACAAAAATTATAATTTACGTACGTAATAAAATCAGTTGTAGGTAAAAGACAATTATGTATCTTAAATTAGGAAAATAAAAATTAAACTCATTATTAAGTAATGCTTCTAGTTTCATAGTTATAAAAATAAATATAAAAGTATAGAAACAGTACAGCTTAAAGTATTAACATAATATAACTTGAAGAAAAATTTCATGGAAATTTTTTTATGGAAATTTTTGTTGTGTTGATATATTGCATTATTTTTATAAAGCTTTAATATGTATATTTGTGAGTACGTTAATGCACGAACTAATCATAAATATGAGGAATCGGTGTTGAAATTAAATATCAGTGATAAAAATTTATTGGGTAACGAAATGTACTAATTCAAGTATTTTATGCATATTACGATAATTTATTTTTTTTTAATGTATGTAAAAATAAAAATAAATTCGAACAAAGATTAAAAACTTATAATTATTTCGTATACTTATTTATTATTTCGTATATTTAGTACACCACTAGAATTTTGTAAATTAAAATCGTAGTTTTTTCATCTCATAATTAGTGATCTTATTGTTTACTTTTCAATTGGTTAAAATTTATATGATAAAAGTAGGTGTATATTTACGCACAAAATTTGCAATCTATAAAATATAAATATTTTTTATTGAATTAATTTAAAAATTAATATAATATATATTAAGCAATGTTATCGATATTTATAAAATATAGTAAAAATACATTAAAGAATGAAACAATCATTTTCTTTAAAGGATTAAGTATACATACTTTACATGTTTAATGTTTTATAAACGATATTGATAAATTTTTATCATAACACATTAAATTTTTTGTCAGAAAAATAGTATGGTATTGAAATATAATATTGAATTAGTATAGTAGAATATTGAAAATAAAAAAAAAAATAAAAATAATACAGGTATTTTCAATTGATTTATATATTTTACAATATTTTTACTATTGGAAATATGCAGTATGATACTATTTTTTTAATTGTTCAATTTTTAATATATTGTAAGTAGCTATTTTTTAATTACAATACAAATAGTTTTTGTGCTATTTGCATTAAAGCAATTATTTTTCATAGGGAATCAAATCAATTTTACAAGTGGAAAAGCACTAATTGGACAAAATGTTAGAAGGGCCGACTATCTTCAATATCCCTTTATTGTATGTATTGCGGGAACCGATGATCCGATTATGGAAGAAAATATTTGGTGTACTGGAAGTCTTGTTTCATTTTTTCATGTTCTTTCATCTGAACATTGCGTGTCGGATGTAGAAAATGAACCTTACAGAATGATTGTGGGTTCTAATGATTTATACCGTGGTTCATCATTTTTTCCAGCTTGGTGGGTATCTTATGATAGTTGGAGTAATTCAGGGAGAAGAAGACTTGTTTACAATCTTAACGATATAGCTATGATAAAAGTAAGTACTCATTAAATAATTAATATAAATTTTTCTGTCTCTTAATACTTGAGATAAGCATTAAATAATTTTAAAGATCTGATCTAATACAAATATGTGAATCAATGCCTTACGAGATATGGATCTTTTAAACAAATTTCCACAATAATTGTACTTAAATTCATGTTGCATTCCTTTTTTTCAGTTAATTGGTACGGTGTATCCATTGGTTTCTCGCATAGCAACTATTACACCACTCACAACTAATGCCAATATTATAGGATTGCAAGGTGTGTCAGTGGGTTGGGGCACACTTACCGACGATAGAATGCCAACATTTTTAAAAGTGGCTAATGTAACAATGATTTCTAAAACTCAATGCGAAGATGCTGTTGAGGTAATTGCAAGAAGAAGACTTCCATTGAACGACAGATACATGTGCTCGAGGGCCCATCCATATGTACATTTAGGAGAAGTAAGCTAAACTAACTTTTAATAACTAACAAATATTTAAAATTTTGAATTTTCCAAACATAATTATAAAATTTGTGTTTCAATTACGAATTAATATAAGACACAAATAATTAATTTAATGGTAAATTGTTTTGAAATGTAAATATAAGATTTATCATTTTTTACATAAATAACTATTAACTTTGTTTTAAAATCAATATTATATACATGTATGTGTACATGAACATAAATGATTAAAAACGATTATTGTAATAATCGTACTTGAAAAGTGATACTACTGAATTCTGCTATTAATAACTTTAATATTGATGACTTAAGATTTTAATTAACAATTGTTTGTAAACTCGGTCATTGATAACGCAATGCACTAGGCTCTTGATGGTCTAATTATTCGCCCAATATTTATTTTCATAATCTATTTCCACTAAAACGGAGGGAAATTTTTTTTTAATTTTCCACCTGATAATTGTTGTATAATAATAAAAAAATATAATAATAAGATAGTTTGACAAGCACTTATTGCAAATAAACTTTAATTATATATATAATAAATGTATTTAAAATAATAACAATAACAATAATAATACTAATAACAGAAATAATAAAAACAACAATAATTAAAATAGTAATAAGAATATACAAATTTATGTTTTTAGGGAGATAGTGGTGGTCCACTTTTTTATGACGGATATATTGTAGCGATTAATAAAGCAACATGTCCAAATGTTGAGGAGTTCCATGCCGGTGTACAAAATGTTCATATATTTCTTGATTATTACCGAGCATTTATTACTGACACCTCAAACCTTCATTAAGATAATACATCTAAATATGGATAATATTCTTAAGAAATTTATAAGAATTAGTAATGTTATCATAAAATATTATATAAATTTTATTCATGAAAATTTTAAAATGAGAAAAAAATAATCTGTGTATGATATTCTTGTATGTTTAAAAGTTTATTCTTAACATATGCTGTAAGATAATAATAAAATTTACATTTTTATTAATGCTTCACATTTAAATATTTTTTTTGCAAAGTGTATTTTATCAAAAATTAATATTTTAAATATACTTATATTAACATTTCGTGATACGTTTGAGCATGCATTTGATATTCATTATAAATTGTTGGAACGAGGTTTATTTAACAAAAAGAATTGATGAGTAGGCAAAATTTTGATTTTTATTTTTTAGAAATAAATTTTTAGTTATTTTAAAAGTAAGTATTGTTATAAAAATAAATAATTATATAATTATATGCATTTAATATAACAAAAATATAAAGTTTATTTAAAAAATACTATATGCAATTGTATATAGTAAAAATTGTCATTGTGTCAATCATGAAAATTTTTGCTTAAGGTTCGCAATCATTCAGCTTGATAAAAATAATCACTATTTGTAGAAAAGGAACTTATTTGTTTTTTTTATATAAATATTAAGTTTGTATACAAATTTTCATAATAATACTTATTAAATGTGTGCAGAAATTCTATTTCTCATAGAAGGATCTATTTTATTATTTATGATTGCCAAACTTCATGAGGCCAAGCTCCGTCCCAATCGAACAAAATGTTATTTCGAATGATGTCAGCTCAATTATTTAGATCAAGTCATTGACATACAGGGAATTTACAACGACCCGAAGAAGGTCACCGCTATGTTAGTCCTGCAATCCATCATCATCATTAAAGAATTATATTGTTTTAACAGTTACATCTTTGCACAAAAGATTCATACAGGATGTAACAATTATCACCGCGCCTTCTAATTAGTTATTGCACTTGGAGCAAAAATGCAATAGCAAGTCATCGACGAGCTACAAATTAACTCGATTAACTACCGATTCTTACATGTCCTAATTGTAATGAAAAGTTCATTCTTGAAATTAATGTCTAAGTCACGAGATTAATTATGAAGAACTGGGCGTAACTCTCTTTCAAGAACTTGAAAGTCAAGAAAGAATCATTACTAATGCAAGTTACATAATTTATATTTCCATCAGTGATTTTTATTCACCATATTTTTCTCAAACATTTAACATAGAACTTGATCTTCTTTTAAATCCTTGTTTTGTATTGTAAAGATTAAGCATCTTCACATATTGATAAACATAATCTTAACATTCTAATTTAGTAAAAAACAGAAAAAAAAAATAGTAGCTTTTTCATTTTATCAGATGTTAAAAAATATCATTATAAATTAGAGGTATGTCATGGTTGTAGAAAAGGAAACAATCAGTAAGTACCAGAATAATCTCAAAAATTTTGCATGTACAGATAAATAATATAATTAATAACAAACAAGAGAATACAAAGTATTTAAATTAAAAATATAAATTATTATTAAATGATAACATTATTTGTAATATATTGATATTTTTTAATTTTAATTTATAATTTATAGTTGAACATTGAACTTTGCGATATATCTGAGGTAAAATAATCTTTGAATAATCTTACACAGAAATTTCTTTTGTATTATGTTGTTTATTATACTAGATATTTACTATTAATATTTTTTCTCTTTCTAGTAATATTTTTTAATAAATTTTATATGTGCTTTTTTATAGAAAAATTTTAAACAATTCTAACACAATAAATATTTATTTATTTTTTTATTTTAAAACCTAGAAATTAAATATATACAATGCGATATATGAGTATTTTTTTTTTTTTTTTTTTTTTTTTTTTTATTTTATTTATTTATTTATTTATTGTCGCATCAACAACTTGGTTATTAGCGACATAATTTATTTTTATTTTCTAGAAAAGTCGTTTATTTGCTGTTTTATCAAAAACTGTTGAATTTGGCCATATTTTGCATACAAAAAATTAACACAATTTATTTGAATATACTATTTTTAGTTTATTAATTTATTAATTGATTAAGCTATTAATCTACAGAATGAAAAAAAAATTGTTATTCTAAATAAAATATTAAGTACAGCTTTTGGCATTTATTAATAACAATTTTTCTAAATCATTAAATTATATAATATTTATATACATATAATTTAATTTTTAAGTATAAAAATGAAAAATTCATTTATATTGTTGTAGTACTACTGTTTGGTTTATTAGTATTTTTAATATTTCTATTTATCTGAATGCCAGGTACAATATCTTTGTTAGTCGTAGTATCATTTGTCTTTATCTTCAATTTATATTCAAGTATTTCTAATAAAGATTCGGGTTGTTCAAACCATAAACTATGTTTTTCTTTTATTGGTTTTTTCTTTATGCTTCTACAAATTTTGCACACCGTTTTAATAATTTTCTTTTTTTTTGACAATAGCCTTACATTAGCTGTCTTTCCAGGAATTAAAGGACATTGACAATTTTTACATATAGAATATTTTAGATTGTGATCCCTGTAATAGAATAACTTAATCATTATTTTTGAAATTCTTATAATGTATATTAAAAATTATCTTCCTTTTTTATATGATATTAATTTAGATCATGTATAAATTAACTAATAATTAATTAATTAAAAATTAAATTATATATACAACTAAAAAAAGTAATTTACTTGTACAAATTCTAAATATAAATTGGTAAATGTATTTATTTTTAAATATATTAAAAAAGTAAAATTAAAAGAATAATTTTTTTAAAAATAATTCATTAACTATAAAATAAGTAAAAATATAAGTCATACATTCTTAATACAGCTTTTTTAGCACATCCTGATAAAATGGAACCATAATATGATGCCAATGCACAATTTTGTGATGAAACCAATAAGCTTGCCTAATATAATGCATTTGAAAAAATATGATTATATTAGATTTATTAAATAAAATATATAAAATATATAAAAGTAAACATACTTGATGTAGATAATTCATTCTTTCAAACGTATCTTTGTTTTGACAAAGTTTTTCATGAATGCCTAAAAAAAAATTTTTTTATTTTAAATAAATAATGAATAATAATGAATTATTTATATTTTTAAATTATATGAGTAAGGTTAAAGTTTTAACCTTAAAATATAAATGAAAAAATTTTTTTAAAAAGCTAATATTTTATATTACCTGATGATTTTTTCATCTTTAACTTAATTTTTAACTTTGAATATTATATTAATGTAATTTAATTAATTATATATTAATTGCTAATTTTCATATTATATATATACACAATAATCTGTTCTGAAATTTATAGTTAATATCACATAAGACAATTTCCTGTATTACACAGAGAAAAGCTTGAAGGAAAATAAACTCAGTTTTATTCTCATGTTTAACCTATCTAATTTCAATAATAATTGGCATATGTCCTGGTAATAATATATAAAATCTATAAACTACTGTGAACAATAGTTAATTTATAATTTGTATAGTATGATTTGTTGTGGTCGTGCACATTGTCTGATTCACAATCACGTGTACTTTGACAAAGGTTAAACACCTTGTCTCACCTGTACTTTATACACGTGGTGCTACATCTATACAGGGGGCACTATTCGAATGTTTATGTGTAGGTGAATATTGGAGGTGTTGTGCGATTATGCAATGATCTCGATATTTTGTTTATCTTAACAAGTGGTAATCACAAATCTTTTTCGTAACACAATTTAAAAATCAGAACGATTGTAATTGTTTTTTAGTACTAGCAATAATTATAAATAATTATTAATTTACAAGAATTTTCGCCATTTTCAATTATTACAATAATGATACTCCGAAATTTTCAATAAATAGACTTTGTTATTGTTCTTATATGTAGACATTGATTGCTATAGCTCTACGTCTCTTTTAAATATTATTTATTACAAGTTTTTAGTATCAATTTCATAATTTCTAAACTTTTTGAATATATCTAAATGAAATGAAAGTAATTTTTAATTCCCAGTGTTTGACACTTTTATTCCTCTGATGTTATCAATGAATATGTCCTTGCACCGGTTTTTTTCCTTATTGGAAAGGCGTCCACAAGTATATTTAATTATAACACATTTCGTATACAATTAATTCGATTGCCACCCTGGATGTTGATACAAGAAGTGTAACATAGTTTTTGCCAACCAAGACATACAGAATATCTGCATCCCTTAAGAGAATATAATAAATATTACAATAACAAGACCTTACATACAAATCGAAACTATCATCATCTTAAAAAAAAATCATATTCCATTATTAAAAAATTTTATTAGGAAGAATAATAGGCATATACTTTGGGTCAAACGGAATTATGAAAGTTTAAGTATTAAAATTAAAACAAGCAATGATATCTTAAAAGATAATCCTAAAAGGCTTATCTTCATTAGCTGTAGATAACGCGTGTTGATTTTTCCCTGCGTTACTATAATAATCAATACAAAAATATATATTCTATTCATTTTTTATTTATTTAAGATTACGTATATTGATAATTTTGAATTTTATGTTTCAAAATTATGGCTTATTGCTATCTCCATATTGTATTATTTTTTTTATCTTATAATTATACACATTATTATTCAATGCTATCTTAGATATACTGATAGATCACGGAAATATAATCTCAAACTCAAATAAAAAAGTTAGATTGTATGTAAAATGAGCAGAGCATATTGGAGTTGTTCAAGATTAGCAATTTTCGGTATGGATAATTTATATCCAAGAAAAAAGATTAAAAAAACGAATATTAAATCATTGTACGAAATTAATTTCATCTTTCTATGCTTATAAAATCATTGTATCATACTTCAAGCACTCTGCTGTATTTATATTTTAAGTATAAATCGTGACTATGATTATGATTGGTATACTCACCAACTCCAAGTGTTGATATTTGAATTAATTATAATTCTAAAATTTTTTTTTTAGAAGTGTAGAGGATTTTTTATGCACAATAAATATTATTTGTTATTTTTCTCATCCATACTTGTTGATTTATATTATAGTTTTTCTTTACATGTATAAATACTAAGCTTATTATTTTTAAACAAATATTTTATATTGAAACAATCTTGTTTGTTATAATTTATATTAGACTGTGTTTTTTTCAATCTAATATGTTTTCATGTATTATATATAAAAGAAAAAAATAAAATTTTATGCATAAAATTATATTAAAAATAATTTTGAAATAATGTTAAATAATATTTAATTGTAAGCATAAAATATTAAAATATGGTTAAACTTATATTAAAATAATAAACAACAGGTAAAATTATAAAGATATGTATATTCTTTAAACATTCATCAACATTTGACTTTACTATGTCAAATGCAATTACATATTGCACTACTCTTTGACTACGCTGCATTTTTAACTTTAAGGATAAATTATCTAAGTGTATGAAAATGCATTGGGAACAAAATAAATATTGTACTGATGATAAAATGAAAAAATAGTTGTATTACTTTGATTAATCACAGTCATTACGGCTTTTTTTTGATTTCATTGATTGTAATTAAAAATTAAAAAATTATCCATGATCAAAACAGTAGTGATACATATAAAATTGTTCACATTATAAAAAAATAAAAAAATCTTAAACATTTATATTTAATATATGTTTTATCAAAAATCCTCATTGAAAAATTATTGTTAATTATTTATCAATGATATATATTTGTAAGTAACTTATGTGTACTTTATTTAGAATTATTTTTTTGTAAAAATTTTTTATTTAACCAATTGTATGATAAAGCATTCATTAAAAACTTCAATTTAATACAACTTAAAATTTTTAATTAATTCACTCGTACAATAGTGGACAAACATAACAATAATGTTTCATATTTTAAATATTAAATATTGTAAAAATTATAAAAATATGTAAAAAAGAACTTTAAGTTTCTTTTAAATTCAACATTAATTACAATAACAAAAATATAAAAAAAAAATGATATAAGTTTGTATATGTTACATTTAGATATGTGTGTATCTTTGAGTTACTTTTATTTACTTTTACTTCCCTTCTGCATTTATTATTATACACTTTTATTAATTTATTTTTTCGTCTTCATGCATCTAAATGCAAAGTTTATAATGAAAAGTTTATTGCGTACTTTAACTCGCGCACATTACACATTCTTTGCAATTTTTTTCGTTATTTTTTACAATGTATTGTTCTATTATTGTCTACTCAGCTGCTTATAACAACACAGGTAACTGATAAACTGTTGTTTAGAAAAATTTCTTTTTGTCTCTCTTGTATATCGTATACATTGGCGCAAAAAAGACATAAAGACGCAAAACAAAATACATGTTATGTGTCAACTAGGCACAATTTCTCCAATAACGGAGAAATGATCTTTTTAAACTTTAACAAAGTCTTATTGTTCACAAAGATTTCGTAATGTTATTAAATAGTCTTTTGCCCCACCAAGATTCCAAATCGAATGGCTTAAAATCTGTAATATATAATTTAAAATTTAAAATACATCCTCTCAAAAGTTTAATATATTTAAAAAAACTTTGAGAATAAACACATGTGTTAAAACTAAAAAATTATGAATTGATGAGATTTATTATAATAATATAATTTAAGAGAATAAAGAATAGAAATATAATATATAAAAAATCGTAAATAATATTATTGTCTATTCCTTTTTAATAAAAATATATAAAATTATACAAAAGAAATATAATCTAATATTTAATTTAAATAAAATATCAACAATGGTTTTATACCTTGTAAAACATTGTTTGGTTCTCCATCATTGTAGTAAACAATGGTTTCTAAAAACAAAAATAAAAATTTATAGGCACTTAGAAAAACAAATATATTTTCATTATATTTCAAATACTATAAATACATTTTGCAAAGTTGTGAATTATAATTACTACACTACGTTTTTTATTATACAATAGTTTGTTTAAATATTTTATTAAAAATAAAAAGTCAAATATAATTAAATATTTAAAAATTTGTTATTTAATGCAATAAAATATATTAATTTTTATAAAAATAGGTATACTGTTTTTAAAGATTATATATTTCTAAATAAGATAACTTGAAAAATTATATCAGAGTTACAAAAAAATATTCCTGAGAAAAATATAGTTTAAATTTATTTTTATAAAAAATTATTCTTTGTTTCAATTATTTTTTTTTTGGTATATTTTTAAAATATAAAATCATTTGAATAATAAGTGGTGATGTTAAAAGTGAAATTCTGAAAGTAAAATAAAATTGAATATTTTGTAATAAAATAGAATCATGATATATATGAATAATAATTTTCCATAAAGATATTCAAATTAATTTAATGAAAAATCTTTATATGATTTCAAATTAAAAATTTGTTATTATTTAGAGAAAAACAATACCATTAGAAGAAGTCTCATATAGATTTGAATCATCTGAAGGTAAACATCTCTGTCTGGCATTAATTTGATTCCAGGCTGTAAATGTAAAATGTTTGATTTTATTATATTTAAAATATTTAAATAAAAAGTTTACTCACATTCAAAAATATATTTAATCAACTCCTCATGTTGTGGTGTAATAACTTCTTGTCTTGCTCGATGCCTCTGTATAGTTGGTTTTAGTTTACCACTTGTATAAAAAACTGGTTTAGGAATGCTTCTATAACAAACAAGTCAATTGATTTAAATTATGATTTCTAATTAAAGTTCTTCTTTCTATAAATGTTTGGTGAATTATATTAAATTGCATGTTTTTAATGGATCAATAAAATATTCTATATACCGAGTAACTTTGTCTTCTTCGGAAACATCTTCTTCAGGATCACTTTTACGAGATAAATCTCTAAAATTATCAAGTCTCTCTAATTTTTGATTGATCCCTAGAAAATTAATATTAAAAACATTTAAGCATTTTTTATGTGAACCTCAATGTAAACAAATTTAAGAAAATAATACAATATTCATTAAATTAAAATGAATTGTTATTACAAGAAAAATGCTTAATTCAATTACAAGGAAAATATCTATATTACAGATACTTTCTTTGTAACTTACATCAATCAGTTTTTTGAAAATAAATCACCTAATCATTAATTACAAATTCAAAATTAAAATAAACAAGCAAATAATAGTGTTACATCAATTTTCAAAAGAGTTGTAAATGAAGGCAATTGGTCATTTTTAATGATCCAATTGGTTTAGAAGTATTATGATAAGGATAAAGATAAAAAATATTTAAATATCTGTTTAAATTACATTGAGCAAAGGGTTTTTTTAAAACGTATTTTTAAATTCTTGATATGAAGTAATAAAATATTTGTAGTGCTAATCTGTGCTTTGGTGATGGGTAAGATAGTGTTAATACTTTACAACTTTGTAATTACAACATGTAATAGTATAAACTCACCTCTACGTGTTTTGGCTACAATTTTACTGGGCCCCTTCGACACCGTGTACATGATTTTCTATCTGTAAACCCCGTCTCAACTGGTATCTTGCGCAACATGCACCACCCCCAAGTGCGGCAAAAAAACCCTATCTTCTAACTTCACTTTACCTTCCTCTGGAACAAAATATCGTGCAGTATATCTAAATGATAAATTTATGAATGTGTTTGCCGAGTGCTTTTAAAATATGCACGTATTATTAGTACGTATTTTTGCCGGAATCTATTGACAAGACTCGTGGTGATCGTTTAATATATGCAGTATATCTGTGCCAAGAAAAAAATAAAGTAAGTGGTCACGAGAATGTAAATTGGTTTTTTGTAAAGAAAGTGAGAAAGTCGGGGAGAGCTTAGTGTTATGAATAGATGAATTAAAAAATTAAATGATACCTGGCCGAAGAGTAAAACAACAGTGTGCGAAAGGGAAAGGAAGTTAGGTAAATACTACTTGTACGAATGTGTGTGCGGCACATGGGTATGTGGGTATGTATAGGCGAGCAGAAAAACAGATTGATGAGGATTACGTGACCACGCTGGAAAGAAAATGCGTGCGCACATGCAATGTAGTACACACGTGACTGCTATAGCAGAAGAGAAGACGCGATAATGATCAATTTTTATCCCGATTTTTTAACAAAAGTCTCCTCGAGCTCTAATAAAAACATATTTTCCTTGAATCGCGTACGTTATCTGTTTGGAGAAATTCCTAAACGCTTGTATTTATTCGAAAAAATGACAAAGGCACAATTATATAACGCACCAAAAAAAGAAACAAAAAAAAAAAAAAAAAAAAAAAAATAAAACTCCAGACTAATTCCAATGAATACAATTTTGTACACGACGAATGCATTGTGTTGCCCTTGATTAAATTTTGTGAAATGCCAATCATGTATTTTAAAAGCAATTTTGATGCCAATTTTATATTTTACAAGACATTGTATTGTTTTCAATTGGTGTTTAATTTAATTGATGCGGTCGTTGTTCACACATTAATTTTTTTTGATGTACCGTAAGAAGCCATTTATCACAATATAAAAAAAATGATGGATTTAATATGAAAAAGTAATAAAAAATTCTTTTATTACTTTGACATTTGAATATTGTAAAGTTTCGCGCTACGAATAATCGATGAAAAAGACATTCTGTTTTATCATACGTCATAACCACACATTAATACAATAAAAATACCAATTTCGTCAAATTAGCTATTTAACCAAAGTTACATTATTCTGTTATCGCATAATATTACTGAGATTTTTTAACATAAATATGTTTTAATTTTAAGTTTAAAGATGATTCTAAAAATATCTACATACTTTTAAATCATGGAAAATGTTTATGCAAGCATTTTAAAAATTGAAAAAAAATAATGTATGATTATTTTAGATAAGATTAAACAAAAGAAAAAATAATGTCAAAAGGAACAAATTTCTTCTGTATTCAACAATTATTAATGCTCTTGACATTTTGAAGTAAGTTGTATCTCTGCATTTATAAGAAATAACCTTAAATGCAATTAAATTTAATTTGCATCATGAATTTGATTTTTTCTAGAATAAAATAATCAAGTTAAAGTAATTTTGTAATAACTTAAGATTAATCGACATTGTATTTTCATACAAAGATTATTATATACGTTTAAAAAAATCATTTTTATTAAATGATGATAAATCTTGCAAATAAAATGAAAGTAAATAAGATTTTTACCATTAAATATATATTTTTCTTGCATCAATTGCATGTTAATATGCTATTTTTTAATTATGATTATACAGAAATATAATTTCTGAAACTGGATGATTTATAATTATTTAAAAATATATTTACAGAATTACTTGGGGTAGTAATGCCCAAAAAATTTCAGTGAGATGTATATGAATGTACCACAGTATTACAATTCATTCATAAAAAATATTGATTTGAACCAAAAAAATACAATTGCAATATTTCATCAAAAATATAATCATGACTTCAGTGCAAACAACGCCTTTTATCCGCACTATAGAGTGGGATATGATGGACAAAACAAAATTCTTTCCTTTAAGTATGCTTTCTTCTTTCTCAGTAAGATGTTGTCTCTATCCTTTGACAGTCATCAAGACTCGTCTTCAAATACAGAGAAGAAGTCATATGTACACAGGTAAAATACTTTTATATGAATTTATTTTATATAAATTTTGGATACAATTATATTTAAAATATATTAATTATGTTAGGTATGATAGATGCTTATCAAAAAATTTACAAATTAGAGGGTTTTTCTGGATTATATAGAGGATTTTGGATAAGTTCAATTCAGATAGTTTCAGGAGTATTTTATGTTTCAACGTATGAGGGTGTTAGACATGTTTTAAATCAGGAAACAATGACTGCACAACTAGATTCTAGAATAAAAGCTCTTATTGGAGGAGGGGCTGCTAGTCTTGTAAGTCAAACTATTGTAGTTCCATTTGATATATTGAGTCAACATTTAATGGTGCTTGGAGTCAGTTTTAAACATGGAAAATTAGCTTTTGACAAGGTAATTTAAACATACAAAAAAAAATTAATTTTATATTAAATATTTTTCATTATTTGCTCATAGATGGGTATGAATCCATTAGGATTGAAACTTGAACTGGGAAAGTCTAGAGCACAAATTTCTACAGAAATTATAAGATTAATTTATCAACGAGATGGTTTTCAAGGGTTTTACCGTGGTTATCTTGCTTCTCTTTGTGCCTATGTTCCTAATAGCGCATTATGGTGGGGACTTTATACTACGTATCAAGGTATATAGATACTTTTAGAATATATTCAATCTACAATATAATAGTTTCTCTATGAAAAAGGAAATTAAAAATGAATTAGAAAAGAAAATTAGAAATTTTCATTTGAATTATTATTGTGATATTTAATTTTAAAAATTTCTAAAGCATAACTTTTTTTAACTATTTTGATAATATAAATATTTATTTTTAATTTACAGTATTTTATTTAAATAATTATTTATAATCCTTTAAATTATTATTGATAGATGAATTAATAAGAATTCTTCCAAATTGGGTATCTCATTTATTGATACAATCAATTGCTGCAACACTGGGAGGTTTTACAACAACAGTAATAACTAATCCACTGGATGTTGTACGAGCTAGACTACAAGTACAAAGATTGGACAGTATGTATAATGCATTCAGGGTATTATGGCTTGAAGAAGGCCTGCATATGTTTACCAAGGGTTTGTCTGCTCGTTTAGTGCAATCAGCATGCTTTAGTTTTTCAATTATTATAGGCTATGAGACTATAAAAAGAATTAGTATTTATGAACAATATAAACATTATGTAAGGTGGTAAATTGTACTCTTGGGTCACATAAACATATTCTTATATACTTATGTAGATTTGTTACCTCATCAATAATTTATAAACAAAAATATTTAATCTGATTTTTTTTGTACTACAGAATATCATTCCATTTATATTTTGAAATAATTAGTTCATTATTGTATTGAAAAATTTATTTCTAGTAAAAATATTTTATTTATACATAAAATTTTATTAACATTTTATTTTATATATAATATGTATTGTATATTTAATAAAAAAATATATTATAAATTTTCTACATAATGGAAAAACAAATGGTTTCAATATTTAATATTTATTTAAAATATATAGGCACTATTTCATATTAAGAATACAGAATTTTTTCAGTTCATATTTATTTATGGTGTAAATTTGTATGTGTTATATTCATTTTTTTTTTTTGAGGTTAACAAAGCTATACATAAAGATAAAGTGTGTATGTTAGATATGCGTACATGTATATAAACTTGCAGTGTAGTTATTTAAAAAATAGAAAATTACAAAGTATTTCAATTAAATCAGTTAAAAACAATCAAAATATGTACATATTTTTACCAATAAGAATTAAACGAATAAATTAATATGAAAAGTTATAATAGTTGAAAGAATTAAAAAATTTATTTTTAATTTATTAAACAGTTTTTGTACAAGTATTTTGTTAAAAAATATTTAATATTTAATTATATTGAAAAATTTACGTTTATTATTATAAGAAAAGAAAACTAGTTTAGCATTATATAATAATTTCATAATTAAAAAATATAAATATAGTATATTTTAATGAAGATAAAGGATTATTTAATATTTTATTCAGTGTAATAATTAAAATTATGTTGTAGAGCTTATAATGTTTATTTATAGTTGATTGTGTAGGAAATAAATTCTGTGAGATACATTTTAAAATTAATATATAAATTATTTACTCAGTGTATCAAGTAAGTATATTATATACTCAATGCAGACAATTATGATTTATTTTATAAATAAAAAATAGACAACATTTTTAATTTAATAAATTAAATAGATGCCTAATTGTTGAATTAAAGTTTATAATAATGTTTATAAGAATTTTTAATAAATAGTATTTTGTAGAACTAAAACATGTATATTTCTTTAAAACGTATTTATAAATTTAAATAGGTTTTAGATTTTACATTTTCTTAAAAAACTTAAAGTATTAAAATGATTGGTAATTGGTTATATTTTATTCATTTTTATTTTTTGAGATTAGAATTTTTTATGAAAAATATTATTTTAAACTTAGATGATATGATAATTTTTATACATTTGTAAATTGTAAAATATAACTAGTCATATCAAATTCAAAATGTTGATAATTATATTATTTATCAATTATATTAAAATTTTATTATTTAAATACTTTTTCCAAATTGTTTACAGTTGTGTAAACATAAAAAACATTTTTATATACTTATATGTAAGTAAATTATTTCAATGTAAGAAATTAAAGAACAATAAATATCTCTGTATAATAGTTTTATTATCTTTTCATATATAAATTATTGTTATTAATTTTTAGAAAATATAATTAATTATTAAATGATTTTGTTTACTTTCAAAGTGTAATTATATCTCAATTAAATTGTGAATGTAAGAATTCTTAGTGCATACGAACTGAAGCAATAGATAACTTTTAATTTCAATCCACCAAGAAGCCTTATATTCACAAAATAATAAATATAGAAGGTATTTTTTGTTGATTTAATTATATTTTATGCACCAAAATATTTTTAGTTTAATAAATACTTAATACATGAAGTATTTGAATAAAAATTTTTAATACTTGATTATTTTTGAAAGCTATATAGCTTTTTTACTTTATTTTAATTTTGTTTAGTTCAAGTTCTATGTTTTATGTAGAGAAAAAAAATTTATTTTAAAATTAAATTAAATATAAGTTCTGTGAAAAATAAGAATTATTAGTAAAATTTTTTATCAAATCTATCAAATAAATAATTAATCCTTAAAATATAACATTGTACCATAATAATTTTCAGGGATTATTTTCATATAAATTCTATATATCAAATAATAGTTAATAAATAGATGTTATTTCTACATTGTTCAAAAAAAAAATTTTTTTAAATGAATTATTATTTATATATAAAAGTATATGAGTGAAACTATTTGTCTCTTATTCAGTGAGCCTTTTATCTTTACTAATTATTTGACAATTTTATATAGGAAAAAATTATTTAATTATAGTAAAAAAGGTTACATATAATTTTATTAATACAGCTTTAATAGAATTATTATTCACTACCATTAATAAAAAAAATTCAAATGTATATCAATAAGGAAATGATACAATAATGTCATCATTAATGATTTAATTTCATTAAATTTGAGTGTATTGAGGATACCTATATAATATGTAAACAATATGTATGCATAAATAATAAATTAAAATAACATGAAATATTGCGTTTTACTTAATCTTTTTAATATAAAGCTTGTGGAGTAAAAACAATTTATTATTAATTTATTAGTCATTTTATTTATTTTAACAACATTTCTTTAGATATTTTTATAATTTCATACATGTAATTTTTATTTATTAAATTATTATTTATTTTTAAGGTTTTAGTATATTTTCGTACGCATATAATATAATTGTTAATTATAATATTATTTTTTATACATAGGTAAATAAATAATCAATAAATAAATATAATATAATGAAGTAAACGAACATATTAATATTTATTAATCTATTGAAGATCTGTTCTATGATTGTATCATCCCATGAAAATTGAATTTATATTAATATTGTATATTCTTAATAGCTCTTTTAAATTAGTGTAAAATAATTATATATGACGCACTAAGAATTTGTTACAATAATAATCATAAAAACATTACAATATTGTGTGTATTTTTATTTTATATTTTGTGTTCTTAAAATAAATAGGAAATTTGATAATAATAATAATAAATATAAGTAAAATAATTCGAATACAAAATAAAAAATTAAGTATATAAAAATAAGTATTTAACCCTCTTTTACCCAATCAATCTTTTAATATTAATTTAAAAATTAATTTATGGTCAATAAATTTTTTACAAATAAATTAATAATTATATAAAATAATAATTATATATTTGCATATTTTATGTATTATATATTTTTTTTTTTTTTTGTATTATTCGAGTATTTGGGAAATAAAATTTCTATGTTACTTTTTTAAATATGATACTAAAAGTTCTTACTGACAATTAAATTAAAAAATTTTTTCATTAAAACTATCTCTATAATCCAAAACAAAAATTTAATATAATTTCTATCAATATTATTAGTTAAATATATCTTCTTATTTACAACAATGTACAATTAATAGAACAAAAATTAGTTTAAATTTATTTCACATATTTTCTTAAAATTTGTTAACGGTGGTTATAATTAAAACATTAATGAATTTGTTTTTTGGTCCTAACCTTTATTTTATTGAAAATTATAAATAAAATTATTGATTAAATTTTTTATTGCAGAATAAAAATTTTGGTAACAATTGTCATTTTAAATTTGATTACATAAAATTAAATTTTGAAAATTAATAATTTAATTCACAAAATTATTTTTTATTATCTAATTTAATAATGACATAAAAAAATATAAAAAATCTAATTAACATATTTTTTTTATTCAGCCCATTCAAGTGCTAATATTTAATACCTTGCAATATTAAATATGAAAACAGGAAGAATTAAATTTGGGACGAAATAATTAATTTTTTAAATAAATAATTAATCTTGAATTATAGTAATTCTAAAACAATTTTCCATATTTTTTATATCTTCGTACATTTATACATTGATATATTAAGTAAACTAGCATTATTAATAATTTTTTTTAATAAATTCTTAATTATATATATTTTTACAACAAATTTTTATAAGTTTTGATATTAACGAATTTAATATATATTAAATAATTCAAATTAAAATAAAGAAAAAATTACGTATTAAACAATAATTAAAATTAAATTATAAAGAAAATATGAAAAAAAATATATCTAAAAATACACATTTTATAATTATAGATTGTATTAATTAATATTATAGAATATATTATTAAATATTCTACAGGGCAATACAAATTTTTGTATTTTTAAAGTAGTTATGTAAATGTATGAAATAAAAATAATACAAATATTTAATGTGATAAAAAATTTTTTTTCTCATTACGCATATTTTATAAGAGAGAAAGTTTTTCTATTGTATAACAAATTCGTGTTATAATTATAGTATAAACTTTTTTATTTGAATATAATCATTGTATTTACTTATTTGTATTAAATTTCTTTATTTTTATTTTAAAAAATATTGATAACTACCTAAAAATGACTTGCACATCCTGTAAATATTATATTTGAATTCATTAATTTTTTTTTCATTTATTAATTATTTGAACATTAATGAACTAAAAAAAATACTTTTATTTTTATTTATGTTTGATTTTTAAATTTACTTAAAGTTTGAAGAATTACTTAAGATTTATATACTTAATAAGAATGTTTTTAATATTATGAATTTTACAAGAACGGTAAATGGAAATTATAGTATGTTCAAAAATTGATGAATAGATTTAATAATAAATAATGTATATAAATTTAACATTTAAAATTAATTATTTTATTAATTATTTAATTTTAAGAAATTTCAATTTTAATTTTGAAACAAAATAATTAAACAAAATAGAATCATATTAAGAAGCTTCCCTAGTTTTTCATTTTTAAAAAAATTAATTTTTTTTACATATTTAAAAACTACAATATTTGAACAACAATATTATTCAACATGAGAGTCTGATCATAAATATTAATGCAATGCCAGCGTAATAAAAATTTAATTTTATAATATAAACATAGTAAATCGAAATTTTTAATGTATTAGTTTTCAAAATACATTGTTTAAAATGTCTATACTCGTAATTTTTAAATAAATAAACCGATAAAATTGAAATTATAAGGAAATGTTAAAAATACTTTATTACGTATCATTATCAGGAATGTTTTAATATTTATAAAAATAAGAATTTGGCATACAAAAACGATACTTTTTTTATAACGACGCTGTTTGCTCTAAATTTTAATATTTTTCAAAGATTCTAAATCATGATATGTAAAATTTCATTCAGTTTAACATGAAATTATTATATTTCTTTTATAAATATTTTATGGATCTACGCATTTTATAAATTTTTTTTAGTAGTTTTTTTTGGTTCAGTATATGTAGATTTGAAAAAATATTTGTTTAATACACTTGATATTTATAAATGTTTACTTTGTTGATTTTATTATTAAAGGTTCTTAAAATTTTGTATGTTTTATTTGAAAAACTAGGTAAGCCATATAAAACAAAATATTTATTCATAGGTATTAAAAAGTAGAATTTACAAAAATTTGGATATATCTTTTTCATTACGTTTGTTTGTTTATTATTATTAATTAACTTAAAATACTCTATTTCTTTGTACAAAAATATTATAAATTTGTCCCTTAATATAATTTAATTGCTTAATTGTTAAACATTAAACAGCCATAACGTAATATTAAATAATCAAATAAAAAAAAATTAATAATAGAATAATATTGTTTGAGTATAATTGTAATTTATAATTTTTTTTTTTTAATATTCTTTAAATGAAATAAACTGTGAAGATATGGACTGTTAAAAATTGTAAATAAAGATACTGAATTGAAAATAAAAATATTTAAATTATTCATATTCAATTAAAAATAAGTACATAAAAAACTAAATAAAAAAGGAAAAATATTACTGTTTATTTTAATTAATTAAATAAAATTGATCGACAGTAAAACACAAAAATAAAAATAAAATAATGACAACAACAATATTAATAACAGCTAGAATAACAACATAACAATAACTGTTATAAAAATGACTGAGGTAAATGATGAATGAAACAATTTATAATTATTTATAGTGAAATTTAATATTACTTTTGTATCGTTTGAAACACATTAGTGTACCACATGTATATCCTAAAAATTTATTATTGCATAATTGAATAGATTCAATTCCAACTTGATATATATAATATATATATATATATATTATATATATAATTAAGACATTATATAGAAATGAAATTTTTCAAAATTAATTTTTTTTTCTTAATTTTAATTTTTATTTAAGAAATTTTTAAAAACCATTTATAACGAGATCGGTAAAGTTAAAAAGTATTTAACAAAGTAATAAATATGTAAATTGTAAATTATTACATTAGTAATAAATTTTTAATATTAAAGAATTTATTATTTAATAGTATTAAATTTCTAGTTTAATAATTTAGTATTAAATTTTTAATATTTCCCTCAGGGAATATCCTTGAACTACATAAAAAACAAAATATGTATTGTAATATAATTTTTCTTAAATAATTATATGCATATTTTTAAGTATTATTATTAATGTAAAATAATAATTTCCATATATTTTCGTATATAATTTTCTTTATAAAACAAATAAAAAGTCTATTAAAATGTTAACATGATAACATTCAATTTTTCTTTTTCTAAGATAAAATAAATACATAATTAAGTATATTCATTATATATCATTCCTATCTTTGATTATACTAAATTTTAAATTTAATTCATCCTATTAGTAAAATAATAATGGTAAAAATGCAATAGGATTAGTGATGGTGGTGATGATATAATGATGGTGATGGTGACAATTAAGTGCCTCTGTTTTAATTACGATATAATTTAAACAATAAAAAAATATAGAACAAAGAAAAAAAAATAAAAATTTATGAGTTGAATATTTTTATAAATAAGTTTTTTTTTTATTAATTATCTAAAATCTAAATTCTAATTTAAATTGGTCATTGGCTCCAAAAAATACTAATTTTTATGCAATAAACATTTTAATTGTAAATAGGAACAATGTAAATAATTTTTATAATTATTAAATTTAAATGTTATATAAATTATTAAATTCATTAAAGAAATTAATTTAGTAATGTTTTTACATGTTTATATCAAATTAATTTAAAATTAATTTTCGAGAACAGTAATTAGATATATTATATTTCATGTTCTTATATAAATTCTTCTTATTTTTTAATTTATTTTTCAAATATTACTGATTTAAAATTATTGTAAATATTGAATAAAAACAATAAATTAAAGTAAATGTAAATAATTTCATTTAATAATATAATTATAAATATTTACTAAACTTAATATTATATGAACTAATAAAATAAGATATAATAAAATTAAAACAATAGTTTCTTAAACTATGCGAACAGGATCATAATTTACGTTATACTAATTATGTACTCATGGAACTGTACTTTAACAAATTCATTGAGTTTTTTTATGTAAAACAAAAATTTTATGGAATACCTGTTTTTATTATTATTATGATTTTGAGATTACTCCTCAATTGCACATGCCACAATGCTTAATGAATAATTCCACTTTTTCAAATAATATAATATATGCAAAGCAAAAATTTTACAAAGAAAAAATTGTGTTGAGAAAAATTACAGACAGAGACGAAGAAATTATGAACAAATTCTACTTAAAGGGCAAACAGAGATTTATCATTTGGATCTTTGTCAATTTGTCGCTGAATAGTTGCACTGGCAGCATTATTACTATTACTGGTTTCAGGAGTAACATCAATAGTCGAGGCAGCTGTGCGTTCCGCCAAAAAACGTTCAAATTCAGATGAAGTTACGGTCTTGTCCGTCTGTTTAAAACACAAAAATGACAAAAATACCATTATTTCTTTTATAAATGTATTGGTTTGAAAATGCCACTGATCAAATCAATGTTTTTCTTTATTGCAGCATTCATCTTTAAGTAAATAAATATTTTTTTTATATCTGTTCAATGTTTTA
Organism: Eupristina koningsbergeri; assembly: GCA_018907245.1. NCBI lineage: Eukaryota > Metazoa > Arthropoda > Insecta > Hymenoptera > Agaonidae > Eupristina > Eupristina koningsbergeri. The sequence continues at coordinate 586,608 of JACCHV010002890.1, read as the reverse complement.
ACAGAAAATGTCGATACACTTTTGTTTCAAAATAACACTTTTTACAATTTATAAATACATGGAAACTAATTATATTTAATTAATTATCAATAAATTTTCATGTATTTGTATCGTAGAAATTTTATAAACTGTCTCAAGACGCATTGTTATTCTTTAATTTTTTTCTTTTTTAATTTTTGATTTTCTTTTGACACTCTTGCTATCTATTGCTTTTATTCACTTATAATGATATTTATTAAAATTCTAATAATTTAAACTTACCACATTTTTCGTACAAGAGCTGGCTTCTGCTTCATCGTCACTTCCTCGTAATTCTTGTCTACAATTTAAAAATGACTAGGTGTTATTTACTAGTGAGCTAATTTGTGTAACTTTTATTTATAATTGATATTTCAAAACATAACCTGTTTTTAACAGCATTAAAAGTTGCAGTTCGTGATTGTGCAAACGCTTCAAATTCATCTTTTTCGCCATCTTTTCGTCTCAATTTTAACTCTGCGTTTTCTTCTTCCATACCTTTAGACACATAATATTACGTTAATTTATAATTCTTAATATTAATATAACTATTACAAGTATTAAGTTACGTAGAGTACTAAAGTTTTTTTTATATTTTTTAGTGAAACGTATTTAAATTAGTTAATAGGTGATAAATAAATACAATTGTAAGTTAAAAAGAAAAATCTAATTTTACTTGCTGCTTTCAGAAAGACTACTTTGATTTTATTTTTTTTGACAATTGATAAAATTATGAGCAATTTAAATATTTTATATTAATAAATTGCAAAATTATGTTTATCTTTTAAGTAAGGGGTATATATGCTCGACCTTTTTTTCATGTAATTTGTTGATTTAATTTTTGTAAATGTGTAAAAAAATAGATAAATTTAAATTACGTGAAACAAAATGAAAAAGTTATTTTTGCGCAATTTGCTCCAAAAAATGAATATAGCAAAGATGATGCTCATAAAATATTCTTTATTTCAGTATTTCGGATTAGTCGAGTAAAAATAAAATATCTATTATTGTTTTTCTTTATGTTGTAAATAAACGACCTTGTCCGATCTGGAAACAGCATGCAAAATATAAAAGCAGTCTTTTCTATTTGATAGAGAAAAAAATATGTAAACGTATATTTTGAGGACAATTTTTTAATTTCTTTGAAGCAATAATTTTTATAAATTTTCGCTAAAGTTTTATTTAAAGTGACCCTGATATTTTTTTTTTCATTCAATTTCTCAAAAGACTAATCACACATGAAATACCCTTGTTTTTACAAATATAGCATTGTTACTTTCTCCGATTTGTGGTGTTTCTCTTGTTCATGTTTCTTGATTTCGTTTTGATGTATAACATCAGTCAATTGTCTGAACAAACGATAATTTTTTATATTTTAATAAACAAAGGATAGTTTCAGTTTATTTTGTCTATACAGTAACAGTATTATGGTTTCAGTGAGAAAGATATTTGAAACATAAAGATGTCTAGTTCCCATACTCTAATATTTATTGTATGTCCATACGAGGAATGCTATACCATGTCTTAAATTTTAATAAAGAAATAGCAAGAAGTTTACCCAGCAAATAGCACACACCCATCCAGTAAATAAAATACAAATATTTGATTATACCTAAAATTAGAGATATGTTACGACATGATAATAACGATGATATTATAAGATCTGCCCAGATAAACAACTTTTTAATACGATAGCAAATTATTAAATTTCGTAGTACAATAACGATAAGATTAAAGAAGGACGCGAAGAAGAGAATATTGGAGAGTAAAGGAGTGTGCGTACCCATGTCACCAACACGCTTAGAGAGAGAGTTAATGGGTAAGGCGACTGCGGCAGCGGCTCCGGCCTCATCATCCGAAAGATCAATGAGCGAATCCCCAGCTTCGAGTTTCTTGGAGCTGGTCGGTCCTGGACCAATGGCCTCGGCCACCATAGCGCTTGGCGGGACTGATTTATTTTTCGTGAACCGCGCATAACGCAGGAACAGATTGTTCATTTCGTCATTGATCTGCAGGAGTTCGGCCGTCAGCTCGTCGTGGGCGAGTTTTCCGATTAAATCAACGACGCGTTCCTGCATTGCCTTGCATGTTCCGTGGAGCTCCTATCGATCGGATTAAAATAATTCAACCATGAATCACTTGCTAGGCTTGCTCGTGTCTTAAGGCAAGATGCAATGTATCGCAAAAATGATTATATCCGTCTAATCAAATCCATTCAAATTTCAAGGTAATTTTAAACAGAGATTTGTTATCAGTATTATTATCATTTTTATTGTTCTTAGACATTGATTTTAGAAAATTATATTTTATTCCAAGATTACTTTTTCATTAATGGAAGTAATATTGCACTTCTTACAAAAAAATATATTAAATTTATCATGTTATTAATGAAACTTTGAATCGCGATACTGCAATGCACAATATTTAATCGATAAAACACGAAATGCTTTAAATTTACATCATTTTTAATTTCTTGTAAACGATATTTTTAGAAATTACTATTATTATTAATTTATAAGACTCTATACACCGAAGACTTCTAAAAAAAATTTCAATTGAATTTGAATTATTGTAATAATTATTCAAATATAAAAATAGTACTCGTAAAAATTTATTATTTTTAAATAAATTAAAATATATAAATTGTATAATTAATAAAAAAAACAAATAAATTAATCAATTAATGTATGGTGTGACACGATGAATTGAGAGTGTATAATAAAATTTTGATTTTAATTAAGATCACAAGCTTCTTGCAATTAAATTATTAATTTAAGTATACTTTTAATTAGAAAGTTTTACATTTATGAAATAAAAGCTTTAATTTTTTATTTCTTCAAAAAAAATTGATAAAAAGGAATTATTGATTTATTAAAAATTATTTTGTAATATATAAAACCTTCAGAGAAATAATAGTTTTAAATAATAATTCAATTTTAAAATTAATAGCTTATATAACTTCCCTATAAGAAAAAAATTGATATTTCACCATACAAAACTTTAATTTAAAATAATTACATTGTAAATGTCAAAGCTTATATTTTATTAGATATAAAAATGTATATAAAGTTTTGACTTTCATAAATTACAATTTCTAGATAATTTATAGTGAAATTAAATTGATGGAAGTATTCAGTACTATTAATTTTATTATGCATATATGAACCAAGTAAAATAGTTTTTAAAATTATATGTTTTAAATATTCAAGTCACACATAGAAATATCAATATTTGTTAATAATACATTTCCAATGATAAATTCTGAGTTATGTATACATGTATGATTATTAAGATTGCATTTAAAAATATCAAAATAATGTGGTTTCCAAGATGAATAGAAATGCAATTCTCACCGCGAGTAGCTCCATATCTTCAAAGACTATGCGTTCGGATGTCTTTTCCTGGAGTCCAGCTGAATGCGCCGCGAGCATCTCCGAGAGCACGCGCATATTGCTGTGTACAACATCAAGTTCACTACGTAATTTGGCAAGATGCTGGTCACTCAGGTGGATGATTTGGGGTCCACCTGGACAGCGGCAGTTTTGCATCGATTCAGCTCGAGGTTGGTGCTGACTCGTCATCATGGATCCAGCTACCGTATTTGCAGCGCAAGCAACTGACGATGCGGCTGAAATCCCTGTGGACGACGCTTCCGGCTCCGGCACACTCTGTTCACCCACGCAATAATTGAGATACAGCGAATTTATACATTATTAGATGATTTTTAAATCAAGTCTCCTGCTATTATGTTGGCTAATCAAATGTTATTATCAAAGCGAGAGTACTTCGTAACTATATATAATAAATCTCCATATGTAAATGATTTAGTAAATTGCACTTCTCTGCTAAGTAGAAAAATCGAAACATTAAATAGTAACATTAAAATATCAATTAAAAAAATATTCCACAGAAGAACGATAATTTCAATGCTAAATTAAAAAAGACTGTAAATTGGAAGTGATAAACGCTAGGTTAAATTTAATATTTTTCATCGCATATCTTTTTTATTTTACTAAAGGGTAAAAAATAAAAGTTTTTAAATTATGTCACAGACGTTTTACTCGAATAAGATTCCCGCTTTAAAACCTTTTATATTATTGAAACGTATATAAAATTAATAAACAAGATACAAATAAATAATGCAGAACAAGATTTCACCTCATTTTTTCAAATTGTTAATACATCTATTAAAAGCTGAAATAGTTGTTATGAAATCAAATATAAATATGTATTTATTCAAATAATTTATCTTATTGAAGAATATTGAAGATATCACTTTATATTTACTAAATACTTTACTTTTACTAAATAATATTTTATATTGAAACTTGAAATATTAAATGTCTTCTTGTCTATCAAATGTATTATTATTTGTATGTTTACTATTTAGTAATTTGAAAATCATTTTTTTAATAATAAGAATAAAGTTTTACAAATGAATTATAAATAGTTTATTAATATATCATTTATAACTAAAATTATTAGTGCCTTAAACACTACTTGATTAAACATTAATCAATTTGAATTAACATGAATGAAAATCATAAATTTTTAAAATTACTGTAAACTTAATGAATGAACCTTTAAGAACTTTATCACTAAAATTAAGTAAATGTTAAATTGTATAAATATTTACTATTTTTAAAAGTTTATTTTTCAATTTTTAATAGTAATAAACATTTAATTATCTTTTCTTAGAAATATTTGATTAACCTATTTTGATGTTTTAAAAACATTTCTATTAATATTTTCAGTTGTATATTGTTAAATGATTAAATATATTAAATAAATCACAATGTATTGCAGATATTCTTAATTGAATGAAACAAGTTATGAAGTAATCAATACTATCATTGTATTTATAATGTAGTTATATACTTGGTGCTTTTATATTTTTTATTTCTACAATCGATGACATTACATCAATAATATTAATTTCTTAATTTTTTAATATTTTCCAATGGTATTAATAGTTGAAAATAATATTTGCAAATTAAACAATAACCTTCTATGAATCTTGTGTTTCTAATTTAAATAATAATGATTATATGTATATATATATATATACATATATTTTATTGGTAAATTTATGGTTAAAGATATTTGTAATTTTAAATAGATGCATAACATTAAAAAAATAGTAAAATAAGTAGTATTTATTAATTTTGTAAAATATAAATATTATTTAATAATAAACAATACTGCCAGTCTTTAAATATCCTTAAATTAAAGCAATATATAAAACAAAAGTAATCTTACTCTTTCTGGAGTTATAATGGGAGCCATTGAATCCAAATCAGTCATTGGAAACTCAATTCCTTTGGATTTAAGTTCTTGATAAATTTGCACTACACCTTGCGTATGTGGTTGATTTTGGAATGTATCTGCCCAAGTTTGTATCAAACTTAAAACTTTTTCTTGCACCACTGTTGGAGGCTCATTCTTTGGCCCAATTAATTTTACTAATTCTTGTACAAACTCTCTGGAGCATGCCATTGCATGAAAACGTTTACCACAATTTTTCACACAAGTTTCAAGAACCTAAAATTATGCATACAATTGTATTTAAGTGCACTTAAAAATAATTTTTACGATTTTACTTTTGTAATTGAATTAAATTTAGTTTTATGTTTTCAATATTTTTCGAGAATAAAAATAATCGAAACAAGTATAATATAATAATTATAGGTATAAGAATTTTTTGTATAATAGATAGATGGGTACTCACAGTGAGAGTATACATAACAATGGTGTAGTTTTTACCAGCTGCTTGATTTAATCTACGTTTAATAGCTTTAATAGCATCTTTGGGCCCATCCTCTGACTCGTTGATCATGTCACATATTTCCATATTAAGTGCCCAATTTTCGCTGACTAAGCTAGCATCGGTAGCTTGTTCTAAAATATAAAAATTATGCAATAAATGAATTGATTTTAGGTTTACCAAGTGGGATATTAAGTTTGAATTTACCTATCCTCTGTCCGAGAGCAGAAGTAAATGGGTTGGTCACGTTGACCCCAAAGAATGACATACTTCACTAGTTGATTATTAGACACAAGTTTTAAAGCAGTCTGTATCAGGTGGGCAAAAGAAGAAAGTGGATTAATGGTAATGAGGGTGCAGTGTCAGTGTCCCAAAACTAGCTGATACTTTAAATGAACAAACCTTATAAGCAATAATAATACTTCAATAAGAGTAGCTTTGAAAGAATTTTTATCTATTTTAATATTTCCACTTGGCAATCTATAGATTGAGAGTGACCTATAGCACATAAAATTTGTTTTGTTTTTAATTAAAGGTCGTGCAGGAATTGACAACAAAATCACAACGACGAGCGAGCACTCCTAATTCTCCTCTTCCTGTGTCATATGTTCTCGGAATACCTTGGAGCACAAAGGCGAGAGAAATACAAAATAATGGTCCCACCCTTTATTAAGCGTATATAGAGCCGATACGCTATCCGAGTGGAAAACAAAATGCCGACGTAATCCAATTTTTACAGCATTAAGCCCCTTGTTTTTCCTGGAGTCCGATAGTATTGTATTCTTGGCTGTTTCCTTTAATCGCGCACTCGTATCTCCGCGATACGTTTTGTTGGTGTGTCATAGGGATACCAGGACACGTATAATACTGCACGGGCCAGAGAGTCGCAGTGCCTATCGCCACAATTCATACAGATCTTAGAGTAACTCGACTCTGTACTCATGTACTCCGAGTACAATACAGCTGATTTCTATGAGCTGTCGCTAATGCACATCCCTGTCTGTTTGTCTGTCTGTCTGTCTGTTTGTCTTTCTTTCTTTCTTTCTTTCGACGTAATATTCCATCCACTGGTACTCGCTTGCTTCTGCTCGGGTTCTAGAATGCTTCGAAGTTACGGGAAATTACATCGCATCCCGTCACCTCGACTACGCACTCTCCGTTCCATTACCGTAACTGACCACCACATTACCCGACCTTCAAACTACCGAGATAAATTTCAAAAAAACCATAACCCACTGTAAATAAACTCCTTTTAACAAAATTATCACGCCAAACAACGTTAATTTTACACTACTTTTAACATTTTGCACAATCATTTTTATTTTATAATTAAAGTAGCTAGGATTGGATTGCTACGGAGAAAATGAAGGTTCTTCGTATAACGTACGATTTACTGAAATTTACTGAAACAGATAGCAAATTGCAGTAAACACTTTTCCTTAATGGAAAGTCGTTTGTTCGTATAAGGAAAAAAAACTTTCAATAACATTATTTGTTTAAATACATCTTTCTTAAAATAAAAGCAGCCGACTTTTTTGAAAAATTTTGCATTACTTAACAAAAGCAATAAAAATAAAATTACCGATTGGAGCAAAAATTATTTCTCAATGTAAAAAAGTAACTAAAAGTATATGCAAAAAGCTTTATTTATATAAAAATATTTCTTTTATTCCAAATGTAAATTGTTTAATTTATTATCATTTCAGTTACGAAGGAAACCAACAACAAGAATTATAAATGCACAAAATTATAAAATGCATAAAATATCATTGACATTTTAGGTACATAATAAAAAGGTCAAATCTTCGTAGATTAAATTTCAATAAGATTATACGTGTAGTTGAAAACAACAAAATACGTTAAATATTACATAAAAGGAAACAATTACAGCGTTAAATTTATTACATACGACTAGAATAGAATATCACTATTTTTAAATATTTAAAAATTATACTTGAGGTAAGAGGAATTACGGTTAAAAAAGAACAGCTATCAATTACTTTAGTATACAATTTTTTTTACTTTATTAACTATTCTATTTTTTTTTGAAGCTCTAACGCTTTTATCATTACAGATACATTTGGGCTGCAAAAATTTTTATTTCTCGACAAAAGTTCTCCCAAAGAAAGGCGCATGCTAAAAAAATGCAAAATAAAAAAAACAAAAAAAAAAGAAAAGAAAATTTCAAAATACAAGTCAAAAAATTGGATTCCCGGAGGCGTAACGTTTGTGTAGCATGGCAACAGCCAAACATCGAATGCACGCATAATTTACAATGAAAACCTCGCGATCGTCATGTTTGAATCGCATCTGGGGTTTTAAAATCTCGAGTCAGCGACGGAGTAGGCAAACTGAGGTTCGTCCAAAAAAATGTTGGAGTCGTATCAACCGAAGAGGTACACGATCATAACTAAAGATTTGTTATTGACTCTGGTGAATGAGCAACAGTCGCGTAGGCGTCGTCGGCGCACTATCGCTACCTTCGAGAAGATCCATGAAATCCGCCTTGAATATCAGAGTAAGTGTGCAATGTCAATGAACGTTCGATTAGCAGCTGTTTTTCTTTTTTTTATTTTTTTGTTTATACTTTTGGATCAGTCACCTTTACTTTTTTATTGAATGCGTCTACTTCATTATTCAAACTCACTTTATGAACTCGCTTTACTCGATAACGTTAGAGGAGAAATTTCTTTTTTAAAAACGAAAATCCGATTTTTTGTTTTATTTCTTTGGATAAATTTAAGGAAGTAGTATGTTAAACTAACATTATATTATAATTTTGTTAAAAATTAAAAAGATAATTATTATACGTTTAGAAGATTTTAAAATGTTTAAATAAAACATTTTTTTTCTAGTGATGATAATTTTTTTTATAAGTTTTATTTGAACTTTGAAAGTTAACATAAATATTAATTTTCAATAATATACTTAAAATTTAATATAGTTTTGTTATACATTTTAATATGTTTTAGTTATTTACATTTAAACTTTAATTATACTATTGTTAATTCATATTAATTTGGATCTTTATTTAAAATTTTTTTGATATAATAATCTATTAATATCTATTTTATTAGAACGCTATATTAAATTAGAACTATTAAAAAAATTGCTTGTAATTTTATGTAATTATTTATATTTAAATAGTAAGGTATTTTTTCTTATTTTACTATAATGGATAAAAAATAAGTTTAATTTCAAACTCTTAATAGATATATTGTGCATATATGAATGCTTCTTAAAATACAAATTTTAGTAAACAAATACAAAATTTACATTTACTTTTTGTTTTTTTTAGATATCTTGCAAATAGATTGTTTATGGCCATTGATAAATCTAGTAAAATTAAAATTGAACAATAATGCAATTGAGAAAATTGAAAATTTGGAAAGTTTAAAAAATTTATGTGAACTTGACCTTTCATTCAATCGAATTAAGATTATAGAAAATTTAGAAACTCTTACAAATATTCATATTTTATCATTTTATGATAATGAAATTGAAGTAATTCAAGGAATTGATCACATGCAAAATCTTGCTATTTTTAGTATTGGCAAGAATAAAATTCAAGATACGGATCATGTGAGAATTACTTTTACTTATAATAAAATATATAACATTAACACAAATACATAATATTATAATATTAAGTCTGAATATTTATATTTCTATCTGTAATAGATTTAATTTATTGCATAAATTTGATATCAATGTATGTAATTAAAAATATTTTTAATATAAATTCGTTGCTACTTTATTTAGGTCCTATATTTGCGAAACCTTAAGGCGTTACGCAGCTTACAGATGGTGGGAAATCCTTGCACTGAACAAGATGACTATGTCAATTACTTGATAGCATTCGTTCCACAGTTGGTTTATTATAGCTATAAAATGATAACAGAGAATGATCGTGCTGTTGCAAATAAAACACATGAGTAAATCAATTTATACATTTATGATATAATTTTTAAATATCAATGACCATTTAAATCTAATTAAGTTAAGTAGCATTCAAGTGGATTAATCAATTTCATAAAATTGATTTATGTACTTGAGAGTTGAGAGTATTACTAGCAATTGAAAAAATAAGATGATTGAAGTAAAAACTAATAGATATTGTTAATTATATTTCCACGGATTAAACAATAAAAAATTAAGCAATAAAAAAAATAAAATAATTAATACTTTTTGGTATGGTAAGAAAATTGTTTGTTGATGATTTTAATATTTAATTTAGAGGTAATTTTTTAGATCAATAATGTTATAAGTTTTTTATAATATTTATAATAACAAGCATAAGGATAAAAACTTTTTATTCTTTGCACTTACTATTAAGTATTGTATATGTTTTTAATATTTATAATATTTAAAAATATGTGAAATAAGGATTACGTCAGTAGATTTTTTTTACATTATTTATCAATAAATATTATTAATTATTCAATAAAATATATATTTTTAAATTTTTAATAAAATTGGGATGTTTTTTTTATAATTAACTAAAAAAAAATGACTTTGTTTAATAATGTGAGTAAAAGTCAATTAAGTCAAAGTAATAATATAATAATACAATTAAATATCAAAAATACAAATTAAATATTATAATTAAATAAATTTTAATAATACAAATTAAAAATATAATTCGAAAAAATATAAAAATCAAAGCGATTAAATTTATTATACTATTGATACAACCTAATTTTTATGCAACAAGTTAAATATTATAATAGCTAACAAATAAATAAATATATTTTTATTAAAATTAAAAATTTAGATAAATTATTTAAATAATAGATAAAGAATATAATTGGCACAAATCAGAATTATCATATTTATTAATAAATTGTACATATTGAATAAAAAAATATGATAAATGTAATCTTTTAATTGAAAAATTTATAAATAAACAATTGTATTAATAATGTAGAAAATTAAAAGTTTCTTATTATTTGATAAAATAATTGAAAATTAATTTATGTTAGACTAAAAATAATCAACGTTCATTTTAATCTAAAAATCTAGACGACAAATAGCAATTTTAATGGATAATGAAGCCAGAAAGAAAAGAGAAATTGAAAATTTAAAAATTGCAGAGAAAAAACTGGCAGAATTATCTGCGTCGTATGTTGAATACCTGCAGGAAGATTATCTCTTTAACCAAATGTTTAATGAAGATGAAGGTTTTTATACAATTATATATAATTAAAACTATAAAACAATTAAAAATTATAAGATTAATTTTTTTGAGTGTTATTAAAAGCTTTATGTTTCAATATAAGCGTTTAGTAAATAAAAGAAATATATTTTTAAATTAATACAAATATAACAATAATTTTTTAATATTAAAGTCAAACATTATGACATATTCCAATATTAAATAAATTATTTTGTAAAAAATTTTTTTTTAATTATAGACGGAATAAATTTTTCTAAATTTAATCAAGATACTACAGCATTATACGAACAGTATAAACAAAGTTTTTCTGATTTATGCCATCAACTTTTTGATATTGGTTTGAAAGAGGAAATTCGAAGACGTACTGAAGTACAAGCTCTAAATACAGTTATCGAAGAGAAACTTGAAAAAGCCACGCACAAAGCATATCAGTAAGTAAAAATATTGTAATATATTTTACAATTATATTATACATGTATAAATGTATATATATAATTGTGAAAGTAAGAACTTTTGATTTTGGTATTAATTTGTAAAGTTTTATATTACCTTTATCGGAGTTTTTCTCTTCGGTTCTTACCTGGACCAAGTTCGTTAAAGAAAAAAAGTGTTGACAAAACTTATTTTAATGTATGATCGATATGAAAGATATAATATTTTATTTGACTTTCGCGATTAAATGAACTGTTAGAACTGCGTTCTTTGTAGTTTGTCGAGTTTTATAAATCTATCTAAAACTACATAAAAATATTGCACACATACATCCTACATATAACACAATTATGCTTATTTGTACATAATGCTGTGTTTAATGCAAAAAATCTATATGTTTTCCATAGTATAGGAACATTACAATTCCACACATATAATATGTTATACTTACGTTACACATTCGTAATTAAATTAATGAAAATGCATATACATGTGGCACAATTTACACACACATAAATATGTAAAAAAAGAACGGTGGGGAAATTAGATGGACGATGAGGTCAAATGGCGGTGGGGAAGTTGGGCAATTTAGGGGTCAAGCAGAGTTGAGAAAGGGGTCAGGAGAGGGGTTGATCTACGTCAAGAAAATTGAGCGAATGTATTATCACGTGGAACGTAACTGTTCGGGGAGTTGCATTGCGGAACCATCAACTGTTTTGAAATGATCAAATAGGGTGATTGACTCGTCAGGCAAGAAGATGATGTTTGATGGTCAGACGGGCTGATTAACTTATGCCTCGATCTCTGACTATTTGGTATCGGTTGCCAGACATCCTCAAAAGGTGTCTTTTATTTGGTTCTTGGATCTTGAAATAAAAGAAAAAGTCGACTGTGCTCTGCACGCCCATCTTTTATCCTCTGAATTCGGTTATGCGATAAATATAATTTACATTTCTCCAGGGTATTTAACATGCGCAGAAGGAGTTGTGGGGGTTGAACAAGAAACACCTTTTCGTATTATGCAACAAGGTAAGATGCTCTAGAAGTTATATGCGAGGAAACGAGTTCAGATGAAATCTATGATGTTGTATTGATCATTTATTGGTGCAACATATAGCAATAATATGGTGTCGTAGAAAATTAAATTATAAATAATTTATTTTTTAATATAAGAAAAATTAAATTAATTATAAATTATACGAAAAAAATTTATGTTTTTTTTTTTTTAGAATTTATAAAATTGATTTTAGTTGTATATTTCAATTAAAAAAAAGAATCAATATTTAATTTATTAAAGTATTTTATTATACATAAAAATAAATATTAATTAAATTATTATTCATTAAAGAGTAATGGAAAGTGTGCAAGGAAAAAGGATTGAGATTTCGGTTCGAATCACACAACTTCTACGAGAAGCTGCAGTAGCATCAGATGATGCAAATCTTGATGATGATGTTATTGATGAAATTGATAAAATAGCTAGAGTTTTATCAGCTGAATTCCACGATTATATACAGATTGTTTGGAAAAAATTAATGTCCACTGAAACATTAGTACACGAACAAATTGGGGTAATTCTTGTTTTTTATAATTATATACATTGAATAAAAATTATGTTTTAATAATTTATATTAAATTTATTAATATATATACATATATATAAAGTTATTAGAAAAGAAATTTTAAGTTTATGTAAAATTATTAATTTTTTATAGGAAATAACTAGTTTGTTCGAAATTAATATGAATGATTTGGTAACATCGTTTTTGGAATCAGCTCAAGATTATTTTTCGCAATTACGAGCCCTTGAAATTGAATATTTCGAAAATCTCCTACCTATACTTTCATCTTTTATTAGTAATATTGAAGAAGAAAATAAAACTCCATTTATAATAGGTCTTACCGAAGAAAAAGATACACTGAGCAATCGCCTAACTACCTCACATTTTGTACATATTCAGGTACATTACTTTTTTGATAAATGAATAATTATCATTTATATTTTACAAAGAAAATTTAATTTACATACTTGTGTGTGCACGCGCGTATACCTGAGCAAACAAATATATGTATAAAATATAACAATTTCAATTATATATAATTATTATAAAGATCCAGAATAATGTAATAGAATATTTTGTCGCATTTAAATGTTATAGATATTTGCATTGAATATACATTTTCTGTACATTGCTTTAGGTTATTGATGATCGTCAAGATACAATATTAAAAAGGCTAAAAGATTGGCAAACCAATTTTGTGCAAAAGTTGATAGAGTAAGTAAATTTACAATAATTTTTGAATTATAAAATTATACATTAGAATTTATGCATAAAATTATATTTAGATCTGCTCTAGATTGCTGGACATGTTCCAGTATTTTCTTTTCAACTTATTTTCGTAACAAGATGTTTTGCGGACTCTGCATGATTTGTCCTAACTAATTTTTAAAATGCTGAATTAATGGCACGTTGCACCTTGCTGACGTATTAGTACAATTTTGCAGGATATGGCGCGTTGATCATTGTGAATATTTGAAATATCATAGCATTGTGATTCTCCAGCTGAATTTTATTCCACGAGATATCTGTGATGATCAGAAGATGGTTTACTTAACCTTTTTGTAGAAACCTTTAAACCCCGACGATGTGAAGGTAGTACTGTAGTCTATCAATTCTTATCGGGTTCTCGAATTGTTGTTGCAGAACCATTAAGCTGTTCAACACTTCATAGACTTCGTAGCAATGATTCACATAAATTTTGTGAACCACTTCACAAAGATTATGTGATCCGTCAATCACTTTGAAGATATATTAGCACCTCTTTTTTGTCATCGTTAGTGATTTATACAATCATAATGGAGTCGATATACAGCTGTATCTCTTCTTTGGGGATCAGATGGAGCACTTCCTTGCTTCTCTCAGTTTTCTAGAAGTCCAGGATACAGTTGGATGCGCAATCTTGTATTTTCTACTTCACATTGTCAATCGTATTCCTAATTTATCAGTTCTATTATTTTCTTTATACCGCTGTGGCTGACTTCGTAAGCCCTCTTATGTATGTCAGTTTGAAGGTCCTCCGGTACCACATGCTTCTCTTCTCCATATTCTTGTTTGTGAGTCCATACAAAATCACGCAATTCTTAAAGGATCCAAGGATTAGAAATATTTTGTTGGTTTGTATGTTGAGCTTGGATAATAATCTTCGTGATGACATCTTGCTCTACGCTATTGATTGTTACACGATTTAAATCATCTATGTGCTTGATTCGTAATTTCACAGTGTAGTTGAACTCATCTCTATTCATTGTCTATTATTCCATATGTTATGTGAGACCCTTTTTCTTCAAGCTATTCGAATATGACGTAATATGTTATCACCTTGAATAGTATCCCCAGTAGGTAACAGTGGAACTTTTCTAGAGCCTGAAGTCTTTAAGTGTTTTATGCGTTCGACTTTTCTTTTTTTATTGATTTTCGATATTCAAACTTATTGTGTAAAGTTCTCAGTTATAAGAGAAAATTTTATAGGTAAGAGACAAAATTACGTGTATTTTAATTTAAACTACGTTGGCAATTTACCGGGAATGACTGCTTTCACAAAGTATATTGTGATAATTATAAAAAAAATTTTTAGAGTTATTATTTTCTTATAATTATCATTATTTTTCAATATTAATTTTTTTTTTTACTTATTTTCTGAAATAATGTTATTTATAATTCATTATATCTGAATTCTATTTAATTACAGTGATGAAACTTCAAGAAATAGAAATCAAATTATTGAAATAACACATTTTCTTGAATTTCACCGACAAAATACAACTGTAGCAATGTTACTTTGTCAACAATCACAATCAGCAGATGATATAAATGAAGAGAAGATTAATGGTGATAATGAAGGACTGGAGACTTATGAAGATAATTAATAATACATCTTTATACTAAATTTTTATTTTTTTAATAACAAATAAAAAATAAATGTATTTATAGTACCAAAAAGATTTCAATTGCACATTGTGTAATATATTATTTAATATAAACTAATCAATGTAAAATAAAAATAGAAAATTGAAGGGCACATGATATCTAGTATAAAAATATTAAATGCATTCTTTACTTAGATTTCTTCTTTAAGGACTGTATATATAAATCTAAACCCTTTTGAACCTGAGGTAACTGCACATAATTTAAGAAAATTGTAGTGTCCCATTCTTTATTTCCCTCAAGCCATGAGAGTGTTTCCTTTCTTAAACTCAACTTTGTTGCTGTACGTGCTTCATCTATAATCAACAAACATTTTAATTTCAAACAATGGTTTCTGATCATTAAAAAATATAAATTTCTACTACAAACAATATTTGTATTACATAATATGTTTATATTTACATTTTCAAAAATTAGTTTATGATGACTTATAAATAAAGTAATAAAATATTAAACTTTTATATAAAAACGACTTTTTTTTAAAACATAAAAATGTTTAAAATATTTAAAATATATTTATTTATTTTCTATACACACAGGTATATAACATTATTGTCTTCAATTATTCAATTATTAAATTAAAGTTTCATGTACTGATTAAATTATTGGTAAAATTATGAAGAGAAGAAAAATTAGTTGTAAAAAAGAGATAATTAAGATTTTCTGTTTGGTATTGATTAATACAACAATGAAAGTAAATAATAAAAAAATTACATTTATTTTAAAATTTATTAAATATAAAGTTGAGTTATTATCAAAATGATCAAAGTGAAACTAAACTTTAAATAATTTGTAATGTTCATCGATTTCTTACTGCAAATTAAAATTTATTCATATAGTTATAGGTAAATCTATCACCCTTATGTATTTAAATTTATAATATTAATCTATCTATTGTACTTGGATTCAATATCATTTATTAATGTTTTTGATAACTTAATAAAAATACTTGTTATTTATTTAATTAATTTTTATCTTTGAAAATAATACTTACTGGAAATTTTTGCATAAGATTGAATGTACTGAACACACTTGGATAGTGCATCATTCTTATCAGTAGCTAATTCATCAACTAGTTGAATTTTTAAAGCTTCTTTAGTTGTAAAAAGAGTTCCCCTTTAAATTAAAATTAAATAAAGAATAATTGTATTTAAAACATTATTATTTATTACAAGAAGATACAAAAATTGTTTATTAATATATTTTTTTATTTATTACAAACCTTTTATTTTTATTATTATAATACTAAAAACAGTATAAACTAAATAATGAGCAAATAAATTTAATTTTTTGATATAAAAGAAATGTTCTCTAACTTTACAAAAAATGTATATAATATGTAATTCTATATATATAAAATTTTATATATCTACAATTGTACAGATTATTGTAGAATATTAATAGTAAAAATATTAAATATGATGTGATATAAAGTTTAAATATTTTTTTTCTTACTCAAGTGCCATTATATTTATTATTTTTTTAAAAAACTTGATAAAGCAAATTTCTCTTGTAACAATAAATTTAATTGTTTTAATCATTGATTAGTTTATAATGTATTTAGTATTATAATAATAAAAATACAAACCTTATAACAAATACAAAAACATTATTGATATATTATTTTTATACATGAATAATTTTTTGTCAACTACATATTATACGTACAACTATCAAAAATATATAATTATTAATGTGTAACATCAAAAATAATATAGAAATATAATTAATATATAAATTATTTTTATATATGCCATTTTTCATAAAATATTTACATATTAAATATATTTCAAATAAATGAAATATTTTAAAAAAAAAATGTTAATTGTGAATATGAAAAAATTGAATTTTTACTGTGCACCAAAACTAATAATTCATGAATGACATATAATAGTAATTTAATATATTTGTCAAAATGTTTACTTCAATCGATATTAAAATGAATATAGAATAAATAATTTATCAATATCCCCATTGAATTTATAGGTATATTAAATGTACCTCAAAAGTGCAAGTTCAGCCTGTCGATAACCAATTGTTGTTATCATACTGTCTTGAAACCATTTAGGAGCAACAATACCTAATTTTGTTTCATTTAGTCCTATATTATAAGGACCATCTACCATTACTCTATACTCACATGATAATGCAAGTAAACAGCCACCAGCTGGACTAAAACCCTAATTTTATTATGTTTTAAAATATCTAGTGTAGCTTATTTAGATTGTATAATTCATAAATATTTATATTAATGCATCAATGTTTATTGCTTTTGTTTAATTACAAATTAATCTTGAAATATTTTGATAATTTATTTATTGTGTTTTTTTATGTATGAAATATTAAAATTCAAAAGAAATATAAACTTATAAAAACAATTATTTGTAAATGTAAAATAAAATTAATATCCTACAACAATTAATTGTATCAACTACTTTAATTATTTTTTTGTAATTTAATATGAATAAAATAATATAAAATAAAGTTCAAATAAATTATTGTTAAATAATTTTCATTTCATAAAAAATTTGTATTATTATATCCTTTATTTAAGTATATACAAAGTTAAATTTATCTAGATAGAATTTGTTTTTTATAACAAACATTTAGACATTTAAGCTTAAATATTTTAATTTAATCAAATAAATAATTTTGTATTTATTAATTTTTTTTTCTACAATGTTATATATACACTATATTTAAAATAAATCTTATATTTTTTATTACAAGTTTAAATATATGCATTATCATTTTGTAAAAACAAATATTTAATTCAAAGTACTTTGATTACAAGTATATATAAAAAAAAAATTGATTAATTATTAAAACAAACTAATAATAAATTCTTTCAAATTTTAAGCAAAGAAAAATTATAACATATTTTTACAAATATTAAATAATAAAATAATGATTTAATTATTACATTAATAGCTGCGGCTGTTGGTATACCCAAAGAGTATAAAGTCAACCATAAGTCTTGAAGAGCATGCCAAAATTCTGTACAACGTTTTATATCTGGTTTATACATTTCCATGATATCTAAACCACCTGAAAACACAGTTGGCAATGAAGATGTAAGAATAATTCCTTTTGATTTATTATCAACTCCATTTTCTAAAGCTTTTCTTAATTCCACACACATTTCTAAGCTTAAACTGTTAACTGGAGGTCTTGACATAGACACTGTTGTTATACCTAAAGAGTAAAAGTAAATTTTTTAAATCTCAAATAATTTTTGTTTTTTATTAATAATAATTTGTATTATATAATCTAATAAAAAAAAATTTTTTTTTACATATTTACATCATTTACTTATATGAACATTAAAATTAAAATTAAAAATAAATATAAATATATTAGTAATTATAGATCAGTTTATATATATATATATATAATTTAATTTGATCTTAAATAAGATACATAAGATAAACATATAATATAAGTACATAAGTACATTAGTACATAACATAAAGTTATTTATAATATATATTAACATATCTAATTGCATATATCTATGAATAAGATAATTTTGTAATTGAATAAGATAAAAAAAAACTACGTAGCTTATATAATTACCATTATTGTAGAATATTTTGGATTATTTTTCATAATTACAAAATAAAATTAAAAATACTATATTTTTATATACAAAAATCAAGAGTTAAATATATGTAAAAAATAAAAATAATTGTAATGAAATATATAAAAGTTCTTTAAATATTTAATTATAAAGCTAAGTATATCTTTTTATATATTGTATTGAATATTAATTCAGATTTATGTTTTTATTATTGAACGAAGAAATATATCTTTTAGGTGGAATAATATTTTTTAAAATAAGATTTTAGCATGCGAATATTTATTTTATAATCTTCACATACCATTGTCATTTTGTGTGACCTCAACAAGTGGGCCTTTAGAAGAATATGTCAAAGAAGTATTTTTGTTTAGTAAAGTAGATCTAAATTTTGTTAATAATGAAGTAGAACTTCGTTTGAATAAACCTAAACTTGCCATTAGTGTAACGTATTTATAACAATTTTTTTGTAAAAATAGAATCAATTATTTGTAATATAAAAAACAAATAAATTTCTTTTTAAACAATTTAATGAAAATGTACCATTACTAATGGAAACTATTTTCTTTTCAGGTTATGAAAGAGGGATGAATAATTGAAAAGTATCTGATCTGAAAAACCATCTCACTAATTTATTCAGCATAATAGTGCTAAATGGACAGCAGATTTTTTATTTTATTTATCATAACTGATTTTATTTCCAGTTATCAATCGAACTCAATAAACCCGCGTGAATTAAATACAGATATATATATATATATATATACATTTGTTGTGTATACATTTTTTATGATCGCATTCCGAAACTTTTTTATCAAATCAACATACATTAAACTCAGAAACTTAATGCTTTTTAATTTACACTTTAATTGAAATTATAAATGGTTTAGGTTTATAATACACAATACACAATTTATCAATTAACTAAATATTTAAGAAATATAATTGGTTTTATTACAAGAATTAAATTTTGATGAACTAAAGCAAATTTATAAATTATTTATAAGTTACGTTATTCTAAAAAATCTCTTTCATTGTTTTCATTCTATGTCTAAAAGCAAATTTTAAAAAATGGATAATTTTGTTACTTTCTTTATTTAAACTATAAATTATAAATTACACATAAAAAAAAAAAAAAAAAAAAATTAATGTGCAAATTTTAACTCAAAATGTTACCATATAATTCAGAAATAAATAATGTAGTTCTATACTATATTTTAGTTTAATAAACATAACATTGTTAATAAATCTTTTTTTAAATATCAAAAGCAATTTTAAAAAATGTTTATGATTCATTGGTGAATTATTAAACCTATTGATAATTGTATAAGCAATAAATTATTACTTACATTAAATAAATTCATTAAACAAAATTCGACTTATTGTTAAATAAAACCTACTTGTAATATTAAAAGTAACATTAATAATCTGAAAGATATCAGTATCATAGTTGATATTTTTAAAAAGTATTTTCAAAAATGCTCAGAGAGTACTTTAATAAAGTTTTTCGATCATTAAAAAGAATTTCTTTTAAATCGAATATAATCAATTCATTTTTTGTTCTTTTCGTTCGATTTTTTTAAAGAAAATACTTTTAGTTCATTTAGGCCTATTTTTTATTCTATTGCAGGATATTCATACCTTGTGTATATCTTAAGCGTGTGGAAAAAACATATTTTTCGATTATTGTATTATTTATTAAGTTTTGAAACCCTAATATTCATTTCATACTAGATAATAAATGTATTTTATATTAAATAAATTGTTATGTACTAATTACAAACACAACAAACATTATTACTTTTTTTTGTTTGATTATTTAAACAAGTATATGCAAAAAGTAAATTAAAGTGATTGTTATAAAAATAGCATAAATTACAAAATTTATTAGTCATTTACCTAAGTTGCATTTATTATACTAGAGATAGAAGTATTTTGAAAAAATGTGAATGTTGAGTAATTAATTAAAATACATATAGAATGAATATCTTTTCATCTTTTTTTCTTTCTCTTTCTTTTCTTTATTTAATATATAATAGTAAAATATATCATTTTTTTCCATGCAAGAATTGAATAATGCAAGTGCTTTAAAATAAAATTTGGCACTATCAATAAAAATTTCAGTCAATCTTCGTTAATACATATCACACTTAGACAACTGCTTCTGAATTTTCATTGAAAACAAGTGTCGACGAGAAATCCTGATTAATTAAAGTTATATAAGAGATTTGTTAGAAAAACATGGCTGGTCAAAAAATCGAATCTGCAAAAAAGATGATTTCCAGCGTATATGCCTTATCAAAAAGTAATTACTTATCAATAAGATATGTATGCCATTAGAAACTTTGTTGGTGTTTTACCAAAATCTTTTACAAGTGTATAATTTCATTTTTGTGGTATTTGTGAATTACTTGTGCATTATTGTGGTAGAACTATATTTGATTATTGTTTGTTTAAAGTACAACATACACGTACATTTAATTTATTAATTTAATTTAATTTAATATTGTACCTTTTGATTCTTTCATTGGCTTAAAATAATACATTTATTTATATTTATTTAAATGAATAAAATTAAAAAAAAAAAAATGAATTTGCTCAATTATTTTTCTAATGAGGGTTGAAATCAGTAAAATTTATAAATATTTTTTAGAATTGAAATAATGTTGTATCAATAAAATATTTTTTTTATGGTAAGTTTCAAATTGTATCAGTGATATCTTTATTTTACTTTTATTTACCGAGAGGGAAAGAAAAGAGAGAGATTCTAGAATTATTTGCGTTTTAGTGTTGATAAGAATAAATGTTTCATTCGCGGTTAAGTATCATGAAATTATTACGCCTTAATTAAAATTACTACTGCCTATAATTCTCAAAACTTTAAAAAATTTAATCTAAGGATAAGTGTAAATATATAAATAATCGTGCACCTAGCGTAGATCCAATAAACTTTGTGCGTAAAACCATACCTTTACATGATCCGAAAAACCTAATAATTTTGACCATTTTTGTGGGGGAAGGGGGAGGAGGTAAACGAAACCCATTTTACCAAAGTTAGCGTGTATAATATTTTTAATGGAGCAATCAATCGTTGCGTATATTGAATTTCGACACGCTGAAGGGAATATTTAAAACGCTCCTCTTTTTGTGATTCGATTGGCCGGGAGTTACGTGTCGTCACTCCCTTCTGTTTTTAGAATGGGGATGGCGACACATCGGTTCCACGGTTCAACCGAGTACTTATTTCGATGGGCCAATGTATTGCAGTCGGTCGGTGCTCGTCGCTATAGGAAAACGGCTATTAACGGGTGAAAATTGCGGAAAACCCCGGAGCTTATGAGTTCACTCGAATAAAAAAAGCACTGCCTTCGAAGAGCTCGAAAAGTCAGAGTGAGCAATGGTTCGCAGGTGTTGCGTAGCGACTTGTCGGAACGGAGGAGCGGATTGCGACGAGAAGGTCTGGTTCTTCGAGGTGCCCAACGAGCAGAGCCTCTTCGAGAAATGGGCCCGGGCGATCGGACAGACGGCCACCCCCCTCAGCAAGACCAGTTCCATTTGCGAGAGGCATTTTCGCGAGGACGAAATCGAGCGCGAAACTGTGCTCAGGGATTCACTGGGCAACATCATCTTTCAGGTGAGACCTGGGCAAATCTACTTTGAATTTTCCTCATTTTCTCTGTTTCCTTCGAGGAAATGGGCTCCACCCGGGTGTACCATGTAACACGACACGCTGGGAAAGATTCCGATTATGATGTTGGGCTTCAATGCCCTAGTGATGGTTTTGAAGAATTTTGGAGCGAATACCTATTTAAGAAGCATGGATAAACTTAGTCGCGCCAAAAATAGAGTCGGATTTCACGTACAAAAATTTGAATATGTTGTACACGATATTAAATATTTTAACTTTCACTTAAATTTCGCAATAGCAATAATTTTCTATTAATATTTTTATTTAAAATAATCCATTCATATAGAAATATTATTATTGAATATCCATTTTCAATATTAAACATTTTTTGGAATTTCAATATTCAAATTTCTAGAAAAATGTATGTGCTCATTTATTTTTTTATATCATAAAAAATAAATAATTTGAAAATTTTAATTAAAAAGTTTTTTTTTCAAAATATAGGATTAATTTTTATTTCATACTATTATTGTCTATATTTTCTTTTCAAAAAATAATATTTAAATTTTCAATTCAATAAACTTTAGTAAATCCATAATATTTATATTTTATTCTAAAAAATAATTAATTTTATTTAATGTTAAAATTGTTAAAACATTAAAGTATTATATAAAATTAAATAGAATAATATGTTTGTAATAATATTCATCTGAGTTGTAAAAGTATAATTTCGTTAAAGTATCTTCATTTTTACCAAGAAGAATTATAAATAAATTATTGAATAAAAAATAATTAATTCTGTGTATTCTACAACTTATTATATAAATAAAGCTTATTTTTTTATATCTTGGAAAAATAATCAATTATCCATTTTTATAAATTTAATGTATTTAAATGTAAATTATTAATTCTTTGTGAAAATTTCATTGTTCAAATTATTTATTTTCAATAATATTTATGAAATATCAAAATGTGCTAAATTATGAATATAATTAAGCATGTGTATATTCTTTTATTTTCATATTTAATTTTCTTACGTTTTTTTGTGATCAACTCATATCATGTTTATTTATTTTTTTTTTTTTTTTTTTTTTTTTTTTTGTGGTTTCCTAAATTATTTCTTATTTATATTATGACATTGTTTTCTTCGGAAACATATGTATTTGCTTTTTAAAATATAATGCACATACACATGAGAGTGAGCACACTCATAACGTAGTACGTTTCAGTTTTATTAAGAGTATTTATAGGTTTGCTCAAAATTCTTCTTTAGTTTTTCAGATCATGAAAAATGAAATAAAAAATGAATAAAAAATTTATTTATATTTTTCAGAGTTATTTTTTAATTATAAATTTATTAATTTTTTTAATTTTGAAACACCAAAACAGTACATTTAGAGATGATCAATAGTGAAAATCAACCATTTATTGTATTATTTTTTTATGCATTTGAATTTTAAAATAATAATTAAATTATAAGAAAATCTATATTCATATATATATGTATGTATATTACGTTACTCACTAACTGTCTAATACCTTTTATGTACAAATTTATATAAAGTTTTATGTTATTAAATATCTTTTTAATTTTTAAAGAAAGCAATTGTTTTAAAGATAACTTTTTTTTAACATAAAATGAATATGTATAATTTATATATAATTTTTTTTTAAAACAAATAGTATCAAAATTACTTAATCAAAAATAAAATTAGAAAAGTAACTTAATACTAGGTTTCAAAATACCTTTTTCCAATTTTTCATCGAGAGAATCATCGACAACAAATACTGTTATTTAAACTTGAATAGATATTGTCCTACTTAAATAATAGTTTTAATGTAATATTTTGAAAGTTGCATAAATATACTAATCTAGATTTTTTACAAAATTAATATTTGTCACAATAATATAATAAATATGTTTGCACAAATATAAAATTAATAAATTAAATATGAAACGAAAATATATACATAAAGGCACAATAATATAAAAATATTGTTTATAAAAATTCATTAATAGCATATAATGCATTTCATAAATATTTTATTGAATTATTTAATCATTCATCATAAAATTATTATACATTATTATCATACCATTATGAAATATATTTTTTCATTTTACGATTATGAAAATCCTTGTTGAATATTAAATTAAAGCAGTTATTCACTTTTTAGCACAGACATTCCAATGAGATTATTTCTAGTACATATTCAGTCCTTTATTTGTTAAAAACATGCAAAACGTATTTAACATTTAAAAGAGAAACAAAACAAAATATAAAATAATTATAAAAAAATTAATTACATTATTTTAGGCCATTATAACTTTTCTCAAAGAGTTTTCCAAGAGAAATTAGTCTAGCTCAAAGTTGCATCAATTCCTATCTATTCTACAAAAATACTCAGTGATATATGAATTTTTCACTTAGAAAATGATGATTAATGAAAAAAATCTAGCACAGAATCGTAAAAACTACTTCTCACACGTAATCAATAATTAAAAACCAGTTTTCAATTTATTGATAAGTTGAATTAAAATAAATTAAAATAAATTGCACATAATTGACTCAAGAAATCATCCCTTCTCAAACTTACACACACAAACACACTCTTTTACTCTCTCTCTCTCTCTCTCTCTCTCTCTCTCTCTCTCTCTCTCTGTTTTTTGTCTCTTAATATCTGAATATCTCAAAGCGTAAATTGTCTGTTTTTTAATTATTTTATAATTTATTTGACTACTGTTTTATAAAGACTTTTTGTATATTTTGGTAAAATAAAAGTATTCTTTCATAAAGACAAGAAGCTACTCGTCAAAACGTCAGTGCTAAAAAATTAATCAATTTTCACACAAGGATCCTCATATTCACAAAAGAAATTAATTGGAGTACGTTATTTATAATATCATTGAAAACTATATTTATTTATATTTTTAAGTTATTCATATATAATACGTTTCATTAATTGTTTGTACAATTATTTAATTTTTTTAGAAACCACTAAATAATTTATCTCTTGTTAAAGAAGCAATACCATCAATATTCGATGAAAACTTAAAAGAACAAACTGTAGGAAAGAAAAGAAGAAAAAGAAGGATGACAATATCTGATCATCCAGATTTTCTAAATACAGGTTTGTTATTTTTACTTTAACTCGAATAAAATTGTTTTTAAATTTAATTTATTAATGAAATATTTTGAACTTTTAAGAGAATTTCATTATTAGTAATGAAGGAAACCTAAATATTAATTATAGTAATATATTAGTATCTCTTCATGAAAATGAAAATAATATAGTACAGTTTAATGTAACTTCGGACAATTCCACATCAGATTTAATATTGACTAATCATGATCAAAGAGTTGGGGAATATAATTATAAAATTAACATGGAAAATATTAATGACTCATTGGATACAAGTATTATTATTACAATACCATACACTTATATACTTTTGAAAAATATTTATCCTAACTACTTTTTTTTTTAATGTGTAGATTATTATATTAATGGATATGCAAATACATTTATGAATAGTATTAATGGATATCACTCAAAAAGTTATGAAGGGACTTGTGAAAATATGATGAAAATAACAGATGATACAAAGTCAGTAATATCAATATATATTAAACCTCATCATGAAGAAGATAAAAATAATTTAAATAACATAGAAAAAATTAATAGAAATGAAACTTTTAATTCTTTAGGTATAATTAAATAACCTTTATTTATTTACTTTATATATGAATTGAAAATATTTTGTATTATTGATTTCATATATCTAAAAATTGAATAAGGAATGTGATTTACAAATTAATTTCCATTAATTAATACAAATGCAATGTATATTTTTAATTTATTTTTAAATGATTTATATTCTTATATTAGACATTATATTTCAAATTAAAAAATTTAAATTTTTTATATACAAATTTTTAATACAGTATATTTAAACAATTTTTAAGTTAATTATACAATAAAATTTGTATTTTTCTACTTAATTTAAATATATCTAAGGTATTTAAATTGATATGAAATTATTTTAATGATATATTAAGGTAATATCATTAATATTCAAATTGTAATATAATTATAATAAAATCTAGTAAATAAATGAATTAGTTTAGTTGTAGTACTCAAACACATTATTGAAAAAGAATTTAACTTGAAAATAAATGAATGTCTTAGTAAATTATTTTAGATTTTCTTCAGTAAAACTTTTTTACATAAAAGAAATATATTGTCATTTAAAACTTTACAATTATACTAGATTTATATTATTTTTATTTCTTAAATATTTATCTTAAACATGTCTATATAATATGAAATCAATAATTAAAACATAATATTCTGATATATATTATTAAGAAATTTATATTAATATAATAATATATTATAGTTAAAATAGAACTACATATTCATTTAGAAATTTTAAAAAAATCTTATTTTAATTTAAAATGCATAATACTTACATTTGAGATATTTCTATAATTTTAATTAGTTAAATAGATATTTTTAATTAATAATAAATCTAAATATATTTTCAGAATGTTTTTATTTTCAATATTTAAGATTTTAATTTTTTGTTAGTTTTAGAGTGAAGAAAATTTTTTTATTTGATGAATTTTTTAAATAATTTAATTTAAAATTAATTTCACAAATTAAAATTAAATATCATAAGGTTATTGTACACATGTCTAATTTCAATTTATATAATCTTTCAAAAAATTAACATTTACAATTTTATTGGAATAGTTATAAAAAAGATTTAATAAAAAAAAACAATAGTAGAAAATTCCTTTAGGTATTAAATTAAATTAAAATTGTTAATAATTTAAGTTAATTACGTATCGATAATTCTGAATAGCAAATAACTTTTATACTCACATATGCAAGATATTTTTGGATTTTTTCTTCTTGTATAAGAATATGTTATCAGAATTTATTTTATTGTTTTATATTACTAATAATATTACCAGAAATTTTGTTTTGCCTTAAGAATAATTATATTTCGATAGTACTTTACTACTAGACGATTTTTACTATATATATTAAACATAATTATTTTCTTTATTATTTGTTATTCTGAATGCAATTGCACTTTTAAATGTCATTACGTTTCAAAATATATTGATGATAATTTTACTAATAAAATATATAATATTTCATTATAAAACAACAGTACTCAGATCATCCATGAATAACTTTTTTTAACGTTTTTTTAGTAATTGATGAATACATAATATAATTCAGTTTTATTGCCAGTTTTTTTTTTAAATCATTTATAAACACGTTTGATGCTCCAAAAATGGATTATATACATCAGGAGCTCTATTTCACAAATACTTTACTTGTATATTTTGTATTTATTTTGCTTCAGTTCTCTTGACTTATTAAGCGTTTAGAACTAAATTAATCGAGAAAGGGTCTAAAAATTGAAAATTTAGAGTAAAGTCCAATGACCAGCATAATTATTGTTGATAATGATATCGATCTTTCATCGTTCGTGCATATTTGATAGAACTAGCCCTGAATGGTTACGGTTTCAAGAATAATATACTTTTTTATCGATATCTTTCATCACCTGTAATACATATAGAAAACATTGCTTGAGCATATTTTTATTACACCTGGAATCAAGTTGGCCCACATATTTTTCAATGCATTATCATTTTCCGAAGTTAGCCTTATTCGGGTTATCCCCTAGTTAAATCCAAGTTATCTGCTATGACGCTATAGACAACAACTTCGAGTTCTTCGTTTTCACTTCTAATGCAATATTCCTTTGTCTTCGTAATTTTTATTTTTCTAGTATTGTGACATGCACATTTAACATTGTCAAGTATTGTTGTGGTTGTGGGATATCGCATAATCTTCTGAATTATCTACGGTGAGATTCAATGTGGTAGTTGCTACAAAAGTAGAGTATCTGTCAGTATTATAGGCGTGAGTATTCTGTGTGATTATTCTCTTCCTGAGGTCGATACAAAAAATAATTTATTTTATGTAAATTTAATAAAATAATTGCAAATTACACGATTAAAAACCTTAAAGACACACTCAAATATGATAAGGAAAAGCTTAGCGTAATAAAATTAAAATTTATATTACTTAAAAACCGTGAAATTTTTTATTATTGAATTAATTATTATAATAAATATTTTCATATAGCTCAATGTTTTCATTTTTGAAAAACTTGAACAGAAAAAATTTGTTTTTAATTATATCAAATTATTTTATTTACTAATTGCACTTTTTAATGTATAGGTACTTCGTTTTTTAATAAACAGCAAGTATCTCAGAAAATTACAAATCAATACAATAATTTTACCGGACATAATTTAGAAATACCTAAAGAAGCAGCTATTATTATTCCAGATAATGAAATAATTA
Organism: Eupristina koningsbergeri; assembly: GCA_018907245.1. NCBI lineage: Eukaryota > Metazoa > Arthropoda > Insecta > Hymenoptera > Agaonidae > Eupristina > Eupristina koningsbergeri. The sequence goes on along the minus strand of JACCHV010002890.1, from coordinate 557,631 downwards.
TTTTAAATGCAAGTAACGTTTACACGCATAATAATAATAATAATAATAATAATAATAATAATATTAATAATAATAATACACAAATGAATGTTCAAACAAAATCAGACATAATACATCATCCTTTACCAGAGACAAATATACAAATGAATATACATTCATTTAACCTCATTTTTCATAACAGTAATAAAATAAAATTACCAAATTCTATGTGGGGCTATCACAAAAATAATGTAGATAAAAATATTATTATTTTTTCGAAGACAAAGTGGTTTAAATCGGATGTTCTAATACCACCTTTATAAAAAACAGGTAATATATATAGTAAAATAATTATTTAATATTTTTGTTTTTTTTTTTAAATAAGTAATTAATCATTTTGTGTAAGTATTCTTGAATTTAAATATTTTTTTAATTTAAATTAAAACAAAATATTAATTTTCAACTATTAATATTATTGATTAAAAATCAATATATATTGTACTGTATATTTAATCCACAATTCACAAATGAGTAAAGAATTTTAAACTGTTAAAATTAAAATTAATTTATTTGATTTTAATAATTTTTTTTCTATGTTTAAAATTTTTAAAAAATTTAATTTAATTTTATAAGTCAATTACACTTTTAATTAAGTAAAATACGTATTTTTGACGTTTTATTAAAAAATAAAACAAACATAAGTCTTAAAAAAATATATATATATGTATAAAAAAAACTATTTATCAAACGTAAAAGCATCAGTTTCATTATTTCATATAATTCATACATACATATTCCTCAATACTGTATATATTATTAATAAGTAAGTAAATGTAAAAATGTAAATGTGTATCCTGACTTATGATCAACAAATTTATTGACTTGAATAAAAGACAGCTTGCAAGTCCGACGAACGTATTTCCAGTAATTTTTCAAAATAATAAGAGACAAAAGGAGAGAAAATTGCAAATATCTTAAACATAATTACATATAAAATTTGTATAAATTTATATATTTGATAAATGAATATTGCTAATTAATTTTATTTTATTTAAGTAGTATAAATATATGTGACGAACAACGTCTTAAATACCGCTCGTATGGAAAAAAATGTGGTAGGACTCTGGGATTTGAGAAGGATTATTAATAAAAAAAAGTCGTACAACAAAATTTACTAAAGGTTTTCTTTTGATATATATATAAAAAAACAAATATTATTTTTAAATTGCTTGAAATTTAATTATAACGATGAATATTGTTTTAGTTTGAATTCAAAAAATATGATAAATAATTACATAAAATTCATATTATTTTTTCTTAAATATTGAGAATAAAAATCAAATGAAATCAAATTTTACATACTATTTATATTAATTTTGCATTGAAAATTAAAATCACATCAAGTATTTCTATTATGCTTTAAAGATAATAAATTAATTTGATCAAACTTAAATTCTTGTTTTAACAGGTTATTTTTCACGAAAATGACGAAATAAAAATTTATATTAACAATAAATTCTCACCATTGGAAGTAAGAAGGCCCAAAGATATAAGTGAAATGGAGCTTATATTACAAAGTGTTGATGAAATCTCTGTGTGTTCTGGAGGACCAAATATTGGAGAATGTGATACAGCCCATTGTGCCCAAAAAGATTATGCAGTAAATAAGTGGCGACATAAATTATGCCCAATAATATTGACATCCGAGGAATTTATATGTAAATTCTGTAGTACAATTAACAAGGTTATGAGGTATCCTAAAAAGAAAAAATTTGCATTTGGAAGACGAATAGCTACATAATAATATAAAAAGATAAATTAAAATAGTTTTAAAAATGTGATATGGTATTTAGTTGCAGGTAAGATTTTATATTATTTAACTGCTTTTTAAATTCTAAAGTATTTTTATGATTGATTCTTGAATATTGATTTAGTTAAATTAAATTTTTATTTTATTCATACAAAATAAATATTTACAATATTTTTTTATTTTTATATGTCGATCGACCATATAAATTATTAGTTTCAAGCTGTCCAATTAATGTTTTGTTTTTTTCTTTTTAATGTCTTTAAATTACAAATGATAAAATTAATAATAAAATATTACTTCATATAAATGTAAAAATTTGAAACACATTTAATTTGATACTGTATTTTTTGTAAGTATAAATTAATATTACCTTTTTTTCAGATCCACAAAGTATAAATCGAAGACGTTGACTGATTTAATATTTACCTGCTTTTATAGTGCAACAATGTAAAGGAGTACAAAGTTAATAGAAGATATTAAATTATTTTTTAGTTTTTTATATACATGATCAACGTGCATCAGAAAGTATTTTCATTGTTTGAAAAATTGAGTTTTTGTATTCATGTATTATTATTATTATATTGTATAGAAATTAGGACTTTAAAGAAAATTTATTTTTGTTCCATCTTTTATTTATTTTATATTTTTAAATAGTCAGTAATTAACTCTTAATTCAGAAGTATAATTAATATTTACTTAATTTCTGTACCTGTTTGAATGTGTGTGCGGGTGTGCGTATAAATTTTTGTTTTATGCCAAAGAGTTGTTAATAAAAACCCAAATTATTAATCTCTTACTCTTTAAAAATGGAGTAAAATACAAAATAATTATATTAATATGAGTTGAATGTGTTATTTATATTTAATATTTATTTGGAATGCGAGATATTACAGAATTATTAAATAAAAAACATTAATTTTAAATAAAATGAAAATGTATTTTTATGATGTATCCGCAGTCCCATACCTTTTATGGTTCAATAATTATTCATCTTTTTCACATTTTTGCATACTTTACCTCCAATTTAAATATAAATAATACATATATTTTTTAAATAAATTAAATAAATGTAATAATAAACAATACAATATTACTGTAAGTGTCATTTTAATGTTCTATTTATTCGTTCAATTTTCACATTTAAAACAATTAACTATAAATTTTTTATAATAATTTTAATAACAATTGCAAATAAAAATTAAAATAACTAAAACTAAATAATTACCTTGTTAAAATTGATTTTTTGTTTTTGAAGAATATTAACTATAAATTAATAAAGAATATGGATGACAAAAAAATAAATTTAAATAAATTTTCAATAATTTAAATTTAACTATTTGTTTCTTGTTAACATTTTTGCTTGATTAATTTAATTGAAAACAAGAGTGCGAAGTATGTTTAAGTATGTAATGAAAGCTTTCATGACCTAAAAAATATATAATATTTAAATATCAATTTTAATAATAATAGTTATAACTTTTTAACAATTTTTAATTTAAAGGATAGGGCTATAAATTTTCAGATCAATGTTTTCTCAATTAAAATATTTCAATAATTAAACATTTGTTACAATTAATATTTATCGTATCGACTTTATCGATAAATAATAAATAATAGATTATGTTAAAAAAAATTAATATTCCTATCAGATTATAAATAAAAGCGTTCTCGCAAACATTTCTTTTTCTTATTTTGATAATTTTTAATCTATATATTCTATTTATCTATAAATAAATTTTTTTTTTTTATTCATTTTACATAAATAATTTCTTGTATCTCATTAATAAATAAATCCAACTATTAAGTGAACGAAAGTCATGTTTAATACATGGAACACTCAAATTACTATTGATAAAATAAATTGATTGCTTGAATTGTTCTGATATAAATGTTGGAGAAATTAACCGTATTTTGAAGACTTGTATTGATGAGCACAATAAATGATCAATATCAATTCAACAATTGTATTCCATCAAAAAACTGCAACTTCAACCCTAACAAAAATGATATAGAAATCCTGGACTAACAAAATAATTAAAAAGAAGGATCATTCTGAAAATGTGGCACATTCGGTTATTGACTAGAGAATTAATAAATAAAAATATGTATTTTAACGAAGTTGTATTACTTGGGTGAAATCGCGGTCAACATCTTGTGGATGAGTTGTCGCAAGGCTTCCTAAAACGACGGCCATTGATAAGTTCGACAAAAATCTTCCCCTTCTCATTTGTGTGTGTGTGTGTGTGCTTGTGTTTGTGTTTAAGAGTATGCACAGTTAGCGGACTTCCCGAATAAATAAAAGAGAAAGCTCAAGACCTGTTACTGCGACCAGATTTTCAAACAGCCAGTTTGCTCTCCACTTGAAGAAAACATATAATTACAAATTGCCTTTTCTGCATTCAGTTGGAAAACTATTGCTTTAAATTTTATGGATATATAGCAAAGAACTTTGTTTTACATCTGTTAAATGAAAGAACAATATGAGAACGTACGAATATATCATTGAAAATATTTTTGAGATGTCAGCATAATACGGAGCAAATTCTTGACGAATTGAGGTGAAAACTGAACATAGCATACTTTAGTAGATATTCTCACATATTTTCATATCTATTCAAGTTATAACGACTTCTCCATGCTTGGAGATACATTTAAAATGGTATTTATAGAAAGGTACAGTTAGTTACGATATAAGAAATCTATAATAACTATACTATCTCTTTTGAATTTCCAGAACATATTTATGTATTTAACAATAAGACTAATGGCGAGTATAAAAGTGAAATGTTTGTATATTAACAATATATATGCTTACATTGAAAAAAGTGTTTATGGATAGAATAAATAGTTTTCCTCCTGTTAGAAAGATTGGACGTTGTGTTACAGAAATTAAAAAAGCCATACTTCGAATTTCTGTAGAACATAATTCATACCAATTAATATTAAATGCTGCATCTCCTATACTTTTACACTGGAAAATTAATAAACTGAAACTTAATATTTATTTTCACAAAACATTAATTTATAATGGTTTTAATCAATTATATAACTCTTCATAAATAAATATTTTAATATTTTTCTATCGTTTTTTTCATTTAATACACCGATAATTTTTTTTTTTTGCCTACTTTAATTTACTCTGGTATTGCATAGTAATAGTAAACTATAAACATTTTGTATTGTACCAATAATTTTTAGTTTTTAAATGCATGTAAATTTTCATTACCTCAGAAATTTTTAATTATTTTTTCTCTTCAAAAAATACGTTCAAAAAGAATATATATCAAAATTTAATAAAAAAAGATATAAATCAAGATATTTTTTAATTTTATTACATTTTGTACATATTATAAAAAAATATTTAAATTTTATTTTTATACAATGAAAGTTATATAATATACTCATATTTGTAGAAGAATTCTATCAATTATTTATATAATGTTAATTCCTTACTTTTCGTGTTAAATGCTCACCCAGAAAACAGTAAATTATAATATTACATAATTGTGACATTAAAATTGCACTTATTGCTATGCCACCAAATATATCATTTTGTAGTATCATCTAAAATTAGACGGCAAAATTATCATTTATCTAAATAGCTTTTAACAAAGCGGAATTAATATTTAATTTAAAAATAATTGACTTACTAATATTAAAGTATGACCAAGCATAATAAGATTGAAAGTGCATATCAACAATTCTGAGAGACATATAATATTAAATGTTTCGTCTATTTTTAAAGAAAATCTAAAAAATTTTAAAAAATTTATATTTATAAGAGTTTTTTTGATAATTGCTACATAATTTCTAAAAAATATTATTCTAAATAACAAAAGTATCCAATGAAATTTAAGAACTTAACGATTTAAGCATTATGAAAATTTATAATAAAATAAGTTTACTACTTATTATAACTTATTATAACAATTATTTTAATTTTATATCCTTACAAAAAACAGTTTTATATAAATTTTAGTATTTTTTGCATTTGTTAGTTTATATTGTATTATCATGTATATATGTGTGTGGGTGTATGTGTACTGTTTTTTGCTGAAAGAATTTATATGTAAATAAAAATTTGCAAAAAATAATATAGTACTTTATGATTCTAAGATGTTGTATGATAATATCTTTAAGTAGTTTCGTTTCTGTATTGGTCTTGATTTTTCGAAGCATCAAGGATGCAATACTGCATTGGCTAGATGCATGCATTATACAAATAATGATAATGCTAAAACTGCCAATATTCACTGTGCACAATACAACAGTAGCCAAAGTTTCTGCGAAGAAAATGATATCATAAATTGGTCTAATCTGAAAAAAACATATCAAGTACTATTAAAAGAAGAGAAATATTTTTTCACAAATATGATCTTTCACGTAATCAAGATAAATTTATTTAGTTAAATATTATTAAAATTTCAAAGTATTTTAATATTAAAACTATTTCAAAATTACACATATTTTAATTAAATAGTCATAAAAAAATTAATTGAGCTATTTTAATTAATTTATTAATTCAATTATATTTTCATATAAATTGTATTTATGAAAAGATTTTTTAAGAATTAGAATTAAGTATATTAATTAAAGAATTAAATCTAACACGTTTAAATTACAAAGGTTTCTTTAACAAAATATGACGTTATTGTTTTAATTAAAAATTGTCTAATAACGCATAATACCAACTTAATAATCTCCAGAAATATATTTCAATACTAAATTTCTAAACAATATAATAAATGATATTTATTTCTGCAAATAAAAATTTTTTTCAAAATAGTATTTTGAATTGTACAAATGAATCAGTTTATAAAAGAAAATAAGTATATATAAATATACATATATTTACATTTATTATTAATCATTAAAATAGTTTTATATTAAATTAAAACTGTATTATTGAACTTACATGAGGGTTGAAGAACAAAAAGTGACTTGGAAAGCCAAAGTTCCTATTACTATTATCATCAACTGCAATGATATTTTTAATTATAGGTAATATTATACAGTAGAATACTAATCCACCACCATACATGAAATTCATCAATAAAATAATGAACATTCTGGCTACTCTTGCATTCTTCAACATGATGATTTTATCCTCGGGTGTCTCCACTCTATGCCAATCAAGTGCTATCTCCCTAATACAGGAATTAATATCATTTCTTTTTACTATCAATACAATGTAATTTATAATATTCATGAAAAAAAAGGAGATGGGTCCGATCACCAGTAGTCGAAACTAGGAACAAAATTAAAAAATATATTATTATTTCCTAATTTAAAAATTATCTACAATGTAATAACACAATAAAAATTAAATACAATTGTTGAAATTTTATTAAATAAAATTTAAAATGAAATTTTGATATATTAAACAATAATAATCCTTAAAATATTTATTGATATGCTAATTGCTTATTGATTTTTATTTACTAACAGCATAAAATATCAATGTGATATTACTATTAATAATGTTAATAATCATAATATTGCAATTGTACCATAACGTCCTTCTCGATATATGCTTTTAAGCATACCGGAATCGATAGAAATAATAAAAAAAATGCACTGATTAAAATAGACAATGTTCTTGGTAAGCAATTTAAAAATTTTGTTGGCCAAATTCCTAATGGTTCAAGTAACCAACGTGCTATTTTTAAGTTATATTGGATGTTTTTGAGATTATTTAAATTATCCATGTTAAATGAATTTGTAATTACTCGTTTTTGATACATTTATTGTATTTTTTTATAAAATTAAATATTCACTTTGATTTGATTTTTTATTTATTTAAATAAAAAATTGTAAGTTCAATTTATGAGAATATGCTTATCCACAAATTTTATAGCTAACTGTAATTCAATATCACTTGGAATATTCAGCTTAGCTATAATTTTCATAAATTTGTTAATATTACATAAATGTAATAAAATTAATAATTGGTCAACAATTACGATTGAGAGTTGTAATAAAACTATGTTAATGTAACATAGTAATCGTATGAATGTACGGTAATCAGTGAGAAGGAACATGATGCATATCTCGATTTTTGCTACTTAAGTATGTAAAGTGAGATTGCTTTAAATGAAGGGTAGTAAAAACGTCTCGGGTAGTCTTTAATCGATCATACTGCGGATTCCGTATTACAAATTGATTTTATGGGTTTATTGAATTTATTATATTTGATCGAATGAAAATAAATTTCAATGCTAATTAAATATGTAAATGAATGATTTAGTTTTGAATAATCCATTTAAAATTTTCTTTGTAAAATTTACTTCAAATTACACTCAAGAATAATTAGGAGCAGATCATTAAAAAATATATAATTTTTATTTGTAGCAAAAAAATTATTTATACATGCATTTATTTTCTCTTTTATATTAGTATTATTAATAATAAAATTTTAATAATATTAATATTATTAAAAGTAAATAATATTTTTTCTACAACATTTAGCTAATCTGGATTTTTCTCCTTATCCAGATTTTCATAAATAATATGATTCTTTTAATGTATATAAAAATAATAAATAATAATAAATAAAATAAGTAATAATAAAAAATAATAAAAATAACTATAAACAACAATAAATAACATAAATATGGTCAATTAATATAATTGTATATATTTGCATATATAATAGTTGTTCATATTCATGTAATTGCATAAATGGTATTTTTTATTTACTAACAATAATTGTATAAAACATCCAAGAAAGAATACCAAGTAAATATTATAGGGTTAAAATAATTTTATATAATAGTTAGCTCTTTTAAACTTATTGAAAGTTTCTTATTATATACTTCCTATGTAGATACAATAAAAGTTTTACATATAGAAGAAATCAATAGCTACAATTTATTATAAAGATACAGTAAAAGAAGTTATTGTAAGACTTTAATAGAATTTAATGGCATAAAACTAGCAATACATATTATTTTAATTTTCTTGGAATGCATAACAGCTATTAAAAATTATTAAGAGAAAAAACTTAGTTGATAAATTGAGAGACGAAATACTATTATCTAATGTTATTATTATTAAGTAAAACATTTACAAAATTATGCTTAGAATCGGTACATACAATATATTCAAATTAAAGATAAATTTATGCAGATATATTATATTATATATTTTGAAAAGAAACTTAAATAAAAAAAATTATATGAATAATATAGAGTACTAATAAAATTTAATCATAATTATCATTATGATTTAATTTTCATTGTACATGAATGCTATGATAGTTGGTTTCATTCTTAATTGTTTAAATTAATGATTGGTTTATTTCAATAAATTTTTGAATGATTAATGGTATATGTCATTTATGTCTTTTGATAACTTATGCTCACTGAGATTAACATTTAAGAATTTTATAACACAGCCATACATTGTACATAGAAAATTTACAAGAATGCACCAATAAACAAATACGCTTTAAATAGTTAAAAATTAAAAAAATAGAGTTGATTTAATTGTTTATATTTTATCTCTGATTTTACATTGAAGCTGGTGAGAAGTAGATTATCTTCACTTTTTAAAACGTCCGCCAGGTTTCGGTGGTACAAATGTTTAAGAATATATTCGTGATTTCCCTGTTCATCTCTGTTAAAAGTCGTAATTTACTTGTATTAACTGTGTAGCTCAGTTCAACCAGCGTAAGCTCAGATGGATAACACAATTTTTAGATAATAGAAAATTAAACTAAAGTTGCATGTGTTTTTGGGAAGAATACAACACGACAAATGAATAATAAATTGCAATATCAAATTGTGATATGATTAATAATAAAAATGAATTGCAATGGAGGACCCTCTGCTGCAATTGCAAATAATGAACAAAATATAAAGATTGACAATAATTCAGAGGATTACATGCCTATAGTTACATGTAAGTATTTTATTTAGAATATTTAAATCTCTACATTCCAATAATGTCTTAGGAATGTCTAATTTATATTCATAACCTAATTTTCAATCTAATATGTTTGTTTTTTTTTACTTTTATTTTATTCTTTGTATGTAATTTATTAATTTTTCACCAAAAATTTATAATATAAATATTATAAAAATCTGAATTGATTATATTGTTATTGTATTATCTATATTCTTTGTTTCAATAAAAATTTAAACATTTAGTTTATCAATAAAGTCAATGATTGTATCCACAATAACTTTTAAACACATGAAAAACAGAAATTAAAAAAGTAAAACTTATCAATATTTTTTATAAATTAGTTCTATATTGTTATTATTGTTTTTTATTTTTGGATATATTATATATAAATAATATATTAATTTATTTAATATTTTAAATTACAAGATTTCTATAATTATATATTTGATTATAAAAGTTTTGAATTATTTAAAAATATTGTACAGTTTAATGTTTATAAAATTTCTTGTTATCATGTTATATGTACTTGTAATAATCTACTATTATTTTATCTAAATTAATCTTAGATACACATTTTTATTTAAGAAAAAAAAATATAATAAATACACTTATATTTTTTTAAAAATATTGTTTATATAAAAATTCTAACTAAAATAATTATTTTTTTTTTAAGTATTTCTTAAAAATAACATTTTATATGTATTTATGTTACCAATTGTTACGTTAGAAATTATATATACAAGATCAAATCAAATATATTTCAATTTTCACAAGAATAGTACATATTTTATATTTTAAATAATTTATTAAGTTAGTTATGTTATATCTTAATAATAAAAACCAATATATTTTATCAAAAAATTATATATATCTGATCAAAATATATTAAATTGCTTCTAGAATTTAATGACTTTAATTTCTATTAATATCTAAAACAATAATAATATGCAAGAAGTAAAATGATAATTTTCATAATTGATTTTCTTTTTTTATAATAACCATAAATATTTTTTAAATTTATTTTTAATTATTATTTTTAGATGCAGGAGATAAAGAGTTATTTAATACATTAAAAAATAACTTAGCAAAGTCCATACCAACTGACTCTGTAGAGTGGAGGAGAGCTTACGACAGACCAATAAAATTAGTAAAGCTTTGTGCATCATTTCTTCCATTTTCCCAAGATATTTTGCCATCTGAAAAAGATTGTCACCTTATTAAACGGCCTATATTTCATACATATTGGAGTGAATGCTCAGTAAGGAAATTAATTATTACATATTTTGTAAAATAGCAATAAACAAATAATATATATTGTAGGATGTTGATGTTTATAAAACATCTTTAAAAGATGATATAGATTCTTGGTTAAAGACATTATCAACAGCTAGAATACAAGATTGGATGATAGTTTTGGTAGAAAATTATGATATTAAGAAAAGTAACAAATTATTGCCAAGAACAACTGTATTAGATAAAATTCGCAATGATTTTGCATCAAAACATGGAGATAGGTAAAATAAAAAAAATTTTAATATATTAATATATTATTAAAATGAATTTTGTTTAATAGATGTCTATCGATAATTAATCCAATCAAATCTGAATCTCGATCTGCTGAATCTTGGAGGGGTTTAATTGGTCGTATTAGACATTTAATGTTAACAGCTTATGACAGAACACTTTTAAAATTTGAAGTAATAATACGAGAACATAGAGAAAGAAGAAATCAACCAGGATGGAATTTTTGTTACTATTTTTTACTGCAGGTATTGTTTACATTTGTTGCACAAAATAATATTTATCTTAATTATTATATAAAATTAATAGAAAAAATATATTTTACTATAATTTGTGAATTTATACAGATCCATATATTTTATTAAAAAGCTGTAATTTCAAACTATGATTTTAAAAATATTAATTTATTAATAATTCTTATTTTAGGAAGAACTTGCATTCATTTTAGAAATGTTAGGTTTGTATGATGAAGCTTTAGTACAATATGATGAATTAGATGCTCTTTTTACACAATTTATTCTGAATTCTAATGTTGGAGGTAACTGCATATTTCTAATTATTTTTAATGAAAAAAAGTTATGAGAATTGCTTAAGTTTTTATTGAAATTCATAGAAACTCCATCATGGCTGAGTTCATTCCAGAGTCCTTTAAATAACTGGATGAGCATTAACCTTAATAATAATATAGATTACCATATAAGAATTTTGATAGCTGACTGCAAAGCGTCACTACTTGATCTTAGAAGTTATTTATTTGGTAGGCAATGTGCTTTGCTGCTTTCACAAAAAAAACCATGGGAAGTCAGTATCAATTTTTTGATTTTATAAAAAAATTTTTTGAATTCACCAAGAAGTTTTAAATTAAAAAACTTTAGTAAATATGTGTAACTTTAATATTATTTAGGTTGCACAACGCTGTTTGACTTTTGTACATGACACTATAAATGAACTTAGAATTCTTGAAATCCAGCGGCCAGAAGGTTCAGTAGAATGCTGGGCTTTTCTTTGTGCACTAGAAGTACTACATGCTTGCCAGCAGTCCACCACAAATATAGATAATAGTCAATCATTAGATTTATGTTCTTTACATACAGCTAGCTTATGGGCACTTGCAAGAGATAAGGTAATTGAAAAAGTATTTAATAAATTTTATTTAGAAAATTATTTATAGTGAAAATTTTCTCATCCCTAATTATTTATTAAGTAAATATAAGTTAGATTAAATAAAAATAAGTTAATTTAATGATAGTCAATTAGAAAGTAAAATGAATGTACTTTAAATACTTGCATATAAGAAATACATTTTGAAATTTACAACGATTACTTTTAAAAATATTTCGTCCTTAACAGTTCAACCATTTTTTAAAATATTTATTGCAAAATTTACACATCTCCTGTATAATGTATGTATATAAATAAAACTGTATCAATTTATTCAATTATAGTTGGAGAGTCTGGGTAAGCTTTGCGGTCTCATGCCTGGAAATGATCCAACGAGTGAACAACTTCATACTGTTGTGTACCTGATTGCTGGTATGGGTGATTCGGAACCGACAACACACGATCCATATAACCCTACTCCCACCGATAAGCTAAAGGAAGCTTTATCATCCAAGGAAGCTTTCAGAAAGCAGTATTTATATCATACAGAATTAGGTGAATTATAGATGTGTTATAAAATTCAAGCATATTTTTTACTTAATTAAGGGCTAAATTTTGTGAACTATAAAAATGTAAAGATGAAAATCAGTCATTTAATTATTGATATGGTGTTTGATGGATGCGAAATGATTTTTCTTAAATATTATTACAGGTATGTGTTAATTGTATTACAAGCAAATTTTCCATTTGGTATTAGCACTGTTATTACTAAAAGTATTGACATTATAACATTGATAAGAGATAAGAAATTTCATCATTTAACGTCATAATTTACACAATAAAAGTATTATTTCGAGACAAGGTATATGAATGTTACAATGTAAAGTCTAGAAGTTTTGTGAATTTTTTAAAAATGTACATGTTATGTCTGAATAATGTTTTGTATATTTCCTATTAATTACTTATTAATGAATCTCCAAAAAATATACTTTTTAATTTGTGTAAATATCGATGAAAAATCCATATTTTACATGGGCTTTTTTGGGGTTTTTTTTTTTTTTTTTTTTGTAATGGAATTTTTATTCATTGTAAGCCACTAATAATATTCGAAATATAACAGTTTCCTTAATTTCATACAGCTATGGGTACTTACAAGCATGTTGGTCGAATAAGGTCAGCTCGTCACATTGGCATGGGACTCGCACGTTTTTACAGCGAATTAAATGAGAACCAAAAAGCAGTTGCCTTTCTATTAGACGCATTGCAAACTTATGAATCCGAGGGTTGGCATCATCTCGCCGCTCAAACTCATCACGAACTCGCTCAATGTTATAAGAAGATGGACGATGTTGAGCGATACACGAAAATCTGTGCAGCGATTGCCAGCACTGAGATTCTTCACATCATCGTCAGAAATTCTTACCTTGACGAGATGCTCAGTTACACGAAAATGCTGGATAAGATCGAACCGATTCTTGCAGAAATGTCGAATTGTTTCACTGTACTCGAAATGTCGGTTAGCGTTACGGATAAAATCATCCAGGATTGTGAAGTCAAGGTTGAAGTAGAGCTGAAAAGCTTATTGCCAAGGAAAGTGACTTGTACAAAGGCAGAATTATCAATAGAGGAATTGCAAGCACCGAGTACAAGAAGAAAAACGGCTAAAGGTGCGGAAGCGAAACCTGAACTGTGAGTTTTCTCTATATTTTTTTTTTATAATAATATAATATTCTCTTTGTTTATATGTGTAAAATATTTTGATCACAGATATGAATTTTTTTATTATAATTTGTGTTTATGTTGCTCATTGTTAAGTGTAGCTGCACCTATTTTTTGGTGCGCTAATATGATTCATCTCATATAATATGCGTGTTCTCAATAAGTTTACAAAGAATGATTTGTTTTTGCAAGACTTTATTATTAGATTAATACAATCTTTCCATTAAGAGTCACAAGGGAAAAAAGTGCTCCCGAAATTAAGTCGTCCTTATTTATAAACTCGAGTTCTCGTTCCCACTATTCGAATTTCCCTTATCTCCTTGCGAGTCTTATATATATATTGTTTTCCATCGGCGATCTTAAAATTAAGGACTACATGTACAATTTCCATCATATAATAAATAAATCGCACCACTATGTGCGATGGATAATGATCTTAATAATATTAAAACATAACATCTTATGGCGGTTAAACTTCCTACGGGTTTTCCGCGCCCGTAATCGAATATTCGGTCGCGGTTTGGGTGTCGCAAAATTATTTACGCGTTTTTCGGTTTTCCTTCTCCCCGTAAGCGTTTTCATAGGCCTTTTTTCTATTTATATTATTTTTCGTTGTCTGCCAGTCATCTTTTGTTCTCGTCGCTTGCTTTCAAGCGGAGACCTCCTGCCTTCCTTTTCCATATTTATTTTTAATTCTACTGGCTCTTATATCGCGAGTTCTCGCGATAAGTTTTCTAACACTTACGGGTAGGATATCCGTCGATTCGTAACAATGCGTAAGTAGTGAAATCTGATAAAATCACAATATGCTAAAAGAAAAAAATACATCAGGGGATAAATTTTATATTAATCAAGGAGTAATAATAATAAAAGTGTACATGTTTAATTAAATTTAGTTATTTATTTTCAACATTGCATATATTAAGTAATACATGTACATTATGCATTAATGCACCACAACTTAAAACATTTAATGCTAATTATAATTGCAGTACTAGTATTTCTTTAATTTATTATGTATTAGATCTTATTCATATTTACCTAAATGTTTTTATTATTGATACATTATAAAAGAAAAAGTTATATTAATTGTGTATTAGATCATATCTTGTTTACAATATTACAACAAATATTACATATTACAAAATTTTTATAAAATTGTATTCTTCAAAATATCACTTATTTATTTCAAAAGTATTTTAAATATGATATTTAATGAAAATACTCGTATATAAGTTTGTTTTACCAATATCCATTTATTTTTGTTTACATTAATAATTTGACAGAATAAATAATAAATAGGTATGATTTTTTTCACTCCTGCAATGAGTGTAAAAGTATAAAAAAGGATTGTAAAAGAAGAACAAAAAGAAAAAGCATTCTTGCGAATATCCATATCATTGTTTTTCCAAGCAATTACTAAAAAAAACAAAGAAAAAGATTGAAAATGTGCTTACCATAAGTTTCAGTTCAATTTCATACTCGGGAAAAGTTTAAGAAACATTTATTTAGTGTATTTACCCCAAGTGTAATTATGAGCATGTAAGAGAGTTTTTGCAAATTATGTTATTATTACATAGTTTGTGTGCGCGATTTATTTTGAGGCAATACAAATTAGTGAAGTTTATTTATAATCAAGTGCATTTAGGGGAGCTCATATCGATGAATATCGAGGCGTGTGTGCGTACAAATTACTTGTACTGGACTACTTACCAACACGTCATTCATGACACCCCCGCATGTATTTTCATATGTACCGATTATCACGCAAACATTTATACCAAGTATTGGTTAGGTACACACATACAAGCACTGATCGGGATCCAATAAAGTAAATTTGCATTAAATTTGTATTCAAAAGTGCATTTATGGCTTTGCTTAGAAGCTGAGGGGTTATTTTTATCAATATACTCAATAAATATTATACTTGTTGTGTTTTTTGCCTTATTTTTATTACTAAATGTTATTTCACCTAAACAAATCAGTTCTTATTTATGCCTTTATTTTATTACAAATATTAACGAATATGGACGTTGTTTGCCTTTCCATATATAATAACATGCACTGTTAACATACTAAAAAAATTAATTTTCTTACAGATTATTGAAAACTCGAATAAGTGACTCTAAACCAAGTGATCCTTGTCTACTAAATGTATCAGCATCAACAAAATTAACTTTAAAAGAAGATAAAAGCATTGGTTCAGCAAATGTACACGTAGGAAAGAGTTCAAAAAATGTAGTAAAACGTTCAGATAGCACCAAACATCGAAAACCTTCAACGAGTGTCAAAGGTGACTTTAGTGAAGCGTTAAGTATATGCGAAGAATTTGTTCTCCATCCAGGTATTAATAAACTCACTTTGATTAAACGAATCAATCGGCCGGGTTACTACCGAGTTGGTCAATTATCTCTTCTTGTGGAAAAAAAACTGGAATTTTTATCACCATTACTGGAACCGCAGTTGTGCTATACGGTTAGAAATAAAAGTTACTGTTTCTAATTTACTTATATTTACAAAAAATTTATTATGTTTTTAACTATCTTTAATATAAAAAATATATCATATATTATACATTAGAGAAATTTAAGTCTTAATTAATTTAATAAACTTTATAGCTTAAAGTTGTTATTAATATTAATGATAAATTTTAATTTAATGCATTAAGTATTTAAACTTCTAATTAAACTGTACAATTTATAATGAAATTTGTTTGTTCAAATTTTATCAAGAACTTTATAAAAATTTTTATAGTTGTATTTATATTAATAAAAAAAAAAAATTATAAATCTAAGACTTTTATATGGTTATTCAAATTTTTAGTAATTTATATTATTATCATTACATGTATGTACATCAGGTGGCTAAGACTCAACCAACAATTTCTGTAAATTTTACAAACGGTTTAATTGCCGGACTAGCGCAGACTATTGATCTGATAATTTCAAGTGGTAGTGTAAAAATATGTGAAAATTCAAAGCTTAAGTTAAGAACTTCGCGAGGATTAACAATATCACATGTTGACAAAAGTAAAAACAAACAAAATTGTGTCTTAGTAAGAGAAATCGAGTTATTACTACCCACATGTCAACCATTCGAAACAACGAGTTTACAATTAACGGTTTTAGCAGAATTGCCGCCCAAAAAAGATTCATCATCTATAGAACATAAGGTTGGTTTTTTCACAAATAATAAAATTATGCATCTGATTTCTTAAATATTATAACTGCAACAATTTTTGAGGTTTTTTAGAAAACATAATTATAAAAGCTTTAAATTAAAAATTATATCATAAAATAAATTTAGTTATTATAAAGGTATTATTTATATTTTAGTTGAATATTCAGTGTCCCTGGGATTCCGAAGAAAATATAACTCTTCACTTTGGTACTCCCCTTATGTCAACAATGAAGCTTCACACGGCGAAATGTCGAAAGTTTGTACAAGTCATTGTAACGGGTTTAACAAATCAACTATTACAATTAACAGAGCCAAAACTAACAAGTGGCACATCTATTGATGTACACTTTAAAAGTTTAAACCCAATCGCGGGACAAAAACTTGTAATTGGTAATAGTATGTTGGTTTCATTTATGTGGGAGCTGGAGATCGGTAGTAATGATAGATCAACGATACCAATTAAAACAGAATTTCGAGTAAAGTATGTTGCAATAAAAAATATTGAAGATGTTATTGAAGTCGACGATATCACGGTAAGTCATTGATGAATAACTTGCTCTTAATTTTATTCTTTTACTAAAGTTAAATATTTTTGTTGCAAAGAATTTAAATTTAAAGTTAATAATTGAATATTAATTTTTGTATATAGTTAATTTTATGTTTATAAAAATATTTAAATAAATTATTGAGAAAGTATTAAAACTAATTTCATAGTAATCAATTAATTATTTTATAACATGGTAATTATAAACAAAACTTTTAAAACTGAGATTAATAATCGATTTTTGAATCAATACGAAGAATTTTACCATTTAAACTACTGATATTTTTTAATTTTCTAACTAGTCATAATGAAATTAAATGAATATTAATCATTACTTCTAATATTTAAGTTATTGTTATAAAATTAACTTTTAATATGAATAGAATTTTTTTTTGAAAAATATTGTAAATATTTTCTGCAAAATATATTAGCTTTTGGTATCACTTGTATAATATTATAATAAAATATTAATTTTTTTGTAAATATACCTATTATTTATTTAAAATAGGATACTCAATGTGTACTAGATGATCCGCTCCACATTCGAGCTTTGGAAAAGATTGAAAAGGAGAGCAACGTTTACTGCTGTAATTTTGACATTACAGACTATTCGGTAAATGGTTTATTTTTACTTTTTATATCTTAGTAAATTAATTAATTAAAATTCATGTTATAACTAAATATTATATACATGTATTAAGTAAAAATGACACGAAAATCATTTAATAATATGGGAATATTCGTTTTTAGACCTTGTTCACAGTGGCATCAAAGGTCGAGCCAATCAGTAATAATACTGCTAGTGGGGAATTTTGTCGTGCTGGTAGCATGTGCCATCTTTGTGTAACCGTGACGCGCACGTATCACCAAAATCAACATTCCAATAATTCTGGCACTAGTGATCACCACCACCATCCGCCCCCGCAATTAATGTACGAAGTACTTGCTGACCAAACCATGTGGGCTGTGTGCGGTAGGACAGCTGGAATAGTTTCTCTCGAGACAGTTGAGAAGCAAAGTGTAACTTTAGATGTGATGCCGCTAATCAGTGGCTATTTACCTTTACCAATAGTTAGATTGTCACGATATATACCAGCAACCGTTGATCTAAAAAATGGTAATAGTAAGTTGGTTGAATGTTTGATATAAAATTATACCAAATGTTGCCTACTTAATATCAAGTAATATATATGTTTTCTACCCTGCTATGAATCATTAACAAGAAAAATAATTTTATCTATTAACGTAATCTATTAATTATATGTTTATTTGTTTATGTTTTTTCAATATGAAGTATTTTATCTTCTATCGTATTTTATTTTCATTTATGTCAAGTATGATAATATTTATAGACAAATAATCAGTATTCATGTTCAAGTAATCCAGAATATATATCATTTCATGAAAATAATAAATAATTATTATCAGAATTTGTACAAAAAAATTTCAAAATATATAAATCAGAATTACTACATGGATATTAATAAGATGAGATATAATTTTATATTGTTACCATTATATATTTTTTAATGATTTACAATTATCTTACAGATAGTTCACGAAAAAATGAGTTGACTACTGGTGTTGGACCAAAACTAGAACCATTCAGTCCTGGGCAAGTTTATAATGCTAGCAAAGCTCAGCAAGTTCATGTGCTACCTGCTATTCTAATGGTTAATGAAAATAACTAATGTCCAAAGAATATAAAAATTTTGTAATTTAGAATCAAATAATCAGGAATAATTCATGTACAGCAATATATGATCAAAACTTAGAGAATTTTATTTATTGGTTTAGTATTCACTATTCTTTATTTTAAAAATTAATTTTAAATTAAAGTTAGTTGAAATTAAATTTTTATAATCATTGTTTTTTTAAGATTATTTTTTATTTAAAAAAATACTTAATTACATAAGTGCCTTCTTTCAAGATATTATAATCAAATGATAAACATATAAGATTTGTTATTAAAATAACTCATGATTTTTGTTATCAAACTAAATAATGCTATGATTAAGTCATAAGTATATGACTAAAATTATGTTTTATTATTTATACAATTTATCTTTACATCATTACCATATAAAAAAATAAATTGAGCTAATCAAATAATTAAAAATTGAAAATTTCTTAAATTTAAGATAAAGTATTTAAGTATAATCAATTTAAGTTGTATTATTTTTTTTTTTAACGAAATACTGCTGCATTCTAAAACTTCGACTAATTTAATATTAAATTGACACTATATTTTTAATGTAATTATGAATCCACTTATATTTATAGTTTTACTAATATTTTTATTTTACATACAAATAACCATCAAATATAAAACAATTGAAAGTTTGGCAAATGCTGCAAATTTTACTAAGTACATATCAAATATAAATTTATTTTTCTTCAGAGATTTATTTTAAAAAAATTTTCATTTAATTTTTATATAATATAATACCTACTAAATTCTTTATTCAGTAAATATTTGGCATTTTTAATAAAATTCTAAATAAATTAATAGATGTATTTATTTATAATAAATTAATGACATTTATGATTAAAAGTAAATGTGTATTCTACATACTTTGCAAATATCATATCTAAGTTTATATTTATTAAAAGTTAATTTTATATTATATCCAGGTACAATGTTTACAATAATTGACTATTTATCAACATTGTAGTTGTATAATAAATAATGAATATAGAGAAACAATTAACATAAAATATTCTTTATTTATTATTAACAAAATTTACTACCAGAGTTCACATTCTTTAAAAAATTCATGTATTATGTAAATAACTTATATATTGTTAAATTTAATATAAATTAATGTAAATACTAAACCATAATAAATAATCGTAAAACTATATGTAATAAAACCCAAACATAAGAATAAATAATTTCTTACATTTGCCAGGCAAGTTTGTAAAACTAATTTGTTGTAACAATTCAATTATCAAATATACATCAACTTTTATAATTGAAATTATAAAATATGTAATATAAATGTTGTCATATTGCAGTACTTTTTAAATCATTTATAATAGTGAAAGTATTAAATATAGTGTTTATTACTGTAATACTCAATAGAAATATGTATAAATGGAATCAATTATTTTTAATAGTATAACATTTAAAAATTTTTGAAATCATTTTATTTCAGTATAAATAATATATTGTATAATTTGATCAATAAATTTAAGAGTTATACCAATTTGTAGTTTAATGATGTATAATGATGTAATTGAATCAATGTATTTATAATAATAATCATTGGAAATCAAAGCAATCATTCAATAAATAACAAATTAATTATAATACTTTTGTAATATTTTGTAAATATTGTGTAAAATGATGAATTTGATTTAAATTTTGTTAAAAAATTGCTAAATACTTTTTAAAAAAATAAAAATATATTTAGATATAATGTTACATAAAATTTTTATATGACAAAAAAATGAAAAATATGCAAAATATGAAATATTACATTATATCTATTTAAAAATTATCTTTTTATAAATGATTGTATTTTACTTAAATATTTTAATAAAATGATCATCAAAATAATATTTATCGTACTACTTCTTTAATACTTATAATTTAATATTATGAAAATTTATTATTAATAAATGTCCAAAAATGTATATGTATATAAATAATTATTTATATTTTATATGCTTAAAGAAAATTAAGTAACTATTTCTAGCTTGTATATAATTATAGTGGTAAAAAGTCTATTTTTATATAAAAAATAGATACACACACACACATAAAGTTCACAAATTTAATTTTTTATGTACTAATTAATTTCTTATCAATTTAAAAATAAAAATTAATACTTTAAAATACTTGAAGTAAATAAATCAGTTTTTATGCTAAAAGAATGCAGTTTAAAATTAATATTGTTTGGAAAAACATAGATTTATAAATTATTAATAATAAATTTATTATTTATTTTATTACATTATTGATAAAAATAATTTCCATTATTTATTTCTTATTTATAAATTGCTGTTTAAAAATTAATTATTTATTGATAGTTTAAAAAATCTTAATAAGTTGGTAATGGTTGTTGTGTAAGTAATAAACCAAATCTTCTTTTCACTGTTATTCGTTCTTTAGAATATTTATCCTCTGGTGAAAATCGAGCTGTAATAAATATTTTAATTATAGATCGAATAAGTTTATTGAATTGTTTAAATAGTTTTTGTTTTCAAATTTACCAGGATGTGCTGAAAGAGTTGGTTTTCCATAAGGATCCATTTTCTGAAAAAAGAAAATATTTCTAATTTTAACTTTGTTATTAATATAAAAAATTATAATTTTAGTAATAATAATAATATTAATATTATTTCATAATAATTATAAGTATTAATTTAATTATAAAATAACTAAATTAAAATAGTAAACAAAATTTATTAAATTATAATTGATTAAGTTTTAAAATAATCATTTTATTAATGTAATAAAACAATTTAATAAAAATATAAAATAAATAATTAAAATATTTCAATAAAAAAATTAATTATTCATAAACGCAACTATTTCATTATTTACTTTTTCTGTTTTTGAATTAAGTTACTACAAATTAGTTTTTGATGTAAACATCATAAAAAATTTTGTATTGTCAAAGTAACTGTTTAAATATTTTGATGAGTTAAATTTATTTATATACTTAACATTAGAATTTCTTAAAAATAATTTTATTACAGTTTTTTTCAATATTTTTGGAAAAGGGAAAGTTAAAGTGATAAAGTAATCACTTAATGTATACTATTAAAATCTTTAAAAAATATATTTATAAAAAATAGTATAAATTACTTTAGTCACTTTATTGTTTTATTTTATAATAAAATTATTATATTAAATATTATTATGAATTATTATTATTCAAAAATTTTGTTAAATTAGGATTGTTTGTTTGTTTCAGCAATCACAAGATTAATTACATTTTTTAAAAATTTATATTTAATAATAAATATGAAAATATATGTATTACCTTAAGTGTATAAATACGATTTCCTTTTGTATCTAGGTAGTACATTAGATACATAATTGAATTTTATTTATAAATTCACTAATTTTTTAAACCAAAATATGCGATGTGTATATAACCTACAATCAAAGATTTGTGAAGCGCGTGTTGATGTAATGAAATTTAGTTTCCATGATTTCCTTATGATGTCGCTTTATTCTTATTTGTCGAGAAACACTAAACTAGAATATTGAATTAAGGAAAACTTTAAGATTGTTTCAGTTCTGAATTTTTTGGCACTTTTTTCAAATATCACGAATAATATTAATTTTTAATAGTTTGTCATAAAAGAAGAAATCCGCATTTTTCGATACCGCAATAATAATAAAAACTCAATACGACCTTGATTTACCTTGATTTCATTTTAATTATTATATGGTATTCACTCAATTTACTATCTCTTTCTGGATCATTTAATTTTACTTATTTCATGAATATAAAAAATACATACATGCTTCGAATGTATTATCAGAGGCATATTAAAATTAACACTAATAATATAAATTTTGAAAAATGAATATTAGATTATCTTCTAATAATAATCAGTTATTTTCAATTTGTTATTAAAATTTCTATCCATATTAATGAAATTTGAATGTGCAGAGATTTATCACGGCGGAAATCAACAAATTACGCACGTTCGATAATAAGCGGTAATTATGGAAAGCAGCAAATACCCCCCGCGGTTTTTTATTTAATCATTTTATGATCAGCTTAATGTTCAGGTATGGTGCTGAATAATTTCATCTTATAATAAGTGATGCTATTTCTTAATTCCACCATATAATCAGTGGAGATTGTAAAAAGGTGATGTACACCAGGTGAGTAAATTAATGAGACGGCGAAGTAAATGCCGTTACAAATGTAAATATATTAATGTATTCATTGACTTGAAAAAAGTATGAAAAATAGTTGTAAGGATATTAGCAAATTGGAGTACAGTTAGATATTTAAAATATGCCGTTTACTCGGGTGAGTCAAGAAAAAATATAAATCTTTTTAAAGTAAATAAATCTTTTTATGATTATAATTTTAAACTATATTATATTAATTCTTTAATGTAATTTAATATAGTTTAAAACAAAAAATAAAACATTTTTTAAGATTAATTTTAATAAAAATAATACACATGTTTCTTTAAAAAGATATTTTTGCTCGATGGTTTAATACCAATAACTTATCTTAAATTATAGTTAAATATTATATATGATGCTTTTAAACTAGGTTGTTAATAAAAAATACAATTAAATTTATTGATTGTTTATTAATATTTTTCAACATATAAGTAACATTCATATATTGGTGGAACAGAAGCTAAGAAACAATTATATATTGGATTGTAGATCTTATTTTTTTATTATTAAAAAAATTTTTTAGATCAAGAAAATCAATAATCTTTCATTAAGCATAATATATTTTTACATCTGCCGAAGAGTTGTATTGTTTCGGTTATTAACTTTGTTTAAATTATTCTTGTAATATTCAATAAATTTTTACTTTTTGCTTAAGCATATAAATTTAAAATTGCAATGAATCATTTTAACAAATATTAATAAAAACAAATAGAAAAAATTGCTTTGGAATTTTTAGTATGTATGATGTCTAAATTACAATCTATATTCTACAAGAGTATATAATTTGATGAATTGTTTGTTTTTCATTGCATGCATTCTTTAAAATGGTTTTATTATAATTTTTTTTTTATTCCATATTTCAGTATAAATATTTTTGAAGCAATTAATCCTATTTTTTGTATTTTATTTTTTTTTCTTTTTTTAATAATTTTACCAATTATCTAATAAATTCTTTAGCTGTAGCGAGTGTATAATAATCGATTAATAAAGTTTCGATTATTATCACATAACATTTTTATTTTTGCTCTAATTTTTTTATATAACTTTTTTGGCAATGATATAACGAATTATAACATGAATTTTTAAAAATTATTTTTCTCTACCTTAATTATAGGGAAAAAAGCTATGATAGTAGATTGTTTCCTTTACTTTTTATCATTTTAATAAAAGAATGATATTTGCTATACAAATAGTTTATAAAAGATCCAAAACCATCGCGTGTTGTAGATCGAAAAAGTCGCTAACTTACTTATCTAACCCTGTATATGTATATGTATATGTATTTTCTTGATATATTTTTACATTTTAAAAATGTACTTTGCTGTGATTCAGCAAGGGCAATAAAATTAGTACTTGTCTCTCTGATATGATATGCAATAGAATTTAACTTTGTCGTTCTTATTCAACGATACAAAGTAATGATAAGTTTGAGATATAGCGAGTTCATTGGCGTTTAGATGATTATTTTTCTGTTGGTCTTCTTTGCTTAGAACTTGTACTTATATATATTATTTTATAAAAGAAGTATAATAATTGATAATTTTTTTATATGTATATGATTGATAAATGTATACATGAACGTGAGAATATGGATTGCCATTGTGTTTCAATGTTTATATTTGTATATTAATGTTGATTTGCAGATTGTTCATTGACTTTTTTCTCTTTGTGTATATATATTTGTATATATATGATGATTGTGTGCATATGTATTTTTTTCTATTCACTACTTAAAAGCAGGAGGTGGAGCTCGTTGTTGTTGATCATTCGTTTCGGATTTGGCGTCTTCAGTCATCACTGACACTAAATCACCGACAGCTTTACTTAAGTCCTCTGGAATATAACAATGTTAAATATACAAAAATTAATTTACGAAAATTATATTTAATTATACCTATTTTCAAATATATTAATCAGAATTCTACTTTTTAAATATACTACAATTACGCAAATTAATAATAGTCTAAACATATTTTTTATTACAAAAGCTTTTCTTAGTTACTTTAGAGATAAATAAATAATTTATTTATCTGTTGAGTAACACAAAGAAGTTGTCATATATTTATAAAAAAACAATTTTACATTATAAAGCATTCATTTATTTTTTAAAGAACATAATTAATAATAAAGCTTTAGTTCGAATTCGTTGCATAGATTATTTACTATTGTGAAGCAAACTACATTAAATACATTGTTTTATTTATATAATTATATCAAACTGTCACAATGAAAAACAATTCTGAAAAATAGTTGTTGATTAGATTTGTGCAAATGAAAATAACTGTTTGTAGATTGATAAAAGGATAGTTTATATCAAATTTCACAATTATTTATTGAATTATTTTTTTAGATAGTATAATATGAGAATTTTGCTATTTAATATTTACGTTGCATTAGTATATTTTAAAAAACTTGAAATAATTATTATTACTAAATATTTTTAATAAAATATTGTAGTATAATGTTAATTTAATACAAGAAAATATGAATATAATTATGTATGATTCATTATTCATTATTCCTTGATCTTTATATAGAAAATTAGAAAATTAATTTTTGAGTGAAATGAAAAATATACAAGCTATAGAAAAATATATGTACAAATAAATAATAATAGGATGCACTTATTAAAAATTAAACTGTTGTGAAAACTCAATAATGTTTATAATTTAACCTTTAATATCAATGACCAATTGTGTGTATTACTACAAGCTATAACAATATATCACTATAATTAAAAGTAAAAAAAATACTGAGAATGAAAAAATGCTATGTAAAAATATTTTTCAAAGAAAATAATGCGAAATGTCTCTAATAGAAGCGAAAAGGATTTCTCTACTGTTAATAAATATTCTACGTATTCACTCTATTTTTTTTAAATCTCACCTTCTTACATCCATCCTGTAGCGATAGCAAATATAATACAAATTTTAGTAAAGTTAAAAACATTATACAAGCAATTATGTAAGGAAAATATCAATATTTTTTTACATGTTTATTTATCAAATTCAAATTTGAAAGATAAATATTTTATTATAATGTACAAGTAAAATTTAAATTTACGGATTTTTTTTTTTTTTTATATTAAGACATATTTTATTTAAATCAATTTTTTCTTTTAAATATTAAGAGCGAATTTCAAATTTCAGTTTTGTTTGATTTGATTAATCTTAAATATATTATTATTTATTAAATACATTTTTTTTTTATTACTTTAATAATTCAAAAGATCATATAAATAGTATCAATGCTTGATATAAAAATACATTAATGTAATTGAGAAAATGAGATAAGGTAAGAATTATATTACAATATTAGAAAGTACTATTGAATACGTTTCATGAAATTTTAAATGATCTATTGAACCAATTAATATAGGAAATATCACATTTTATTTAATATTTAATTATTATGAAAAAAAAAAATTTTTTACTTGATATTGAATCATTAATTCTGCTCTATAAAAAAATATTTTATGTATCACAACAGTTTCGTTAAAAACTTAATTAAATGTAATCCTTTTTACTTTATTCAGAAGTGAAAGTAACTGGTAATTTCTAGCTCACCTCGATAAATGAAGGTTTAAAGTACGACAGTAGAGGTATAGGGCAAAAAGGTAAATACCAAAAAAGTATTTGCGATGAAAAATGAAAAAAGCTGATATATATTTATTAATAAATAATCGTATAACCAGTACAAACCTGCCATGTGCAAAAGGTTCCCCACGTTATGCATTACTGTGTGAGAATGAGGAGGCGGCGGTGGTCTCTCTAAACTGCTCATTTGACCTTCTTCTGAACCTCCACCACCACCTAAGCTCAATATATATTCCAAAAGCCCATTTTTTGCAAAGAAAAAGAAAGAATACACACACCCATCACATGAAATGAAGAGAGAGAAAGTACTACGTGCACTAAGTCTAGGTGGTTCGTTAGTGTAAATGGAAGTAGGGTACTCCCATCGGAATACCAAATATTTATTCATTTTTTTCATTCATATGCAAAGTCTAAAATAAAATGAACAATTGATTTAACAAATTCATGAATTCAAAGGCCTTGATTTTCTACTTTATTATTGGAGCGGAAAGTGAAATATATTCCTTTAAAGAAATTCTGACAAGTTTATAATAAAATCATTTTTCAAATGGTATTCATGAATTAAAAGTAATTTGTACTTTGTAAATTTATATTTTTTTAAATAAAAACAAAACAATAATAAATATTAATTTAAATGAATTTAAATAAATTAAAATTCTATTGAAAACTTTTGCATATAATTGAATTTTTTTTAATTAATTACAAAAATATGATATATACATGGCTTAATTATCCCATAACTTGAATTAAAAAAAAAATATCGTGGAAAATTGTTCAATAAAAAAAAAAAATCAATAATTTTTATTTTACGAAAATTGACGAGTTTCTTCATTTTTGTTACACTGTTTTTTTGGGTAATTTTAAATATTTGTGTCATTTACAAATTTTATAGGAAATATTACTCATTATTACACATTTAATATAGAAAGACAATATAGATATATATATTTATGTCTTATCAGACGTATTCAATTTTATGTGTAATAAATATTTTTAAAAGTTTAAATTATTTATATATCTTCAAAATATTTATTTTATGTTTTACATGCTATAGTTTTAATAGTGTAAATGAGTAATAAAACTAATGGTGACGAAAATAAAATAAAAATATTTCTCGGTATTAGTGATGACATTAATTCATGTTATAAATTGTGATTAAAAAACCAAATGTTAATGTAAAAGAAAATCGATAAATGAAAAGTGGTTAATTTAATGAGAAATACTTATGAAACATACCTGGAGAATCATGATAGTGACCATTTATTTTAGCTGGAGAGTCAGTGGCTAATTGCGAAGCAGTTACGCTACGTGTTTGTAAAGTTCCCGTTTTTGAAGGTGATGTACCATTTGGCTGTAAAATGATAAAAATCATGTTTATAAGGAAATGTAAATGATGTGAGTAACAGAAGGATGACAAACTCCTTATTTGTAGCCGAAAATCAATTGTTCTTGTAGAATAACAAAATGTATAAAAGGTAGGGAAAAAGTCTTTCATATATTTTGTTCAATGTGTCCTAACTTGAGTTTCCCGACCCCTCTTGTGTCGACTAATTTCATGCTCAATAAATAAATTAAAGGATTATCCTTATCCTACCATTTTCGCAGGTATGTCGTCCTCTTAACAATGTTTACCGACTGATTTGACCGATAAGCAAAATCATTGTCACCCAGCCAAAAATACCCAACAGATTATGAGATTACACATGCAGATTATTGTCGTTGCAATATTAAAATTAAAAACGTATTTTCATTAGATTTGAATGGATTTCATACGTTAGTATTATAAATTAGCCCAACAAAATGCCGATTTGAATAAAAAATTGTCATTACATTCATTCTATTTGATACAACCGATTATTAATTACTTGCTCCCAAGTGAAAACAAATAAAGGATATTAAATTTAATTAAAATTAAATAGATATCTTAAGAATATCTATATTCGCTGCACAAGTGGTGTGTGACAGTTACGTACGTCATCGAGCAGTTGTCTTAATCGCTGCAATTGAGCTTCAAGTTGCCGATTGTGATCCTCGAGGATCTGCATACGCGCCTCAAGACGTCCTTTGTGTTGGCGCAATAGTTTTGCCTCAGCTATCATATCACAGTCGAGTGGTCGGTTAGAGTGAATTCCATCCTCTGGTGTTGATCCTGGGGTTTGCTTCGACCGCAGCCTCTCGTACTCCGCCTGCAGCGATGCATTCTCTTCTTCCAATTCGTGAATCATTGCTTCGAGCTCCTCGCGCTGCTCAGCGTCGATAACTGCCATTACCTTTATACAAAAATATTGAAGGGATTAAACATTATTTCAATAAATTTCACTTAAAAAATAGTCAAAATATTATCAGTGTTGAAAAATAAATATTATAAATATAATAAATAGCGAGTCATAATGTGGTATTCAAACATAATATATTAATACATCAAATGTATTACAGATATGTAAAAGATTTATTTCATTTATAAAATAGAAAACAAAGTGATAATCACTTATCATATCAGTGTTGAGAAAAAAAATGTTGCATAAAACTTTTTTATTACAGCTGCGTAAATACAACAAGCTACAACTAATCATTAAATTATCAATATTTTATTGAATTAAAGTTTTATTTTTATTTATCTTTATATTACAAATTTAATTTATATCTTTTGGTTAGTTGATAAATAACCGATAATACAAAAAGAATGTGGAACATCCAGGATAAACAATAACCAAGATATTAAATTGAATCAATATTTTTATTGAATAAAAACAAAAATGTTAAAGTAGAAAATTCCGATCCCAATGTACTATTTTAATATAATTGATGAATTATTAATACAACAGTGGAAAAATTTTTAAAAAATGTTTACCTGGATTGGACTACGTGGCATATTCGATCCATCTCTACCATTGAGACTCTGACAGTAGTGGGCGATCAATTGGTGCTCGTCGTCGCTGTCAGGGGTAGAATTTTTTCTAGTTCGCGATAACTCAACCTCTGCCAGTCTAGAAGCATAGATCTCAAGTCGCGAATGCATATCTTGGCTGAGTGAACTATGTTGAGGCGACGGCGCCGGACTCTCGAGCGCATCACCCTCGAGAACAGTTTGTACTGGTAAGTAGCCGACTCGTGGATGTTTTTTGAAGTAACGCTTCGATTTGAATTTGTTTCGCAGTGCACGTGTAAAGTCGCGCACGTCTTCTCCGGATGTCGTCTGTAAATAATATTTAATTATTTATTTAAGCTTTAATGCGTATGACTTTAATTTGAAAATTGATGTGTTTTTATCTTGTTCAATGTTATGTTTTTTTTCCTTTCTAATTAAGATAAGCTTATGGTTTTTAATTCAGCTTCTCACTTTTTGATCGCAAAATTAGCGTTCTTTTTGATAAATATTAATTTAAACAAAAATGATTTTAATAAAAATATATTGACACGACGATACACACATAAATATTTACGCATGTATGTACTTTAATCGTCTTTAGTTTATAAAAATAATCTAAAATTATATAATGATACAAGTGATAATGCAAAAACAAGAAAATATTTAAAATAAAAATAAATTATTGCAAGACAGAATGACTAACTTGAATAAATTCACTCTAAATTAATTAATTATACGTTTGGAAAAGATTAAACTCAAGGATACTGACCGCCGTGCAATATTCTTGCATGGGATGTGTAAGTTTGTGATTTTTGGCTTTTCTACCCGAAAAGAAACACTTTTGACACATGTCAAAATTGAAACACTTGAGACATCTGTACCGGAAACCCACAATGGGGTATTCCTTGCATATATTGCACTTGGCTTGGTGTTTTGCATTCTCAGCAGCGGATAATCGATGCAACACTGGAAGCCAAACCATGCTCTGGGGTTCTTGTTGCAACCAGCTCAAGAAATGCACTGCTTCTATCTCATTCTTGTCTTTTCCTGCTTTTTCAAAGCAGCTTCGAACTGAGGGCTCGATATTCGAACCACCGAAGGCCGCAACTTCACCCAGTTGTCTAGGCACTTGAATGCAGTCGTGTAGTAATAAACCAAGTTTGCGCTGATCCACAAGACGATTCGGATCGGCAATAAGTCGAAACAGATCTAGTAATATTTGAAATTATTAAAGAAAATCAACAATATTTTAAATGTAATTGAATTGTGTGGTATTTTAAGAACTTTAAATTTTCCATATTAAGCGAAGAAATGAAATTGATTTATAAATTTAAATCAGTGTATGTTTAGATATATGGTTATTATCTTTAAAATACCATTTTATTGAAATTAAATGAATTAGAAAATTCTTGTGATGTTTCTATCTTTAGAAATATACTTTTAAAATGTCTTTCAAGATTTTAGTTAATATGGATTGTATTGTAAAGTAGTAAAAATAATTAGAATAAATTGATTTTGCACTTACATCTATATTTTTCTTCCAAATGACCCTTACAAAGTAATACTAAACCCACTTTAAAAGATAAGACTCGAATTTGACCAGTTCTTTGGCTATAAAAATGTTAAAAAAAAATAATTATACTCAATAAAATATTGTTTTAATTACAAACGAATTTGATTTAAAATCAATAAATACAAATATTTATGAAGTTATTAATGTGAATAGACGAAAAAATTTAAATACCTATCATAAACATTGAGCAGCCAGTTGATTGCGAGATCTATGCACAGTGACATAGAAATTTTTGTTGAATTCTGAGTAGCAACGAACTCGTAAATGGAAGTGAGAACCGTAACCATATCGGGAATGTCAATGAGTTTATCATTTTGCGCTCGCAGACCGTGTGAATCAAACTGTTCCAGTGCAGTCGAGAGACTTAATAGGTCCACTATAATTTGATATGAAATCTCTTTACACATGCATAATATTTCTATAGCCATTATTATTTTTATAATGAGTTAATTATTTCAAATTTATTGAGATTATTAACTTTTGGTAACGAGGAATCAGTAAAATATAAATACTTGAAGATGAAAAGAATTAAATTATAAGATATATTTTTATTGTAATAATTGGTTGTGTTCAGTTTTATTGATTTCAATCCAATTATTTATTATTATTTATTCATATTATAAATATAATTATTATTCTTTCAAAAACTCAAGTATTCTATTAATTTATGATTTACCACCATTTTAATGTTTCTTTTAAATCTTTTATTTAAAATAATTTTTTTTTACATTTAAAATATAAACAGTGAAGAGTGTATGAAAATCATTAAAGGTAGCACGCTCAGTTATTTCAGCGGCATTAACAATAAAATTGTGAATAATTATAAGAATTTTTAAAAAGTTAAAATGCAATCTCAATGATAAAACACTATCTGCTCACCAATAGACTTTTTAATTTAAATGAAATTGAAATTTTATTTAAATAAATGTTACCACAGATAATAATTGGTTTATTCGAATAATTCAAGATAGATAAAACGCAAATCAACAGAAAAATAGAGCAAACAAATATATCAAAGCTGGTAAATAATCGTTAACAAATGATAAGGGGTCATAATAAAATAATCCGCATTAAAAAAGAGCCTAAATTGAGAGTTCTTTCTTTTAGATCAAACATACACTTTCTTATAAAATATGATTATTGCTTTGGACGTAACAAACTTTTCTTTGTAATATTATTTAAAATTCGTTTAATGAAACGATAAGAAAAACAAATATAAATTGAATGAAATATAAATATTAATGATGAATAGAGATACAAATATTTTAAAGAATATTAATGTTTTTTAAAAGAGTGATTTAGTATTAAAAAATAAATAAATTTTAAATAAAAAATTATGAAAAACATTCCATTGCAATCGGTAACTTACAAATGAGTTGCTTTTGCACGGTTCTCAATTTCATGGCCGTTCTGTACGCGGAAAACCGAACTTCATTCAGATCTGAAAGTGAAGCCATGAGTTCTATCATTTTTGGATGGTCCCAATGCGTTGTTTCTAGTTGGTGGCTGTAAAATAAAATCACAGAGTTGGAATATTTAACTCTACATCGATTATATATTAAATGCCTTATTCATTATGAAAGGGTCTTTAAACTCTCGTATCATCAATCCTTTTATCTCTCTAACTTTTTAAAGGTATAAGCATATTAATGCGGGCATCAAGGACGCCATTGATTTAATTTTCGTACGAGATTTTCCATGTGGCTCGAGATAAAGTATCTTTCAGATATTTCACAACATATTACTATTTATAAATTTTTTTTATTTTGGTATGGATTATAGAAGTATTCAATAAAACTTGTGTGGTGTTTAACAGTGCAAGAGAAGATATTTATTAAAAAAAACTCTATATATCTATGCTTTTCGCCAACACATTTCAATAATTATAAATTATATAATTTTATTATTATTAAGCAAATAAGATGGAAAATAAATTCTTACTTGATGTAGTAAGGCACTTTGGCCGGGGTAAGCGCCCTTTCCCACGGCGGCTCGACACTGCCCGACAAGAAAACTTGACTACCTGGAGTATTTTCATTCTTTTCAGAGCTATTTAATAATTTATAACGTTCATCCAATGCCACTTGCAGCACCTTCCACCTGAAAATGAGGAAAATGAAAATTGTCATTAAAAATGGCAGCTGGCTTTTGGTGTACAAAGAAAAGTAATGATCGAGATTCGAAGATAAAAGGCCACAAAAAAGAAAAAAAAGAAAGAAAGAAAGAAAAATGAGAAGTACAGTCGTTCGTTCAACGATCATTCATTCAGAATTGAAAAGCCAAAGGGAACGCCTTCAATATTCAATTAATTAAATTTTAAATATTCCGTCGCTATACTTGGTGAAGATTTTTTTTAGTCTGTCATAACTTGTTTCATTTTCACAGGAGTATTTCTTTGTAAATTTAATTTAAATAAATTTGTAAACCTGTATTAAATATAATATATATTATTTTACAAATAAAATGGGTTGTCGTTCTTTTAGTTGTCTCTCCCATTTTAATTTTGAGTTAACCAATCTGATTATAATCGTATATCCGAATAAATTAGAATTAGAATAAACCAAAAATCTCACTACAAAACAATTTTTTTAAAAAGTTTGTTTATAATTTATAAAAATTGCTTACCTCGTGTTTAGATCCTCGAGTTTTGCAAGTAGTGCATGAGATACGATGACACTAGAGGAAGCAAAGGCGCTCGCTTGTTCGTTGGCCTCGTCGATGAGTCTTTGAATCGGTCCCAAACGATCGCCAAATTTCTGTAATTGTTCGAGCTGTTCTGCGGTTTCAGTTCGCGAGACGTTCGTCAATCGCCATCCGTTCTGAATTGTTTCAGCTGCCGCCAAACGCGACGACACTTCCTCCAATGATTTTTGAAAAACGCATAATTTCTGTAACAAGTAGTTAAATCCAACATTGTTACTCCTTTCCAAGCTATTATTTCAAATTCATTATAATACAAGAGTAATTCCTTAGCATGTTATAATAAAATTGGATTAATTTTTTTTAATTATTGAAGAAACTAGTATTTATAATTGTGTATAATAAATTTCGTAAATATTTTTTTTTTTAATTTATATTTGTTGATAAAATAATTGTATTTTAATATTGAAATCTGTGCTTTTGAAGTTAAATATATATATATTTTCATACGTTTATGTTTTAATAATGACTATAAATTTAAATGATAAAAATTTTTTTATACACACATATTTAGGTTTATACTCTTCATTCAATTCAAAATGAAAAATATTATTGAAAATTTAAAACAATAATTTTCATATTGAACCTGTGACATCAATTTGTGTGTAATTTATTTATATAAAGCTTAAGTTTATCAAAATATCAACTTTTGCGCAAATGTAATTTAATTTATTTTTATGCGATAGTTTGCTAAGTTTCTCCTTGCATTATAAGCTATCCGGTCTTACTATTTCAAGCGGTTTTAACAAATGGAATTGCAGTTTGATAAAATTTCTATCTCACATTTTGTTAAAATGCTTTAGATTGCTCAAAAATGCTGATAAACATGAATGAAAACGACTGAAGGGGCAAAAATAGGCGAGTTATGAATGGAACAAGAGCTAAAGAGATTTAATTATATATAGTAATAGAAGCTCGCTACCCGGTATTTGATAATTCTTACGAACATTATCCCGGAAACTACTGCGGATTCTCTAATAATTATTTTTTTAGTATTTTGCTGTAATTGAATGTTATATCTCATATTAAGTTTTCAGAAAACATTTTTCATTGCTACAATATTATTTTCTACAAATCGCGGCTATATAAATTATATATTAAATATTTCTTTGATTCAAGAATCATAATCCCCAGCTATGTTACAGCAAAATAAAAAAAATCGTAACAACAGCTTCCGTAGTTATAGATCTCGAGATTATTATCTCGAAACTACTGGAGGATAAGTTTGTAAGAATTTATGATTAGGTGGTAGCATCCTGCTATTGCTACTTATATATAATTAGATTCCTTGAATACTTTTCTTTCAACTATTCATCTACTTTTTCACACCCTTCCCTTTAAATATCTTATTTATTTTTAAAAAAAATTTCTCAAATAAATATACATTGATCTTAGAAAATACAAAATGTTTAATATTAAAAATAATAATCATTATCACCTAAATTTAACGTATTATTTTATTTGTTAAATTTTTTTTTATTATTTTTAGAATAATTAGAATCTTATTTAATTTATTAGCTAAAAATGATAATAGTGATGATGAGGATAACACCAACAATAACAACATAAAAATAAATACTTATTGTTTTCAACATTTTGAACTGATACTTGTGACCTCTAATAATCATTGATAGACAGATAATAATAATTAATATTATTTTAAATAATATAAAATACAAAACAAAATTATATAATTCTAATGCTTAATTAAATTAATAAAAACTCTCTTTACATTAAGGAATTTGTTAAATGAGATGACCCCGTTCATTTTCGTTTTTTTATTAATGATGAAATAAATTTTATATATTTTGTATGCTTGCAACGTTCAAGTATCTAATTATATATCTTTATAAGATTTTTTTTATAACCGAACAAGAATATAAACTAATAATTAACTGTTTTATGATTGATGTATCTATTTTTATTGCACTAATGTTTTAAAGAAATAAAACAAATTTCAAAATGTTACTGTGATGTGCGTGTTAGAGTGTTGCATGTGGTCCAGATCTTCTGATTTACTGAAAGCAATTCTTTGGTAATTGACTTTTCGCTTGAATTTTGAAATACACTAAGATTATATGTGTATTTATTATATATTATATTTAAGTTTAATATATAAAATTCCATATCTTTTTCTTTTATAAATAGTGTCTATTTAAAGTATTTTTACATTTTCTCAATTGAAATTGTGTTTTAAATTGATAATGTGATGAAATTGCAAAAATCACTATTGACAGGCTTTTTTGTGTTTATTTATTAGGGTATGTAACAGGCAATTAGTCTTATTTGAAGTTGCATTTACCAAGTTGCATTGAAATAAATACAACAAATTCCATAAAATATTTTTTAACAATTTCATTTATCTGTCTAAACCTTTTCTAATTTAATTATTGTATATGATTTCTTATCATTGTCAGGGATTTCATGCATTCTAAATTTTGTCCAGAAATTGGAACATTTCGAATGAAAAAGATCCAAGTAAAAATAATTTTTACTAATTATTAGTATATTTTCAATATACTTCTTTTTATTTATTTATGGTTTTTCCTATAAAAACTGAGGTTAATCATAATAATTAAGTTACGTTTCTATAAGAAAATTATATGGTTACGAGCAAATTGTTGGGGTGTTAACAATTAATTTATTGCATAGAAAATTTGCATAGGCAAGCATTCGTGCCTTTCTCAGATTTCGCGTAACTTTTAACTCACATTACAACTGCAATCGGTGTCATTATGCAAGAATCGCTTTATTTAATTCAAGGAAGCGTGCAAAGTTACGTATCAGAATCACTTTGCGTGTGACGTTTTTTTGAATGTAGTCAGCACATTCGAGATGGTTCAACATTTTATGGGAAAGCAAACATTAGCTTTACATTTTTAATTAAATGTTCACGACTGCTGACGACAACATTATTGCTTTCAAATCCGTAATTTAATTTTTGTACATTTTTGTAGTTTTCACTAGCCAATCAACTTTATCGTCAAATAATATTTACAATATTATTCATACATTTATTTTCTTTATTTTTTTATTAATTAAAATTTATGACCATCATGGCTTGGTTTATTTATAAATTAAACTCATAATATATATAAAAAATATTGAATAAATTCGTTCTTCATTCATTATATTTTTACGTACTGAAAAATTAAATTAAAATATTTGACTAAAATTTATTCGTCATTTCAGAAATACATCTTTTTTAATAATTATTGTCTTATCTAAAATTTTAATATTACTTTAATTTACTGTTTAATTATTCTTCTGTGAACAATTAATTGTCCTGTGATGTATATTAAAAAGACAATATTATCCTTTAACAGAAAAATACAAAAACAGTTTTTTCATTTCATCACACTGACTAACAGTGCAAACATAATATAGACTGTAAGATATTTCAATTTTAGATAAGAAAAATAATTAAAGAAAAGAATTATGTTGAAAATATTTTACAACATGTTCATTAGATAAGATAAAATACTAAATCTAATTTGTAATACGAACACTAGCTAATTGTTATAACTAATAAGGTTAGCATTATGTTGTTTAAATAAACACGGATATTTTCTTAAATTTACATTATTTATTAAATTTTTATTCCATAGAAATCATTGTGCGATAATTTTTATATAAAGTTACATTATACGTAAGACCTTGACAAGGACGACGAGTCAACTCATCTAAATGTTGGTGTAAAATTACAATTAATTGTTAAATTATTTTTTTTATCACACTTTTTATAATTAAAATAATTTATAAAATTTTAAATTATTAGTAATAGGATAATTGATATTTTAACAATATTAGTATGTTACGGTAATCAAATGATTTTTCGAATTAATTTCAAATTTTCAATTTGTGAATGTTTATTCGAACTCATTTCGATATTATTCAATATTATAATTATTACAAAATATAAGGGTGAATATTTGTAGACAATCAAGTAAAAAAATCCACATATAAATCTTATATTTGTGATTTTTTTGATTGATAGCATTGCGCATTTTTGCATTTAAATGCATACGAAATATTTGATATTTTTCTCGTAATCGCTATATATTTCTTTCATACTACTATTTCATTACTGACATTATTTACTTTTTGTTTCATTCATCAAAAGTAATAATGATTTGTGTCAGCATTATGAAAATATGACTTGAAATTATTTGTTGTCGTAATATAAAAAATTAGCTGAATCAAAAAAAAAAAACGATGGCAATAAAAATGTGCTGTTGGTGCATTAAAGAAAAACATTGGAAACCAGAGAATGCAATTTCTAATTTCTTAGACGTTCTTTGTAAATCTAAAATTTTTTGTATGCTAAAGTTCTTTTTTATTATTTTTTTAATGTAATGTATTCTTAAAATATTTAATAATTTTAAAAGAATAATCAATACATTTTAAAAAGTATGATATTTACAAAATAATTTGAATATCTACTCTTTTACTTTTATAAAAAAAACCTTTAAAAATAATTTTTTGTTATATACCTAATTATATTTAAATTAATTTTTGTTTGTTTTAATTAGTTTTTTTTTAAATAAATGAAGTAATTTATAAAAACAAATAAAAGTTACTAGTGATTCTTAAAAGTTTTACTCTATTATATTTCAATTAAAAATAATATATATGTAAGAACTGTTTAATTCAAAATAGCAATGTAGATAAATAAATATTTTAGTAATATATTGCTTTCTGAGGTACACTTAAGTAAAAGATAATTAAATTTTACTATCAAATCATTAATTTAATTAAAAAGATTATTATTTTAGTAAAAACTCATGAATTTATTATTACATTTATCATGTTATGTTTTCGATTATTCTTATTTTTATCTACAAATTTAAAAATATTTTCTACATTAAATTAATTTAAAATTAACTAATTCTTGATAACATATTTACTTTTTTGTTTTACTTTTAAAATTAAGTAGTAATCTTTAATTTTAATTATATGGAACTTTTTAAATTGTTATTATCTTTTATTTGCTTGTAATTAGACGTTTATGTAATTTGATTGATTATTTCTCTAAAAATTTTGTTTTGTTATTAAAATGACTGATTAAAAAGCGTCTGCTCTCAAATATTTTTGCAAAAATATTGAGGTTATGTTTGTACAGAGATTTTAGTATTTATGCTTTTTAAAACACATTATATACTAATACAACTTAATGGTTGTGAATGTTAAATAATGTTTAATAGATTATCACGAACAAATTTTATTTTGTATAAAATTTACTATGTATAAAAGTGTATTTATGAAGGTATAAAGACAAAAATATATGATACTTTTGAAGAATAATCTATTGGATTCAATAATTAATGCTAAGGTACAAGTGTGTTTATTTTTGTTCTATTTCTTATAACTTTAATATATTTTATTATATTTAAGAATAATAGATTTTATTAATTAAAGTTTTTTAATTATTTAATTTCAAAAAGTAATCATATTCGGATCTTATATATTTTTTTGAAGAATATCTTTGAATAAATTTATATAGATAAATTGATATAATATTTAACGATAACATGTTAGAAAATGGTAAACTTTCATGGTTAATGTAAACAAATTTGAGTCAATGTATATTTAAAATTACTGTTTTAAATTTAGCAAATACAAATCTTAGGAGTTTAATCATTGTTTCTGTAACTTTGAAAACTAAATTGATATAAATATGAGCAATAAATATTAATTTATGCATATATTTATGAATGTTATTGTTTACTTATTATTATATTTTTATTACATCTCATTTTTATATATCTTATTATTTTGCATACAGACACTACTTGCGCTACTAAATGTTTGGTTTATAAATTAGTAAATAAGTCAAATATGTTTGTTTGAAATGACATAATTTAATTCAATTACAAAAATTAATTGGACTTATGTAAAGCAACATATTTTAACATGTTTAGCTTCAATTTATAATTTATAGATTTGCCTGTATAGAATCAATTATATATTTTGAATCAAAATATATTCAAATAAAATCTACAATTTAGAGAAAAGACATATTGGAAATATTCTTTTTTTTAATTATAATTCATTATACAAATTACTCAAAATTATAATTTGCAATTTAATACTCCATAAGCTTAATATTTTATTATCAAAAAAGTTGTTAAATTTTTTAAATTCATATTATAATATGATCTATTTTAAAATAACTTGTATTCTTCTTTTAAATTATACATTTTTAATTGTAAAATATAAAATTAATATAAAGTCAAGGATTTTTCTCTTCAAACTAATTAGCATTAATTATTTGTATATTGTATTACATTATACATGAATAAATTTTATGTGAACCATGGAAAATTATAATACATGTCATTCAAAACTGTATAAAGAATAACATTTTATTAAAAAATATATTTATATTGTTATTTGGCTTATCATTGTTCTTGGTTTTACAATGAATATTTATATACAAGTAGTTTTTTTAGGATAACAATGTGTACTCATTTTAATGTATTTAAATGTAAAATTAAAGAAAATTTGAAAAAGAAATAAGAAGTTACATTATCAGTTATAATATTAGAAAAATATAAATTGAATTATGACATACACTGAAATTTTATTTATTTTTATATAGTTTAAAGAGTAGCAGCACATGTTGATTGAAAATGAGGTGGAGAATGGACAAGAAGAAAAATTGTAAGCAATTTATGTATGTTACTGAATGAATATTTATTGCAGTAAATATTGCTCAGAGATACATATGTTAATGATCTTGGAACGAAGAAATATTTTCGTAGCAGGATCTCACAAGTGTTTTTGTCAGCAGGTAGGATTGAGGCATGTGTTGGATTCATTGGCGACTCCAAAAGAAAATAACCGGCGTGAAAGGACTGACCGCATGGTTCTGAATTCATTGATGATTGCAGCCGCTGACGGGTTGACGATTACGTGTAGCGAAGTCAAAAGAGTCATCACGTTTGATGATGACATTGAAAGAAATGAAGTTAGAAAAGCCTTTTTTCGTGTACTATTATTGTAACTTGAATTAGAAATTCCAATACGATGAAAACTTTTGTGTTTACCGCAAAAAGACAGACAGTATCCAAAGCAAGAAAAATACGGGGACCATCTGTGACTGAATACATTGCATCATCCACCTTATTGTCTAGGTACAACCAAGCATATGTTTTTGCCATCTGCATTTTTTACACGACTGCAAAAGAAGTCAATCAAATCATATTTATAGGTGAAAACCCTTCGACACGGTTTATCCTAGTATATTTGTTGACCGAGATATGCGTATAATTCAAGTCGTGAATTGCACGACTAAACGAAGGTTTGGGCCAGGTTTCATGCCAAATTATTGAGAATACATCCTAGTTAAACTAACCTACCGGTTCCAGGTAAATACGAGCAAACATAGGCCAGGCAGTAATTTTATTTATACTTCAAATTGTAGAAAGTATGGCAGGCTAGACGAACAATTCACGATGACAATTCAAATAGTGGGAAGTAATATCATCCAGGGGCGGAGTGACCGTGACTACGGGGAGTTTGGCCATTGTTTAGAACTATTACCTTAAAAAAAGGTACAATAAAAAATAGAGTGCCTAATGATAGAAAGGTTTTAAAAATAAATGGAGAAGTTTTATTTTAACGATTACACAAATATAGGTGTATGCAGTGTTTATTGAGAACGGTTAAGTGAAGTTCAAGTTTAGTTGATGAGAACTTGAGGCGGATTGTAAATCCCCTTTCTATATCTTTTCATTGACAAAGAAAAGATCCTTGAATTTCTCTTTCATCATTTCATTCTTTTTTGTATTAATTCTAAAGAAGAGACGAGTTGGGCCGACATCACTGCGCCACTTAGCGTCTGGATAATTCTACTTTACTTGTCAAAGAAAACATCGTCAGTTCATATCTAGTCCTCATCTAGTAAGTGTGCTTTTCTTTTAACTGTCATTAATAAATACTGGATATAGTTGTATTCGTGTAAATATTTATTTAATAAAGCTTTTTCATTTATGTTAAATTTTTTCTTAACAATTATCTAAATTTTAGAAAGAACTTTAAAAATACATAATTGGACTGAAAATACTCATTCCCTATACGATATATGTATATATATATTTTGTTAAATTGTTCGCGTACATTTTTTAAATAATATATATATATATATGTATGTATATATACTTAAACTAATTTTTACTACATATATTGGTAAGAAGAATAGCGTCATTGTAAATGTATCATGTGGTACAACTTGGGTTACTCGATGCGTGAGATGAAGAAAAAAAAATTGTGAGGGAGAGACCGATTGAAAGAGTGAAAGCACTCGGATATTGTACTTAAAGAGAGTGATTTCCGGACTCTTTATTGCGAGTAATATAGAGAATATTCATACACAAGACTGACCACATATATTCTAGAAATTTGTAAAATATTTTAATAATTTAAACATGATTGTGTGCCATTGACATTAAAAATGGTTTGAAGAATACTTTTTATGGTTTAAAATCGTTAAACAAAAAAATAGATAAAATTGTATTTTAATATTCACAATTTTTTAAGAATAATGTTTGTAAATATTTTTTAGAAAATTATTTTTTTATTATATTACTTAATTTATTAGGTAACAAACTTTTTTTTTAAACAGAATAAAATATTTAATATTAACCTAATAATACTAAAATCAATAAGATAAAAATTATATCAAGTACTTAAACATTTAATTTACACTATAGAATACATTTATTATTATAATAAAACACTGATCTTATTATAAATATTTATTAACCCCATTCAAAAAAGGGGAAAATAAAAAGGCGAATGAATTCAAAAAAATTTTAAACCTTAAAAATGATAATTTTATAGATATTTGTGAATAATAAACAGATATAAAAGTATAATAAGTAATACAGCAAATGATTGTATAACTTATTTGTTTATTTGAATTTTCTTTTATGAAACCATCGATTTCGCGTTTCTGTACGCTTAAAACTTCTTTATATATCTTATGCACTATCTTTTATGTATATTACAGCTTATTATTGCAGAAGCTTAATATGTCTTAAAACTCTCTAAAATGTTTTATTTTTAAAGTGAGTCATACGTTTATGTTTTCAATGATATCTTTTCTTTATTTTTTACTTTGTGATTTTTTTGTCAAAAAAAAAAAAAAAATAAATATATAAATGAATACAAACCATAATTTAGTTAAATTTTATATATTACATTTAGTGTACAAATAAATATTTTTGGTTGATTAAATTTTTATCTTAATATATCAAAGTTAGATAATGTTTGCTCGACAATTAAAATTTAAGGAGGTTCTTTGATTAACAAAAAATTTTTTACTTATAATATTAATTGTACTTTAAACATATTTTTCTAATAAAATTATGTCTTTGTTTAAAAAATATTAAATCATAAATTTTTGTTTTAAAAATCAATCACAATAGAAAACAAATAATTAGTATTGATAACAAATGTTAATATAATGATAAAAGATAAAAATAGATGTGGTATAGAAAGATTTTGTTCTACATACATTTCATGATTTTTTAATATTTAATTGTAGTATGTGAAAACATAATAGTTAATATACCGGGTTACGTTTACTGTTATTAAATGAATTGAACAACAGTTTTAATCAGCATTTACAAAAGTACTGTTTCTGTCACTGAGACATTATAATTGCCGATCCCTACTAATTAAATAATTAAATATCACAAAAGATTAAATACAAAAATGAATTAAACAGTTTAAAGTATTAGTAGCCGACCAGTCGAGCACTTTGCCACTTAAATACTCTTTGAGCGAATGATATTTTAAAGACAATACGCTATTAAAAATGGTTTTGTCGAGAGATCCGATGTCTTCACTTAAAATTGAACCATC
The DNA here is from genome assembly GCA_018907245.1 of Eupristina koningsbergeri. Lineage (NCBI taxonomy): Eukaryota > Metazoa > Arthropoda > Insecta > Hymenoptera > Agaonidae > Eupristina > Eupristina koningsbergeri. The sequence continues at coordinate 513,377 of JACCHV010002890.1, read as the reverse complement.
GCCCGCATAAAATATTGCTCATTTAAATGCAATAAGGATGTTTTGCGAGGATGATGAGGTTATATCACAGGGCCGAGAGCATGGACAGGTTTGTCTCGAGGGTGCACGTGGAGAGCACGACAGTGGTGAACTTCGGGGGCAGAGGTGCGACGGCTCCTTGGCGAAGCTGCGCGGACTTGTGACCGTGACCGCGAGTAAATATCTGCTGCTCTCGCCTACCGGATGCGATCGGTGGAGGACTTTAGATAGAAGTAAGAAATGGATTTTCAGTGCACGCGTAGGCACACACAGACACACACACACTGGGGGAGGGCGCACACGGTTGCACGGTAGCCGTGCATGCACCGATACACACAGCCAACGAGAGCTCCGAGTAATAAAACTGGTTCGCCTTCAAAAGCTGTTCCCGTTCCCGAATATATTTCGCGAGAGCCGAGGTTAATGCACGGCATGGAAATGCAATTACCTTAATTTTCAACTGGACTCGTGTTCATGTAAAACACTTTGGGCCCTTTTATAGACTCGACACGTAACAAATGATGCGACTAAATGCCGAATTAGATGATACCCGGACGACTTTTTACAAAGGTAAGCTTATATTCATTGCAGAGGAAATTATCTCAACCTTTAACTTTTGTGTCTGCTTGATAATGCATGTCGTCCCTCCCATAAAACATTGTACACGTTGCCAAAAGTTTTTGTTTAGAGAATCGGACACGTAACGACGACAAAACATTTCATTGATATGTTAATAGAACTTTTTTGACCCATAATACTATTGGCATTGTATTACGGCTTACCCAACACAATCTATGACAATACGTAAATGCATCGAGAGGAAAAAAATGAACGTCAATTACTTTTAATTAATGCTAATTAATTAATTTAAAAAATTTAATTAATGATGATTAATTTTTGATTCGAACCCATAAAAATTAAAAATAATCGATCCATATAGGATTATTAAATTAAGATCAAAGCTAACGGTGCGGTTCTATCGAAATTATAATTTTCAACAAGCTTTTGTGAATTAGTAATTGATTTTTTATTTTCTTTCTCAACTGGAATTAAGTGACGTTAATTTTGATTTTGCTTTCATATTTAAAAATATTATCATTTAAAGGTTAGAATAAATATATTATCCATAAATTTTGTTTGCTAAGAATAAATTTTTTAATTTTTTTTTTCAAAAATTTTATTTTGGCGAGTAAACCATTTACACATTAAAATGTTCAGTTATTTTCACTTTTAAAGAAAAATTGATAGGTATTTTCCCCCCTAAATTGTAATAATTTATTGTATTGAATAATTGTTTGATAATGTACCAATAACAAACCAATTCATTATATTGAATAATCAATAAAGTAGCTTTGAAACTATCTTTAATTTTGAATAAATCTCGTAAAATCAAAATTCTTTCAAGTTTTTTGTTTTAATTAGAAACTACCGTTTGAATAATACAAAATGATAGTAATAAAAAAATGGTAATGTATTTATGCTTAACACGCTTAAACTTCTTGAAATGTCCTAGGTTAAAAACTTAAAGTATTTTTTTAAAGTTTGAGTAAAATTTGAGACGTACGCATACCAAAATAAAAATCTACCTCTTCTTTTTGAAAGGATGAAATGACCTCGTAGTAAAACTGCTCGGCCATCGACAAATCGATCTTGAGCGAGGTTTTATCTTCATCTTCGCTTCGATCCTCATCTTTGTCCTCGTCCAATTCATAATCATTAATAGCAACACTACGTCTCGACAGCATCTCGATTCCACCACCATTAACACACTCCATTTTCGCGATTTTTTTTTTTTTATTTTAGGTAACCTTAAAATATATTTTATAACTCACTAATATTTACGCGCAACTTCTCATAATTCCCATTCATTATTATCACAGTAAATTAATGTAAAATATCGCCTATTCATATTCACTCGCGCAAATTTGATATCATTCATGATCGAATCTATATTTCAAGTCATAAATACAAGTCTTTATCATTCTTTAATATAATGTCTTAAATTCATCTCACTATCTATGATTATTTACAGGACGACTTTCATCAATTCTAGATCATCGCTTTCGGTAAATTTGCAATTTTTACTTCTTTGTATAATTATATAGGTCTCTGCTAGTATTCCATTTTAACTATCAACAAAAATTAATTAATGATTATCAAATATAACCTATTTATAGATGAATAAAAAATTTAATTATAATTCGATCCGTTATTTTCATCGAGCTCGTGTATCCGTAGATTTATGTTAATATTAAGAACTTGTTTCCGCTTTACTAAAGAAATTTTTTGAACAATTTTAACATTCTTTGATTCATCCCACGTCTGTTTATAAGATATTTAGCATTTATATTGAAAACGCCTGAAATCGTTTTAATCAAACTGAAATAAATTTAATTATTCATATTTTTTTAAAGAATAAAAATTTGATGTATTTAAATATAAATATAAGTATTATCTTAAATGGATCAAGTAATTTATTATTTATAAAAAGCTAAATGATTATTCAATTTTTTCCAGATTTTGTTTTGTTATTTATGATAACAAATAATAACAATTTTAAAAGTTAATTATTGTAATTTGATTTATGTTTAAATAATATTTCAATAATATGAATGAGGATGTAGAAAAAATATATAGATTAAATTTTTTTCATCTAATATAATACAATCTAATATTGTTCAATTATAGTATACTTCAATAATGCAAAATTACTTTGTTAAGCAAATAAATAAAAATAATTATTGATGAATCAATAGTATTTACTGTTTTATAATTGAGGTTTACAGTATCTACAACTAAATAGTATTTATGTAAAATTTATTATATTTTTATTGTACACGTTTAAATACTTTATTAATTTAACAAATATTGACAAGAAATTTAAGTTAATTAATTGTTTTATTATGAATTTAATTCAATATTCAAATTTTATAAATAAGTAGCTCACATTATTTTCTTGATTTCTATTAGAAACAATTATTTTATTATTTAAAATTATTTAATTATATTTAATTAATTCCATTAGTTTTATTTAATTTTTTAAAAAAGAATTTATTTTTATGATTATTAATTAAAAATATATTGTATTAATACTTGATTTTACAGTTATTAAATAATTAATTTTTATTTTTTTTTTCATGATATTATGAGTACACTTTAACAATAATTTCATTTAAACTTCTTTTGTATAAAAATACATACATACATGTATGTATATAATGTTTTTATAAATATTTATCATATAGTAGTAAATTTTAGATTAGATGTACAAGAATGGAATCCAAAAACAAGGAGCCCCATAAGTGCATAAATACATAAGTATGTATAGGCACGCGCGTGTATGTGTAAGTATATGTGGGTACATTCAGAATGGGATACCTGAAAAACGTTGTCGGAATACTAAATAAACGTAATATTACTTTATTTGTAGAGTGTGAGAATTAATGCAATGCACAAAAATTGAAACTACATAAAAACAATTAAATTAATGACTGTAAAAGGTGCGAGTAGGTGTAACAAAGATCTTTGTATAGCAAATGGCAATAAGATAATACTTTGTAATTGCACATGTGTGTCATGAAACGGACACTCAAGTTAATATTATACCAATCCAAACATTTTAATTTGAGAAAATGACAAGTTTTTACAATATTGTTCCCAAAATTTACATAAGAGATAAAATGCAAGATATCTTATTCACACAATTTAACTCAGGAGAACACTAAGATTAAATTAAAAAAGGAATAAATGCGTGAAATGAAAAAAGGAATAATGAAAAACACATATATATCTACAGGCAAACAGAGCTGTGCACACGTTGAGAAGCGAGAGTGAACTGAGGAGAATGAAACACTCCACTCTCCTATGACGGGAGGTTCGAGGTTCGTGTGTGGGGTTTCGGCGCTCACTTGCGGGAGACGACGACATCGCGTTGTCGTGTCTTTCCTTCCTTCCTTCTCTCTCATTTTCTCTCTCTCTCTCTCTCTCTCTTCTCTCTCTCTCTCTGCTCTCTCCACTCTCTCTCACTCTCTCTCTCTCTCTCTCTTTCCCCCAAACATGTGTGAATGTTAACTGGGTGTGTACGTACAAAGGTTCGAACTGGGTAATCGAGAGACATTCCAAACGAAATGGCTCCTCCTCCACACATGCCTCTTAAATCTTCGAAAGAAAGAGCAATGATCTTTTTGTTGTTCTCTCTCTCTCTCTCTCTCTCTCTACCCCCCACCCCCTCTCTTGCTCTCTCATACACACTCTTTTCATTCTATTTTTTTTTATTTTCATTTTATTATTACAACTATTTCCATTTATGTCGCCTCTCTTTCTTCATAAGTAAATTATTATGATAATTTTAAATTTGAAGAAACGGTTTCATTTTGACTTTTACGATATCCGGGGCCATCGACTGCGGTTCAGGTTAAAGAGAATGTTTGGTGTACAATTGACTGATAAAGGAAAAAAAATTTCTCGATACATCCTTTTGTCAAGATACAGATGGAAAAATGAGATATCTTACTTTAATTTTTATTAAGCAAAAATGAATACTAATTCACAGTTTAATCAAGAATAAAACGATTATAAATATAAAAAGGATATTGGGTCACAATATCCTTTATGTGTTTTGAGTATCTAATCTTTGTGTCACATATTTTTACACATGCATTATTATTCAGTCATGCAAATGCTGATGTTGAATAATAACAAAATATAAATAAAATAAAAAAAATAAATAATAAACAGTAATAAATAATATTAAATAAATAATTATATTTAAAAAATTCATTAGCAGTATTATATAAACAATTCCAATTTTGTTATTATTCTCATTTCCAAGGAAATTTCAAACTTGTGTTTTCCTGATTATTCAAATAATCTTTTTGATTCTACACCACAATCAATATAATAGTTTAATCAAAATTTAAAGTATACATTATAAAATAAATTTGTTTAAAAAAACAATGTTGTAAAGAAATAAATTTTATATTTTACACATGAAAAAATTTTTTAATTATAATGAAATGAAAATAATATTAATAGAGTAAACAATATTTGTTCAATTTATCAAATTAAGAAATTGCATTAAAAAATATTAGGTTAGTACACTAAAGAAAATCATTGGATGTCTATATAAGGAAAATGTATCTAATTTATCTTCAAAATATATATTTGTTAGGTATATTTTATTAAACAGATTCATTATTTATAATTGTAACAATTATCACTTTTATCCAAACAATCTTCTTTTTTTTATTTTTAATTTATCACCATTTTTTGATAATATTTGTGTAACAACATTTTTTGTTTATATATTGTATTTACACATTAAAAACAAGGAATAATATTTAAAAATGAATAAATATTTAAAAATTTCTTAAATCGTTATTTTTTGTAATATAATCATTACCTTCTACGAATGTGTGACTAACTTTGCTTTTGAAATGTATAAATTTGTTTATAAACTTATTCTTTAAATTACATTCACTATATACTCTTTTTTTTTAAATATTATGTTTGTTATTCATTTCATTTTTTTTTTAAATTTTTTAATAGTCGGTACGTGCTATAACCTAATATTAACCTTTTATCTTGAAAAATAAATAAAGATTTTTTTGGCAGTAAAATATTGTATTTTTTTTTTTATTTTAAAATTTATGCAAAAAAAACATTGATAAATGGAATATACAGTATTTTATTTATTATAAAGTAACTAATGTTGATAATTATAAATTTATAACTTTTTATGTTTTAATAAAATTAAATATAAATTTAATTATCTATCAAAATTAGAATCTTTTAAATAATGTAATACTATGTTTAATAATATAATAATTTTGAAAAAAGTTAGCAAATTTATATTTAGATAAAGTTGAAAACAGTTCGACTATAACGTCGAATTTTTTTCTCTTAAGGTAAATAAAAACTATTTGTTATTTTTTTTTCATTTTTTTTATCGATACCTATGTTAATTAAAGATTTTTGTAATTAGAGTATAGAATATTTCGTGTTGAACAGTAATTTGTTATAAAAATTATGTTACCAAAGCAATTTTCATTTAATTAATTGCAACATTATACGAAGAAAATAATATACATCGACTAATATCGATAAATGATTCAAAGTTCCAGTTTCAGAAGACTTGACTCACCCAACATCAAAAACTCCCATACCGGAGTCGCCACATCATAAAAATCCATTTACACTCTATTACTGATATTATTTTATATTATATTTATTATATTACACTCTAGTCATTACCCTTAAATACTTGATTAGCAACTGACGGCCAACATTTACCATTCGTCATATATGGAAGAATTCAATAGCCACATTCTCAATATTTGTAAAAATATCTATGCATTGTAAATTTAAGATGTCAACACAACTAAAAATACTGGTCGCTCATGAATTCGCAATGACATTAACACACATTTCATTCAAAATTTATGCTAAATAGCAAAATTCATTGTAGTATTAAACCGAGTTATATTTTTAATAAAAAAACGCGAACATTTTAATTCATAATATTTTAGTATTAATATTACAAAAAATGCAAAGTTTTTAATATGAAGAAACTATTTTATAAAAAATTATATTATGAAATTAAATCATTTTTAAGGATTAATTTGTTGATATTTACATAAAAATTGTGATATTCATATAAGAGTGTGATTTTAAATATAAGATTAATGTCTTGCATTATCATTATTAATGTAGAAAGTTTGACAAGTAATTCTAAAAAGTAGCTGTATTTTATTTTTATAATACATTTTTATCATTTATTTTTTAATTAAATGAAAAAAAATTGAATACTAATTAAATTACCATTTACTATTCTTACACAAATTTTTATTATAATATATATATACACATTTCCAAAACTGATTTTAAATAATATACTTATTAAATGAAAAATTGTGTTATATAATATACTTGTAACTAAATAAGAAAACAACTTTCAAGTGATCTTATTATTTATGTAGTTAGAAAATCGTTAAAAATATCTACTGAAAATAACCAACTTCCATTACTTTACAAATTTACTACTAAAGAAGCCTTAGTTATATTATAATACACATACTCGTTTGAGTATAAATAACAAAATTTTGAATAATCAAGACCTGAAAATAATTTTTTACTAAATACAACAATAACAAAAGTACTTACTGCTGCAGTATCATCGAGTTTTTGCTTCCAAGCATCACTGCGTTCAATAAATGCATTCCATTGCTTCGAAAGTTTGTTCACTTCACGTCGAATACTACGGGTAAGTTCATGTGCTTGATCCTCTGAGATCCTATAGCCACGAGAATCGTTATCTAAATCACGGCCTATTGGGAATAAATTATGAATTTATCAGGAGCCGTTTTTTTGGAAATACACAGCTAAACATTATAAACTAAATACAGTGGTACTTTAACGATAAATATCAACATTCACTTTTTAAAATGTCTAATTCAAAACTAATACAGCTAATACAATGTGAACACAATATTTATATTTTATACTATGAATTTGTAATAATCTTATTTTATTATGCTAATTTATTGAAATTATTCATATTAATTTATATTTTTGAATAATGTTTTTAATAAAGATTAACAGAAAACTATTTTGTCCAAACATTATTATTTTGCTAATATCAATCTTGTTCTTTTCTTTAGACACCTTATTCATTTTGAATTACTTAAATTTATTTTCCAACTTATAAAAAATATCACTTTTTACAATGTACCTTCCGAGTCCGAAGTATCTGATAAAGGTGGCTCGTTGGCAATGTATTGTTTACCGCTCAATAAACTATTCTCAACAATCGGTCTTTTGTCTTCCAGTTGTCTCCGAAATCCTCGATGGTCGTCCTGCATTCAATTTAGAATATTTATTATTAAAAAAAAATATAAAACTCCTTTAAAAAATTTTGTATACATTAATTGTTTGTATATATTAATATTGCATAAAACTTTATTAAGAATTCTATAATAATTTGATTATAAAATTAAAAAAGACTAATTTTACAAACAGATGATAATAAGTTTAATCAAACTATAAGCTAACAATAAAATATCTAATTTTTAAATACCCGAAGTAAAGGCTTACTATTTTTAAATAGCCAACAGACCAAGTATTTGAGTAAAGATATGCAATATTTAACCAGGATACACAATTTTATGTTTTTATTTACATTGTTTGGAATGTCTTCTTTTACTTTTGAGACAAAATTTCTCTGTATTAAAATAAATTAAAAATGAATTGAATAATTGTTTTTCCCAGGACGTATAAAATGATTCATACAATACAATTGAGATACCTGTTTTCAATTAACATCATTCGTGATCGGTATATTTTCAATAAAAAAAAAAAAAAAAAAAAAAAAAATGCGCTGGTAAGGCGTACTTGCTGTTTTTGGAGTGTAGCGATGTCACCACAGACGGGCCCCAGACCAGTGAGTTCAGTGTCCTTCCGTATTACCCACTCGATGAGTTCACGCAAGGACAAAAGAAGTGCATTCCAATGTTCAGTATTACTCTCCAAACGATTCCTGCAAAGAATGCGAAATTTTATTATATTTCTCTTAAAGTAAACTGTGTATTAAACTGAAACGAACGCAATTTTGTAAATATGATGAGTAGTTACTATAATAATAAGACCTCATTATCAAATATCAATCTATTAATTTATGCAAAGCAATTATTAATTTTATGTTATTTCAGAAACAGTTTGTTTCAAAAACAAATTTTATTATGATGACATTATTAAGAATTCCTTACAAATTATTGAAAATCTAAGATGATATATAAGTTTTTATTAAAAAAACAATTTGTAACTATACTTTTTTAAATAATATTTTTTTAAATTTTTCAAAGAACATGTGGATTACTTGATTTATATTTATTTAATAAACGTAAATTATTTCAAGAATGTATTTATTTCATTGGATTAACATAAATGATATAAGTTTGATTAAACTGGTTTTCTGTGTATGGCTTTATTGGTCAGTAGTCATTGACACGAATACATTGTAAACAATATGTAATATCTTTCAGCATTTTATAAATAAAAAACCACAGAGAACCAGTAGTTGTTTAAATTATTTTAAAATATAAATTTTAACTTATATTCAACAGATAGAGAAATGTGTCGAAAAAATCGAAAGTAATTTTTAAATAAATAATGATAATCAGCTAGGTGTTTAAGTTCACCAGAAATAGATAAATATTTACCTAATAGCCATGCTTTTTGACTTGAGGTGATGCCACCGTTGATTCATTTCATCTAGACGTCTCTGTAACATTACTGCGTCATCTTGACTGGCTAATGAACTAAGAAGCTTGCGACCAGTTCCATTAAGTGATACGTACACATCATGATGTGTCTCAATTTCCGATTGAAGATCCTGTAGTAAACAATGTTATTGAGTTGAAATAAAGTTCCGTAATATTGCAACTTTTAAATAATGATTGTATTACAATCAATTATCCAAGGCATATGAGTGTAAGTTTTTACACGTGACTTTCATATTAGTTTTCTTATTAGCTTGCTTATTTTTAATGTCGATAAATAATAAAACTACGATTATCGAATCTTGAAGACAGAGGAGTTCAAGAACAATTTATCATGTTATAATAGAATCGTATGGAATTAGTTGTCATCTACTTGTTATAGTTGCGAGTGATTTGATAACAAATTCGTGTTTAAACTTCCACGGTATAAGAGCGGAACTTGTGATACTAATTATCAGCATATAGTTAAATTACTGCAATTTATATTGACCGACTATTACAATTTTTACTTAGCTAAGGTTATATTGTATATGTTGAATAAGTATCAGAGAATATCTGCTTGAACGATAATAATTAGACAAATTTGCATTGGAACTCCCATTATCCTCCTAATCTTATTAACTACATTACCAAAATAAACTGCCATAAAGAAATGTATTTTTAGAGTATGACTATTAATTTCTCTAAAGAAGAGACTTTTTATGCTTTATATTTTTGGAGTATTATAGATTGCAGGTGATATGGCAAAAAGAAAAACGTACCTTAAGCTGATGTTGTGAACGAGTTCTAGAAGTTTGATCTCTTCGTCCGCACAAACGATCAACTTCAGTTTCCAATGTTTCGGATGAAGACTCGGCTTCACTGAGCCATGCAAGAAATTTATCTAGTGAGCGATCAAAATTGTGTAGAGAATTCATTGCCGAATGTAATAGTTTTCCACGATTGATAATGCTAAATAAAAAAAACAAAAAGATTTTTTTTTTTAATAGAGTGTTTGCGTTTTCACCAAAAAAATATATACATTGTCCAGTATCTTCTATTGATTTTAATTTGTAGCTTTTTTATTTTTTAATAAATTATTTTGTCGTTTTTTAAAAATAAATATTAGTTAAGAAAAAAACTGTAATATTATATTGTTCGTGAACGTTCAATGATTATTTCGAAAGTTAATGAATGTTACTCCCTAAAGGGCGTGAAACTTTGTTTCATCTAAATACTTCCTAACGAGATTATTAATAATTGAAAGCAAGTTACTTTAAGAGTTCCTGTGTATTGATTGCATCTTTCCTGATCTTCAATTTTTATTTTAATAAAAATAATATTGAGTTCAATAAATTAAAATTAATAACTATTTATAAATTTTGTAAGCTTTTAAATCTTTAAAAAAATGAGAATATCATTTTAGCTAAATTAAAATTTAGTATTAAGTGTAATAATATATAATTTAATTATAAATTATAAAAATTGAAACAATTTATTACATTTACATTTTGGTTGTTTCAATAATATTATGAATATTGTGATTGTATATATATATGTATATATAATTATGTATTCATATTAAATTTATATGTATCAAAAATTTATAAGGTTACTTTAAATATGTTTTCTTTATTTATTTTCAGTGTATCATTTGTAATTTTTGTACAAATTAACCTTTGTATGTATAAATTTTAATATGTATTTTAAAACGTAATAATATTGCGTCATTTGAAAATTATCAATTACTATTTTAAAATATTAATTTTTTTAACAAGTTACTTACCTTGTGTTAAGATTGTTATAGCGCTGATTAATTGTTTCTGTAAGTTTTTTCACACGGGTCGTATCGTCTTGCTGATAAACGGCAATTAAATTTTGCATTAGTGAATTGAACAGTTCAATATGATGCTTATATTGGTGCAATTCAGCATGAAAAGACTGTAAACATAAAAACAACATTAATTATCTTTATTATTCCGTTTCAATTATAAGTTAGAAGGATATTTAAATATTATATTAATTTTTATTTTATATTTTCATATTTAGTTTGAATAAAGCCTAAAAGTACACAAATTTTGTTAGGCATAAATTCAATGTATCTAAAAAATGTAAAATTTTTAATTCTTTAGTTATTTAAAAAATTTCATTGTCTAGTACTAGTAAATATCAAAATCACTCATAAGTTTTCTTCAGTTTATAAATAAAAAAAATTATGAATAGTTATAATATAGACTTAATCAAGATTATATAGTATTAATTTAAAAATTGTACATATAGTAAAACTTTAAAAGTGACTAATGGTAATGATTATGTTAATGGCATTCTATACAATGCATAATATGAATAGAATTCCATATAATAATATAAACCTCATCACTTAGTTTTCTCAAAAGAAGTCTTGATAAACGATTTCAAATCTATCCAAATCTAAAATGAAGATCTCTGAAATGGCTATTCTAGCAAAAATTATTCGCACATGAATAATGTTACCTTTTGTTCTCGCAATTGGCTTCTAGAACATCAGCTGTGTGTCCAACTGCACGCATCCTTTCCAATCGTGTTTCCATCCTTGAAAGCCAGGATTCAACTTCGCTTCGTTGTGCCTCAAATCTCTGGCTGTCGCCCAACATGGCATCCAGTTGGTTTTTGCGTTGCATCACCTTTGAATTTGTTTCATCCCAATGCTCCCGTAGTTTTGTCACTGGATTATTCACAAAAAAACTCAGTTAGATAAAAAGTTGCTGATGCACAGAATAAAGAGAAGATAATAAATTTAATTTTTTAAATACTTTATTAAGCATGTACTGAAGAATCTTAATATAAAGCAATTTGAAAAATATAGTACGTCGTTATATTTTGATCTTTCAATTATTATTTTTAATTAATAAAGAATATTATTTGAAAAAACTTTAATATAATGCCAATAAATAAAAGATCCTGTTTTATATCACAAAAAATTCATTTTAATGTATTTTAATATCTACATATATTTAATATAGTAATAAAAGTATAAATTATTATAAACCTTGCATTCAATTTATTCATCTTTCTAATGTATGAATACAATGTAAACAATAATTTATATAAGTATACTTTTAGCGGACTTAACTTTTATACATTTTATGTTTGTTAACTACTTTTGTAAAAAAACTTAAACAATTTTGCATTCACTTAATCTTTTTTAACTACCTGTTTGACTTCCTCTAAATGCCAGGTTACCACTGCAATCTCGCGACATTTTGTCTTGGATCACTTAATTAACAAAATATAACTTATCTTTGACAAATTGCACGTTTCCTTACAATTTTGTAATTTTAAAATTTTAATAAAATGTTAAAATTTCTAATTTTCACGACAATTTTACATTTTTGGTATATTTTATAGTCAGTACACTCTGGTATTTTTGATGTTACTTTACTAAGAAGTTATATCTAGCCTACAAAGCGTTAGTATAAAATTTAGTTATATTATTGTATTTTTTTGAATAAATAAGATTATTAAATTCAATGTCCATTATTTCAATTTCAATGTTTTTATGAATGATAAATTTTGTTTTTATTAAAAAAATAATATTTCTATTTTTTCCAAATGTTACAGAAATTATAAATTTTAGTGTTTTCATTGAATACATATTGTAAGTAAACAAAATTGTTTTATATTTAAAAATATAATACATCTATATATATTTCACATACTTTTTAATTATTTAAATTAATTATTTGATTTGATTTTTTATTTAATAAGTAAAGAAAAATGAATAAATTTATATTCTGAAACTTAAATTAATTAACAACTTATATTGAAATTACATTTGTAATAAGACTTCATGTAATTGTTAAATTTGATTAATTAAATTATTTATTCAAATAAATATTGAAATAATAAATATATTATTGTTCAAATGTCGTTTTAATTTCAGAAAATTATTTTACAACTCCCCCGAGTTTAGTTATCGTCAGTTAAAAAAAAAGAATGATTATAATAACTGCATTAGTTCCTGAGAATAGCATTCTGAGCTTTTGAAATTTAACAGGCACGCTTCTACTACTATATATATATATACATAAGAGAAGGATTGTAGACAAAAGAAGAAATTAAACATTTAATAATATTTCTAAATAAAACACGCAATGGAAATTGTCATTTTGCATAGGTAACACAATGGATAAAACAGTAAAAAAAATGAAAACTCCGAGGAAGTTAATGCCCAATAAATAAAGTATATTAATGAGCATAATCCGCTCGGTTATACAGTGTAGAGCCGAGATTTGAGCTGACGGCTTAAAAATGATTCAAATCCACGACTGGCATCTAAAATAGGGGGCTCGATGAATTACGTGGGCATATCTTACATTTGCAGATAACGCAATATTTCTTATCACGGATGTTATTCCAATTAAACTCTTAATGGCCGATAGTAAATACTCATACAAACAAAGAACTAACATTGAAACAGTAGATATGGTGTCAGCTGAATGAATAAAAACTATGAACCTAAGAGAGACAATGGAATTTCAAATAATCAAGGATGATGGACCCCCAGACCCACATCTATGGTTGACAGTAAATATGAAGAGTTACATTTGTACATTACTCCCTTATATTTTTTGTTAGAATTATTATTATGTATATCTATATTAATTTTATTGAGTTAAGTTAATGTACAAGTACTACGGATGGGCTTGCATATATGCAGAAAATACATTTTTCAATTAAAATAGCTGAAATGTAACGAAAACAGTAATATATGCAATTAGGTTAAAAAATAAAATAAAAAAAAAGTAATTAAACGCTTTAGCATGAATGCCATGTACATTACAAATGTATGACGGAATAAAACAAGAAAAATTTAATATACATGAGTTAATGGTCTTAAAATGGAGTAAACGAAATATGAATTTAAAGAAATGAATGCTTGTTTTAGACGTGCAGAGGCATCCATCCAGTTTAAAGTAATACTTGTATATACATATATATATTTACGCGTATATATATTTCTTTCATTTTAAAAACTTTTAATATTACTTCATAATAATCCTGTAATCTACGTGTACTAATTTTCTCATTTTCTATCATAAATTTAGATGTTTATAATTTTTTATAATATTAAATTTATATTATAATTTTTATTATATTGCATTACACATATAATTTCTGTATATGATAAGTATCAGGTAATATACGGTCATATTTTTATTAACATTTAAATTTTTGCTTTAGTTTTTCATTTTAAATACAAATCTAATATTTAAATATTTATGAATATCACAAAAAATTAATTTGAAAGTTAATAAAATCATTTTTATACAAATACTGTGAAAATTTATATGCTAATAATTTGATTTGCTAGTTTAATATTTATAATTTGTGTATGTGAATTCATGAATTCAAGTAAAGATTACTAGTATTTATGTGCAAAGATTATCAATTTAATTTAAAATTTTAAAATCAGAAAAAAAGAAATTATAAGATGAAATAGTATTTAAAAAAATAATATTGATATTTTTTAAAATATGACAGGAAAACGTCCGTCAAAATGTACTTGTACAAAAATAACTTGTTATTTATTAAAGCAATCAACACTTTAAATTTAAAACCAAAATTATGTTTTACAAATACTTTACTTAGTATACTTTTATCTTATTTTATAATAATATTAGAATTCTTCAAGCATTAAATAAATTTCAAGTATAAAATTATTTAAATTATAAACACTAACTTATATTAAATATTAATTTATTTATATTTAATATTAAAGTATTTGATGTTTTTTAGAAAATTCTTTATATTATCTGTTGTTAATATTTTTTTTCACTCTATATTAAATTTTTTTAAATTTTACATAATTTAATTAATAAGTAATAATTTTATAATTATTTAATTCTTAATTATAATTTATTAAAAATGATGTATTTTCTAAAAAACGGATTATTTTTCAAAGAATAAAAGAATTACAATTGAAAAAGCTCTTCAAGTTATTGATTAATTTTCTTGAATGTTTTACTAAGAGGATATTAATTGTAAAAGTTATTAAATTTTATTAATAATTACCAATAATAATATACAAAACATAATTAAATGACGTTTTTAAATGTGCACATGATGCATGTAAACCAAATCTCTGAAATTGTTCATTATTTTTGTATCTCAGATCAGCAATAACTTTATATCAAAGATATAATTATGAATGCACATTTACTAAGTGTACATATAGATTAACACAAGTGCACACATACATTCATATATTATTTAATGTATAATGTCATGGATATTTTTTTATTTTTTAATATGATAGGGAATTATTTATTATAATTGTTGCATATGAAATAAGTAATTTAATTAAATATTTTTTTTTTATATTAAATTTTACTTAAACATAATGAATAATCAAACATGCAATTTCATACAACAATTTATCTAAAAAATACTTCCTCTTAATAGATCATTGACTTTTAATTTTAAATTTCATGTGAGTATATATTTCAAGTAGAGCAAACTGTTAGATTCTTTAAATAGACTTATTTGTCTTAAATTCTCTTGTAAATATAAAGTATTTAGGAATTCGTTATACGAAATACGTTTGTCGTACGTTTATATTATAGATTATAAACTTATTAAATTCGATATTATTGTTATCGTTGTTGTTATTATTATTATTATTATTATTATTTACCAATTACATTTTTTATAGCTCAATAAATTTAATGTGTAATATACAAGCTATATTGTTATTTATATTACATATTTTTATTAAGTAATGAGCTTTATTTTGCAGATTTTATTATTTAGTTTACGATGCAATAAAATGTTATTGCATGGTTTCAATTTTATCAGTAAAATTAAATTTATTTTAGTGATTATACACTTAAAAATTCACATGTAGTAAGGATAAAACAAGTTACGAATTTTAAAATTATATGAAAATTGATTAAAGCAACTGTGCCGGAAAAACGATCGCAACATGACAGTAGTGCATCATTAACGAAACAACAAAAATTTTCACCAAAAACGAAAAATTCGTTTTTCATGTTTTATCAAGCTACTCATCCTAATAAGCCAGGGAATAGCAACAAAGCTTTAGATACTATGGATTAAGAATCTGCATCGTTATCTTGATGTGCACGTAATAAACAATATAATGGTATGGTTAAACTAAGGATTACTAGAGAGTCGGCGAATTCAGATCCAACTTTCACTCGTTTCACATTTCTTTCGACTGCGAATCAATAATAATAATAATATTTCGGTGGCACTTTTAACGAAAAGAATGAAAATAAAGCAACAACACTTGCGATTAGGTCCACTATTCTATTCTATTCTATGAGAGCGAGTAGAATAGCCACGAGGTTAATACCATTTAGTCTAGTGGGAGCGGCTGCGCTAAACTGGCACGCACTACCACCACGCAATCTTCGTGCCGGGTTTTCGATCCATGGTGTAGGCGCAGCGGCTAAGGTGGCAATGGTAACAACAACCCCCTCTACCTTTCCTTCCCTCCTCCCCCTCGCCATCCCCAACTCATTAACTCCGCTCATTCCTCCCTCTCTCTTTTCATCGCACGCCACCTCCAAATATTATAATATTGATAATATTGACACCCCTCCTCCCCTTTTATTATTATCATCTACTCTCGATTTAATATTTACGTGCACATTAATCATCATCTATAATTCAATCTTTTGGGGGGAGCCATAATAGGGCACACACAGTTGGGTTTTCTTTATTGAAATTTTTTGAGAAATAATATTTTACACGCCGAAGAAGAAGGGACAAAAGATAAGAAAATGCAAAAAGCTCAAGCTTTTCTTTGTTTTTTTTTGTTTTTCTAAAAGAATCATTTTCTGATAACGCTACGTGCGGTTGAAATTTTTTGTTAATGCACAAACTATAAAATAATCGGCTATCGCATTCGATTCATTCATTAATGTTGATTTAAAAAAAGGGTCGAATAATTATAATAAACAATTAAAATAAATCAATGAACCAAAAATCAATGTAATTATGCAGCAAATAATAATTACAATCATTTAAAAGATTTTCAATAAAATATTTTACCTGGTTGCTGATATTTCTGGTAATATAAATGAATTTAAGTTAGTACAAATGTGTGTTATAAAAAAATTTGTTATATTCATTATAATGATGTAAATGTTAATAAAAAACATTCATCTAAATAAAAATCATCAATAAGCTAAAAGTAATAAACACATATCAAAAGTTGAACTATTAAGAATATATATTAAATAGCAACTGCAATTAATAGGTCATGTTTTTTGTTGTTGTGAAAATAACTAATTTTAATCTAAATAATAAAAAATAATTTCTAAACATAATACAAATCATAAAAATATTTTTATTCAAATAATATATTAAATGCTTCGTATCTTAAATGCGTTTTAAAATTATTTAAACCACAAATAACTTGAAATTTTTAATTTAAGAACATTTTTTAGAATCATTAAAAATTATTTTAACTAATGATGGATTTAATTTTTTACATTTCACAATTTCCTAATCGAGACATAAAAATATAAATATATTTAAAAAAAAATGAATATCAAAATTTTATTTCAATTTCTATGAATAATAATTTTTATAAAATAAACATGCTTAAATTTAAAATAACTATCCATATTTATTTTACTAACCCTTGAATACAGTGTTTTTGATAATTAATTCTATATTTTTTAATTTATTTATTTTGAATAATTAAATATTTCTACGAATACAACGCTTTCTATTTTTAATTCTTATAATTAATTAAAATAATATTTTATATTTGATGATGCACTACTTATTACTTACGGTTCTGGATTTTTTGAATCAATATGACAGTAAAAAAAGAAAAAATATTAATAATGCAGTATGTATATGAAAAATAAATGAATGAAAATATGAAAATGATACTATTTTATGAAAAAATACTTCAAAGTACTCATTCTTTTTACACAATGCATATATATGCTAATGCTTTTTTCATAATTAAAATAGTTCAAAACATTATTTTCTACTATAGCTTTAATAATTGTTATTTCTGTTTTTAATTATGTAATTGAGTGAAAACCGTATTTCCAGAGGGATTTCATAAATTTAAGAGAATTCAGAAGCTTGCAAGAGTTAAATTACTTGAATACGACGGATGCATGATATGAATTAAACTTTAAGTGAAATGATGTCAAAGAATCAAAAGAGTGTGAGATCATGCATTAATGTAGTGAAAAACAAAAAGTTGTTTTCCTTGCATCCGATTTCATTGGATGAATGGTATTTTGCATATCGTATAATATTATAAAATATTAACAGGTCAACAAGAAATTCATTATAAAAATAAATCAATAAAAAAAAACACAAATTTGATCTTTGAACAACACTGAATTGGTATTTTTAGTTTTACTATAGCTTTCGCGCGATATTTACTAAATGTATCAACAGTTTGTTAGAAAAAAACACAATATGGAATATGATAAACGGATAATAAATCCCATCAACAAAGAGCTCTAAAACTATCTGCAAACTGTAGAATTTCCTTGTCTCACTACTATTGGAAAATACTGACATATAGAAAATATTAGAAAAACATACGTAAAGTTATCTTTTATATAAATACTAGATCACTCTGACACAAAAAATGACAGAGATATAAAAAGTCAACTTATATGATCACAAGAAATCATAGCCGTGAATCAAAAATCGCTATAGCTGTGTAGAAAATAAATAAAGATAAAAATAGAGGTACGATGTTACTACCTAATCAGAGCAGTATAAATTTTCTAGATAAATATTATGTAATTATTTAAATAATGTTAAATAACAATACTGAAAATGATAGATAGATGAGGAAAACCAGACCTACAGAAACTCTATTCAAAAATTTTATCTGGTAGACTTGATTATTGAATATTGGAAACAAATGATGTGGATACGATTGAAAGGGCAATAGCATGTCTTGTCATAATTCGAGTAAATGAACGTTTTGAATATGAATATAGAGAAAAATATCATTTTTAAAGAAGGATTCAAGATAACGTCAATTTTATAAAAGTTTATCAATATTCCCATAATCAAATAGCATATTCACTGAATTAATACATCTTGTTACTATACAACGTACCAAAGAACATACATATCTGTACTATTCTTTTGAATAAGGGATTTTATAGGAATAAATAAAAAAAGTTCATCGGCTAGATATTATTGCTAAAAGTAAAGGAGACCTCGACGTTTTTTCCTAGGTCTTTTCATCATGCCAAAAAAGCTGTTTACCCTTTTGTTAAATACCAAGTTTTGTAAACCATTTTCAATCTTCAGAAAAAATTCTCCTAGAAAATTCACATTACCTTTAAGTCCAGGAAAATTATTTCTCTTCTCTGTAAACTTCACCACCTTTATTCTAATACATTTTCACTTAGCATTTATCTAAATAAAATATTTTTTAATTTTTATTTTCAATGTTGTTCTTTATTGATCACTGATTGATCGAAACTTCATCTGATGCATATCTAAAACTCTAGCATTTGATAGATACACAACCTTAAATTCTCTTTTAAAGATGTTTTCTCTTTTGTATTCATAAATATAATAATTTTTATTTATTTCTAATACTACGTCCAGTACCTCTTTTGTGTATCTAAATTTTTTATCCAACTCTGCCAATTTTAACATTTTATTTCTTTATTATACGTACTCTATCAAATTTTTGTTTTAACAAATTTGTTTGACTAATCTAATTGATGTATTTATTTATTTTTAATAAGGGTAAATTTATACATTTTGATTATTTTTTAATGAATACTAATTTTCGCCAATTTTAATGATTCTTTGTTAGTTATTTTTTTTATATTGAATCTTTAAAGTATTTAGACATATAAATTTACAAAGTAAAAAGCTAAGATAAAAATATTATTACTAAAAATTATTATATATATATTGCATCACATTTTATAAAGAACCAAATATATTTAATATTACCAATTTATAGAAAATAATCCTTATAATTATGTGAAATTCAATTTTGTTAAATAAATTTCTTTTGGTTCATTTGATTTTCTATTGGATATTTTTTCAAATTGTTTCATAATTGATCTAACAGTAGAGTATAACAAAGTTAGTAAATCAATATTTGAATGAATAAAGAAGTGCATATTACATACCCTTGCCATGAAGTTGCTGTCGATTAGTATCAGCGCGTAGATTCTCCGCTGTGTGTACAAGTTCATCTAGTTGAGGTTTTTTCTGCTCCAACTCCCACAAAACAGTCTGAAATTTTATTTAAATTATGAAAATAAATATTTTTTTGTAAATATAAAATAAAAAATTTAATGATAATTAAAAAATATATTAATTTATAAATTCATCAAACAATTATTTGACAAAATTAATAATGTTTGATTATTTAGTAAGGTTTATATATTCTTAAAAATTTTATTTAAATATAAAAATTTATTTTTCATAGATTGTAAATGGATTTAATAAATTGTAATTTTAGAAATGAATATAAATATTTTTCACTAATAAAATCTTTTGTAAAATGTAAACTAGAGTAATGTAATAACAATAAATGAAATATATCAACCATTAAAAAATTTAATTTGTTGATTTTATTATTTTTAAAAACTATTTTAAATATAAAAAAAATAATACCCAGCAAATAATACACACCTTTTGTTTATCAATAAGTTGCAAGATGTGATCAACATCCCCAACCATCACAACCTGTTGACGTATCATGTCTAATTTTGTTGTGAGCCAATCACGTATCTAAAATAGTTAAATTATTAACATTATTTTCAATGAATTAAAAAAAGTTATTCAATATACATTTTATTTAATAAATTATAGCTCGATATTAATTTACTTTATATTGTTAATAATATCAATTTACGTTTATTTTACCAAGAAAACAAGAAATTTAGTATTCAAAAAATATACGCCATATTTTCTGATATAGAAAATTATTTAGTATAGTTATATCGTGAAATATTAAAACAATATCTTTTAAATTGAAAAACATTTAAAAAATATATATGGATTAAAATACATATATTGTCAAATTTTTAAAAGATTTATTTGATTATTCTTTTTTTATAAGCCTTAAAAAAATAATTGTTTTGAGTGCGCCAAAACAGGTAAGCCCCTAAAGTATTGTGATATTGAATGGCCAAAATTTTAACCAGCAGATGGCGTGAGACAACTTATATACTATGAATTTCTCTCCGAGATTATAAGGATCAAGAATTGGTTCCCATAACGATGTTAGTACTATATATGTAGCACACCCAATAGGATACGAGTAAATTTATTTTTTAGCCACGTTTATATAGTTGTATGTATACCGACACTTATAAAATATAATATCTTTTTGTAAAAAAAAATATTTAAAATAGAAATTAAGAAAAAATTTAATATTAAGCATTGAGAAAAAAAGAATTACTTGAAGAAGTTGACTATCAAACAAAGTTTTAGTTGTTATATTTGTTTGATTCAATTTTGAAGCGGTAACAGATGAGGTAGTTGTTGGACTACTCGCTGCTACTGTGGTTATCCCAATTTTGGATGTACAGTTGGTATGCAATTCTCGGACGGCACTGGCTGTCAATCCAGCAGATGAAGACTCTTCCTCGTTTCCCACTATTGCATCTACATTCCTTTCCCGCTCTGGAATATGAAAAAAACATATGTATTATATTTTTTCTTTTTGACAAATGTTTGCATAATTATTGGGATAAATATTGAATTACTTCTAAACAAATTCTATTAATTCAAAACTAGCTATATTGTTGGTATTTTTCAAAAAATGCTCACATCGCATAATTAGTACAATTTTTGCAGGTGATGGGTGCCATTTTTGTTAGAAATTCAACCAAAATAAAATTAAAAGAATATTTCAACGAAGTATTATCTGTATTCTGTTGGAAAGTTACTAAATTTTTGTATCATCTGATATAATGAAATAGGAATACATCATGATACACTTAATTTGTAAAAGCAGTGATAATAATGAATAAAAAGATAGAATTATTTCTAAAAGATTTTCAAAAATGAAAAGATCTTTGTATTGTGATACTAAATTAATCTTAATAACTCTAAATTAAACATTCTCTTGGCTGCTCCAAATGAAATAACAAACGAAATATTAGAGGGGATTAAGGTATAATAGGAGAGTTTTTATTATGTCGTAAAACTTAAATTATGTAATGAAAACTACCAAATCTTAACTTTCCTTTTGAAGAGAAACATTAAGATTTACACTCAAATGTGTGCGTGCATAAAAGAAAAAGATCGGTATTCATGTTTGGATAATCCAAGATTTATATTCATAATTATTATTTTATTTGTAGCTATATTAATTTTGAAGCTTCAAAAATAAATTGCTACAAAACTTCAATGTACTTATCAAGCCACACCTTTAACTGATTTATGGATCTATCTCATTAAATTTTCTGCTTCTTAACTTTTAATATAAAAGCCTTTATTTAAACTAAAACTCAAATTTTTCTTCATCTGAGATAAAATTTTTTTGACTAATTATAAGTTTCGCTATCTATTAGACGTACTCAAAAATGTAAGATAATCAAGGGTTTTTAACTTAGTAAGAAAACCTTTAAAATTAGTTAGAAAACTTTAACGAGACAATATAAAAATTGACACATAAGTTTAAAATTTCAATTGGACTGAATATTTAAAATTGAACTATGATATTTTTACTATTGATAGAACAAGATGATCTACGGTATCATATTGACATCAACCCACCTCATTGGAACTGACACGCCTGAATTATTAACCCAATTAAACAAAACAGAGATTTATTACTTAAATAAGTAAGAAATCGCTTAAATATAATTACAAAGATTTTTAACCCTCTACATCAACTCTCGGATGACTTACGATTCTTGGATCAACTGAATTGAATTGACGTTTCAATCAAAATTGATCTTACTTAAGTCAACATAAAATGGCAGACATCTATTACAGTCAATATCTTTGCGACTACTGCGGTGAGAATTGCTATCTTATTTATTTTTCAGTTATATATAAATAGCTTAACTTTTAAGACTACTTTATATTCCATTTTTTGGATTTTCGAACTATGTATTATGAAATGTTACTGTACGTGATAAAATTTTATGTACTATTTCGATATAATAATTCAATGTACTAATAACATAACTATCTGATATATATATATAGTAATTTTACTTTACAATAATATTAGTAAAAAAAAAAGTTTTTAAGACGGATCGAATTATACATTAACTTTTAAAGTAAATGTTTATCATTTTAAAAGCTTTACAAAAATATACAAAACATAAATATATATACCAATTAAATAATCTTCTTGAATAAAAAAATTATATCTTTGAAACATTTATATACTTTATTTATATTTCTTTATATATATATATATATATTATAGAGGAGTTTATAATTAAATTGAATATTCGTAAAATGTTTATTAAAATATGTTTAAGATATTGTTTAAATATAATAAATATATAATATTAAATTGAAATGAAATCATAAACTTAACTTGTTTTTTTATTATTTACAGTTTTTATCGTTCGATTAAAATTATAAATGTTGAAATATAAGAGTAAATAAATGTTTCAAAGATATAATTTTTTTATTCAAGAAGACTGATTAATTGGTATATAAATTTATGTTTTTTATGTTTTTGTATAGCTTTTAAAATGATAAATATTTATTTTAAAACTTAAAGTACAATTCGACTTGTCTTAAAAACTTTTTTTTTACAGATTCACAACACAGCAAATAATCTTTTTATTACAATAATATTATTTTAAAGTAAAAGTATTTTGAGTAAAATGAATTTATTTATCTATTTTAAATATCCTTTACTTATTAATAATTTTTTTATGAAAATATTATACTTTCAAAATATGTAAGTTAATGATTTACACGCGTTTCTAAAATTTAATTAATTTTATTATATCAATATAATACTCTATCACGAATGTGTGTATATTTATTGTAAAAAATTAATAAATATTATTTAACATTTATCATAATGAAGAGAATTATTTTAAAAAAATAAAATGACAATAATTTTAAATTATTTAAATATAATCAATTATATAAAGAATGATTATGTTTGAATATGTATTGTATCGTATGAAATTTAATCTAAATAGATGTTTAAAACTTTTTTTATTTAAGATTCAATAAACTGTTGTTTATCGATAATTTATTTATAAATATATTTTTATTTATATATAAAACATTAATAAATTTATTTTTAATAGTTAAATAAGAAATATATTTACAAAATCCTATTTATCAATTATCTACTTAATTATAATTATTAATATTTAAAACATTCCATATTGTAATATTATAAAACAATTAATTTCAAGAATTTGTTTAAATTTATTTAAAATTTTTAATTAATATAAAACTATGCACATGTTTCATTATTAAAAATATTAATATTATTAATAATATTCTCAGAAAAAATTGTAAATATATATTTACGCCTAGAAAAAAAGAAAAATTATTATAAAAATAGTTTTTTATAGCCAAAGATATGAATTTATTGAATAATTGATCTAATAAATAAAAGAAGAGATATAATAAAAGCACACATTATAGGAAGATGTGCGTTACAGAATGTAAATATGTAATTAACATGTGTAATTTGTGGTAGCTATTTATAATCTATATTATGTAGTGTATAATAAATAAATAAATTTTGAAACAATTGTTAATTAAAAAGCATGTAACATTTCATTGCTTATTGCATTCTGTCAATTTCCTATAAATAGTCAAAGACGTTCTATTAAAAAAAAGCTTTCAATCAAATAATACCCATAAAATTATTTATTTATGTTTTTTAAAGAAAACACAAATTTCTTAAAAATCTGCAAGAGCACGATAAATTGTTAAAATGTTAAATTGAAAAGAGTAAATAACATAAAACACGATTTTGTCGATAAATTATGTGTCAGTTTGTTCATGACTATTTGACGAAACATAAATTCAAAGACAAGTCGAGTACGCTGCGGGAAAGAATTTATTCGAGTGAAAGACAAATAAAAGGTAAGGACCGTAAAATAATCCTATTCTTATAAATCTGAAAGAGAGAGAGAGAGAGAGAGAGAGAGAGAGAGAGAGAGAGATGGATAGCGGAATGGATGATTTGGGTGATTGCACTCATACTCACGTGATGTCGTTCATAATTTAGAAGCATGCAACGCTCGATGTGCGCACACATTCGCATATACTCTTCATGCACAAATGTGTAAATGACTTGATTCTAGGTCAATGTTGCCCCTATACGTTCTAGCCGCCGATACGTCCGTCCTCGCGACTGTTGTGATTACGCGATAATAATTCTTTGGTCTTTAGCGCGTGTACACCCACCCGCCTCTTGACTCTCAAGTCTCTCTCTCTCTCTCTCTCTCTCTCCCTCCGAATTTCCCGACCGAGATAGCTCTCTTGACTGGCTCGCACTTGAATGAAAAACTCGGCGCTTTTCTAATTCGCTCGCGCCTCTGTGTAAATGGAGATTGCGAGCATCGACTCGGCGTATAATATGTACAAAAAGATAAAATCACAGAACATTTTCGATCGCCTCCCGTACTGATACACCATAGAGCGAACCCACGGATACTCACACGGACATGTGCGCGCGCACACACGCACGCAATCTTTCAGATTGAGGAAGTGCCACATGAAAAGCAACATATGAATGTGGAAGGTGCACGAGTGGTGGCAAAATCACTACGACTGTTAAACATTAAACATTGTTGCGGAAGATAAGTGCGAGGTTGATGGCCGGTCTTTATTATCTGGACCATTGGCACGCGTTGCAATGTTGCAGTCCCGAACTTTGCAAAGTCTTGTAAATTTAATAATAAGCTGAATAAGTAATGAAAAGGCTTCAAGGTGTTCGCGAAAATGTTACAACGGAGACTACACAAAGATTATGAGACCGAATCTCCATCCAGGGATGTACTGCTGTCGTTGACTCTGTGCTTCCCCTGCCGAACCCTCCCTTCTCTGCTCTGCGCTCCATAGTACGCCGAAACTCACACACTTGCAGATGTTTCTGCTACAATGGCACATAGACTACAGCTACAGAGTTCACAGATATAGGGGTAGTACCGAAAGGTGCCGAGAACTCCCGAGAAAATCTGCCCAGGAGTTGGTGGTGGCAATGTGTAAATATCTATGGAGGGGTATCAGATTTTAAGGGGTTCGTGTGGGGCTCACATCTACGCCCGAAATACGAAAGCTATAGATGAATGGAAGAGTTTGATCAAAAAAGAAAAATAAGAATGGAGAAACGAAAAATAATTGTATTTTTCAGATGGGGATACACGCTGTAAAACAGACAAGGAGAGAATCTATTTTGTGAAATACTGGGCCATGTAATTGCTGAATTTTTAATGATGAATTGCACGAGTTTTTAAATATTATCTGTATTATTAATTAACAATACCTTCGTAAAATATTTAGAAAATTAAGACAAATATATTTCTATAATTTTAACAATAATAATTTAATGAGAAAATAGTTTTTTTAAGGTAAAAAAAATTAAACTAATTAAAAATAAAAAAATAATCAAAATATTGAAAACGAATTATTTATCATAATTAAATAAATTATTATTAAATTTTAATCGATTTTAATTATTTACCTTTCAAATAAAATTCAATTAAAATAATTAAGAATTAATTTACTTTACATAAGCAATGTTAATTATTTACATGTATGAAATTATATATGTATACGTGCAGCATTGATACATTATATTAAAAAATTATAAATATATATATTATTAGAGTATGCCAAAAAAATATTCAAAAAAAATTAATAAATATTTATTTATATATGTATACCAAATAAGATGTAAAATATTTTTTTTAAATATTTTATTTATATCTTATTTATCACTTTTATCTAGTTTTTCAATTGATAATTTTATTAATAAATTTCATATTATATTTTTTATTAATTTTGAAAATACAACTTATTCTAATTTTATCTATTTTTTATTAAATTCTAACTGCCCTTTAATGTTTACGACATGTCGTATGATGAATATAAATTAAGTAAATCCCCTATCCACGTATTTTTTTCATTCGCACTATTTAAGTTTATTAAATACCCTCTCCATACATAAAATTTAATGTATATTTCATTGTATTCATCTAAATCTTTAATAGCTTTGCTGTTTTTTCAACATATTTCTACATAAATTATGTAAGGCATTAATAACTCCCATATACAAAAATGAATCTCTAAATCTAAGATTCTTTCCTTTTGATTATAAGAAATATTATAAAACTAGAAAGATTTGACATATGTTGTGATGAAAATGTAATATTATGAATAAAATATTGACCCTACAAATATCTGATGTTAATATTTTTTAATTTCATTAATTTATTTATTAATAATCATAAAATTATTTAAAGTTATCATAATTTTCACCGAAATTAAAACAATCTAAAATACATAATAACATGATTGATATTATCTATATATATAGATATATATATATATATATTTTATTTATTTATATATATATATTTATTTATTCTAATAAAAATTACTTAAAATTTATGCATATACAAATAAAATATTAAGTTTTTAATGTAGTTTATTTTGTTTATAATAAAAAACAAATTCTTTCAAAGGTAGATATATTCAAGTTAACTAACTTATGTTTAACCTATTTTAAAAATATTATTATAATAAATGTCTTTATCTGTAAGTTAATCATTAGCTAATAATTAGATAACTTATTACTGGATCTAACATTACTAATAATTGCTGGCTTTCTGGAGATTTATATTATTGAATATAATTAATATGGACCAAAAGTCTAACAATGAATTTTTCGATTATGTCGCATGGATTTATATAACGTACACAATTTTATATTTTATTGTGTTAATCTATAATTTTTTTGGGAAATCTAAAATTTTTTACTGTAAGCCTAAAATAAATTTATTATTTGAAAACATATCATTTTTTCAAACAAATATTTAATAATATGAAATGAAACTACCAAATATACTATTTATTATTAATATTTATATTAACAATAGTATGTTTATATGCAAAAAATACTGTATTGATTTTAAGATACTTACCGTTTTTATGAATTTGTGTAGACGATGATGAAGAACCTTGTTCTATATCAATCGAATTTTTCAGTTGGTTCCAGTCGTCTCTTAATTTCTTCAATTTTTCCTACAGAAAAAATAAAATGTATTAAAACATTGTATTGATACATTTTTTAAGTAAATTATATATAAACTATTTCACACAGTTATTGTAATACAGGTATACAAAAAGAAATTATTAAACAAACATCTAAATTCAAAAATTAGATAAAGAGACTTTTGAGAACATTATTTATATTAAACAGTAAAAATGTAAAGTTCATACGAGGTATAGTAATATTTCTTTAAATTAAAATAAAAAAAATTTTTAGAAAATAAATTATTAAGTAAAATAATACTTACTTGAAGTTCAATGGAAACAGTCTGTTTTGCGGCTTCACACTCCTTTTCAAGGTTTGTATAATTTTCTAATACATCTTTCACTTCCATTTGTCGATCATCAACACTCGCCTATAACACATTATTAATTTACAATTGAATAAACTATATATTTTTGTTTATAATTTATCAAATTATTAGATCTAAAAAAAAAATTTTAATGCGGAAACTGAAAAGCACATGTTCCTTTATGTACTTTTTTATAAATTGTATTATAAATATATTTATATATTATATACAATAACAGTATATTAAACATATTAACTTCATGATATGTAGTTATTTACCTAAATTCTTACAATACTATTAAATTTTTTTCTGTACATAAATTTAAATTATATAATAATTATATTATAAAATAAAATATATATAATTAATTAGTTATAAATAAAAAAACAAAATATCTACGAATTTACAAAAATTTTTCTTTTTAAATAATATTATGACATGAAGAAACACAAAAAAAAAAGTTTCACATACTTAAAACATAATGTTTAAATATTATGCAAAATAACACAAAACATAATGCAAAAAAATTAAACATATTTTTTCAACAAACCCTTATATTCTCTATAGCTTTCACGCCTTCGTGTTCAGGGAGATCACGTGAAATATTCAGTCTCATATGAATTTCCATCACCCAAGTCATAACTACATCTAAACTTTGCACGTATTTCTTAAGAGAAGTCAATTTACTTTCCACATACTCTTTATGAGACGAGATGGCTTTGTGTGCCTGTTAAAACAAAAAGAAGCCATTTTTTACTAAATTTTTATAAATTAAAAGTGTATAAATAATAAGCATCTTTGATTATTTTTTAAATTTCGAATTTATAAGAATTTTTAAATAAAAGGAATATATATTAGAAAACATGGAATATTGTATTAAATATTCAAATTCTGTAATATATAATTTCATGTATTTATTATTTAGTTGTTTCATTTAATTTTTTAATTTGTAATTTTTAATTAAAAAATGCCTGAAGAAGAAACGTCGCCGACAAAAACATAATTTGTTTACTTATTAACGACACCCATAAGTAACCTAATCATCACGTCTGTAAATAATTTTAAATCATTTTCATTATTTATAAATTAAAAATTGTCTACGCTGAGCTAGCAAAATTATTTTTAATGCACTTCAGATTAAAATTATCTTAAGAAAGTATATCTCTATTATAATTATTATTATCGGAATTTTAAGTAATAGTTTTATAAAATAAGTTTAGAGTGCTATTTCAAAATAAATTCTGTAGTTTATGAAAAAATGTAAATACGTTATTAAGTAAACAAGTCGTACTACTAACCGATTATTATTTTTTACAAATAGAATAATAGAATTCGTATTTAAATTTCAATTTAGAAAAAATACATTGATAATGTAAAATGCAATTATAGATCTTTCTTCATCATCACAAATGTATACATATGCTCATTAAGATTAATTGTTGATACAAACCTCTTCTAAATGAGTAATCAATTTATTACATTCTTCTTCGGTTGTTTCGGAATTGGGTTGATTTTTTAAAGACTGCAGCTTTTTTATTTGGTCAGCAAGTTCCTTCTCCCTTGCCTTTAATATTTAATAATAATTACTTTTAGTAAGTAAAAAAAACCTAAATTTATTATATTACATAAAAGTATTTAAATTATTAACTGAGTATTAAAAAATAAATTGTTAATCTAAAAATTTAAATAAAGAATACTTCGTATAATACACGCGTAATGAACAGCAATACAATATATACATGTATATACCGTATCGAACCATTTATACATTTAAAAAATTTAATGCATTGAAGAGTATTAAATTGAAAGCTCAAAAATATAAAATAAAAAAGTTCTCTATATTTTAATGAATATATTAATAATTTATCGACATAAGTATTATATAAATATTATTATATAAGTATATATTCATAAACATTATTTTAATTAATAATATAAAATTATTCATTTGGTTACACATATGAGTTTTTTTAGATCTCCAATCTCTCTTATTTATAATTTTAATTGTTTTTACATTATTATAATTGAAAAAAAAAACAAAAAATATTTCAAATGTAAAGATAAAAGATTTATAAAGATAAATACAATGTTACTTTAATAACGAATGAAAGTTTTTTGTATTAACTATTCCATTCAATAGCCATTCAAATTATGATTAAAAATGAAAGTTCTTTGATCGGACAAATTACGAATAATGTACTTATGTGAATATTTAAGGTCAATCTAAATTTATATCGACCCACTTGCCATCATCAAGTATACCCATGAGATAACTTCTATTTTGGAAGGCTTTATTTGAAACTTGCAAAGACTAGTACCGAAGCCAATCTTTTACATACACGTGCACAAGTAAAAACATACCTTAGAGCTTCAGAAAGCTTAAATTATACTTATAAAAATTGCATACGACCAAAAATATTCCAGATTAAATGAAAGATTCAGTATCTACTTATATCAAGAACTATTATTATATAAAAATGTGTTCGGAATTTATTGATTACGTTATATTTTATAAATATAAATTTGTATATTAATGATTAACTTAAGCATTCATTAAATTTTAGTTTAATAATATATTGCGATTGAAAAAAATAAATATAAAAATGAAAAGATTAAATATGAAATACAATTTTAAAGAATATCCCTTTTATTAAATTTAATTAATAATAACATATTTGTCTTTAATGATTTATAAATAAATATGTTAATTCATTTTGATAAATTATTGAATGTAAATAAAAATGTGTAAATTTATATTATAACTTCATTACCTACAGCTACCAATATATATTGTTAAACTGTCATACTTGCATTTTTATTTATGAGTTATTATAAAAAAAAGATATTTTTTTACAAATGATACAATAAAATGAATTTATTATTTGAGAATTTCAAGAATCGATAATCGAAATTAGAAGAACATATATACAAAAAAATCTATTAAAAAAATTAAGCTTACATTTAAAATATAATTGTCAAAAATATATATATATAATGAAAAAAATGAATATCGATTTTTACCTTAACCATTGATAATCTTATTGCTAGAGATGTATCATCAGATGGATTAGCCGTAGAAATTAACAATGAGTTCACCTGTGAAATGAGATTACCGGCACCACTCATGATTTGCTTGGGGCTTCTTTGTTTACTCACGGTACTAGAAGATCTGGTCAAAAGAAAACGCACATTTTACATACACGTGGCTCAATAAATGGATAGAATAATTTTTTTTTTTTTATTATTAATAATTCGAAAGGTATATAATAAAAAGTTCGTAGTTTATAGAAATATTTAGTTGTGAAAGCCATGGAGGAATCAAACGGTTTACGTTAGAGACATAATGTGTTAAGAGCGGCAAATTGAAACTGAAATAGCTTGAGAAGAAGGGACTCTTATTTTCCGCGTTCCAGCCTTTGTACTCTTACTTAAACAACAGCAATAAATTTAGACAAATAGCATATTTCTGTTCATAAATTATAGATATAAATATATACAGAAAAATCCTAAAAATGACGAGCATTTACACATCAAACGAGACATTTATATTTATAAATATGTTTTAAATTTATTCAGCTTAACTTTCAAGAGTCCAAATAAACAAAAATATAAACATAAAAAAAAAATTTGTTTAAGAAAAAACACAAATATCAATAATAACAAATTTAATTGAATTTTATATATTTTAACGTGTTTTACGTTTTATTATATTAAATTACTAAATATTGAAATAATGATGTGTGAAAAAAAGTAAATATTTATTTTAAATTAAGAAAACATGAAAAATCAAAATAATTTTTATATATCAAATCTTCATTGACATATGATCATCACATTTATATGTATACATCAATACATGTATATATTGATATTTAAATAAAAATAATAACAAAAGAATTTTTGTATTTAATACATAAATTCCATTAAAATAATGGGCATTAATGAATCTAAACATTTTCTTTTTTTTAATTAAAACAAAATAAGGTTCTTGTATTTAATGAAATTACAACTTTTTAATGACAAAAGAAAATTTTATAAATTGTTTATAATCTACAAACCTATTTTTATATATGTTCCAGTCAGTGACAAATCTTTGCCATCTTGTTTTCAGATCATCTATAACATGTTGCCAATCTTTAACGTCTCCAGGTGATGATCTATTAGACACATCCTGGATAGTTGCACTAATTCCATTTATGGCCCTTAACATTCTAGGAATTTCTAATTCTAACATTTTCGTTCGATTAAATTTATTCTGAGAGTTCATTACTATTTCCTTCATCATTACTTCCATCTTCATTAGCCAATCATCAAAATTCCAACAAGCATTTCTTAACTCGTTAAGTTTTTCATTGCACTTAGCCCAGCGATTGTAACGTTCGATATAACACTGATTAACAATTGTCCATTCTTTTTTAAGACTATCATTCAAATTTCGTGCTTGCTCATTTTCAGAAATATTTTCCCATAAATATCCTATTTCTTCCACGCTCGGTTTTAAAATATTTAAAGCACTACTGATTTTTTTAAGGCATTCATCTTGATCATTGAACAGCTCAAAATCTTTACCATTGAGTGGTGTAGAATTGAGCGATTTTGAAAGAGTACTAACGGCTTCCCGTAATTTATTGACACGATTTACATAATCTTGAATTGTTATTGTACCTACTGACTGTGAATTGACAAAATATATACATATATATATAACTTGTTATTAACAATAAAAGGTATATATTTGTATGTCTAAATCTGCTATTATTATATTTTAAATAAATTATAATAGTATTTAATAAAGAGTTAATTTAAAGCTTTATCATATCAAATATCTAATTTTCAAGAATTAGAATATTTTACTTTCTAATATTGGATAATATTTATCTTTGTATCGAAATTCATAAATTTTGATATTACAATCACATATCAATTTTTTTAATTGCTCAATCATACAAATGAATTACATTTTTGTAATAAAACAAAAGGTATAAAGGTTAGTTATTGTTAGCTATTGTAAAAATTCAAATGATTAGTATCACTTTTAAAATTTTTAGTTGGTTTTATATAAATTAACAATATCTATGTCCAACTTACCATTTCCACCTTTTTATCTATATGCTGTTTTTCCTTATCTTTGCTACCACTGAACCTCTTAAATTGTGAATTAATCTCTTGCCATCTACTATTAATGTTATAATATGCATTTTCATTATAAGCTATATTTAATTTCTTTAGATCTTGTTCCAGTTGATTCAGTTTTCTTATTTGCTCTTGTCTCTTATCAAATTCTAATGTGAATGCTTCTAACTGGCCCTCATAATTATTTGCCTGCTCAAGCTGTTGAGGTGCCAAGAGAAACCAATCCTCTAGCTCTCGAATCAACTGATTACTAACACGTAGGGTGTCTTCGGCTTTCTTAGCCTGTGATCGCTTTATCTCGCACTCCTGCATCACCTGGTGCCATTTAGCACGCAATTTATCTTGGAATTCGTGTTTGATTTTGTCAGCACAGGATGGGTCGCTTACATGGACCCTCATCACAAGGCCATCACCTCGACTTATAAGAGTTGCTGCATCGGGTGCCAAACAGCT
Source organism: Eupristina koningsbergeri (assembly GCA_018907245.1). Lineage (NCBI taxonomy): Eukaryota > Metazoa > Arthropoda > Insecta > Hymenoptera > Agaonidae > Eupristina > Eupristina koningsbergeri. The sequence continues at coordinate 478,975 of JACCHV010002890.1, read as the reverse complement.
AATTTCGCCCTTAAGTATCTGAAAAATTTTAATTTTTATCTTTACATATGCACAATGTTATTAATTTTAGGTTCCAAATATTTTATTCAATTGACGTAAGTAACAAAAATTAATATTAACACTAAGAAATACTGTAATATTAATAAGTATATAAATTTTACAACAAATGGTTATTTATGTAAAATAAATAAAATATTAAATTTATACCTCCAGCCGTTTAGATGGATCTTTTTCATTAGTTACTCCACCAACTGTTGTTAAAATAATATCCATTCGATTAAGCATTTGCTGAGCTAATTCTTCAAATTCTATAATTTCTCTTTCTAATGCTGCCCGTGAAATTCGCTCAGTTTTTAAAGAGATCTTTTTTTCATTTAAAGCTTTTTGTTCCTCCATACTCGTAGATAATGGTTGATGCATTTTTCCTGTTTCAATCTTTTAACATAAAATTATGTCTATTTTATAGTGTCATTTAATCAAGTCGTATAATATATTAAATGTGTTTCTTAATTATTATAAAATCAAGTGGATAAAATACAATGAAAAACATTGGACGAATTGTTAGTTGTGTTGCGTAAAACTTATAATTTTTATACACTAGAATAAATGAACTAAATAAGTTTTAAATAAGCTAATGGTTAATAATATTTTTATGATGTTTATTAAAATATGTTAGTGGTTAGGTATGTATAAACTTTTATTAAAAATTAGATTTACAACAAATTAAATTAAATTTCTTAAAAATTAAAATTATTCTCTTATAATTATATAGATTTGAAAACATTTCAATAAATTTAAGGGAAAAAATTAGAAAATGATTAAAAATGAAATAATCTTTTAGTATATAGTTACAATTTAAAAAGTAATTGGATGTATAATCTATATAATATAATGTTTATTCTTTCAAAATATTAAACTTTATACTTAAATATTATGTGAATGTATTATTATAAATTAAATTATATACACATATTTACATTTGTTCATATATAATTAATTAAAAAAAAATAATTTTATTTTCCATTTTAATATCGATAAAGGACTTATATATTATCCGACTATACTTTATCGTAGCTTTAGATTTTTCTAAAGCATTGATAAAATAAAACATGATCATACATATTTATATATTATTATATTTACAAGAACTGTGATTATCTTATTTATAAAATGTATATTTAAATTACTCTTAATAAAATAGTAATAATACTAATGGTAAACATATTTCTGAACTTTCAATCAAATTTTAGATAAAATAATCAATTGTATAATTTAATTAATGCTTCTCGTGACTCTGAACACTAAAATAATTTTCTTTTAAATATAATAAAAATATGGGATTAATTTATCAAGCCGCAACCAAACACTCACATTATCATGACCTTATTAAGTAACCTGTCTTATACCTTATCCAAGAAATCTTCTCCGCTGTTGTAAAAATTACTATTATCCTCGCTTTCTCCGGAGCTTGAGCTGCCTACAGTGATTTCCGTATCATCCGAAAATATCAACACATCATCGGTTTCCTTGTCGCTTCCATAAAAACTATCACAATCCTCGCTCATTTCGCCATTAAAGATAAATTGTTGTATTTTCGTTTTTTTTGATATTGGTGAATTTTTATTATTACTTTCCTGAGTTCTGGCAAAGGTAGCCTCGTTATTTTTTACTTTCTGACTAGTTTCTTTACCTAAGCTATTATTGGCCTCGCAATTCCGTAATTCTTGGGACATATTTTTATTCTTTACAAGCGTTATATCAGAGTCAGTGAAAAAAGAGTAATCAGCTACCCTTTTGGTATCAATATGATTTTTTGTTACAAATGAAGGTTTGATTTTTTGCGATGAATTGGAAGGTAATCGATCTAGTGCATCATCTAGGAGATCAACCAAACTTTTCTGATTGTTTCTCTTAGAATAAGAATTTTCTCGGTTCAGAATTGGCATTTCATTACTCGATGTACAGATTATGGATCCTTTATCAAATGACCTCTGGCAATTATTTAGGGTGTCTTTTTCATCTGCGTCAATCGATTCTAGTTCTGTTTCCATATCGTCCACTATTTCCACACGTTCAACTACCTACGAATATCTCAATCTAAGCTACTCACATATTACTTTTATCTTACGTTGCACTATTATAACTCTAATTTCTTATTTTATGCCATGTATATTTATACTTAATAGAATATTGACAGCTCTTAAAATTTATATTATATTACTTCGAGATAAAAATGTTTGAACTATTAGTTTATGACTTTTAAAAATGTGTCATTATCAAGAGTAAACTATAAAAAAAATTTATTTATTTTATCATAATATTGATTTTACTGAAAAGTCTTGAGCAAAACATAAATAACAAAATACTAATACTATTGTTCTTTAGGCACAATAAGCAAATATGCTTTAAATATAAACAATTAAATATTTTTAACCCATTATAGAATTTCTTTTTATGAATCATAACAACAAAAATGTAATTAACATAGAGTAGTAATAAGTTTCTATAAATATTTAATAAACAAAAATTTAATAAGATAATGAATATTTTTACTATATTTATTATATATATTTTTATATTTTTGTTGAAAATAATAAAAATGGATAAAATTTCTTTTCTTCAAAATAGTAATTATATGGTTAAAAGGTTACTATTCGGTGTTAATAGACATTTTGTTAGTAATTTAAATTCACAGCCTAAAATGTATAGGCCTAGTGCCTTGGGCTCTACCTGAGGCACTTGTTGAACCCCAAAGTTGGCCATGGGTAAAACGACTCGATTCTCATTCGTTGCTGCCACAGATTTAATAATTTCCATTTCCTTGACTTCGACCACTTGGCAAGAACTGGGATCGTTTAACTCGAGACTAGAACTACGTCCCGATGGCAACGCTTTCAGTATATTAGACGATACTTGCGAAAAGAGTTTGCTATTTTTTGACAAAAAGAACTCGTCTTTCTTATCATCGCTGACTGATAAAGCTGCCTCGTCTTCGTTTTTTTCTTTTTGAATGTAATGGCGCGTCTGTGGATACTGCGAAGTCTGCACAACATCAGGGATTGAGTTCATATTTAGGCGCCTACGAACCGTGCGACTAACATCTATGATTCTAGTGTTCTCAGACTTGGTTGAAGACTTATGATTGCGCATACTTATATTTTTGGGCAAGGATTTTGGTGTTGTGATCTTTGAATCGTTGATTCCTAGTTTAAGTGATTTAGCTAATTATAAACCAAATCAATGAATTATCTGAATTTTTTTTTTCAAGAGCAAACTACAAGGAGCACATAATTACACAAAATTACAATGTTTTGTGAGTACATAAATACTTGATCTAAATTGTTAAAAAAAAAAAAAATTATTAAAAATTTACCATAATAGTTTAAAGATCCAGACTTAAAAAAATGTATTTTCAATTTTCGTGTTCCTTTAACAATTTAATTAATACGTAATTCAATAATCCAAAATTATTCAAATAATACTTAAAATATTAAGACAAATGTTTTATCATAAAAAAAAGCTTTAAATAGAGTAAATTTCAAAGGTCAACTGCGAATGAGCAAAGAGAAAAACATGTTTTGAAAAAATTGAAATGAATTGAAAATGAAGCAGAGGTATTTTTTTAGAGTAAAAGTGTGTTTCAACAGAATGTTTGTATTATTTTGCGAACCAGGATTTGTAGTGCTTGTTCTGCCGTTTGTGTTGACATCGAAGGTGGGGTTCAAATAGTTTGTCGCTGTACTGATGTTGGTCACCGTGCCACTGTGATTGTCTCCCCCCCTGGGCGATTCACCCAATCTCTTAGAGCTAATTAATATGTTATCTGTGATCCCGTGGATCCATTCCTGCGAAAAGATGATACACACCGATTCACTGTCGAAGATCTTAAGCATACGCAAAGTACATTTTCACGCAAACACCGAACTATAAATTTTTCTTGATTAATTGCAAGTCATAAACAGTTAAATACAATGAATAATTATGATTTGCTTTGGTCGATAATTAAACATTAAACCTTTTTAATGTCTTTTTTTAAATACTGATGTCAATTGTACTATGTGAAAATAAAAATTAATTAATATTGAAAAAATAATTCAATATTTTAGTCACAATTTGTATATATTTAAATTTTTTATCTTTTCATCATTGGCTCAATAAATTACGTTAAAGAAACAGTTTTCATAGTCTTCATTAATATTAATCTAAAAAATTATACCAATTTTTAATACAGAAGTTATCTTGGATAAAATTTTTTCATTTCACTGGCCATTGACAAAAAAATATATAATTTAAAAATACATAATACTCATATCAAATCTTCTATACTAAATGTACACAGTTATATACGTGTTATGAATGTTATTGAATTATTCAAGAAATTCATCAGTAAAAATTTATTGCTGATATAAAAATATTTTCTAATTATGAATAATCATTAGTTGAAAAGAAAATATAAATATAATAAATATAAAATCAAATATAAATACTATAAGACAAAGTACATATTATTTCATAATAATTTAATCAGAAATACGATATATAAAATTATTGATTAAAACTCATGGTTTAAATTAAAATGATGCTTGTTTCTTTATGGTCTAACAGTAAAAATATGTTTTAATTTTGATGGAAATCAAAAGTAAATTATATAATTTCAATAATAAAATATTTATACTAGAGCTTCTTAGAGTGGAGCACTTTTATTTAATTAAAAAAAAAATTCAAATAAATATAAATATAAATATATATATATAACTAGCTTAAGAAAATAGCATACATTAGAGGAAGCACATGAGAAATTTCTACAATGAAATTTCTTTCACTGAATAAATAATGTATAAATTAATAAATGTATAATAAATATTTTGTATGTGTGGATATAAAATTATTTTAGATATTTGAGACATATTTTATGTAAAGATAATATTTATAATTTTTTTATTAAATAATCTTTATTCATTTTTTACTAAATATTTTTTTCCCTATAAAAACATTTTATAAATATGTTAACTGTATAATATTCTATATATTCATAATATTTAAATATAAAAAAGTTTTAATGAATAAAATTTGATAACGCCTTGTCTAAAAATATATTTTTATTATTTAAATTTAATATATCATATATTCATTGTATATTATTGCATTTATTGCACAAAATTCTATTCATAAATTATGAATTCGATACTTTAATTTTTTTATTTATCACAATTTTACTGTAAATTTACTTTAACTTGTGTCTTTTAATATAAATGATTATTCAATAAAAAAATTAAAATATTTCAAATCATTTTTCTTTCAGAGTTCATGTTCACATAACAATACATTTAAAAAATACTGTCGTGTCAATAATTAATTTTATTTAGATTAAATATAAAATTAAAGGTTTATATGGACTTAATAAAATTTATGATAAATATTATAATAATTTCATGTACTTCATGTAATTTAATTTAGTGAAAAATAAAAAGTTCTCTGGATATCAAAATTAATAAATAGCAAAGTTGTATAAATGATGAATAATTATATATTATATTTATTAAATTAATTATTTTAGAAAATTATTATTATTTATGTTTAAAAATTTTATGAGCAAAACAATATATGTTAAATTAATAATTATTATAAAAAATTGTATATAATTATAAATAATTGAAATATTGAGTATAATAGAAAACTAAGAAAAATATATTAGAATCAGAATTAATAGAAAAGAAAAAGATGCATCTAGGCATTAAAAATATTTTAATAAGGATTAAAGTAAAATTTATAAGCAATTTGATTTAATGTATCTATAATTATTATAACTATATACCCACCACCAAATTTATTCACCAAGTATTTAGTTTGTTTCGCTTTACAATCACCAATACACAAATTCTTACAAATTACGGCACTGGAGAGGACAGACATTGTTGTACATTCAAATATTTTTTATATAAATAACATTTTACTTACTAACAAGTATTACTTTTTTTTTGGTTCTAATAATATTATAAACATATTAACCCTAGAAATTCTGACTACAATAATTCGTTGAGGCAGGGGTACAAAATTTAAATATAGCGGAGAAATTGTTGGATAAGATATATACTTTCTTTGGTTTTTAGATATAACGGATATTAAAAGTTATGTTTATATATTCCTTCTATACAAACTATTTCTTTATGATTTATGATATATTTATTCGAAGAATATTTATGTATCTTTACGTACATATCACATTTTCGGGCAAAAGTACGTGTATATATTTATAATAATTACGCGTTCACACGCAGAGTGCAAATTTATATAATCAAATCATACATTTCATTCAAATAATGTATACGATTAATTCTATTATTTTGAACGCTTAATAGAATAATCAAAGTTTTTCATGTATTCAAATATTATTAGACGTACTATTTTAAATAAGTTTTTTTATAAAAAACATTGCTAAACGTTAAGCTGTACATAAATTTCAAAAATGTTTATAATATGTTTCATTAAATACAAAATTTTATTATATTATTCAATGTATAAGGGCACACAAATTTATATTGAATATTTTATTATTATATTATTTAAATACGTGAATATTAAAATGTATTTTTTATACACTTATTTCTTAAAATGAAATAAATATATTAAATTATGTTGTTTTTAAATATTATTAATAATAAAAAAAAATTTTTTTTAGTGTTATATGAAATTCTAGTTAATATGAAAAATTCTTTTACTTATAAATAATTAAATAATCTAATGTTGAAAATGATTCTTTTTAATGACAAATTTGAATTCAAATTATTTTTTTTATTTTTTATAAATTAAATAAATACATAGAGAAGTTGCTCAATTTTTGTTAATAGTTTTTTGTATTCTTTATCTAAACTTATGTAGTATTATAATTTTTTAAAATACATTGTACCACATACATAAGAGTTATATAGAAAATGGCTAATACCAATATATACAATAAAATTCACAAGTAACAACTGCTGCACAATATACAGACAACACAAGACAGTATTTACAAATTTAATAAACAAATTTTTTTGTGATAATTGTTATCAAAACCTTATCAGAATAAAAAAACATCTGAATTTAAATAATTTCTTTTTTGAAATAAATAAGTGTTTTATTCAAACTCATTTTCAAAAAGCATCATTTTTAACAACTATGTACATAACAATGAAGACCAACTTGGTTTTCAGGGCAGTTTCTAAGAAGTTTTATAAATTTAGCTTTCATAGTTGCAAAAAATGTAGAAAATGTTATAAAGCAAAAGCATAATAAATATGAGAAAGCACATAAAATGTTTGCAACAAAACGCTTAAAAAATTTATATATGCATGTAATATTATATCATATTTTATATAGTATATATAAGTAATGTAATTTAAATATTTTTGTGTAAAACATACCTGTATTCTATTAGAAATTTTTTCCCATCTTCTGCATATCTCAGCTACCTTTGAATAATATGCATAATGCTGAAGTTGCATAATTTTAGGTTTTGACTCTATTATTTCTGCTTGCATCATCTGTACCAAATTATATTTAAGTTTTTATTTAATAACAAAAAAATGTTACTAACGAATACTATGATAATAGAAATTAAGAAATAAATTATATTGATACTAAATCATTCTAAATTAATCACATCTTAAGTTTTATAATTTTTTGTTTAAATGCGGTTTAACTTTTTAATATTATTATTCAAAAAATTTATGTTAAATAAATATTGATAAAAAATCTTTGTAATTATGTAATTAAAATTGGTTATATGACTATAATTTTAATATTAAAAAGTAAACTTTACATTATAATTAAAAAAAATACAAATATAGGGAGTATATTAATTATACTACAATTAATGTTTAGTCTAATAGAAGTTAAAAAATTTTAATGATATAAACATACTTTGCATTGATCAAAATATTTTTCATTAAGTTGCTCCATTGGTACATCTTGTAAATTATTAATTTTTTCTTCCATTTGTAACAACCATGCATTTATTTCATCAACATTAGGTTCTCCCTGTTTAATAATATAAAATTAAAATAACATATACACAGAAATGTAAATCTATTGTTTTAATTTACAAACCTCAGATCCGTTGCATATTTGTAATCGTTTTTCAGTATTGGAAAGTCTATTAATTATATCATTTATTTTTTCTTTAAGTTGTTCAAGGTAAGTTGGATCACAAAGCTTGGAAAATTCATCTTGAGTTCGAAAAAGTTTATCTTTCACAGCATTTAAACGTGGAATTACTTCCGTAAGTGTCTCCTTCATTTAACAAAAAAAAAAAAAAAAAAAAAATAAAAACAATGTAAGACATTTTTAAGATTTTCTTTGTGTGCATCTATGTGTATGTATCTATATATGTATAAACATCAATGTAAATAATTATTTGATTATTTTAAATCAATATCTTCTATGAAATTCTTTTAAATGTTTTATTTACTTACGGTCGACTTTAAAATAAAATAATCTATTTTTTATTATGTTATTGAAAAAAATATAATGCTCTTAATTTCTTAAATATGACAGAAATAGTAAATTTCATTATATTTTAATGCAATTAAGCTTAGTATTTTTATATATTTTTGTAAATTATACGAATGAATATTGATTTTTAACTAAAATATCTATATTGAAAAAATATTAAAGAAATCGAAAAATTCTAATCATTAAGACCAAAAAAGATAAAAACAAAAAAAGATTTTTGTATTAACAATGATTTATAAGTTGACATAAACATATTGTTAAAATTTTTTAAATATCCTACCGTAACGTAAATTGCATTCACAGGTAAATCAGGTCTTTGTTTTTGAGTATCTAATTCTTTATTAATACTTTCGATAGACATATTTATATAAAACATTTGTTTATACATGTCTCGAGATAATTGTAATGCAGACTCCAATATTGACTTTGATTCAGATATCTGTATTCCAAGCTAAGGGAAAAATTTTTTAACTATAATTAATATTTATATATAAAAAAAAAAAAAATTAATGACTACATGTATAACATTCTTAATAAGTACCTTATTGTATATTTCCTTAAGAGTATCAATCCGTTTTGAAAATTTATCTGGTTCCGTTACACTTTCCTCTTCAACTAATTTACGACCAGCAATAATAATACTTTCTATTTCACTTTTTATTTCATTTAATGTTTGATAGAAACGCTATAATAATATTATTATATCATTATTATGTGATAAACATCAAATAAAAAGTCACTAGATTGTATATAAGTTTTTAAATATTATTATAAGTTATATCAACAGAATAAAAATTACCAAACAATGTTTAAGTTGTCTTTCAATAACATCTGGATCCTCGGTGGCCAACTCTAGTAAACAGGTAGCTTCTTCGATGCCACGTAATTCCCTTAATGCTCGTGACAACCTTGGCTCGATATTTGCCGGACTACGGAATCTTTCAAACTTGTTTTGTACCTCTTTGAACTTTTGCTTTATTAACGACATTTGCTCCTGAAGTCGTTGTGCCGCTTCAAGCTTTCCCGCCGTTTTATAAGTATCTACTTGAATTTCCATCTCCTCTAAAGTTGACTGCTGAGTATTCATCTCTTCCATTAATTTCTGCTAGTGCAAATATATTATTTTTATTGTGCTTTCTTTATTTATTTTAATGGACTATAAAAAGGTAAATATTACTACGATTTTGAGTGTTTTTGAAATAAAAAATTAAATCTATTTTTAATTATTTACTAACAATTATATTTATTCATTTTTTAATTTAATTTAATGCATAATTAAATGTGTTAGTGTACTGTTTTTACACTACACCTATTCTACTTATAATATTTTATACTATTATAATAAATAATAAATATAATGTAATAAAAATTATTTAAAATGCAATACAAATAAATCAAAATTCCTAATGAAAATTATCCCGAAGATATTTGATAGGCAAAACATAAAGAAAATATCGACTCATAAAAACAGTATTGAATATCTTAACTTCGCATATTATTAATGTTAGACTAGAAAAATGCTTTTTCTAGAAAATATTACTAAAATATTAAGTTGAAGCATTTACCAAAGTCTGGATGAGCAGGACTAATGAGAGCAAGTAAATAAAAAAAGCCTAAATGTTTGCATAATAAAAAAAAAATATTTCTTGCCTACTTTACCATCGTAGGAGCTATTTGCTATTTTAATTACAAGGAAATTTGATAAAACCTATACTACAGTATAATTCCTTGTGAATGTATATGTAAATATCTTTATGGTATCCAGGAAAAAATAAAAAAAAACTAAAATCTAAAGTTGTGAACTAAATAAAAACCAAAATATAAAAATATATATAAGGTTTTTCAGGGTCTTACTGGAACACTTTTGGAATGGTGACAGTCGCTGCCAAAACTCAAAATTTCAACGCTGAACTATAATATGAGTGTTCCCTGCACTTGCAGAACAATCACGAAGCTCATCATAAAATTTTTATATGGTTAAGATGTAAGTCGAAAACTAATTTATAATTTATAGTTTTTTTTATAATTTTTTTATTATTTATAATATTTTATTTCGTTTAAGATATTTAATTGAAATTAAAGATTAACAAAACAAATTATAAATCGCACCTGGTAGTCATGAGGCAAATCATCTGCTGTAAGATCACAGTCTAACCGTGCCGTTAATACAGAATCAACTTGTATTAAAGATTGTTGAAGGGCAAGGATTCTACCTTCCGACTGTTCGGCTTGTTTCACGGATCCCTCCAATAATTTAGTTCGTTCACCCGCCTAAAAACAATTTTAAAAAATAGTTACATTTCTGTTCACTTTTTATATTTAATCAAATTTTGTAAAAATGAATATGAACAAAATTTTAATTAGACTGTATTAAAAAATGTAATAAAATTAAATTACAACAGCTCTATTAAAATTTAAATCAATATTTTACAAATTAAAAAATTGAATATTTTAATTAATAATTTTTAAATATATTAATTTAATGATTTGATATTTTTAACCATTATATTCTAATTTTGTGTATAAATTTTTATAAAAATGATTTTTTTTTATTAAAACTGCTTTTAAAATAATGATAATTTAATTATTAAATAAAAAGATTGCGTAAATTTCATTTATTCCATTCCATCTGACTATGTATATTTTTGTTAAATAATGGTTAAAATGATAGAGTGCATACACTGATTGTAATAAGCATCAGTGGATTTGAAATTGTCACCTGTTTATTTAAACTTTCCCATCGATTTATTAAAGTCACTACATCTGTTTCAATGGATTGCGTCATTATATCATAAGCAACAAGTTGTTTACCAATTTCTTGTAATTTTTCAAATCTAGAATCTGGATGATTTCTAATATAATTTTCTAAATCCTAAAAAGAAAAATTAATATAAATACTTAATGAAAAATGTACTCAATACAATTCTTAAAAAAAAAAAATAAGATAAATTATCTTCTTTTTTTATATTGCATTAATGAAATTAATATCTATTATTAAATATGTTTATAATATGTAAATATTATTTATATTGTAATAAGATTTTTAGTAAAAGAAATATTTATTTACATCAAGTTCCTCCGAAATATCCTCAGCATCTGCAGCATTATTATTTGTTTTTCTTAATCTTTTTTCAAGTTTGTCTAACCAATCACTTTCTTGAGCAACCAATGCCCTAAATTCACCATATTCGTGACTAGCATTCTGGAAATGTTTGTATCTTTCAAAAATGCGATCTATTACATCAGTCCATTTAGCATTTAAATGTGTAAATCGGCGACCGAGTTCGTGCACAGAAGAACCTTCAGAACTCAGAAGCTTATCACTACCAAGCTCATTAAGGTTTTGAAACTCTTCCACACGGCGATCGACTTTATCTTTAAGCATCTGATATCGACCTCGAATTTGAAAAAGTTCAACTGATGAAGTAACTTTACCTTCAATAGGGATTTCACTCTCAATTTTGGATAACCAATTTGTGAAATCTTCAATTCCATTAATAATCTGTAGAAAATAAATGAAAGTCTATTTAATGAATTTTCCTAAATAAAACTTGTGTTTATATTTAACAAATATAATAGACATAAATATTTTTAATATGTTCATTGTTATTAGTTTTTTCATTAACTATTATGTCTTTGTTTACTTACTTCATCATTTTTTCGTAAAGCATTTTCGTATTTATCGCCTTGTATTTTTGTCTCGTCAACAATGGTATTCCACTTATGAGAAATATTTTCCAATTTACCATTTAAAACGCTTGCAAAATTAGGTTCGGAATTTTCTAACATAGTGTTAGTAGCTGTTTGTAAATTTTCTATACTTGGTTTTGTTTTGTTAATCTCTTCAGCAAAGTCACGAATTTGTTGAAGTTTATATTCAGTTGTCTCAACATCTTTAATATCTGAATCTTCTGAAATTTCTCGCAAATGCATCAAAGATCTCTCGAGCCAATTTTCAAAATTGATAAGATCTCCATTGAACACTTTAAATGAGTCATAATCTACAAATTTATTTACTTATATTATTTTAATATATTAATTTTTAAAAATTCATTGTTTAAACAATCACTACTGAATAAATTATAACGGATATAAAAATCATTATTGCAAAAATTTAATTTAAGGACAGAAAAAAACTGTTAAAACATTTAAATTATTATGAGAAAATAGACTTTTATATTTGATTCAATTTTTTCACATTTTCATTCATAATTTTCTTAAAATATAAAATTGTAATAGTAAAAATGTTCAACTTTGATGATATTAAACATATTCATACTTCTTACATCAAATCTACAATATTATTCATTTCTCACCATACAAGTGTTCACACACTTATACACATATAAGTGAGTGTGTTTTAAATCTCATATAATAAATATAAAACAAAAATAAAGTTCATTTCAGATATTTATATAAAAATTGTCAATATTTGATAATATAAATTATTTTAATATTATTAATCAAGTTACAAATACTAATTTTTTAATACTTGTTTTTTTTTGTCTATGAACTTTTAAATCCTTTTTTTTATTTAATCATAAAAATAGATAAATATTTATTTTTAATTAAAAAAAAATTTCATATAAACAACAAATTACCTTTTGCAAACTTTTTTAATCTTTCTTCTAAAATAATAGGTATATCACTCCATTTCGTATTCAGATCTTGTAATTCCTCCTTAATCCTTTGACTTTGTGAATCATCATTGATTTTTGAAATTAAATCTTGACCAATTTTATTTACATATTCAAAGTTTTTTTGATGTGATTTTAAAGTTAAATGTAATTCTTCAAATTTTTTCATTTTTTCTTGCATTGTTTTTTCATCTGACATTACAGCATGTTCCGTAAGTAAAGCACCTTCAATATTATTTATAAAAGATATTAACGTATTAACTGTATCATTGTACTTTTTTGGTGTTATTTTATCAGCTGCAGTACTTAACTCATTGGCTCTATTGGATATTCTAGTCAATATTAAAAAATATTAATATAAATATAATAAACATAATTATATTATAACTAAATTATAATTTATACATAAAATATTTTTTACTTTTTTAAAAGATTTTTCCAATCACAGATAAAGTTTTCAATATCTAAATTTAAAGCTGTTATTTCATCAATACTTGTTTCTTCATGGATCATTTGAGTGATATTAGAAGTTAATTTTTGAATACGATCTTCACAAGATTCCATCGATTTTACCTTTATCTAAAAAAATTATAAAAATTAAATTATATAGTTCCACTTTTCTTAACATCTATGGTTATTCTGAATATTTTATAATTAACAAAAGAATTCCTGATAGAATAAACTATAAATTCAAAAGTAATTATACATTAAGTTTAAATAATATTAATTTTTAATAATTGTTTTGAAATTATTTGATTTAAACTATATAAGAAATTAAATTACTTAGGAAATAAACTTCATAAAATTATTTTCATGATAAAAGTACTAATTTGAATTCAAAAACATTTAATAAAATATGAATATATTAATATTTATTATGTAAGACATAGTATATATATTTATTATTATTTTATATATATTATAATTTTACCCATTTAAAGTTGTATGTAAAATACTGTATCGATTGAATTATTTTTATAAAATGAATATTTTATATAATAATTTTAACATTTAAAAAAAAAATAATATATAGCATACTTTAAATAATTCAAGTTGGCTGTTTTCACTGTTTAAATTAAACCATTTTGAATGTCCATCCAGCATCAACTGTAAACTTGTTAATTCAAGTTTACTCTCCTTAATTTGCATTAATAAGTCTATTTTCTCTTTGATCATTTTTAATCTTGAACTCATTGATGACCAGCATTTCTCTACATTTTTTAACTTCGCATCTTCTTCATCGTGCCTTTCATTCGCTTTCAATAACTCATCAACAACATATTTTCCTAGTTGAACGACTTTCTCATATTCAACTTGATGTGCCTCGACATCGGCTAAATTGCCTTCGTATACGACCTTCATTTCATCAACAGATAATTTATTAAAAACACCTTCTGATCGACTTATTTCTAAGTCAACGTAATCTAACCATTTGTAGAAATTAATTAAACCATTTTCAAATTCTTGTTTCGTCACACAATCCATACGACGTTTTTTTGAATCACTGTGTGATGATAACTAAAATTTTATACATAAATATTAATGAAATTATTTTATTCATTATAATAAAATATTAAGTTTAATATATTGTTATAAAAAAAATGAAATACTATTAAAATACTACTTACAATTCCTCCTAATTCTTCTTTTTGAGCATTAACAATTATTGATTCATTAATCCAGTCATTAGTAGAATTCGACATCATTTGAGGATTTGTCAGATCAACTTCAAACCCAGAATTTGATATCTACACAAAAAAAAGATATATTTGGATAAAATTTACTTTTATTCTTAAAAAAATTATATACATAGATATATATGTAAAATGTTAGTGTACATTCTAAATATCAATAAGAATTTTGTCAAAAAATAAAATCGTAATTATTTGCACTTGAGACTAAAAATTTTACTGAAATTGCATCAATTTCTGTAAACTAATATTATTTGTATAATTTTGAATTTACATCACTTAAAGAATATTGTATAAATATTTTGAAAGAACTTTTACCCTTTGGCTTTGAACTTCCATAATTTGAACAACAGCATCACATTGATCTTCTAGATTTTCTAATTTTTCAAGCATTTTTACACAATCAAAATTCGAATCGTAACCTTCAACATTCCTTATGATTGCTTGCAAATTAGTAAGTTTTTTCTGAATCATATCCATCTCAAGCTTTAAAAGTTGCAATTTCTTGATACGCTCAAGAACCTGTCCAATCTCAGAAGCCGGAGCAGCTTCCATCTGCTTCAACGTTATTTGTGTTTCGTTCAACCAAGACAACAATTTTTCATAATCAATTGATATTTCATTACAGAGAGATGATATGCCCTGAAGAATCTTTAAATGCTTTTTTTGCCATTGACAAATATGTGTCCACCTTTCTCCTATAGTATAGAAAAAATGTATATATGAAACTAATCCCAAAATATTAAGGGATCATTAAATTAAGAAAAAAAATAATGAATTTTGAATTTAATATACTAAATACTAATCCTAAATATTAATTTTTCAATATAATAAACAATATACTATTTAAGTGCTGATTATTTTATTTTTAAAAAAATAAAAAATAATTTTTAATTTAAAAAAAATTTTTTTTGTGTTAAAAATATCTTTTATACCCTCTAAGATTTCATAATTATTAAAAATAAGATTACATTTTTAATCCTTGTAAAACATTTTTCATGTAATAAAAATCACACAATATAGATGGAAATACACACCAATGGAATATTGCGTTATTCTAATCTGTCCCATAATTTTTTTTAATTTTATATAAATTTAATTTCAACTTTTTTTTTAGATAAAAAACTATTTAAAAGTGAATTTTTTAATAACTTACAATAATTAATTTCAGTCTCATGATACCAATAATAGACATAACAGAGGAAAAAGTTAATTTGGCACATGTAGTTTTTTTTATAAAATACAGAACTTTTACCTACTGGTTAATTCAGATCTAATGTGTATTTACATTAATTTATGTTGTGATTGAACACCTCAAATGCATAAATTTAATGTATAGTAACCAAGTATCATTTTATATTTAAAAAAGAAATATATATATATTAATATGTTTAAATTATAATTTGTATTTAATGTGTAAATTGAAACTATTGTAATCAACATGTACTGAATTTCTCTACTGAAAAAATATTCTCCAAATTATGTAATTCTAAAAAAAGGCACTACTAAAATTAAAATTATTAAATTAAAAGGTTTAATACTAAATAAAGGTATTAAGTATGTTTTTAATTGAGTTATACACATTTTTGTTGTCACTTCTTAATTTCTACAGCAAATAAAAAAAAATACCATGTCTTAGCCTTCACTAATTTATAAATGATTATTATTTAGAAATTATTAGGTTTGTATTTTATATTGGTATGTGGATTGTATATTTTTAAAGAATTCATGTTATTTATGTTTAAATCGATCTATTAGGATTGAATCCATATGTAAATGTTGAGTTGTGAATTTTGTTTCCCTCTGTATTTCAAAAATGAAATCCTTATTTGGAATAAGTTTGTATAATTTTGATTATTAATTATTTTGTAAAGCAATTATTTTATTATACAAAATTGTCTCATAATAAAGCATTAGAAACATAAAATTAAAAACTATAAACTTAATTTGAAAATAATCAATTTTTTGGATACATTATCAAAGTACAATATATATTCACCAAGAGCTGATAGCTGATCTTCAATTTGCGCATAAACTGTTTCAGAATTTTCCTCATTAACAACAACAACCATATTCTTAAGTGCATCTACGATAACTTGTTGATTCTTTATATCCTCTTCGAGTTGTTTTAATTGCTTCAATTGATCATCTAAAGGACATTTATTGTCTAAATCTGCCATACGTGATATTCTGTCTTCTGTTTTTGTTAACCATTGTCGAAGACAATCTAATTGTGTTTGTTGCATTTTTATTAAAGCCTAATAAGAAAGAAAATCTTGTAATTTGTGTTAAATTAAAAACCGTTTTATATTATTATAGATTTTAATAGAAAATAGTAAAATATTTTCACAATATAAAATAGAATATTAATAGTTCGATTCATTTTTTAACACCAAAACAATAATAAAAATTGATTAAATCACTCAAAAAAATTTTTATTATTTAAAATATAATTCTTTTTTGTTAAGGTAATTAAAAAATATATAATCATTGTAATTTTATAATACAAATAAATAGCTTAAAACTACTGATTTTTTTAGTCAAAGACATTGAATATTAACTTACTTTATGTATTTTAGATTGTCGATCGAGTGCCCGTTTTCTTAAATTTTCCCAACGAGAATTGAGCAGAGACATCTGCACACGAACCTCGTGTTCCTCATCCTTTTGAAGTCCTCCTTCGGCAAGTAGTCGCTCACCTTCTTCAAGTACTGCACCAACTCCATCCTGATGACCTGAAAGTTCTACGAGAAAAGACTCATGCTCTTGAAATTGATGTTTTAAGAGGTCAAGACTTGAACTTGGTTCTTCCACATGACTTAACACATCCTCGGCCTCAAGCAGCCATGTAAGTACTTCTTCTAAGGCCACCTGATAACCACCCAATTCTACCGAAACATTCGTTGCGAGACTTAAAGGACGTGAACTATTTAAGTCACAGTGAGAAAATTGTGGGAAAGGAATAGTGGCTTGCTGTAAATCAGATTAGAAATGATTAATGGCGTTTTCTAAGCTAAATAAACATATAGCTTACACTACTTAAATTTTACAAAACAAAATAAAATTGATTCTTATTTAATTTAAATTTAAAAATGTTCTATCATAAGTTAAAAAAGTTTATTATTACTTTTTTTGTCTACATTTTAAAGTTTGAACAGAATAATAAAAAAATTATTTTTAAATAAATTTGCATATTGAGTTATTAATCAAATCATAAAAATATTAATACCTCAATTCCCGGTGTTGTTACAGTAGATTCTGAATCACTGATTGCAGAAATATCAATTCCTTCTATATCTTGACCAGAGTGAGGTAATGATTGAAACAAACAGGTTACATACATCAAAATCGATTTTTTATCAGGCACTGATGTATTGACATCTATCCAAAAAATTTACATAAATTAAAAAAATAATTTCATGAAAAATATAAAGAATATCGTTATTAATAGATATAAACAAATATTTTTGCTAATTTTATTTTTCTTAAGTATAGATTTGTTTTAATTTTATGATATAAATTAATAATTTCTTTAATTATTTTAAATTACATGAATTTTTAATTTTACTGTTAACCCTTACATTATTATATAATATCATATACTTTATTAGAAATTTTATTAATTAAATTTTATTTTTGTATTTTATATATTCTAATTTGGGTAGATAAGTATAATTTAAATACCATAAAAGTATCAATGATATTAAATAATGAAATAAATATATTATATTTACAAAATACAAATAATTTAATTTTTATGAATAGAACATATTTTTATATAATATATAAAAAAAATTATCGCACCTTCTGGATCGAGTAACCTTTCGATACCAAGTTTTTCTTGAGCTAAATGAAAGGCATGATCAAGTCTTACATTCGGATGTTTCCGAGCAATTGTATTGAAGTCAAACAATTGCGGTCTCCATCTGTGTAATAATGCATTGAAGGCCAAACCATCAGACCAAGATGTAGTAAAATTTTTAATATCAACACCTTCATAGTCCTAAAATATGATACAAAAAATCATCTTATATGTTTTTAAAATACTTTACTCACTGTAAAATATAATTTATAAAAAATTAACGTTACAAATACAAATTTTAATTAGTACACCATAATATTTTATATTGTATCAATACTATTGAAGAGTTTCTTATTTTATTATATGTAATTTTGCAACAATAATGCTATGCGAAAATAAGATCCATTTCTTACAATACGATTTTTCGTACGAAATATTTTTGTTCAATATGTTGTATAAGCAGCCCGAACTGATACGATTCTATATTCTAATGATTATATCAAATTAATTAAAATTAACTGTAAATTACGTTAGCTTCATTAGAATTCTTCAATCATGTTTAAGATTTAATAACAAAAATATCACTCGTAATGCTTTTTTATTCGTATATGATGTCATAGAAGTGATATACTATATCAGATTACATTAGTTCTTTAATATCATTTCTTCAAAAACTGTACCCACACCATCCCACAACCACAGTATTCACTAAAACTTTCGTATATGTATTATACCAAGACAGGAGTACTTTCAAACCAAAGAAATGAATTTAAAAACACAAATTCATGCTTTTTGTAATTATAACATAATTCTCGGTATTTTTTTCAAAATTATTCAAAATGTAAATATACAAACCTGTACTATCTTTCGACACCAAGTCAGTAAAGTTTTTTCCAAATTTGTTTGCTGCAATTCTGTCATCAGATCTTTCAAATGGTAATGTACCTAAAATTCATACGTTTAAATAATATTGTCTTATAATAAAATATTCTATAAAAAATAACAAGTCAAATGTGTACATACCTGCCAATGTAAAATAATGCTCCACACTAGTCCAAGTGTTAATTTTGGATTTCCATCGACAATATCATTACTACTAATATTGACAAGTTTCACCTAATAATTTTAAAGAAGATTGTTTGAAAAATATTATTTATGTTAACATTGATTTAAATTAAAATAATGAATATAGAATTATTATTTAATTTTCACTTACATTGTGTTGTTCTAAAATTTGAAGCGCTTTATTTACATTATTTAAGTGATGAACTCTCATACGCCCCCGCTCTCGTTTCTAAAAATTTTTTAAGTATTTTATATTTCATATATATTTGGTATATAAAATTTTAAATATTTTTATTTAACACATACGTATGATTTTACGGTTAAAACTTCTAATAGTGAAAGTAATCTATTTCCATCTCGCAAATCCAAAAATAAATCAGTAATTGGATCGTCTTCATTCTAAAAATTATAATTACAAATATATAAAAATTGTAATTAATATTAATAATAAATAAATATAATAAATAATAATTTTTTATTAGGAATATAAATAATGAATATATTGTATATTGTTTTTAATTCATATAACTTCATCGAATTTATACTTTCTTGAAGTAGAGGAACTATAATTATTTAATTATTTAAAAAACATACACATATTTATTATAAGAAAAAAATATTTTAATCTAATAAAAATATGTAAACATAAATTTACTAATGTGGACCAATCAAGTGTGATTTAATATAATAGTTAATGTAACAAAACGACCCCCGTAAATAAATCGTCGATTTCAATTCTAAGACCTTAAAAAGATCTGTTAACATCTTCTGCGTAAGTAAATGTGATGAATTTAAAACAATTATATATTATTTTAAATACTGGATCCGGACTCAAGCATACAATGAAAACTCGTATTTTTTTATTTTTATGTGAAACTCGATCTGAATAAGTACAATCACTTGATTTAAGCAACACAGTCACATAAAGCATACCTTATATATTGAAAAGTACCTTAAACGTTAGGAGATTCAGTACATGTACATGATACTGGAATCTACTTTAAGATAACACTATTGTCCTATGCCAATACTCTCAAGAATGGTCGGTAGTGAAGGACCTGGCTTAACAAATGAATCATGGTTGTCTAAAGTGCAAGCAATTTTGTTACAAATAATCATCTCTCAGCACCTACATTTGTACTTGGTTCATTCTTTGATTAGTTTATAAACCAGATATTACCTATGTCTAGAAGTTTTTGGGCCTTACTTTTTCAATTATCCTAATGCTATATAGCTTATTTTACATAATTTCTCATAAATTACATCAGTAAAATAACATAGGAACCTGAAGGTATTTCTATTTTAAAATTAGTAACCGTTATAATTTCGTTAATTCGTAATGACCTGTAGTAAGCCTACGCAATAATAGTTTTATTCAGAGAAGTATTCATAAATAGAAATTCTATGAATAAGTGTATTTCTGATAGCCCTTGAAATGATTGCCCCCTCCCATAATATGTCCTTGTACTTTATTTAGTACATTAGAGTTTATTCAGAGCTTACTTTTATGACCTGAAACTATGGCTCTATGAAGAATTCTAATCTTAATGAACGCGGGATAGATCCACCTTAACTTATTTGGTTGCTGACCTCATATTTCACCTAAGATTCTTCTGCAGGTTCACTAGATATTGATAGTCTTTTGATACTTCATTTTTATACAATAATTCTACCACATGCTATGATCCCACATCAATCCCAGATGTTCTACTTCGTGAATTATTTGGACTGCACAACTGTTAAATTGCAGTCCTCCGATTAGTTTGATCATATATCATGCTGCAAATAACAACTTATTGGTCTTTGCTAATTTATTAGCAGCACAAGTGTCGAAATCTTAGAATCGATAAACTATTGAGTGTGTTACATGAGTCTAGTTCGTAAGCTTAAGCCATCTCCCCTAATTTTGATCAACAAACATCTGTATAGATCCATCTGCATAAAGAATTGTTTTCTAAGAATATCAGTAGATCATATATGACTAAGCACCACAATATACGAATCGGAATTCCATCCTACGTATAGCTCTGAGCACAACCAGTTAAGTGGGATGTGTTCCGTTCAGTCATAATCAGTCGTGCTGAGTAAATTCCACAGTTAATCATGTACTGGATCGGTATATCTTTTGCCGTCGCAGTTTCAGTAATAGATTCCCTGACTGTGCGATCAAAAGTTCTCTCCACACCTAAAATTTCCACTACAACCGAAGTTCTATTTTCTATGTACCATGGTAATTCTGACACTAAGATAATGACCAATTTCCGTGCTCAGTAGGCATAATATTTAGACTGACAAGGTTTAGCATAACGAAAATAGGTAATGAATAAACAAAAAGATTACATGCATAAATTTGATGTTAATAGAGAACTATGCTATTCAAACAGATACTGTTTAAATACCATAAACATAATTATAAAGATAATAATTCATTAAAACTTTAATAAATTAATTCCATTAAATTTAGGTAATTTAATTCAATAGAGAAATATTGTATGATATATAATTCTTTAGTTTAAAAAAGTATTTAGTAAAGACTTTAAAACTATTCCTTAATAACTTTAAACTATTCAATAAATGTAATTGAATGATGAATAAAAAAAACTGTAAAAAATCTTATTAACTCTATAAGAACTTTATAATATCAAAATTATTTAAAAATATTCATTTTTCATAACGAAATAACCAATATGTTTAACATTGTAAAAAATTTTATAAACAATACTCACCTTAAGAAGCTGTGAATTTATCCATTTAGCGAAAGTTTTCTTCTGCACATCTTCCCGCTCATCTAAAACAAAATATACAATCATTCATAAGGAATACTAAAAAATATTTACATTTGTTAATGTTATAATAATATTTGATTAATTTAGAAAACGAAAGCGTCAAATATAGTAATGCATTCAATTAGAAAATAAGATTATTTTTATTATAAAAGCAAAAAAAATCACTATAAGAAGCAATGCATTGGATTATACATAAAATTAAAAGTTCATAAATTTATGTTTCTGTGCAATTCAGTAGTTAAGACATTTTGTAATTTATTTTAAGATAATTTAAAAAATATTATTCATAATCTTTGGTTTGTAACGAAGCGAATAAAATGAGTATATAATACTCACTTTTTAAGAATAAATTTATTTTTCAGTTTACGTAGGTATCTATTAATAATTTACCTTATAAATAAAACAAATATAATGCTATTGACTATAAATTAACATGTCTCTTATGCAAACGAAATAATAATTGGCTAATGGACAACCATTGTAATAAAATGTGTTCACTATATGTTACGAATGTTAATTATGGTATATTATAAAATAAATACTATTTAATTATTGTTTATTTAATCTATACATAATATAATATATTGTATGTAAATATTACAATATATTACATAAAATATATCGTAAGCAGATAAAATAATAGCATTAATAAGTCGATCGTGATGTCATTGTCCTCTAGCATTCATTTCAATTAAGTACATTTATTTTAAATGGTTTTTTTCACCCACAGGTCAATCATACCAATAAAAACAAATAGATTAAAGAAGTGTCTCCAACGTAAATAAAAACCAAGTAAAATAGCACAATTTATATTCACCATGATGTGAAATAATAGCATTCATTGGGTGAAAAAACATTGATTTAAAAATAGAATTTTTTTTATTAGCACTCTCGAGTATAATAAAAAATATTAATAAATTTATAAAGCTAATATATCAAATTAATAACATTAATAAAAATATTATAATAAACAGTACAAAATAACAAAATATCTATCTAGTACTATTGATTTTATTCGTATTAAAATTATTGTATTTTTCGATAAAATTATTTAAAATTTTTTTTATCATTTAAATTTTTTGAAAATATTTTTTAAAATATTTTAAATAATACATTTACTGAACTTATAATAATCGTTAATATCATTCTTATAATTATTTACATATAATAAAATAATGATCGACAAAACATTTTTTCATATATACATATATATAATTCTAAAATAAAAAATTAAATACTGTTCAATAATTACTACATGAATATTTTCTTATTACAATAAATATTAAAAATACAAATCATATATTGATGTTATCAGTATGAAATGAGAATAATGCATTTAATTGTTTTACTAAGCAAAGAGTTTAAAAGACTTATTTACAATAAAAAAAAATTAACCAAATCTATGGCTAATAAATTATATATTATTTTATGCTGAAGTGATTTTAATACTATTTGTAACCAGCAACCTGAGCAACAAATATACAGGAGATGTTATAAAATGATCAAATTTTTTCGCATGAATTTAAGAATAAACAGGAAATATAAATAGGAACATGAAAACCAGGAACTTTACATGAAAAATTTTCCATTACATTGAAGGATTTGTTTAGGAGCTTACAATCAAACTGAAGACCATAAAAAATTCGACTCATGTTAAAATGATGTGAATAGAACAAAAGTCGTTAAAAGTGTAATTGTTTATTGAGACTAGTCACGATATTGTTCATGATCAATAGCGTTACGATACGCTTAAAAAAAAAAAGATAAATAGCAAAAATAATCGAAAAAATTATGAAAACTAAGCAATACCACTTTTAACTACAATAGTTAAAAAAGTAAAATTAACAGTCTACATCGTGTACGAAGAATAAGTAAATGAATTCACAAACGTGAAAAACTTTATAGTTAATGAAATTATTTCCATTTATGAGATAATTAATAGATGCAATGACACCCATAAAAATAGGTACGAAAGAAATGGAAATAAGAAGTTAGTAACCTAAAAGTAACTTTCGATGCAAAGTTATGATGTTGTGATTGTATGCGTTAGGTAATTAACAAGTGGAAAAAAAAAATAAAAGCCTTGATAAAATTTATGGTCAATAAAAATGAAGACTAGTGATGAATATAATCGGCTTTTTGAATGTGCTGATTAAAGGAAATATTTTAGCTGACATACTATCTGTTAAAAATGGTCCCATCTGTGATTAACATCCAGCATGAAAGAACTTCAGTTACAAATCACAAGTCGTAAAATTCCTTTAAAACTATAGAATATCTAATACGTGTTGTCGTGGTCATCATTTGTATGGGTGCCTAAATGGATGAGATGAAACGGACATTGGAATGAAGCGCTAATATTCGTAGTAACCGAATGCAAATCATGGAGTTGAAGGATACGACATATATAATGAATGATCAAAGAGGATGAGAGTACAAACTGATATGGAGGCCGAGCCCGTGGAAAAACAGGAAATATAGTTGGTTAAATTCTTGCCGTATGATAATTCCTGTCAGGATAAGAGTACTTCCAAGTGTACAACATGTAAAATATTATGATCCCAGTACATAAATAGCGTAGATAAACTAACGATAACTACACTAAACATATTTTTTAGGAATACAACCACTGATGTGTAAAAGAAACTATGAATAAATAGAAATAAGCATAATTAGGCTAAAAAACTTGGCGAAAGTAACAGCGAATCAAATTGTATATGGTGTGATTCCTATATGTGTTAAAAATGTGGTATTAATAAATGATGCAGATAAATTTTAGAAAAAATATCAAATTTCAATATCAAAGAATGCATGATATCTTGTTTGAAAGAATGAAATAAAATTTCAAGAAACAAAATGCACACATTAAACATGCAGATGGTCGCCGTGTTTGAACTAATTTACATATACATTTTAGGTTGCTGTTATTACACATAAAGAGATATGGGTTTGGTAGATAAGGGCAATCGCTATTTTTTATGCTTATACTTTAACCAGCATTCGAACTTATATACAAATAATGATAAAAAAAACAACTATTTATTATCATAATGTTGATATTATTTTTTTTTATTTACATATACGTATATATATTTTATTTTCAAATCTCTAAATGATATGAAATCATTTAATGTTATATTTTTTACAATTCGATTATATTGCAGACTAATTGAATATCAAGAAATGCTGATAAATCCCTTTATTTTTAAATTGCAAATAAGTATTTATAATCATTGATAATTATCATTAATCATATTTAGGAGATATTTGAAATTGTTTTAAAAACAATTTTTTTTTTTCAATACCAAATTTGTTCATTACAACCCTAGAAACACCATGAGAGATAGTTTTTTAAAGTAATTTCAACAAAATATTATTGTTTCAATTAATACATGTATTAAGAGTATAATTTTTAACAGACATCAGCAAATTTTTTATTTTTAAAAACTTCTTCAATAATTAT
The DNA here is from genome assembly GCA_018907245.1 of Eupristina koningsbergeri. Taxonomy (NCBI): domain Eukaryota; kingdom Metazoa; phylum Arthropoda; class Insecta; order Hymenoptera; family Agaonidae; genus Eupristina; species Eupristina koningsbergeri. The sequence goes on along the minus strand of JACCHV010002890.1, from coordinate 453,038 downwards.
AATGTTGGAAATTTCAAATAAGTAAATACTACTTTTGGTAATTTCTAATGATAAATAGTGATGATATTTGGTATTTTACATTACTCGTGTAATTTCAATATCTTATTAATTTATACAAGTATAATTTTTAAAATTGTATTTTACTAATTTTTAAATTTTAATTCCTAAATATCTAAATTCATAATAAATTCAAATAATTTAAACAAGTAAAAATTTTATTAGATGGATTTATTGAATTTCTTAAATATTAAAATAATTTTATATAACTATTGTTTTATAATTATAATATTTCCATTTAATGAAATAAAATTAATTTTGCTGTAGAATATACGTTAAACTTTAATTTTGATATAACTTAACTTGTAATAAGAGCATGTATAATAAAAATTAAAAATAGTACATTATTTTTCTATTTCTATATAAAAATTATACCTTAACAATTTTATGCAAAAATTCTATACTTTACATAAATCATAATTTAAATTAAAATTTATAACATTGATGAAAGATAAACAGATAAAACTATGCATATAACAGATAAATTATATGATAAGCACATCTAAAAAGAGTTCATATGAGTACTTTTATTAATTTTATTTAAATCTTATTAAATTTAATACTACATCATTAATAGTAAAATAATTAATTTTGAAATTAATCAAAAAAATATGTTGGCCAAAATGTAAATACATTTTGTAACTGTTCAAAATAACTTTAAACAAAAATTATAGTGTAAATTAAAATAATGGTTTTTTTATTCTATATATTTACGATAGTAAACATTAATAATGAAAGAATCTTGATAAAATTAAATATATAATTTTATATGTACATGTTTTATGCTTTACTTGTAAATATGGAAACAAGTTATAAAATATACAACATTATAATATGAAATATAATGTTTATAAATAATATTTTCAAACGCCTACAATAAAATTTAATTTGTTTTTCACTAAAATATAAAATTGTAAGTACTTATAACAAGCATCTGAGCATCCCCTTGCATTAATAAACTTAATTCAGATGTAAGATTTTCAAAATTAATATTTCATTAATGAATTGAATAAAATACGAAGAAAAAAGTAAAAATAAATACTTGTAATAACAAAAAAGATTAAATATTAATATTATATATAGTAAAATATTCTATTTTTACATGAATACAATGTTAATATTTTAAATTTAATATTTTGTCTTTAATGTTAAAAAACAAACAGCGTGTAAATTTATTATTAGTACATTTTTATATCTATCTTAAGCTTATACCTAATGTTCATACATAATATTTCAAATAAATATAATAAATAACTCATTGTTACTATAATTCAATTACAAATATTTGCAAAATTGGTTTTATGTACAAATAAATTTTACCATTTATAAAGAAATTCATTGTAAATACCATACATTTTTTAAAGTAACTATAAAAAAAGGAAAAATTCAAATTTACTGAGGATTACATTGTTTTGAAATTATAAAGATATATAGGGAAACTATATGTGTAATTTCATCGTATGTACATCGTGAACACTATACCAATAAAAAGTGTGAATTTATCATAATGCGTTAAAAATTTTTATGTAAACAGAGTATAAGAGGTAATAGAAGAATGTGTAATAATTTTTAAAATAAAATATACACACCTATATAGACAACTTCCATTTTGGAGTCGCGTTACACAAGATCTTATGTGACGTTATTATTCTGAGTGACACCAAAAAAAGTGTAACTTCTCTTCGAAATTGACACATCAACGAACACATAAATACACCAAACCAATAATAATGGAAAAAGGAAGCCGACCGATCTTTATTATTTCCACTTGTAAAACAACATCCATGTTCAAAAGTAAGTTTACAGTCTGTAATGAGGAATATTGAGGTTAGAGTATACTATTTATCCTTTTTGGTTACTCCCTCTCTTTCCAGCATGCAAACCTGACACTTGTTGATTCTTCGAGCGCCCAATACGCAAATATTTTTACGCACTGCTGATGGAAAGACCAAAAAACTGAATGTCAACTCATGAAAATAGTCATCATTTAAAAAACTTTATTAGCATTTGGTACAAAACACCGACAATTTTTCACTCTCACTACCTCGTCTCCATCGCGATGTGCACGTATCCTTGTTCCTCAACACCCGTCCGACTGCCTCTATACGTATTCTACGAATGCATAAATATGTATGTATACCTTTCACAGTGAAAAAAGGCAGTCATTGCTGTTCGCTGTGCCACGCGAAATAAGAAAAGTAAATCAAATTCATCTGTCCGGGTTGATTAACAAAATGATCGCGGATTAATTATTTGCGGGTCGTGTCGCCCATCATCATTGCACACATACGCGAGACATACCGTGTCTACTTGGCGATTGGCTTACATGATTCGGGATTAAACCGACACACAATGAGAAATCTGAAGTTGCTTTACTCCCGTTCCATTTCTGTGTCTCTCGCTCTCTCTCTCTCTCTCTCTCTCTCTCTGTCCTTCTTCCTCTCTGTCCCAACTTTCTTTTACTGTATCTCTGCTATACTCACAACATGCGCACGACATTATTTTTCCCACTCTTCATTATGGTTTTTATGCTTAACAAAAATTCATCCTCCGATAAAAATCATCTTAAACGTCACAGCCGAAATTTTTTGCCAATTAAAAAATTAATACCAAACAGACAATTATTGATGAAAGTGATGGACGAAGCAAAATTTCTTTAATCCTGCTTTCCTTCGAAACTCAAGCCTCCTAAATCTTCGTCTTTCTATTTTGCTTTCCGACAAAATTCTTCCTCTTGCCTCATCAATCTATATTCATTTTGTGCAATTCTCAAATTCGCATCTACCACTAGTCATAATTTAAAATGATCTTAAGTTAAATTTAGTTGGTCCATATTTGATGCTTCATTTTATGCCTCTATCTCTTTTTCTCTCGTGCTCCATTCATTTGCACATTCAAAGCAGATGTAAGACTGCCTCCTTGGCTCTTTTGATATTCAGATGAAAATATTTGCTGCGAATTTTTCCCATTGCGCGAATAAAACCCTCCATCCTCTATTTCTCATTTTCGCGAGTTTGACGCAATATTTTATTCTCAATGGAGCCTTTTTTTTACACCCATGAGTATTCTCCGTCTCGCTCGTATTTGTCACAATCTGACAAACGACGTTCTCCTTTTTCCACGCATTGCAATTCTTAGTCTCCGTACACACCAGATTCTTCTATTTATCAGTGCGAATTAAATGTCAAAGTGGTACGAGTTCTATTTCAAGGAAATAATATACTTTTGATGCATCGTTGCTTGTGTGAAAAATTTCCTTATTCAATTGACAATTAACCATTATAACATAAAATAATAATTCTCTTTAGACACCAACAAAACATTCTTTTTTATTATAATAATACGAATTACTTTTTATTGTAAATAATATTTAGGTACATTTTAAAAGATAGAATTGTGTTCTTGGTTATGTTTTTTACGTATTTATAAAATTATAACTTTCTTTTTTAAATTATTTTTCCATCTTACACATTTCTTAAAAATTTTAGCCACTACGCGTACGTTTATCATTTACATTCTAGAACAAATTTGCATTTGAATATAATTGTATATAAATGTAATTCAGTAAATATTGAATAATACAGTATGGAATGTAATAAAAGTCATGTCATAAAATTATAAAATTACTAAATATTTCAATAAAAAACCCATAAATATAGGCATTTAGTACCATCGGATATTAAGTAATATTGCATACATGATCCAATACTATGTAATCATATTTATTTCATTTGAAAACCCAGATGAAGTGTTATTTTAATTAAAACTTATTGTATTCTATACTTTTACTAATTTTAAACATAAAATGATTATACGTTATACTTAATATATAAGCTTCTCATAGTTTTAATTTATGTCTTGATATTTTGTTTGTCTTTATTTTAATGCGATCTAAATTAAAATACATACAACTGCATTTTTAACACCTGAAATAATTTCAAATATGAAAGAAACTTAAAATTTGATATTTTGCACGAATATAATTGCGAAATGTAGAAAACATTTTGCTTACATTTAATTTTTCTATATAAAAATCAAAATACTACTTTCTTATTTATGTAAGGAAATAATTATTTTTAATAGTTGCATAAAAACTTGTACAAAACAAATATCTTATTAGTAGGACACATCATCTCAAAAGGAAATTTTAAATGAGAAAATTCATCGGACATTGCCAACTTATATTTACTTTTATTATCTACAATATTTAAATTTAGATATTTCAAAAGAGGGAAGAATCAGTAATTCACGAACTTTAATTTACACAAATGAACTTATTAATAAATTATAAATTATACTGGATTCATTTTTAAGTGTATAGTTTATATATTTCAATATCAAACTCTTTATTATATTATCGATAGATTGCTTAAAACTAGTCATAACTTAGTAAGCTTAAATCACAACTAATAACAAGATATATATTTAGAACACGTTCACAGTAATGAATTGTTTAAATACAGTTAAAATCATTGGTAAATAAATTAAAATAATTAAAAGTTTCTGTTCTTCTTTTTAATAATATTGGATTGTCAATTCATCTAGGTAATGTATCAAACTTAGATTACCGAAAAAGAATATCTTATACAACCAAAGAAACAAAATTCTTTCAAAAATTGCATCGACTTTTAATTTCTATGGATTGTAAGATCAATAATACTATAGTGAAATGTATTAAATAACAAATCCGAAATTTGAAGACATTTTAAAATAAATCCTTGCTATTCCACATAAAAACATATTAAATAAAAGTCTTTAATTAGCTGATGAGCATTTATAATTATGACTTTAAGAAGTAAATCTTCCATTGCAAGAGCAATTTTTCTCGAAATACTTCTGTCGCATCCTCTGCTTAACATATTTTTTTAAATATAATTTCATTACAAATAAAAAATTTTTTATTCAGATTTCCAACAAAATTAATTCGAATAGTATTGTTTAATTAATTAAATATTAGGATTTAATACTCAACAACAGCTAAGCTGGTAACATTACATCTATGTAACCAGAAAAAACCTAAATACCTACCAATTTTGTCAATATCTTTCAGATTAATACTGTTATACACAATATAAAACTTAGATTATCGTGTCTGAGATACCAGCAGCCCGAAAACCTTAAACTCATTGAGAATGTACAAGTTCAACCTATTATTTTTTATTTTTTATATCTCAGTTTTTTCTTAACATTCTAAAGCATGTAACTTTACTTTATCGCTTTGAGGCCTGGAGATGATTTTTGCTCCTTCATTTCAATTTTATTTCCTTTTATTAGATTTTATTTTTTTTATGGGCGCATTTAATTATTATAACTAATACTTAATGGCGTATAAAGTCTCGATGAACCTCAAAAATAATGTACCCAAAGAAAATGTAAAAAAATCAATTGTAGTCCTAATTATTAAATGCATAAGCCCTATAGTTATTTATTCTTCTATTTGATACCCTGAAAGTATCAAAATACGCATATAAAAATTGTACATAATAATCGAAAATAAAAAAAATATGTATCCAATCTTAGATATTGTAAAGGTTTTAAAAAAATATATACTTTTTAAAATACAAAATGAAGATAAAAATATAAATTTAAAAGATATAAAGAAAAACTGTAAAATAAATAAATATTTTTTAATATTATGAAGTGCTATATTAATCATTAGAGTATTTAATTTAGTTATATCACAAATATACTTAACATTAATATATCAAAATTTAATTAAGAAAATGTTAAAAAAAATTTAATTCATAAATAAGTTAGATAAAATTTAATTGGGTAAAAGCTGTTTTGCAATATTCAAGATGAGTTATAATTATGATAAGCATTAACACTCATTATCAAGCTATTGAATTAGAAAGAAAAATCCCAATTTCCAGGTAAACATGTGTACAATGTTGATTTAAGAGAAAAATAGAAAAAAACGATGAAATAGGTAAAAGATATATACTATCATCAATATTAATTCCCATATACAGCACAATAAATTCCAAATATGTGGATATGAATCTAATTTCTAATATCTATTCATCTCCCTAATAAATTTACATCAAATAAATTTACATTATTCATTTATTTAATATATTTATATCTAAAATGAAAATTTAAAAATTGATACATGTTTGTTCATTATTTAATAAATAAAAATGTTATTTGTGTATTAAATTTTATATTAATAATAGATTGTTTGATATATATATATATATATATATATATGATACATGTAAATACACGTCTATTTAAGTTTTCCTAATAAAAGAAAAATTTATTAAAATTATTCTCAATTATCTGAGAATATTTCTATAACCAAGAATTATATAAATAATATTATATTAAGTTTTATGAATCAATAAATAAATTTAACAGTTATTCTTAATATTTTACATATTTATTTTCTTTATTTACCAAACTTTTAAAAAATATTTTTATCGAATGATTTATGTTTGTTCAATATTTTTACAATAAATAAAATATTTTTATTGTACTCCTTTAGTAATTAAATCATTTTTAATATTTAATCAAATATAAATATTGCGTTTAAAATAATTTTGTCATAATCATTTTAAAACAATTTTACAAGTATTTATTAGTTAGCGATTGAAAAAAAAAGAAGAAAATTATGCTGTATATAATAAAGTACACTTAGGCCCTTATTTGTAGATTTATATCTATTTTAACCGAACTACACGCTACAATACAGAGTTACATAGCGTTACCAATAAATTCTTAATATTGATTAATTATTATAATTCATACTTAATTACATAAATTGGTATCGGAGACAATAAAAAAAAACTAAAGCCAATAAAATGTTCATGGAATAATTATTATTAAATTAATACAATCTCAGTCAAGTATTTTAAGTTATGTTCAATTTAATCGATATGACATTAATGTTTTTAAAAAAATAACCATTGCTAACCCATAATTTCTCGTTATGATAACTATTACTTTATACCTTCTTAAGCTAATATCACAATGGCTTAAAACAGTCAAGATTTTCATTAATTACGCAGTTCTGAATATAGTTCACATTTCCTCTTTCTCGCAGTTTTCGCATAAATTAGTGCTCTTAATAATTATGCAGAAAAAAATCTTCTATGATTTTATCGATTCATTTCAGCAATAATTGAATGAATTAAGAGTAAAATTGTTTGACTACAAACCAATACTCACAAACTATGAGCAAGAATTAATATACAAATAAATATCTTAAAAAAAATTCTATTCAATTACATCAAGCGGTCATTAATGGTAGTTTAATAAGATTAATTTATATCTTTTTTTCTTCTTTTTTATATTTTCTTTATATTAATATCAATGAACAATCGCTAGCGTAGTTTAAATAATGATAATCAAAGGCATTGCCTTAACTCAACATAATATAATAATCATCATATGATTTATTTTGTCAATAAAAGAAATTATCTTCATAATAGTTTTAATATAACTTATCTATGAGAATAGACTATTGAGCAAAAAAATGAATGATGGAATATCTATAAATGTATTTTCTTTTAATTTTATTTATTTAAAAATTATATAAATAAAATTTAGTTGATATTAGATTGTCTTATTTGTGTCAAACGCTACTTTTTATTTTCATACAATAGAAAAAATTCTGTTCCTCATAAAACAAAAATGCATCGCTTTAACAAGCATTTTTCGTATTTTGCATAATCTGTTACAACAGCATTGTTTCGAAGTCAATGTTTCTCTATTCTTCTATCAGTTTTTTTTTAACAAATTGCTGTTTATCTTATTTATAATCATATATTGATTCGAAGTTGTATTTACAAGCACTGTGATAATTTATAATAACAAATATTCATTTTCACAAATTCACTTATACACTGAACTATTTTCAAAAAAAATTTATATTGATACATGCATCGGTTTCATTCTTCATTATCATACAAATCAAATGGCTGTTCTGTTTTCTTTTCTTTTTTTGTTTTCCTTTTTTTTTGTTAAAAACAAAAACCATTAGATAAATTTAAAAATTATACACATACAAAAATTTTTAGAGTATAATGACGAGCGTGCGCGCGCGCGCACTTATACACCAATTATATACGCGCATTTTCACTGTTGAGTATTTATTCAACCATCATAATCATCTTAAAAGTTATAATACATATTACTGTGAATTATTCCATTTATAATTCATCAAAAAATTTTTTACATTATGTTCCAGAATTTATACAATCAGAAAGGTGAGTACTTTTATTACAATTTAAAAACTTATAAAATTTAGGTTTACATGTCTGTTAGTTATTATAATAACAATAATAACAAAAAGTAGCTTTTCGTATTATTTTGAATTAATGATCATAAATTTAATAATTTACATATTAAAAATTAACTTAGAAATAAAAAGTACAATAAAACAATACATTAATAAAAAGCAATCAAGTAACTCTCGATTTACGTAATTTTTAATATGCTTATTTTGAGATGCGTAATGATTTTTCATTTTTATATTAAAAATTGTACATATCAAATTGAACAAAAAATTGTTAATTAAATATTTATTATTTAAATAAAACGTAAAACAAATTAAAAAGACGACTCATGTAATATATAAAACACAGTATTGTATATTTTGAAAAGTAAGAATTTATAATTATTTATATTAAATTTTCTAATCGTAATGAAGGGATATTTTTTTATGCATTAAAAAGTAATTTTGCAATGCAAATATTATAAATCATTACAATTATTACTATAATTTAATTTAATAATTCAAATTTCTCTAATTAAATTATTTTTTAATAAAATATAAAAAAAATAATGGTTATTTTTAAAAGTGAATGAATAAATAAATAAAATTTTATTTCTTTATGCAAATATATTTTTGTTTTGTTTGTTTATTTATTTTTTTTTTTTTTTTAAGACGAGATAAACTCCTACACTATAGAATTAACTATTTACATTAATGGTAAAATTTTATTAAACAAAACCATATTTTCTATACAATATTTTTTATATAATTTTATTATATGTCCTATATCAATTTAATTTATTTAATGCTGTTATTGTTTGTAAAGAAAATATTAAAATATACAAATAACAAGAAAAATCATATTTTAATACAAAATATTATTATTGAACACTTTAATCTGTTTTATTAAATTCATTGTCGAAATAAGTAATAAGTATAAATTCTCACTTTAAACAAAAATTATTAGTTAAAAGCAACTTATAAAATAAGAGCTTACATAATTTATTCAATCAAATAAAATTAATGATTTTTTCTTGTTTTAATTTTATTAATTTTATTAATTTTTTCCTTCGTTAGGAAAAAAAATGAAAAACGATGATGCATAATAAGTTTTTTTTAAATGTAATTTGAATTTCAATTATTCAATTTATTTTTAAAATTAAAGGTTTGTGCAATTTATGTATCGATAGAACTTGTTTACGAAAAAATATTATTAAACCAATTAAAATATTTGGTTTAAAAATCTAAGATATTTTAAAAAGTACATATTTTTAGAATTAATATAACATTAATGTACATATGAATTATCCCTTTTCGTTATTTTAATATTTTACATTTCAATTGCTATTATAATTTTCTACTAAAATATCAACATATTTATATATATATATATATATGTACAAATATATATATATATATTTTTTTTTTTTTATCCATTTATAATTAATTAGAAGTATTAATAGGCTCGAAGTATACATAAATTATTTAAATAATTAATTATTATGTCATAAATAATTAAATTTAAATTAAAAATCACAAATGAATTATAAATATCAATTTAATTTGAATAAATAATTGTTGTACAACTTAAATTGTTATGTAAGATATAAAATAATAATACCTTTTATTTTTAAATTTAATGCTGTGAAATTATTTAATAATTTATGAATAATAAAAAATTTTTTGAAATTATTATGATAACTTATTATATACGCACGCACACACGCAGGCATCACACTCACGCTTTTGTATTAATAATTTTCAAGTTTAAGATATAATATCAGTACATTAAAAAATTTTTTTTTGATTACATAAAATATTTTTAATCGAATTCTATTTCCAATTATAATTACATTAAAATTAAATGATAAAATATTTACACAAAAATGAACAATGATATAAGTATGATATGGACAAAAATTTTCGTGAAATAAATATCGCTTTCGATTTTAATATAAACATGATGTCGAAAAGAGCTGTGTATATAATATATTAAAATCATGATGGTCTGTATTTTTAACTTTACAAAAATTAACAGATTAATTATAGTATGATTCCTGTATGTGTATGTATATGTATATATATATAATATATGATACATGTACAAGCTATGCAATTATCAAAATTTTTATAAGCTTTACACAAGTATGAAGCTTAATGATTAAACATTATAAAACAATTTATATAGCTAATTCCTTTTATTTATTATACATAAAAATATTTAGAAATCATAGACTGTGATATTTTTTATGTTATTTCAATTTAAAAAGGTAATGAAATTCATTTTATATATCTGCTCTGAATCTATTAATAAATTTACTATATTTGAGTAGAAATTTAAATTAATTTTTAAAATTGGTTTCAAAATAAAAAATTATTTTTATAACTGACATAAATTATTAAATTTGAATGTTAAAATATTTTTAAAATAATTATAAATATTTGATAGTAAAATGATAATATAAATAAATGTATTAAATTCTGATGTAATTATAATTTGTAATGCACTTAATAAATAACAAATAAAATTTTATGCCTCATAAGAAAGAAAATCATGTTATAGATAATCCTAGAATTTTTAAAATATTTTTAAATGTTAAATGACGAAAAACAACTATTCAACACTTTTATTTTTATAATTATCTTTTCAGCATAAATTTATATATTTTATGTTAATAATTTAGATTGAAATATAGAAAGAATTAAAAAATTCATTTTTAAAACAGCGATATCATTTGAAAAAATTTTAAGTAAAATTTATTACATAAAAAAATAAAATTAACATAAAACGTTAATTTAAGAAATTTATATCTGTAAATCTATTTTATCAATTAATTATTTATTTTATCAATTTAATTTTTATTTGAAATCAACTAACAAGCATTTTATACTTTAAATTGTTTGAAAAAAATATCTAATATTTTACATATCAAAATCAAAATTATTCGAAAATATAAAATGATGTAGAATTTTTTTGTATGATTTGAAATATAAAATTTTAAATTTCTATTCAAACATGCTTTTAATCATGACAACAAAATTTATTATTTCATTAATTTGATTTGTAGTAAATAATATATTACACATTACAAACTTTTAATATATTTTTATAAGCAAGTACATAATATTTTAATTTAACTTTTTATCCCTTATACGCAAAAGTTGAAATCATAAATAGAAAAATAAAAGTATCACATTACCTTCACTATACTCTATTTTTCTTTAATTTTTTCATTTTTATATTTAATGCTTATCTTCAAATATAAAGTTGTAATAATAGAAAATTTAACTACTTCTGTGCCTCTACAAAAAATTACAAATTGTTAATGTTCATGTGGATGCTGATAAAATAAGAATATTAATTAATATAATGTATTCTCGTCAAACATTTATATACAAATTTAATTATATTCATTGTATTTTTAATCTTATACGTTTTTTTATCTCCATATTCATAAACATTAAAATTAACTTAAGAACAGCTAATATTGATAAAATGGCAAATTTGATCCAATCAAGCATAACATTATAGAATAGTTCATAAAAAATTTATCTTTTCTTAAAAACTTTACAAATGATCTATAAAATGTCTGCAATTGACGAATCTTTTATCTTTCATCGCAACGCAGACATTGCTTTGGGCGTCATTTTTCTAACACGACCCCTACTACTTACACTGATTCCCAATCTGATATCTTGTTCTCTACTGCTTCCTCCTAATCCCGGCTGACTGCAACTTTCTTCATCACTGGCTTCACCATAATAGGGACGTTTAACTGTTCTTCTACGTGTTTTTGTGATAGGTGTATCTTGGTCATAACTATCCTCGTCGTCTTCATCTTCTGTGTCCTCATTATATCTCATACGTTTGGTTCCTAAACGGCGTAGGTGATGCTTATTAATGCCAGTATTGGTCTCCAAGGTACGACATAGGCGCAATCTACGAGGTTGAGATACTGTACGCGTAGAATTTACATGACCAACAATTTGATTTTTTTCCGGTTGCTCATTTTCTTCATCGTCTTCGGCATCATTTTCACTCTGAACGTTTTTCTGATTACGATTATTTTGTTCTTCCTCCTCCTCTTCCTCCTCCTCCTCCTCCTCCTCCTCCTCTTCCACTTCTACTTCCTCCTCCTCCTCTTCTACCTCTTCCTCTTCCACCTCTTCCTCCTCCTCCTCCTCCTCCTCCTCCTCTTCATCTTGTTGATTATTTGCAATATTAGCATTATTATTGCATTCCTCTTGTGCATCGTCGTCTTGAGACTCACTGTTTTTCCTGTCTATTTGAGGTTTATTCTCCTCTTCGTCAGTACTAGAGTCATGGATATTATTTTTCGTACCAGACATTTTTTGCTTTTTCTTGCCATTATGTGCAATAATTTCTTCACTGTCGTCAGTCTGGTTATTAACAGATTCGTTTTCGTCTTCTTCATCGTTATCTTCGACATAACGTTTCTCAACAGTTCTGTTAGGTTTTGTTTTTTTGTTGTTTTTCGCCCTATTGCTACGAGTTTGTTTACCTTTACTACTTGGTTCATATATTTCATCCGAATCACTATCTTCACGACCGTTTACCGCAGAAATAATAGGTTTTCGTGAACGGGTGCGCCGTTTTGGAGCACTTTCATCACTCGATTCACTCGAGCTCGCACTAGAATCGCTCTCTTCATCGTCATCTTCATCATCAAAATTACTACGTGTAACTTTTCTTTTAACAGATACATTTCGAGGTCGGAGAGAAGGTCGAGATGATTTCGCCAAACGTTTGGAATAACCATTCGTTAAAGTAGATGGACCTAAAAAATTGAAATTTTAATCGTATAATTTCATATAATTAATTAAAATTTTTATTTATTATATATCGTTATAAAATAAGTACTACAATAACTTAACTAAAATACTTTATTATTGAATATTAAATTGCAAAATGACTATTAACTATAAATATTTACAGATGTTATTAAAATAAGTATTATCATTCATTTAAATAAATTCAAAGGTATAATGTAGAAGTTATAAAATTAAAATTTACTTTTATAAAAAAAAAAAAAAAATGCAAATATACCTGCTCCATCATGATTAACATTTCTTGTTGATTTTTTTCCTGGTTTAAAATCTTCAGAATGATCATCATCTTCATCATCGTCATTTTCCATTGCTACATCTTCATTGTCGTCATCGTCGTCATCGTCATCGTCATCATCGTCCATATCATCATCGTCACTACTAATTGTTTTCTTTTTCGAAGGACCTTAATTGTGGTAAATATATTTAGTAAAAGATTGCATACCAAATTTTTAATTTTTAAATTACAAATTAATTTTTCTTTACTTTTCTTACCAGCTCCATTCGTTAATTGAGATTTTGTACTAAGGAATTTTTTTCTTTTACTTGTTCTTTTATTATCCTTACTCCTTGTAGCTGATTTCCATTTATTTATGATTTTACGCATCAATTCGTCAAACATAGCTGATAATCGTACAGTCATAGAGTAAATCTAAGAAATATAAAATTTTTTTTTAATATTTGTGGTGAATTATTACTTTTAAAAAAAATAATACAAGGTCGATCGGTTGGATCCATACAATATCCTTAATTTATATTATTTTTTTATACTTATAAAATTAACTTCAATTAGATATTTTTGTAACACATATACAACTATTTATACATAAATAGATCATTCTCTCTTTCTCTTTTCCTCCCTCTCTCAGGTGATAAATAGGATTAATGTGTATTTTTACAAACCTTAGATCGTGTGTTTGTATTGTAGTTTTTACTATTTGTAAATATTAATTTTACATCTTTGGCAAATTCCGCAGGAGATTCATAATTTCCACCTAAAAGATCTTCTTTCACGGTTCGCAAATCCATTGGTGTATCAATAACAAGATGATAATCTGGATTCTCTAAACGATCCACGGGTTGTCTATAGTTTTAAATTAAAAAATTCATTTAAATATAGTGTAAACATAATAATATATTTATTATATTCATAATAATGTAAACATAATATATTTATTAAATTTAATCAATTTCGTAAAAATATTAATGAATATTATTATGTAGGAATATAAATTATAGTTAATACAGAATATTAATAAATAAAAAAATATTTTAATATTTAAAATTAAAATACATTTACCTTTTAATAATACAATTATATTTAATTTTATTTACTATTTTATTGAAGAAAAATTTTTTTTGTTATTTGTTTATTTTGTTTAAATTTAAAATATTTTTTATAAATAAAATTTGGTTAATCTTAAAGATATTTAAAACAACTTAAAAGAAATAGTTTCACACAATACCTAAATGGGATGGAATCTTCGCATTGCCATAATGTTTCTAAAAGCTGCCGACAAGCTATCCTCCAGTCTTTACTAACATTATATACATTATTGTGTCGGTTTGCCACAGATCGTGTAGGTCTTTGAGAGCTTGTAGATGGTCTATTAATATCTTCAATGTTAACTTCAGAATCTGATGAGTGATAAGCATCAGCTAATTCATGGTACAAAGTTGTAACATCTTGATCAGAAGTATCTCTGAAAAATTAAAATAAATATTTATAGATTACTTATAGACTAGATTTTATTAAATTTAGTAATCATATAATATAATATGTCATGTAATTCATATAAGAATTTAATGAGTATTTTCAAATAAAGAGGGAACATTTTATATGATTCTGTAAATTTATTTTAATTATAAGACTATTATTTCAATATTAAAAATTACACAAAAGAACAAAAAACTAACTTAAACTCATGTCATTCAAACATGCATATTAACTTTAAGCTTCAAAATTCTCTTTAGCCATGTCTTTCAACAAATACTATTGAATTTTATTATATAAAAATTCTAGTAATATAAAGAATAACAACAAAAATTACATGTTAAATATAGTGAAATTTTGTTTATACTTACTTGATAATACGTAGGCAAATATCAGTAATTAATCTTGCCTGCTTGACAATTTGACTGTGTCTTTCATTAAACTTTTCTGCATTTGTTGCAAGATACCTTACATCGAATTGTGCTGAAGTGATTCGTCGATAGAAGAAATTTTCGAAGCGAGCTTTTATCGTCGATAAATCAATTGGATATTCAACCACGTACGCATATAGTGGATAAATATTGAGATCAACTGGAGCTATGAATGGTTCAGCAATTGATAGAGTCATAACTTGATCAAGGCCGCGTATAATTCGTCGACAAGCAGCTTCTCGATCACCCATCGGCCATTCTTCTGGCTGAGGTTGATATAAAGTTTCTTGTATTTCTTCCGCAAGTACTGGTACTGCACCACCTACTTCTGTTGGCAACCCTTTAAAAAATAAAAAATCATTTTTTTAATACAATGATAAAAATATATGAATCTAATATTTTATATTTATCAAAGAGAAAGTCTTATTCTTGTATTAATTTAAACAAATTTTATTCATTGTGACACTACAATAAATATTACATAAAAAAATAAAGTTAAAAGATGAATTAAAAAATTTAAAAAGATGTTGGAATATTACTTACTTTGTTCATCAATGGGTTCAAGATCCCAGGGACTCATAAATTCTGTTTCTCCACTATCCCATCTTATATTAAAGCACATAAAATAGGAATCAGAGAATTCTTCAGAGAGTGGTTGTACTGATATTATTTGTCCTGTCCACCAGCCATCATCGATCATACAACGGAATCTATTACCTTCTGACCAACTTCTCTCAAGAGCATTATCAAATGTTTGTCGTAGAACAAGAAAATCAAGTACATCTGGTATATCGTGATACTTTATCGTGAATGTTATTCCTGTTAATAGACCTTCTTCATTCATTTGAGCTAATTTTAAACAGCATAACCTAGGAGGTCGAATTTCATATTTGATTCCTATTACTTTTACAAATTCTTGGGCCTGAAATATATAATTAAATTTCAGATTATACACAAAAATAATTTTATTAAAGTGATTAATAAATAATAAAACTATGATTATTTATACTATAAAAATACATATTTTATCATGTTTTAGACCTTGTAAAATTTGATATATTTTCAAAACTAAATATTTCTTTATAATAAATCATTCAAGAATTACTAATTACTTTATATTATACAATTTGAATGCATTTATTTAAAGTAATCAATATTTAAAAATTATTAATTTTTTTTGAACTTTAAATATTTTTATCAAGCAATAATAAAGAAGAAACTACTCAAAACTAACATTTTTTTTATAATTATAGTAAGAAAAAAAAAATTTAATGTTGAAATTATATTAATCGTTTTTTTTATAAATAACTTACATATTCTATCATTAATTTAAAAATTAAAAGAAATAAAAAGAAAATTATAGATTTATTAGATTTAGTGTAATTTAATAAGTATAAATTTTATGTAGGTTAAGTATGTTGTTAATAAGAAATATTTATGTTTTGTTTTGCAGTTTAAATTTAGATACAATATATTTACTTTAAGATCTAATTTGGTCCATGGCTCAAATGAACGACTGACATCGTAAATTTTTTTTGTTTTTACGGCATCTAAATATCTTTTATGGCCTTGTCGAAAATATACGATTTCATCTCCCATTTGAGGATAATATGGTGCTTTTCTTGGAATAACTTCACTGAGCCATTCAGGTGGACGGTAAATATCAGGTACTTCAGTTACAGAACTTGATTCTGCTATCGGTATAGTCTGTAAAATAATGATGTTAAATTTAATAAAATTATAAACAATCCTTTTAAGTAACATAAAATTCGTATAAATAAAAAGTAGTAAACAATAATTTTCTTATGAAATATGTATTTAATTAAAATATCGAATATACTTAGTATCAAATTTAGTAATAATTAAAGTAAATAAATGTAAAAAGTAAATTTCCTTTGGTTAAAAAAAATGAAATTTTTAAAAATTATAGTTTACAATGACTAGATCACTGATGCATCGCACTAGATCTCGGACAACAAAATCTCTTCTCTCGCTCCACCACCAGCATGAACGACAACAACGAAGTGAGCTAACTTACTTTACAAGATTAAAAAAACTCACTGCTTACCTGTCCCCCGTAGTATTGAGTTATATATTGTGAGTTATATAAAATTATATAAAATCTTTACATGTTTAATTTAAAACATTATGTAGCTATGAACTGGACAAAATTTCCGTGAACATAATGTGCATATAAAGATGCATTTATTTTGTATTTTTTAGAATGTCAGAATTGAATATTTGAAATTACTTCCAAACAATTAAAACTTGTATATGTTGTTTGTTTTAAAATATAAGATGCACCACCACAATGTCTTCATAAAATAGTTATATAAGCCCCATAGGTTAAATAAATATATGTATTAATATAGTGTTTTTAAAAAATACTGCACTGTCCAACTTAATTATAAATAAGTTGTTTCACTCGTTTTCCATCTCTCTCGAAAAACTCTTGATCCGACACCAAGCAAAAGCAGCCAAGAGATAGCCAGTTAATTTGATTACAAGCTTACATAATATTATAAAGACTTAACATTAAAAAAAATTTTTTTTTTTACAATATTCGTTTATATTTGTTGTTTTATTTTCATTTTGCAAATTTGTCTATATTTAGTATTAAAAGAATAAACACTACTAAAAATGATACAATTTATATATAATATACTTTTTTATTTTTATATATAATTATTTATAATCAACCTTTTTCTTTGGTCGTTGACTTCTTCTTCTATCTAAATCACTAGGTGGAGTAATAGCTCTTTTTTGTACAGGTTTTCTTTTGCTTCGCTTTGGTGGTTCTAAATTAACACCGTGGTCAGCTATCCAATCTGAGTATTCACTACTAGTATCAGAGGTTGAACTATCTGAACATAATTCTTCTTCATTTGAAAATGTTTCATTACTAGTCCCTGAACTTCCAGAATTGTCCGGGTTCTATAAATAATTGTATAATTAAATATATATAATTTTAAATTCAAATTATAAAAATATTTATTTATAAATTTATAGTCAGTGTAATTATAAATTATTTTGCTTTATATCAAATTTAACTGATTTAGCTAATTAATTTATTTTGGAACTTGATCAAATAACTAGTGATTTTAAATTATGTTTTAATTAATTAATATTTAAGATATTTAATAAGTATATGTTTGTTTAGAATTCTTACTTCGAATTCATCATCTTCTTGTTCTTCACCTCGGGTAGCTCTTGTTCTATAACCATGTCTAGCGGTTCGATTCCTTCTACCATGAGCTAAAGATCTACTTTGATCAGGTGTAGTAGTTGTACTTGTGACTTGTGGCCTTCTACGCATTTCACGTCTCCAAGATTCAAGCTCCATTTCAGCCATTGCATTTCTGTAATTAAACAATAACAATATTATATTTTAATAAAATTTTGAACAATATACCAAACTATGTAAATTAATCATATATAAAATAAATTTTTTTTAATTTATCATTTTCAATAGAACTCACGTCTGTTTGTATTGGGTTTCAAGTACAGCCGGATTAAGGGGTCTTGCTAGCATTGGCTTATTCCAAGGCGTCGTATTGTCACGTTGCCAATTGCCGCTGCTTTGACGAACACCTTCAACATCTCCCACACGACGAAGTCCAGATCTACCTCCGCGAGGACTTGCTATCTGTCGAACTGGTTGGTGATCTTCATTTTGTTGTGCGTTATCTTCCTCATCATTACCAGCTGCAGGTTCAGGATGGGGTATTTGACGTTGAGCCAGTGCTTCTATAAGTCTGTCAATATTTGAACGTGGTTGCTCTTGTTCAGGTAACCCTTCAATTACTTCCTGTTGACCTGTAATATCGCCGATTATTTTTCGTTTAAAAAATATAATACAATTGAAAATTTAATAATACTAAACAAATGTTTACATGTAAATAAAATATTAAACTAGAAAATAATGAATAATAATATTGCAAATAATTTTATTAGGAATTTTTTTTCTTTAAAATTAATACTTTTAGTTTCATTTAAAAAACACAGTTTAAATTCTAAAAAAAATAAAAAAATAAATCAGTTATTGCTTATATTTAATCTTTAAATACATATATAAATATTTTAAAAATATATTTCATAAAAAAAAATTAATAAATACAATTTTTTATGTTTATCTAAAGTGATTAGTAGAAGAATAAGCATGTGTACAATTTTAAGTTTATTACTTAAAATATTTGTTTTTTTCTCTATTTTGAATTTGCCAAGTTATTTTTTATTATAAGTATTCTTATTATTTTTTTTTAAATTAAAAAAATAGTATAATACATTTTTAAGAAATAAAAATAGAAATAGAATAATCAATCAATAGATTAAATCTTGTACAATGATCTTTGTCAAAATATTCTCAAAATTGAATGAAGTGGAGATAAATTTTAAAACTATATATAAAACTAAAAATACAATTCTCCCAACAAATATTAAGTCTTAAAAGATTTTTTTGAACATTTGAATATTAAATTATAGACTATTCTAACTGATTTTTCTTGGTTACATATGTTTTAAAATATACAATTAATATTAAATTGTAATGATTATAGTTAATTATTTTAGATTATATAAAATGTAAATATAGTTTATAATAGCAGCATACAAAATAATATATAAAATATAAAAATAATTATATGCCTACCGCTAGCTCCAACAGCAATATTTGGAACCAATTGTTCACCGCGACAATTTTCTCTTCCTGGAACTAATCTCTGCAATGCTGGAGGATAAGGGTTTCCATCTACATCTACGAGAAATGGTGGTGGCATTAAGTGAGGGGCAGTTTGTGTTTGTTCATCCAATACGTAATTATTTGCATCTCTAATTAGTGGTCGATAATCAGTATGAAAAAATAATTCTTTTGGCACCTAAAAATAAAAACAATTGTACTTACAATTTTTTGATATATTTATTCAACAAAAAATAAGATTTATTTATTTATCGAAGAATAGTTTTTTTATAATTCTATTAAAATCTTTATTTATTTATTTATTTATTTTTTGTGTCATTAATTAATCATTTATAAATAAGCAATTTAAATAAAATTACTTAAATATATGTTTAAGAAATTAAATTTTTTGTATTTTAGAATTATATATAAATTTATATTTTAAACTATTATAAAAATTCTTTATTAAAGTAAAAATTTGTATTTTTCATCTAATTATAATTTTTTTAATAATATTATCTATTGATATTATACAAAGTTAAAATTTTATTAGTAAATATAAAAATCGTATTTAACTTCCAATAAAGATACAATCAAATTTTTATAAAGTTACCAAAAATAAAGTTTATTTTTTTAACAAGTTTTTAATTTATTATTGAAATTTTAATACAGATGAAATTTTATTTATTAAATAGTAAATGATATTATAAGCAGTAATTGAAATTTAAATATTTATAAGTTAATAAAATATATTTAAATACTTATAATATTAGTGTCATACTTTTCTTAATAATACAAAAATGAACAGTGATAAAATTTGTTGTTATAATATAATATTTCTATTATATTAATTATAATTAAATTTTCATATTTAATCTTTAAAAATTTAACATTAAAAATATATTCAATACTAATCTTTATAAATATTTATACAATTAAACAAAAAAATTATGTTATAAGAAAGTAAAAAATCTTACAATTTTTAATTTTTCACCACCAGCTCTAAAACCATACATCATTAAATGTCCATGAGAATCTGTTGCTGCAAGCATAGTTCCATCTGGTGACCATTTAGCATCAAAAACTGCACCATTACCCTGACCTTCAATAAAGTTTTGAAAACAGGCTATTGGATTATTATTGAGAACATCCCAGATTATCAACTGTCCATCATGTCCAGCACTTAAAATCACTCTAGGATCTATTGGATGTGATTCAAGAACAAACACTTCATCTTTATGAGCGCGTAAAACTTTTACTAATTCTGCCGTTTTAGCGTTCCACACTTTTAAAGAACTGTCATTCACTGCTGTTACTACCCACTCATCACTAACATCCCAACAAACCATCGTCACCTTTGTTTTCTTATTTGAATCATCTTCCACTTCTGGTTCACTGTAGATACAATTTTTATATTGCTATTTTAAATATTGTATTCATAATAAATATAATATATTTGTATAATTAAAAATATAAATGATTTGCTTATAAATATTAACAATTGATAATTAAACAATTATATATACAAATTATACGTATAGATTATTAGTACAAATTACATATATAAATTTAAATACTTTTCAATACATTAATGTTTCAATTTTTTAAAATGACCATGCAATTTATTTATTAATTAAAAAAATTTATTTTATTCGCAAATTTATATCTCCATATAATAAAGTTTTTCTTAACCGCAAAATATGATTAATTCAAAATTTTTTAATATTGTTTATATTTAAATTTTTTATAATAAATAATAGTATTAACTTAAAAATAAATATTGTACCCAGAAAGTTTAGTTGTCATTAATAATCTTTTATGTTGCCACTGTTGTTGCTCAAATTTCCATACATTAGCTGTACCATCTTTCGAACCAGAGATAAACTTGAGACCACTATGTGCCCACTGAATGCTGTCGACGGTATCAGAATGTGCTTCAACCTCAAGAACTCGCCTGGGTCCTTCCTCCCCTAACATTGTATAAACGCGTACATGATGATCAGCAGAACCTGCAGCCATGAAAGCACCACCAGGACTGAACGATGCACAAATCATCTGTGCTTGACCTGGTCGCATTTTCTCATGGTATTGAATTGGCTTTTGTCTAATGAAAATAAAATATTTAATTACAATTATTTAGTAAATAAATCCAAATGAATTATATTGTAAATACAATATAATTCTAAGCTAACATACTCTTATCAAAATAATACATTGAAAAAAATAATTATGAAGTTAAAGGGCTAAAAAATTAACTCACATATATATATATATTATATTATATTAAATATTTATGCTAAAGCTTTTACTATTTTAAGATAATATGATTTTTATCTTTTAAAATAAAACTATATATTAAAATATTTGTTTTAAAAATAATT
The DNA here is from genome assembly GCA_018907245.1 of Eupristina koningsbergeri. Lineage (NCBI taxonomy): Eukaryota > Metazoa > Arthropoda > Insecta > Hymenoptera > Agaonidae > Eupristina > Eupristina koningsbergeri. The sequence continues at coordinate 430,714 of JACCHV010002890.1, read as the reverse complement.
AATAGAAACAATATTTATTACTTAATAAGTATATTATCTTTAAGATAAATTAGATCATTTTACATATTTTATAATTTTCCCTTTATAAATAAGCTGAAAAACTATATTGAATATGTATTCTATATAATATTAACTTTGATTGCTTACTGAAATACTGTTCTTTCATTGCCTTGTTTTGTATGTGACCAAAATGCAACTGAACCATCACTACTTGTTGATACTAAATAATTAACGCCATTACACGAGATGGGACAAAATTTTACAGACGTTATCATACCCGAATGACCCGACAAAACAGCGATCTGAAAATATACACAATAAATTGTCTTGAATTATTAATATTGTTAATGTTTTTTATTTTAATTTAGTTTTATCGATTTGTAATAATTACATTTTAAAAAAAAATTATTTTAATCTTGAATTTTATATACAATATTGTACATAATGCTATTAGTATTTTGTTATTAATTAAATAAACATTTACATAAAAATTGATGATTTTTAAGTTAATTCTAAAAACACTTACATTTATACTATGGTGAAAAGTAAATTTTAGGATTAGAATAAGAATTGAAATTAAAAAATTAATATTTAATAAATAATAAATAGTACAAAACAGTTTTATAAAAGAATATTAAAAGTATCTCTTACTGGAGACATTGTTTGAAAACACCAGACTCTTAAAATACGATCCAAACTTCCAGCAGCGAGCAATGTATTATCAAAATTAACAGCAATATCCATTATCTCTGAGGAAGCGCCGCGAAAAGTAGCAAGAAGTCTACCATCCGTGGAGCTCCAAACCTTCACTAATAAATCATCAGCACCCGTAATGATGTATTTGCCAGTACGATCGTATAGCACACAATAAACAGCTGATAAATGTCCCAATGTGTGGCGGTATAATTGCAGCTTACTGTAAAATGAAGTTGGTACGGCTTCGCGTCTACTTAAGGGTCCGGAGTTTTCTCTACCTTGAAGTACTTTTACTGTAAAGAAAGAAATTGGTTATTCCTTGAAATATTTTTTATTTTATTAATAATTATACAACATTTGTTTGCCACATTATGATTTTAAAACTACGATTGGTGTGTATTTTGAAAAAGTAAACAAATAAATATTTAATTACCTATATTGAGAACAGGATAAAAACCAGGTGGGTTCATAAATGGTTTTCCTCCGAATCTTCCAGAATAACCAGTGATATTGCGAAAAAATCGCAGCATATCTTAAAAAGTATATACAAAATTATACATGTTTATCGATACACATTATTTTAATAATTATCTACAAAAAATTATATCAACCTTCTTTTGTACGTAATAAAGACTGCTTGCCAGCACCAAGCAAAGAAATAGCTCCAATAACACATGGTGGCACTTCCTTTTCTAAAACTGGTCCGATTCGTGAACATATTTGAAGTAAATGATTTCCACCAATGTGAGAATACTTTCTTTCCTGAATAAATTAAAATTTATTATTTTTTATTTTATGAATAATTTTTAACAATTGAATCAATATCAGTATTGATATTAAAATTAAAGTAATAATTTGATATCAGCCATTATTAGTCATATATTAAATTATTAATTTAATTTTTATACTAATATTTTAATAATACTATGATTTGAAAATAATTATTTTGAACTCAATATTCAATATAATGTTATTATTACTTTTATGCAGTAATCATCACTACTTAATGAAATAGTTTAATAAATGATTGTACAAAAATTTATATTTATTTGATGATGATGCATAACTTATGAATGAAAAACCAAATTTAATTTGACAATTAAATTATAAATTATTGTGTTCACTGTTATTACATAATTTATTGAAAATCTCACATTATTAATTTTATAAGACGTAAATTTATAAATCAACTTTTTAGAAACTTTCTTTGTATAAATTAAATAAATGATGATTATTAAAGTACAAACAATTTTTGATTAAAAACTGATTATTACTTTTTTATTTGTTTATTAAAAAACAAAATAAAAAGACATAATTTTATAAAAATTTGTATTTAAATTAATTGATAATATATATATTAACATATATTACTATTTATGTAAATAACTATTGTATCCATAAAATTTTTTTCAATACATTCATATTTAAAAAATATGATTATTAATTTTCGAAAGAATAATTGGTATTTTGATGTTTTTATTTATTTATTTTTTTTTTATCTTTGAATAATCTATCGATAAATAATTAAATTTAAACATAAAAATACTTGTATGATATTTTATTTGATTAAAAAGTAATTTTTTAAAGCATAAAACGGGTACTAAATACCCACTCCCTTTTCCACTCTTTTATTCGAGAAACGTTGGAGTCTTATAAAAAATAGTAGCCTTTCATTTTCTCTGTTTATTAATACATTAAAACATATGATCATCCTCATGGATATGTAGTAACACATATATAATCATTGATCACGTCACGACACCAATGATGCAAAAATTCCCTCTCACCGTTCATTGGCCGTTTCCCCACTCCGTTTTAGGAGAGGGTAAAAATATTCTCTTTAACTTGATCTTATAAACTTATGGTGGGGAAGTAATATTTCTCCCTTTTACACTTGAAGATTTAATTTTTGTATTCCAATTTATATTCTTTTAATTATTTAGAATACAAGGTAAATAAATTAAAAATTCAGTAAGTTAGTTAAATTACATAAATCTTAAGTAGAGTCTAAATTGTTTCATAACAAGCTTTGTATAAAATAATTAATTATAAAAATATTTTTTTCGTTGGGTGGAAAAAATATAAAGAATTTAATTTTATATATATATGTATATATCCCCTTTAGTAAATATAAATTATATCCATATAAATACTATTTAATATTCTTAACTTTATTAAACCAGCACTTTCAAGTATAAAATATTGATATCGATTGTTTTTATAATTTATATATCTATTATATTATTAAATACTAATATTATAAAATATTAAATAATATCGCATAATAATATTCCAAAAAAAAGTATAAAAATATAAATTCTGTATAGACATATATTTTTTTTCTAAATACAGAATATTTTAATACATTGAATATACTATAAAAATTTCATAAAAATATACTTTAAAGTCATAAAAAAATAAGTAACAAAATATTTATTAAATTTTACATGAAACATTAGTGTGAAAGTACTTAGTAATAGCCGTTTTCTATATAATAATGTAATAATGTCCTTCTTTATACCTTCTTAGCCAGTTATAAAATAGAAAAGTAAAACAGTACATTTTTTAATAGTACAAACCACCTTCAAAGGACAAGAAAATGTATCAAATGTATCAAATTAAGAAAGAATTAGGCTAGAGAGATAGAAATAGATTTCACTTGTTTGTTGGCAATCAATGGACTCTCTTTTATGTAAAAGTGGAAAAGGAAGGCATTGAAAATCTGTCCTTTTTTGCAGGTATTGAGACTGATTTGGACCTGCTCTTTTATACTTTTATACGAATAATAATGTTTGTTATTTTACACAAACTCACCAATTCCTCAAAGCTTTGACTGTGCTCATTTCCTAGCCAATCCAATCTTTGTGGTAAAATCTAAAAAAAAAAGGTAAAAAAAATTACTAAAATACAAAAATTTGCACTATTTAAAATTGAAAAACGAAAAAAATGACGTTAATATGAATCGGCGAAAATTGACGTTTATTTCAAAATAAAGTTTCGAATTGTCAAAATTATGAGAATATAATGCACGAAAGGCATGTGGTTACTTCGACTCGCTTGTTTTGATGCAAGCACAGCGTACGAAACCACGTGCAAACCATGTGGAAAACGTCAACTCAACAGCCTTACATTATAGCTGCGCGATCTTACCTTGGCCCGTTCTAATTCATTTTTGAGCACCTGGAACACAAAGTTAGGGTCACACAGTTTTTTCGAAAGTACTCGATTTCGGTAATCGTTTAATAATAAATAATATGATTAAACTCACATCTGAAGCACTGCAACACGGTCCTTGCGACAGGAATTTAGCGATGAGAAAATACAGTTCTGCAAAGGAGAGGTATTAAATTAAGCAAGAGCCAACAGCGCGGATTTATTATATAAACTGTCAAAGCAAAAGGGAGAAAATATGGATCAGTGGACACGAAGAGACAGAGCTAGGAGAGAAGGGAATACACGGGTATTGGAATTATTTTTCGTTTTTGCCTTCGTCACAGAAACAGGATGGTTTCGGGGAATGTCTCACCTGCAGCCAAACTCGAATTGATCCGCGACACGTCGGCCTCCATCGCTTCTTCTCAAGGGAGAAGGCACGCGCGGTCTTTCGCGGCCTTTTAACTCGTTTTAACTTGTAGAATATTGTCTTTTATCAGGGTTTGCCTGCATCCTCCGAGCGTAGCAGCTCCATTTTACTCACCAAGTCATCACACCACTATAACTTTGTCTCTATTCGACTCGTACTCTCGTAAGCGCGATCTGGTTGGTGACGGACTGTGTCACCATTGGTCATGCGCTCCGAACACACCACTTTTCGAAAATCTTTCTATAAAAAAATATTCCGTTTTTTTCTACTTTCCATAGGCTCTCTCAATATTTTAATTGTTTAATTAATAAATAATAACCTATTTAATAAATAATAATAATAATAAACAAATTTCTTGTATCTCTTTTATTTCAATTTCAATTTTTTTTCTTCTTTTTTTTTTTAATATAAAAATTGTTAATATTGATTTAAGCATTGATAGTTTTTCGTAAAAATTTTTAAAAGAAAATATGCTAAATTATAGACAAAATTAAAAATATATAGAAAATATCAGAATAAAGCTTATGAAATATATTTTTATACATTTTATCCGAAGCTTCTTAATCGATCAAAAATTCTTCTTTAAAGTTTTATTTAATTCGCTTTCATTTTTGATGTTTTAATTTAAAAATATTTTTTAAAATTAAATACATCGATTAATACAATTGAAAAATTAATATATATAAATACACACTTATGCATTGAATTAATTGAATGTTTGTGTGTACAGAACATGTTCACATAAATATATTTTTGCGCGCGTCCCTACATAGGAAAAATGTGTTAATATATATAGAATAAAAAAATTACTGTTTTTATATTGTTCTTCTAAACTTTTTCAATATTTTTAAAATTAATAATCACTCTTCTGAATCACGAAAATGGTATAGAAATAGACATTAAAAGAAATAAAACATTATGTTTTATTTCATTTTAATATTGTAATCACCACAACTTTATGTAAAACTCATTATTAATAAAAGTAATAAATCTACTTATGGACACAATGAAGAAAAATTATCCAACTATGATGCCATAAAGTTTTAATACATTATTTTATAAATAGAAGTAGATTTGTAGATGCATAGCATTTTTATAAAAAAAATTACAATAAAGCATAAAACTTATGAATGAAACTTTTTTTTACTATTAGGATTTCGTATTAAACCCATAAAACTTTCTGATAAAGTATTAAATTATTTATTTACACAATAAAAACTTCAGTTAATGATTCATTGAAACTATTAAAATCAAATAAATAATTAAGCAATTTATAACTCTAGGTGTATGTGTTGTATATTTTTGTACAATTTTGTGATTATGTTGCAAGATTATTTTCACCTATTTTCTTCCTATTATTCTAATAAATATTTTTTTTTTCTTATTTTTACGGTCAGCAAATGTTTTCAATGCATATAAATGTCATAAGTGATTACATAGATATAAACAAGTCAAAAATTGGAATGCAAATAATAATTCGTCATTAACGGTGCAATGACGGTCAATCACCATCAAAATACAATTCATTGTTTCTGGATAAAACATGTCTTGATGTTTTTAAATAATATATGTTCAATAAAGATTGAAAAATGCTAAAAAATCATTAATTAATAAAATAATTAAAGAAGTTGTTGATGAAAAATTTAGACATTACAGCTTTCAAATCCGATTCATATGATGATTAAAGACAGTTTCCTTTAAATTCAAATGTGCACTACTCGAGAAATCGTAAATATTACAACAGAAAGAAGCTTATACAAACCAATAATCACAGAAAGAATGAAAAATAAACATTTTACTGCGCAACGTGACAATTCCACTGTTATAAACAAGTTCTTAAACTATTTTTTTGCTCTCCTTTAGACTCACCAAGGACAACGTCCATCTATTCAACACTTTTCTCCTATACCTTCGCAGCTCTTTGCCTTTCAGGTTATGTGTACCACGATGGGTGGATCGTTTTTTTTTATAAATCGCGGGAAATCCTTAATTTATCACGCGCGTTAACATTAATGCAAAAGAACAAACATTTCACGGAGGGCTCGTTTACTTGTTTCTCGAGGGGGAAAACGGAAGGGAAGCATGAAAAGGAAGACGTTAAGGAGTGGGGTGAAAACATACGAGAGCAGAGGGAGCGCTGCGACTACAACCACAGTCTCGCTCTCCGTTGGTGTTGGTTGGGCAGATAAGGTTGGAATAGAAATAACCGCACCACGCACAACAACTAACTCCGTTCTACCAAAGTAAATTCAATTTTTTATATTGCTGCACACCTTTTTTCTTTTTTTTTTCTTTTTTTTTTTTTTTTTATCCCAGCCACCGACGAAAATTATCTCACTTTCTTTGAACTTTTTTTTTTTTTTTTTTTTTTTTTTTTTTTGTTTTTTATTTTAAAAGTACCACCATTTGGTCGAAATTTCCAGAGGACTTGTTGTTAAATTATATTGTTACAGTAAGATTTTAATAAAATATAAAAAAAAAAAAAAACTATGTAATATTTTTTTGCTTGTATTTAAAAATTTTGTATTTTAATCAACGACAAATAATTATCATTATGTAGGAAGCAATTACAATGATAAAGAAAAAATTTTATTGAATTATTTTTAATCTAATTGATTAGTTAATTGGCAATTGGTAACAAATAAAAAAAACTTCTCTGTAAAGTTTTTTTTCCAAACAAATTTTATTGCTCAAATAAATTAATTAAATAAACATTTTTTTAATTCTTCTAAAAAGTATTTTACGTTATTTTTTCTTGTATCATCATATCTGTGTTTAATTTTTCAATAATTGTTTTAGATTTTGATATCTTAAAAAATATTTCATTTTGAGCATTGAATTAATTGTATCTTATAATTTTGTTTTTTATTTATTTTTTTTTTTTTTAATAAATTGCAATAATGAAATAAAAATTAAAAGGAATATTTTAAACAAAAAAAAAAGAACAATAAAACTTCTGATTGTTCAAGTTTTGTTTTTGCATTTATTAGTAATTGATACGACCAGCTCGCAAGAGGTCGTTTTCAACGTTATTAATTTTTCGCAATTATAATTAAAATTTAATGTACAATTATTTGTTTTTTTAAAAAATGTATGTAGGCGTGTAAACTTCAGTATTCTTGAACTGCGGGTTTTTCAATTTTCGTTTTTGTGTTTTGTCAAACTCATTGATATATGCGCATGGATAAAGTAACATATTAATATGAAACAACACCAAAGATTTAAAGAATAGTAAGTACTATTTTTTTATAATTATATTGGTAAATTATACGCACAAAGTGAATTAAATACTGAACAAGGTAAATTTTATAATAACATTATTTAGTCTACTAACATATGTATGAATTAGTTTGATACTTGTTGTTTGTATAAAATTATAGAATAAAACTTTGCGTGAATGAAACTCATTGATTTTTACAAAATGTTTTAATACCCATAATAAAACCTTTCGATAGTTTATATTATAATGATGAAGTATATGATCTTTCACAATTTTAAACATTACCGCCGATATATCTTACAATTTTTATTTTCAATTTTTTAAAGATATACTAAATTGAAATATTCTATGATACTTCTGTATTCTTTTTTTTTTACTTTTATTATTTATCTCAGTGGAAATGGAAAAAATATGTATTGGTGTTTTAACGCTAGTATGTTTTCCACTTACTTTATCAGAATCACAAGCTAATTTATGTTAGTGCATTTGTCTTGAATATCTTTAGAATTTCGGTAATAAATTATTACATAAATAAGCAAGATTTTTTTTTAGGGGATGCCAAATTTTATTAAGACGATCGATCACGACTATCATAGGAAAGATATAAAGTATACTGATTTTTCTTTGGTATTCTAATTCCGTTACAAATATTTTTGGAAACCTTCGTTCTTTTCGAAGTACTAGTGAACTATTGAAACAAAAAAATCAACCAATTATGCAATATACTGACGCAATTAATAATATAAATATAGCGTGATGTTCTTCAAGAATTTCGTTAAGGTGTTGAGCATGTTTTCATCCGACATTAATTTTCTGAATTCCTGTATTTTTTTAAAAAAACTCCTCGACACTTTTTATTATTTTTCTGAGAATATTATTCTCCATTGGCAAATAATAATTTTGTTGATATCTATTCATCTTAATAGGTTCCTAAATAAATACGCTACTTTTTTCAACCTTTCATATGTACTTTCTATATTAAATTATTCTATGCTTTGGAGCTATTTATTGCGCGATTCTACGGAATAAAATGATTTGATGCATTAAGAAAAGTCATATAAGAGTATGAATCATTGAACTTGGAAAATATCTTAAAATTATACTTTGAGTTAATTTTGTTGACCTGTTACACTTTGAATGCTTGTATTTTTCTAAATAATGCTTTTATAATGTTTACAAGATTATTCTATTCTTTAAATAAGTCTTTGACTAATGCTTACATATCATATCAATCAAAGTTTACAGTCTATTAATACCAACAATCCAAGTGTGTAACAAAAATAGCTGGATTATATTTTCTAGCTTCAGGTGTAACAGCAGTGAGTGAAAGGAATCAATACCACATCCACAAATATTGTTATGAACTCGTACTACCATCATATCTACAGTATCCACTACTAAAAAGATAACTGTGTTTGAGAAAACACATGTCAATTCTGTAGTTTCACAACGTGCCACTAAATTTACAATATAATGAAATTGAGAGTAATAACACGAGGATGTATATTAGGGTATTGTACTATCATACACCAACATAATCTATATTTTGGCTATTTATATGCTGACATTAATTAGCGTTGGAGTTACAGTAAAATAATTAATGCAGAAACTCATCTGAGCCGGTGTACAAATAGAAATTAATAAATTGTTACCCGAATATGAAGCTTGATGTATATTACGAATGCATAGACATAACTGTTTCAAATGTAATATTGATTTGAGATTTGAGTAAAGCCACTTTAACGACTTGTATGAAACTGATCCAACTGTTATTGGTTGATGGTTTGCGTTATGTCCATGCAATAATAAACAAATTCTCAAAGTGGTCAACAGCAATATCGTTGAAAGGTATTTAAGAGCTGAATTTGTAGCTGCATTTACTATCGAAACAGTCCAAGTGGGCTTTATTTGGGTTGCTATTACTCCTTGTTGAATTTAAACAAATAAGGATAACGTCATATCATATACACTCTAATCTTATAAATATCTTTATTGTATGATAAAAGTAGTTATGGCATGTGACAGAACGGTCTTATAAATTATCGCTAATAATATTGGGACTTTCGATATTAATGAAGAACGACCTGCAAGATTTTTATGCTGAAATGATGTATGAAACAATCCCCTGCATACTAAAAGTATTTGTTCACAACTCTATACATTCCATTGCATAAACAAGCTTTTTTGCATACCTTAAGGGAATTCATTCATATTAGTGTGTCAATAGCTAATCATTATAAATTATAACCACCCTTTTTTAACGATCTTACAGACTATCGTTTTATGTTAAAAAGGTGGATGCTAACAGCATGCCAATTGAACCAACATTCACACACACGAAGTAGTCAAAAGATAACAAGATCTACGTTATCAAACTAAATGGCTAAAACAAAAAAAATCTTCATTAATTTATCCAAACCAATTTACGGATATCAACAGATATCTTTGCGTAAATTGTAATGAACGTACTGTGTTATAACGTAAACAACAGGTGTACAAGGTATGGGTTAATAAATATTATTAGTTGCAGAGGATTATTAATCATAAAAACACACACCTGTACAACCGTCCGTTCGTAAATGGCCTTTAAAAAGTGCCACGAGCATTGGCGTAGCATTACATGAACAAATAAAAGGAAATATTAAGTTCGTGTCACATCGAAGGTGGCCGCATAATATTATTGCGCATGCACACAAAGTTAATTCGCATATTTACTTTATTTCGATATGATTTATTTTACCCTATCTGTATGTAATTATAGTAAATATAATTAATTTTAATATATAAAATACAAGTGTTGCTTCTTACTTGACATAGTCTACGTGGCATGGAATTCTATTACTTCTACAATTTATTATAACCTATACAATTTAATTTGTTCGAATCTTTAAAATTATTTAACACATGAAATATATTTATACAGCTCTTGTGTATATTTTTAATTGAATAATTTAATATACAATTGTATTTTTTGTCAGTTCATTTGATTCATAGTGCATATTAATTATTTTAATGCAATTTTGTATATATTTATTACTTATTAATATTATTGATATACTGTATTGTAGAATTTTTGAAAAAAATCTCATACATAACCGTTCAGTCGTTTTTGAAAACATTTATACTTAAATTTTAAAACTACTATTTTAAGTATAGAAATATTATCGAGTAAATTTTAAATTGAAAATTATTGATAAAAAAATGTTTAATTTAATGTTTTTTTGATTTCAATTAAGAGACAATACATATGGTGGTGTTGGTTGATTTACAGTAATTAATAGAAAAGAAAAATAAATTCAACCAAATATAATCACGTTCTAAATGTGTCAAAGTGCTAATCGTAGTTTTCGAAAACAAAAAATAATGAATATCTGCACATAATTTTTATATTATTAACTCTACATACATGTGATATGTATGTTTAGTTCATATAAACGCATACAGCAAAAGATTTTACATGATAAGTTTACATTTAAGAGCAAAGGTAAACAGGCACAAGTGAAAATGATGCTCCCATGGTTGGAGAGTAAAAACATCTGTTTTACAAGTACTTAATTTCTTGAGTCATGACATGCTGATTCCTGATTAAGAGTTAATCTTTAGTTTTTTTATGCATACATATGGCAAATAATGAAGTAAACTTATTTTTATTACATAATATAAAATATGTGGTATAATTGTAATTCAAGTTGTACTAAACAGAATGAATATTATACAATATCATTAATTATTAATACTTCAAAAAATAAATATTAAGTTGTAATTTGGAGTTAAAAAACATTGTAAGCAAGTATATCTGAATAAAAGATTCATAATTAAATTGTAAGTATTTACTCTATATTTTTAAAATATCTGCATGCAACTTTTAATATTAAATTCTGATATCACACATGCATTGAGATTTACATCTTAAAGTTTATCAATTTAAAAAAAAATGATAATATCGATAATCTTTTATAAAGTGATAAATATTTATCAACTACTTAAAATTTTTAGTAAACTTAAAGAAAAATTAAGTTTATAATTATATATTGTTAAATTATAATTGACGAAATTAATAAATATTATAAATAAATTAATATTTTTTTAATTAAAATTTAATATTTTGTCTAATAAAAAGATATTATATTACATATTACATATATTGTTTAAAGTTACTACTGGATGTACCTTTTCTATTATTTCATTACTGATAAATAAATTATTATAGTTGTTCGCATTAACTATTTTAAATATTCAATTTAATTTTTTAAAAAATTTTAATAATATTTGAAATAATTTTACTATTATAATTTTTATTTTTAATTCTGAAAATTTTAAATTTCAATAATTGGTACAACAAAATATTAGTTATACTTAAAAAATTAAATGAAATTTTATTATTTGTCAATTTAAATGTTTTAAACATATATATAATATATAATATCTTATGTGATACAATCATCTACATTTATTTTCTATTTTAATTTAAATTATAAAAGTATAATTCATATAGATGTTTAGAACTACTATTTGTAAATTATGTATAATATATAGGTATATTTAAACTTTTAAATATTTTTATTTTTAATATATATATTTAATATTTTGTATTTTATACAGAAATAAAATAATAAAACAATTTTTTTGAAATTAATGTTGATTTACTTATTATAAAAATGTCTTGGATATCGAAAAGTACATTAAATTGGCTGCAAACATTTGCAATTAAAATATTAAAAACCGGCCATGTTCCAAAACATGTAGCAATAATTATGGATGGTAATAGAAGATATGCTAATAAGGCTAAAGTTGAGCAAGTGGAAGGACATACAAAGGGGTATAAAAAAGTTGTAGTAAAATTGATGCAATTTTTCAATTGATTTCAATTTAATTAAATTTTTAATCGAATATTCAATATATGTTTAAATTAACATACTATAAATAAATATAATATATTTTATATTTATTTAAAAAAATTATAGAAACTTCAATTATAATACTAGCTACCATAAATAAATTTATATTTTATTACAATTACAACATTCATTATATATTTAAAATATTATGATAATGAAATATCATCAAGAAGGGAGCTTATGAAATAAATTATACAAATATTAATTAAAATCAATTAAATTTTTATTTTTATAAATTTACTTTAAAAATTTGTTCCATTGTTTCAATAAACAAAATACTTGTACAGCATATAATTAATTTAATAAATTACTTTCCTATTTATAAATAATACAATTTTTATTAATTTTTGACTAAAAATTAGTTTTATGAATATTAATTAAAAAATTAATTTATAAACTAATACTTAAAATAAATGTGATCTGTTGTTTGTAGTAAAAAAATATGAATAATTTATATAAAAATTTTTGATTTTAAAAATATAAATAATATAGTTCATTAAATTTTCATTTTATTTTTAGTTTTGAAAAACTTGCAGAAACTTTTCAATGGTGTTTAGAATTTGGTATTCCAGAGGTAACGGTTTATGCTTTTAGTATAGAAAATTTTAAAAGAAGTAAAGAAGAAGTAGATTACTTAATGAGCCTTACTAAACAAAAACTTCAAAGGTTACTAGATGAAAGGTACTATCTACAACATTATAAAAAATTTTCATTAAAAGTTAAGATTTTACTGTAATTTTATAATTAATTTCAGAGAGAAAATGATGGAGCACGGTGTATGTGTTAGAGTTATTGGTAATTTATCTCTTGTACCTCAAGATATACGCACACTTATGGCAGAAGCCATGAGGATTACTAAACACAATAATAAAGCATTTTTAAATGTTGCATTTTCTTATTCGTGTGAGTAATAATAATACTAAAATTTTTAAATTTTAGCATAAATTTTTTTTTTTAATTTTAAGTACTTACATAAGCATAAAGATATTAAAAATAACTTTATTTTTGAAAATATTCCCTTTTAATTTAATACTTATATTTTTATTTTCTAATTTTCAACAATATTTAGTAATTTTAAATATTTTATTATTAATTTCAAATATTTTAATCTAAAAATATGTGATTCTACTTAAACAAAAACCACAAATTACATAGTTAATTTTTTTTTAATTTAAAATATTTTTAAATTCAAAAAAATGTTTGTTTTTAGCAAGAGATGAAATAACGAATGCAGTAAAAGATGTTATCAAAAGTGTGAAAAGTGATGATGTAACAATAGATGATATAGATGAAAATCTTATTTCTAAGTGCCTTTACACGCACAACTCTGAAGACCCAGATTTACTTATTCGTACTTCTGGCGAGGTTCGTTTTAGTGACTTTTTAATGTGGCAAGTAAGTATAGATTTCTTTTTAAATAAAAAACTTTAAATTATAACTTTAAAAACAATTTTAAAAATATTTAAATTTGCAATTTTAACTATAATAAAAATAAAATTATCGTTGAATAATAATTGTAACTGTTTCAGATTGTTTCTAATTTAATTTATTTTTTAATTCTTTATGTTATTATTTTAGACGAGCCATACATGTGTTTATTTTACAAAAGTTCTTTGGCCTGAGTTTAATGCTTGGGATCTAATTTATGCAGTTTTTTATTATCAAAGATGTTATAATGATATAATGAAAATCAGGAGTGACTGCCAAAACCAAGCATCAGTGTTAAATGGAAAAACGAAAAAATTTATTAATAAATTATATAAAGAAAGAGAAATAATGCTTGAAGATGTATCAACGGCAACAATGATAAAATAAAACTAATTAACCAATAAATATTATTTTTCAATAAAATGTCAATATCAATTTATACAACAAAACGTAAATAACAAAGTTTCCATACAAAAGTGTAGGAATAGTAATAAAGATGTTATTTTTATATCCTAGATGGAAGGAAAATTCTTTTAATATATTTTTAAAAATAGTATATTTTTACAATATAATAAGAAAAATTTTATCAATATAGACTTTTCCATCTTATTAAAATTTGAAAAATATATCTATTAGAGCTATAAAAATCCTACATTAAAACAAAAAATAAAAGTTTGCACATAATATTTAAGTAAGTTATATTTCATATATTCGTGAAATCCTTTGTTGTAAAATTAATTTTAGGATAAATGTAAATTATAAAAGGATCAATAATATATATATATATAATAAATAAATAAATAATTAAACACTTTATACTTAATATTTATAATATTTTATAATTTTTTTCTCATTAAAAAAATAACCATTATATGTGAGTATCTCAACTATTAGTACAAATATATGGAATTTTTATCATCAGATTTTAAATATCTTCACAACAATGAGTCATTATATTTATTTGATCTTATAGTTATTATTTAAACATTCTATATATTTCACTATTTTAACATATTGCATGAAATTTATATATAATAGTAATAATATGCTCCTATTATTGGTATATGTAAAAGTATTTTTATGTATATTAAATTAAATTATTTAAATTCCTAGTAGTGCAATGATTATTTCAGATAAAAGATCAATTGAACATTGTTTTGTATATTTCTTAAATCTTACATCTTAAATCTTTATTTTATCTATCAAAAGATTTGTTTCGTTCTTATTACAATTACAAATTATAAAAAAAGAGCTGATAATATTAATCTTTTTTAATATATTTATTATATTACTTTATTACTTTTTTTAAATAAAAGGATTATTTTATTTTAATCATAGTTTATTCACAATATAGATTTTAGATAATTTTACCTATGAATGCAAATTTTAATGTAATTATACATGTATAAAATAAATATGAAAACAATGTAAATAAAAAGTACAAACATTTATATATAAAAAGTGCAAACTTCAATGAAATATTACTTCAGGATAATTGATTAATGAATTAATTACAGAATTTCTGAAAATAGGTATATTATTTGTACATTAATTTTATTACAAATTTTTATACGCAAAGTTTTACATGTTAAAATTTTTTATTGTCTACAGTTATAAATTTAATAAATAATGTAGTTCTATTATATATTTTATTACAAATCAAAGATAACATTTAAAACAAATACAACAATGTAATATAATATAAAAATTTTCCATTTAATTCAAAAAGTGTAAGACTAGGTACAATTTTGACTAAAAATTAAAATAATATTAGTTCTTCCTTTATGTTTATATTACTTGATGTACATTATTATGTACGATTTTTTTATTAAAAAAATACAGTATCTCATTTATAATTTTTTCCATAGTTTCCATATACGTTGTTTTACATTAAATTTTCAATTAGAATATAATTTCTAGATGTAGAATTATAGATTTACTATACACAAATATTTAAATTTATTAATAAAAAAGTAAACATATTTTAAATTATAGTTTTCATAGCTTATTTTAAAAAATCAAATATATTTAATACTTTGTATAATGTATAATAATATTTTACACACAGAATTGATTTATAAATACATTGAAAATGCTATATATCGCTTAAAATTTTTATAAAGAAAATTAAAATTTTGTTTGCGAAACAATTACAATATTTATTAATGCAGAAACTTAGCTAAACATACGAAACTTTATTATTTAATTAACAAATTTTCTAATTAAATAACTTATTGCTAAAAACATTACTCCACATTTTTTATTTAAACCATACAAACATTTATTATTATTTTTTTTACCAAGTTCATTGGAAGTTATATTATTTATTATTAAAAATTCTTGTAATTTATTCTTATTAAGTCAGTAAGTAAAAAATTAAAAATAGATATTTTAGTATCAAATACATTATAATTATAATTATATAATTATACAATATATAAATATTTTCAAATTTTTTTGCAAAAAAGTGAAATTTCTTTTAAATAGATTAGTGTATGATTTGATTTATTCGGTATTAAGAAATATCTTTCGGGGTTCAATTATGGTGATCTGTTATATGACCAGTAAAAATTACGTATTTCATACGATTTTAAATAAATTTATAATGCATTGTATATAAATAAATATAAAATGTGTGTATGCGAGTATGTAGGTAAAAATAATACAAGCCTTAATTACATTTTTCTACGTATCATTATAAAATATTAATTCTAAATGAAATTTTTTTTCATAACCATTATTAATTCTTAATTTTATATTTAAAAAAAAAAAAAAAAAAAAAAACTAAAACCTAATAAGTAACAATTTTATTAGAATTTATTTTTTTTCTACTACATATAAAAGTAAAAGAAAAATTGAGAATTATTGGAGATTCCGATTTCAAATATTATATATTTTTTCACATATTGCATTACTTCTTATTAATATTCATAAGAATAGATGCATATTACTTTCATATTTTACTTTAAAAAAGTTATGTTCTTATATATTTATGCGTTCAGTATTATTAATATTTTATTTACTATTATATTTATAGATATTAAATTAATAATTGTAACAATAATATATATTCAATAAAAAATTATTAATATTCAACA
Source organism: Eupristina koningsbergeri (assembly GCA_018907245.1). NCBI lineage: Eukaryota > Metazoa > Arthropoda > Insecta > Hymenoptera > Agaonidae > Eupristina > Eupristina koningsbergeri. The sequence continues at coordinate 413,791 of JACCHV010002890.1, read as the reverse complement.
CTAACGACAAATTTAATAATAATTAATAGTAAGTGTTTATGAATGAAATCAATGAGCTGATTTAAACACAATTTATAGGTAAAATTGACCGTCTATTTATAAATTATATAAAAAAAAAATATATCTAAATAAACTAGTTACATATACATTTATCTAAATAACAAATTTTTAATATTTTTTTAAAATTTATTGCAATTTATTTTTAGTATAATTGAAATTATTACTAAATATAAAATATAGATTTTATTATTAATCAACAAAGTATTAACTAAAATAATTATTTTTTTAATGTAAGTATTACTTATAAATCGACCTTTATAAATTTCCTATTGTTATATGTAATGATTCTCTCTATCAGCTACTTAATTATAACAAAAATGATTATACTTCTCTAAATATAATAATAATATAATATATTAATTCAATGTATCAATTCATCATAATATAAATTATAATTAAAAAAAAATTAAATTTTTAAATAACAAAAAATTATATTATAAATCTAATTGAATTGTATGAAATTGTAAAACAATGATAAATTTTATTATTATTTTGCAATTTCATATAGAAGTCTTTATTATTTTTTATATTCATAAAAATTAAATTTTATACAATATTAAATTTTTTAATAAAATTTAGTTTAAATTCATTATTTATGACTTATATTAGTGAAATACTGATTTTGATTAAAAAATTTGTTTTTCTGATTATAAAGTAAAATAATATTAAATATTTTTAAGTTTTTACAATTAAATAAAAATTTCAATAATCCTACAATTGAGTTGCACAAATAAGAATTGCATAGTGTATATTATACGATGCCACATAATTTAATAATATATAAAATTTTTATTTAAATTTAAAGTTATGCTATATGGTATAGATTATCAATGAAATTCGATCATTGATCAATTATAAAAAATAAAATTATTATGATTACTTTAAAAATAGGTTCTTGTACAAGCAAAATTTTAATATTTATTTTATACAATACGTAATATATTTAATACAACTATCTTTAATTTTTTTTTTTATGCTCCACTATTGTATGCAAAATATCTGTTGTAGTTTTGAAAACTTTGAAAATTTCCTAAAACTTGAAAGATAAGCAATAGTTTTATCCACATGAATTCTGTAGGTATTAAAGATTAATTTTTATTAAATATATTTAATGCATTGCAACATACTTATGAACATTAACTATTAAATATGCAAATACAATATTACTAAATATTGTAAGAAAAAAATTTATAAGGACACAGATCTAAATTTTATTTTTTAAAATTGTAAAATATTTTTAATCACACAATTAATTAAGAAAGTATTTTGCATTCACAGTACACTTTTTAATTTTATTTAAAAAATTTAATTTTATAATTTAAAAAGTTGTACTTTTATTGTATCATGTTAAGGCTCACTTATTTTCTGTATTAAATTGTCATATTTAATATTATTTACGTTTATAAAAATAATTATAAATATAATTAATGACCTAATAAAAACAAATAATCTAGACATTATCTAATTCTAGCATACAATGATAAATGATTTGATATTTATTGCATCGATTTATCATATATTATTTGGAATTGTATGTCGAATAAACTTTCCTAGGAGTTGGTTGCCTTTGCCTAGCTAAGAATGACTGCCCTTGACCGGAATTCAAAGCTGCAAGTCTCTGGTCCATTACTTCTCGATGTTTCATTAATCCATAATGATAAAAAGCCGACACGATAAGATTCTCCTCCATCTCTTTAAACATTTTCATATCTTTACACATCTTAATGTCTTCAATAGTCTTACGTTTATCCGATCCATCCAAATTGCCACGCGCTATTGCCATCTCGGCGGGTGACTGGGCATTGCTACCTTGTTGCTGCTGTTTCGGATCAAGAGCTTTTATTACACCTTTAGCTTTTTCCACGTACTTTTTATAACGTTCTTCAAGTGAAACAAACTCGCACTCTTTACGTGAATATTGATCTTGCAGAATAATGATTTTCTGTTTATACATTTGCAAACTACTTTCACGTTCGTCGTTTTGTGTACTCAACCGTTCGTTTTCAACTTGCAGCCTCTTAAATTCATCCTGAAGTTGAAGCACTTTCTGCTGCTCATTTTTCAAGTCAGACGTTTGATTGCTCTTCAGTTCTTCCAAAGTATTTTCTAAAGACATATTATTATATTGTAGTGTACATTCGTAATTTTTTACTGGTAAAAATGTATTTGTAAACTTTCCATATAATTTCCTACATTATACGTTGCTAATAGTGCATGTGTTTTTTTTTTTTTTTGCTTAAAGGAATTCAGTATCAGAATTTTAAAATCATAGATTTTATTATTAAATTATTTCTTATATTATATTTTGAAGGATTAATTTTACTTATTTTTACAATTTAGAAACACAATTAATATTACACCTTCAATGTTTTAAATTATAAATTCTTAATTAACTATTAATAATTAAAAAATTGATATACTACACATTATATATAGAAATCGTTTATTCATTTACGATAATTTCTAAACAAATTACCTATATAAATAATAAATATAAATATTTATTATTTCAAAATTATATAGTCATTATATCAATATATAAATATTTTTAAATTCAATAAATTATTGTTGTTTATAAAACAAAAAATAAAATTGCATTATATTTTCAGTAGATTAATTAAATTTATATATGATTATTTTTAAAATTGATTATAAATCTCTTTTTAAATAAATATTTGCAATTATATAAGTACCATATTTCATTAGCATTTCAAAAATATTTTGATTTCTAAATATTCATAATAACAAATATACACTTTCATTCATTCTCAAATGTTTATATTTATTGAATTACCTGAAACTATGTTTTGATAAATTAAAAAATGAATTTATAAATCAAATTTTAAAAGTTTTTTCAGCTATTTTTAAGATGTTTAAGATTTATAAATTTATACATATATTTAAAAAAAATTTTTATATCAGTTGAAAATAATAAATAATTAATTTAAAACACTTAGCAATTTTATTAAATATATCATTAAAAATAATATAGGTAATATCTATTATTAAATATTCATTGCTAATTAATATTAATATTTTAAATAATACAGTTATTTAATTTAAATAAATTTTTTTACCTAATTCAAGAATTCTTTGATTGGCTTTGCGAATCTGTTTTCGAAGATTATTTGATCGTTCTTCAGAATCTTCTAGTAATGCTTCCATTGGTAATTTATCATCAGTCCCCGTTTGATTTAATCTGAGCATTTTATTTTCATGTTGTAGAAGTACAAGTTGCTCTTTTATATGTGGTGGAATAATTTCTGTATTAACAACTGCTTCATCTGCACTTAAACTTGCTACATTTTCTCTATCACATAATTGTGTACATTTTAATTCCTCGTTAGTTTCTTTTAAAGTATCACGTTCAATTATCAATCTATCTCTTTCGCGTTGAACGGCACTTAATTGAGCTTCAAGTTTCTTTGTATCATATTCCAATTTGTCAGCCTTATTGCTCTGTTCATCAAGTTTATGATGAACTTCAGCAAGTTGTTTTTTACATAATTCCAAATGATTTCTTACTAAAGCTGCTCTTTTTATTTCTTCTTCATAATCAATTTTATTTTGAAGATATTCTGTATTTTTATCTTCTAAAATTTTTACCTGTCTTCTAAGATCACTAAAATCTTCCATTTTTTTTTTATATGATTCAATAGTTAATTCATACTTAGTTACTTTATCAGCAGTTTCTCGTAAGGCATCAACTTCATCCTTTAAATGATTAGCTTCATCAGCTGCTTTTTGAAGATCTACTTGTTTCATTTGAAGCTCTAAAATTTCTTTTTCTAATAATTCTACTTTTAATCTATAATCATCTCGTGAAGTTTCTAATTTAAATACTTCATCTTTAAGAGTTTCAACTTGTTTACGAAGTCCAGAATACTTAAGACTTGTGGTAGCTCCTGATTCCTCTGGATTTTCAAATTCTTCTAATCTTTCTTGTAATTTTTTATTTTCCACTTGTAATGTACTTCTTTCCTCTTGCAAAAGAGATAATTGTTGATCAAGTTCATGACACCTTTGAGCCATATGATCTCTAGTATCTATTGCAGCTTGAAGTTCAGTTAATAATCTCTGTTGGTTTCCATCAGCTACATCAACTGATTCAAAATTCAAACTAGCTCCAAGACTAAGTCGAGGTCCATGGACACTATTTTCTAGTTCTTGAATACTTTGCATAATTACCTAAACAAAAAACAAACAATTACCAAAATTAACTTATTAAAAATTAAATTATAATTTATATATTCTTCTTCGAATAAAATGTTGTACAATGCAGCTTTTGTTAATCAATAAAGAATATCACCTCTTGATTTCTAATAATTAATAACAATGTATGTTATTAATAAATCATTTAAGATAATTGAATCATATCTAAGTTAATAAAACAAAATAAAAATTGAAATGAGAGAAAACAAAAATAGAATAAAATATACATTACTTCTTATTCTAAAATTAAATTAAAAAAATATTAAAAAATTATTATATAAAATAATTCAAGTATATAAAGTACATACATTATATAACATTAAAAATGGTTAAATAAAAAATTTTCTTTTTATAGTAATATAAATGAAAAATTAAAATAATTAATCATAGTTTTAACAAGAATTTTTCTCCAGGTATAATCTACCTTTTATATTTTTTGGTAAAGCAATATATTATAAAATTTTTTAATAAAAAACTTTGAATACAATTATTTATGCTGTGTGACATTTATTATTTACCTGTTGTACTGACTCTTCTAATCCCATTATACGAGTGATATAATGTTGTTTTTTATTACAATTTACAGCACAGCCCAATACAAGTTGTAGAAGTCTTTTTAACTCATGATAATCACAATGTTCACCAATTTTCTGAGCATCAGGCTTGACATATCCTGATAATTGTTGATTTAAACATTCAATATAATACTCTGTCACAGCTTCAATAATCTTTTTCAAATTGCTAACTTTAAGACGCCAATTGGAACCTACATCAAATTTTATTTTAGAGTTCCATGAAGATGTAAACCACTCTGGTGCAATTTGTGATAATGCTTCAGCCAATGCAACTCCATTACTTATATCTTCTGGAGTGAAATGATCGGCTCCAAGTTCAAAAGTGTTCAGCCACTTTATTAAACTACTGAGTTGTTGATCACTCATTCTCAAAATTTTTTTATAATAATAAATCAATAAACAAATATTTATATATGTATATATGTATACATATAAACACACACATATATATAGATCTTGATTATAAACAATCGTTATTATTCTTTTAAAATAAATTTTTTAAAGTCACAGTATTTCACTTATGTGATGCATATAAGTACAGTTGTTTGAATGCACCATTTTTTGATAATCTATAAATTTATAAAGATAAAATAAATTGATAATATAAAGTGAGTTGAACATGTCATCTTCAACAATCACAAAAATATATAAAAAAATAGGAAACCTTTTATCCCGACAGACGATTCATTTTAATGACGTCGTACAATCGTAGATTGATGTATGACCGCATACATATATAAATATATATATATCTACGCACATAAAGGCATTAAACATGAGGGTGTACAATATTTAAATATATGTCATTCTTGTTTTTAAGTAAAATCCAAATCCATGTCCATACATAACTAAAAACATTTGTTGTGTTTCTCGATTTTTTAAAAATTATTTCTCGTTACAAATTTTCTTACATATTTACATATATAGTCACAAATATAAATACATTTTTATTAATTTATTCTAAAAATAAAATTTATTTTAAACAATAAATTTTAATTATTTAACATTAAGATTATTTACAATTTGTTTGCTGATTTGCATAAAAATGGACGTACCTAAACTAGTAAATTGTATATATATTCAGTTATATTCATTTTTATTACTACAATTAAATAAATTCATGAAGTTACGAAAATACATTCTGTTTTTTATTTTCCATTCAATCGTACCTTCTTTTATTATTTCATAATATTAGTTTATTTAATTAAGATCGAAATTTGCATCATTTTAAGTTTACAATACCTACAAAATGCATACATGGGAATTAAAATATTTGTATGGAGATTAAGATTATGAAATAACAAATTTACTTCAGTATAAGACGATGCGTTTACCTAAAATCTTACCATGAACACGCTCCTGCTGCCTCTAGCGGATTTTAAATGTACACTAAAATTGTACTCATTAGTAAAATAGAATAAGAATAACGTACATATCTACCCCCGCATATCAGGCTTTTGCCAGTTATGCGTTTATTATCCAATTTTAAATAAATATAATTTATTTGCAGATCTCTAATTAGTTACCCAATAAATTATTATGTCTTTGAATAATGGGCACATATTTGACTTATAATTAAAATATATTTATTATACTTTATATTTCTTGAATTTTTAGAATCTAGTTTAAGATTACATTGCAATTTAATTTAATTTGACTAAATTTTAAAAATGGTTATTCGTATATTCCATTTTCCTTGTAAAACACGTAATAATTTCAATTTTCATCATAATTGGAATTTTTTACTCTGGACAGAATTCAAATATTAATAATAATTATTTTTAATAATTTTTTATAATCTTCGATAAATACAAATTTATATTTTATAATATCGATATACCCTTGTTGAGTTTAAGATTCTTTGTATTTGTATGTATTTCTAAAAAATCAATAAACTATAATTAAAATTCCAACTTTTTTTATTGTGAATGCTTATAAACAACATTTCATACGTGATATTTTTTATTTATAAAAATACAGCTTTAACAATTATAAATATAAATATTCCTGATTCCAAAACCGCATTATTAATACACATGCAGTGGCACTGACGACATTTGCTAAATTATATTATAAATAATATAAATATTAGTATTATCTAATATAATATTTTACAAAACAAATTATTTTATACAAAAAATAATAATAAAATAAATCTACAAATATTAGAGTCGTAAAGAAAGTATTGTAAACTGTATTCATGATTAAGAAATAAATGCGTTTAATTTTAATTATGATTAAATGTTATTTTAAAGATTATATTATCAATTATAATTGTAATTATTAACACGATAATCTCCAATAAAGCCAATTTATTATACAAGAAATGTTAAGGAATATTTTGTAATTTATACACCATTTATTTATAAGGTAGAAAATTGAATGCATGATCTACAGACATACAACAGATTATGAATATAAATTTCATAAATGAAATAAATTATAATTCGTGAATATTATACTTTTATTCATTAAAAATGTTGTTGATTCACAAAAGTTTTTAATTATTACATGTCAAGTAAGGATATACAGAAGGAATTAACAGATGAAATATACTAATCCTAATCAGTGGACAAAAATTATTACTACAACTATGTTTTTAATTATATTCCATATATTTAGGTGATTTAACAAAATTGTATTAATTTTTTAATTGACGAAATATCATAAATGCAGAAAATGCATTTTTAGTCAGCTGAAAAAAAAATAGAATAAAATTATTATATTTGAATCAGATAATAATTATTTTATATATGTCATCAGGTATATAATATGATATTTTTGTGTATCATGTCTGTAACTGATCTATATATATATATATATATAATTATAAAATAAAGGCTGTTTAAACGTAACTCATATTTGATTCATTATATTTTATTAATATATGTATCGTGCAGTATGTATTGTGTAAATTGTAACAATATAGATACAAATAAATAACATTAAGGCGTATATTTAATATCTTATTTAATTATAATTATATTGCTAACATGAAACATTAGAACATATAGGATAAATAAGTTATAATAGCGTGAAGAACTGCGAAATTTTCGGAGTTTGAAATTAGTAAGTTTTGTGAACGACTTGTGAGTCCATTGAGTTTTTTTCCGTAGAAAACTGATATGTTTGGATGTTGTGCGATTTGTGTCGGTGGGTTTAAAACAGGTCGACGAACAAGTTGTAATCCTGACACGCTAGAAGGAGGTATTGCGTCATTGTTTAAAACAATACAAAAAAAATTGAAAAAAGATATTGTTTTGGTGCTGAAGGTCCAACGCTAAAACAATTCACAAACCATAAGTCTAAGGGCGGTTTAGTATAAGTTGATTTAGTATCATATTATAATGTAATAGTGTGTTCAATTGTAAAATTATATGTAAAATATATTGATTACGCATATCTTTAAGAATAAGTCGATTATTGTAAAATACCAAATGGCTTTTTGCTTCATGAACCCAGCATAAGCTTTTTAATGCTTTAGCGCTTACAAAAGTATTACGTTAAAACGTATTTAGTTTTATGGTTCATAGATTAAGCGAATTATAAAATGATGTTTGATTGTTTAAAATTGTGTGACAAGGAAAGGATGATTCGACATAGAAGTATAGTTACAGAAATTTTCTGAGGAAGATTTTCTGAAACTTTCACGTTGCGTGCGAAAATTATTTTGTATTTTAACGATTTAATAAATTGTCTGAGAAGTATCATTTTTAAATTATTTCTATTATTTTATTCATTGCATTTGTTATTTATTTATAAAATATATATATATATATATATATATAAATCATTGAGAAAGGATCGCAGACAACATACTGCCTGAAATAATGTCTATATACCTCAGCAAAACATTCAAATGAAAGTTTGACGATACCTCCAGCCGTTATTTGCACTAGTTTTTGGGCTCTAATCATTATAAAATATAAAGCATATTTTGCAGATTTATTATTATAAGAATTTCCGATAATTGCACCATATGCTGCATTTACAATGGCTTCGCTCTAATAATAAGAACATTATATTTAGTTTCTAAAAGTAACAACAATATTTAATAAAAATATTACAGCAATTACTTCAATTTGCAAATATTGACAAACACCTTGGCTAGAGATTAATGCAACATATACCCCAAATAAAAGTAAAAGATATTTATTTACCACAGTATCTTCCTGTATTAAAATTTTATATTAATATTATGATTTACTAGTCCTTTATTACTGAAAATATTTATAATCACCTCGATTAATTTAAGAGCAATAATTGACGTATTATAAAGAGCCGTTAATGTTAACCAGAAATAAATTGGCCCAATGAATTTATTAAGCACTTCGCAATATCTAGAGATAAGTATTTGAAATATTTTCGTTACCGCTTATTTTAATTTAAAAATGACTTACATTAATAGATTTTGATGAAAAAATACTATATTTTTTATATAAATATGTTTATCTATATTGCAATCATTTATGGCATTGTCACTCATATTCACATTATGGTTTGTTTCTAATTGATTTAGTGAGATAAGTTTTTCTCTCATAACTCTGAAATAAGCACATCCCATCATAAAGAAATAGAGTGCGAGTAATTCTACGACGACACCCATGTATATAATATATGCGACAGTCGTACATTGTAATATAAGTAGAAAAAGATATGATATATCGTCTTTGGGTTCGTAAAAAAATCTATAATAAAAATTTTTCAAATATATATAATTATATCTTATTAAAATAGTATGCTAATAGGTCCTATATATATGAATAAAATCAAATTAAATTAGAGTATAATCATGAGTAAATTGAAATCGCTATCATTAATTATAATGTTTAATTTATAATGATTAGTTGTGCTTGTGAATTTTACAAGTAAAATCAATTTTCATACAATATATAGTCTACTCGAAAAAAATATATATTTATACATATTAGTCGTATCCATGTTTATAACAAAAGAATAATAACACTAAAACCGTAACATGAGATGTGAAGTGGAGAATAAATTTTATAATCAATAAAAGTTTTCTGACTGCTATTATTCATCCATGTTATTTTAAATGGGCGCTTCAGGTTGCTTGAGTTGTTTATATAGATAGCCGAATTTGCATCTCTGAGTCTATGATAAAAACAAGAATTTCACAATAATTTTAATTCGCAACTTTACATAACTGTTTGCGATAGAATTATGCCAATTTGCTTTTTTGACACCGGTAAATTTAATAATAATAACTAGTGGAGAGTGAAGCTCAAATAGTGGTTTGATGTACGAAACTGTTGGTAAAAATTCCATCATACTAACGGTATATTCCCTTATACCTTGTCATTCCTTGCAATGCATGTACACGCTATGGGTGGTGGCCTAGGGAGTCATCGTCAACTGGAGTACGAAGATTAAGTTTGATGCTGGTGGGACATAGAACAATCCAGGATCAGCGGAAATAGTAAATCATCATAACCTGGTGTTGAAAGAAATTGCATTTGCCAATGCAATCGAGTCAAAAATACCGTGTTGTCGAGATGCGATGAGAAAGTCCTCGAATACCTTAGGTAGACAATGAGCATCGAGGCGAATCATTAAACACTTAAAATGTAATGGCTCTTATGTTTGGTTGACTCGACGAAGATTTTTTCGATTTTTTAGAACTCGCAAGATTAATTTCAATTCAATTGTTGTTAAAACGAGCGGATTGCAAGGGACGAAGCAAAACTTGGGAAAAAAACGAAAATTAAAAAAAAAAATGTTGTGATCCTCTGCTTCTTTTCTTCTTGACTGTCATCTTCAACAAAAACATTGTCATATCTCCTATAGCATACGTAACATTCTTATATTTGTTAATCAATCACTAGCCTGTTTAGTATTAAATTCTAAATATTGTACATAAAATTTTAATCATACTTCCAATTTCAAACAATATATTGGAATAGTATAGAGATGATGTTTATCCATCAATTATATTGCAAATGTAATTAATGAAGCCTTTTCAACTATTCTCACCTAATCGACTAAGATAGGATTGTGTATGTATAGGTTTCATAGAGTTTTATAGTGCTCGTTTGGCTCATGCAGCATTTAAAGTAATTCGCGAATTGTGGATTTTATATACTTGATGTAAAAATGAATGAAAAATGTAACGATGGAAATGAGTTTCTTATAGAATAACATATACTAACGCAAAAGGAAAAATTCGATGTGTAGTCTTTGACAATGCCATTCGAAATAGACATTCTGCTATGTATGAAAAATAAAGGATAGATACAAGAGCAATGTAAAGTTTTCTGTAATAAGTAGCCTTCTTATGAATTCCTTTCGCAATGTAGAAATCTTCTGGTCTTATTAACATCCAAAGTTTGTGACATATTTCTAAAAGTTTCCTAAGATCATCTCGTTTTAAAACTGCTAATGTATATCGCCCAAATGTATTCACAATAGTCAAGAATTCACTAATTATTATATAGTCATTATTCTAAAATAAAAAATTTATTGTTAAATTCTTGATATATTCAAAATTAATCGATAAGCTATAAAAAATTGAATAAAAATAATGCAGAATGTAATAAGCTGTGATTTTTAAAAAAATATCGTTTCAATAAATTTTCAAGTTTACTTATTTTTATTTTTTTTTCATAGTATATTAAAAAGTAATTTTTTATACAATCTATTAAACCAAATCAATATAATTGTATTACAACAACAAGTTCAATAAGTAAATAAAAATGTAAATTAGCATTTTTGTACATAATGTGGAAAAGGAATATCAATTTATCAAATTAATATATTATATATATTTTATTCATAAATAATAATATAATGTGCAAAAAATAGTTAAGTTATCAGAATAAAATTCAATACCTTATGTAACATATTTTGTAAAATTGTTATTCCCCATGATAAAGATATGTACAGAAAAGAAAAGTATACCATAAATACTAAGAATTTCGGTTTATAATTAGATAATGTCTCATTCTCAAAAGCGACCAGTCCTGAATATCTCATACATGCCAGATAAGGTGCGATTAATTTCTTGTAAGTCAATATTTCCTTCTGTGATTCCATTTTTACTACATCTACAAGTATCTCTAAACTGTGCTTTATCAAAAACTCTCTTTACTTATGTATATTTTGGAAAATATTGCAGAAAATTACAATAAAATATTTTAGAATATATTAACATTTAAATAAAGAACAACAACGCTCAAATCTGTATTATGTCATAAATAATTTACATAATAATCACATTGTTCTGTTTTAAACATGGAATATAGGGGAATTAGGTGTACATTTTATAAATTAGGTTTAAATTTAATTATTTGAATAGTTTCTGGTAAAAACAATGTTGAAGGAAGAACACATGAAGAAACGTGCTATATGATTTTAGGACATACGTGGATTTGTATTAGAATATAAATATTTGAAGTAGAATTGTAAAAATAGTTATTATTTTATAATTGGATCTGAAAAGAACAATCGTTTTTCATACAAAGCAATTTTATTATGTGTTTCTAATTATATAATAATACAATTGTATGGCTGATTACATTTTCTATTTTTGAACTGAAAATATATTTGATATTAATTTTTGTTTATTATTTCATTATATTTTATATTTTGACATTTTTAGATCTGTTAGGTATTTAGATATGATGAAAGTGAAAATGTCAGTCTATTTCTATACAGTGAAAATATCACTGTATAATGATATCAATATAAGTGTTACGAATCTTCGCCCTTTAAATGTAGGCTGAAGCGTAATCCGAAGCCGAGTCCGAATGGCTATTCGGAGTTATCTCTAACTCTTTAGCGGAAGGTGAAGGTTACAAGGATTCGAAGAAAAACTCAAAGATACTTCCGTATTAAAGAGACATATTTAATTTACCAAATAAATCAAAGAGGAGACGCGGCGCTTGTATTCCACGGTTACCCTAATTAAAAAAATTGCCGTAAATGCTGTAAATGTTGTGTTACGCGTCGCGGTAAAGTAGTTAGAATTTAGTATGAAATTAGATTTTTAGTTAAGAGATGTTTCGCGATCCGCGGGTCCGTCACGAATGACTTCCAAGTCGGCTCGCGAGAGCCGCGGAGGATGATTCTCCCTGATTTTGGAAGCATCCGCGAGAGCACCCGCGGGTCCGCGGTCCCACGGTTGGGGTGCTGAGTCCGCGGATACCTCGGGCGCTTGTCGTCGGCGCGCGTTATCGGGGCGACGAACGTCGTCACCGCGAGCCGCGTAGGCTCCGAGCGCCCGGAATACGCGCACTCAGCAAATTCGGCGTGCGGGCCGCTGAACGACGGGAACACTCTTATCTATGTTCCCGCGGGTTCGCGGTCCCTTTCCTAGAACTTAAGGTAATACGTTGCTATCCAGCGGATGCAGCTGCATAGCGTACGTAACATAAGTTTAAAAATTTTTGTATAGATAGATGTTCATCCAATTACATAACGACTCGTTATTTAGATTCATTTATAAAAAATCATGTTATTATTAAAATTATTGTCATTTATGTTTACAAGATTACTTTCCATATAACATTACTAATTTATATTCATACGCTACCTGTATTATCCTATGTATATTAATAAAAAACACTTTTTAGGTGATTCAGAAATATTTATATTATATAGCGATGATGCTAAAGGAAATATTAATGATAAATGTATTTTCAATTCAAATATAAATATAAAATATTGTTTGGAATTTGTAGATTTAAAGTAGGCCTTACTAATGGAGTAAATCACTTATTGGTTTATTTAAATAACACTAAAAAAAACTGAATGCTTGTAAAATCGTTTTTTTCATTATTAAATCTCCTAGTTGAACCAACTGGTTGTAGAAATCGGATAGTAATGTCAACTCTTTCAATTGAATCAGCAACCCAAAGTCAAATTATCTGAATTTTTAATCAGTGTAAAGACTAATTAATTTAACTTCTGTATATTATACGTTTTTATTTCAAAATCAATAAATTATTATGTCTTTGAATAATGGGTACTTATTTGACTTATAATTAAAATATATTTATCATACTTTATATTTTTTTAATTTTTATCAGATGATAATTTTTTATATATATCATCAGACATAATAGTATATTTTTGTATATTATGTCTGTAACTGATATATATATATATACATAGTTCATCCACGAAGTATCGAGTTTTTTTTCATTTTGCGAGTATTGGTTGTAGAAATTTGGGAGTGGTCTTAAAATGTTGATAAACTCTTTCCATTTTTCGATTATTAGATGCGGCAGGTTTTTACTTCGCGTGAAGGTGTTTTAAAAATTTTTGATACGTCGCGCTAGAGCGATTAGTGGGAAACCACTACGCGAGAATGTTTTGTTCAGGTTAAAAAAAAAAAATTCTCACCTTTTTTTTTAAAAAGATGATTTATTGATGAATTTATAAACAGTTTTAAATACAAATTTTAAATTGTTCAAAATAATTACCTCCTGCATCAACGCATTTAAGAAGAAGAGTTTTTCAACTCTCAAAAGCAGTATGAATCTCCTCAACTTTGATATTTACGCAAAATTTTCGCATTTGTAAATTTGTTTGCACTCTTTTATGTAGCGTAGGTCACATTAATTTAAGTTTTTCCACGATTATTGTAATCGTTAATCGATATTCCAAATTGTAAATTTCTAACACGCGCCGGGTGTTCCTAGTCATTCGAAAGCTTTTTGGGCGTCCAAATCGAGGCTCATCGATAATTCTTTCCAGGTCATTTTTAAAAGCTCTGTACCATTTTACACTTTGCGAGTTTTACATGCAATTATGTCCATACGTTTCTTGCAACATTTTATACGTTTCTACACTGTTTCTTTTTAATTGCAAACAAAATTTTATCATGTAAATCTGTTCGAGTAGTCACCTCATCGCGTCAAAAAACTGAAAAACACCCTTCGCGAGAAGTAAAATCCTGCCGTACCTAATTATCAAAAAAACAAAAACAAGGGACAAATGCAAAAAGAGATTGTCGACATTTTAAGACCCCTCCAAAATTTCTACGAAATAGGCTCAAAATGAAAAAAAAAACTCGATACATCGTGGATAGACCATGTATATATATATATATATATATATAAGACTTGATCAATAAAGAGAACCAACAATTTATAAATAACAGAAAAAAAATAAATACAAATTTTTTAAATGATACATATTAACAATAATAATTATATTTCAGATAAAAGCGAATAATATTCTAATACTCTTTGAAATCTTGAAGGGAATTGCGTAGAATGTATTCAAAATCTTTTCTTCTATTCTTCTAATTTAGCGTGTAATAAAATTCTATTTTGTATGATGGATTGCATAAATTTCGATAATTTAGATCTTAATATCAAAATAATATTGTCTTTTCATTGTATTTGATATTAAAATTTTAATGATCTTTAATTTGTACATATGAAATGTAATAAACCTTATAAAACATAATAAATTTAATAAGAGAATATTTTTAATAAATGTTTTTCTTCTATTGATGATTTTTTTTTATTACTTTATTTTTATAATTCTAATCAAAATAATAGAGCATTTTTTACAACAAAATTCATATGTGTTTCTGATAATATCCTAATATTTCTCTACAATAAAAGTAATATATGTACATTTTTTATTAAATTTAATGTCTACATGTTTCTTTAAAATTTTCATTTTTTATTTGTTTTAATCCTTAAATTTCACCTTGACATATTAGTTATTTGATCTCAGTTTACAAGAATTATAGATAATTCAACGTATAGTTTAATGAACCATTTATTTAAAAAAAATTATTTAAGGTAGCTCTAAATGATAAAGACCACAAATAGTATGAAGAGTATGAGTTTTGTTTCCTCTTATCGTTTAATAACGTTTATCATGTTTAAATTTTGTTGGTTTATATACCCTGTAAAAACATTTTAATTTTCAGTTAAGTAACGAAGGAATCAACCTGCATCATTTATAAAGTATTTCAATAGGGGTAATGTAATTGTCAAAAAGATGTTTTCCGATAAAATTTATTTTATTTATTATACAGGTAAATGTAATAATAGTTTTTAATTTATATATAATTCAATGATTATTTATATAACTAGCTTTGTTACAGAATCTCGTGAATATAAAAAAATTACATTTATGCAATTAAATCAATTCGTGAACCATATTCTGTTTTCCGTAACAATGCTGTTTTTTTAATCTTTTAAATAGATATTTGTAGTTATTTCCGGATTAAAAAAAGTCTTATATATATATAAATAATTCAATGGCGTAATATACTAATCTAAACTAATTATTATGCGATAGTGTTTTAAACAAGAATTTTAATGTATTTTCCAAAAATTTAAATAAGTAAATGAAATTGCATTACTTTTTAAATTTACGAAACAGCATAAATACAGAAAAGGCATTTTTCGTCATCTAAAACAAATAGAATAAGCTTAATACATTTTAATCAATCAATAATATTTTATAAATATTTTAATATTTGACAAATATATATATATATATATATACGTTTCCAAAAGATGTATATGACAGTTTAAAGAATCCACCTGCCACTATTTGCACTGGTTTTCTTGCTCTAATCATTATAAAATATAAGACATATTTCACAGATTTAAGATGATAATATTTTCCAAAAATTGCGGCATATGCATTATTTGCAATAGCTTCACTCTAATAATGCAACGAATACAGTAAACCATTGAAAAATAAAAACAATATTTAATACAAATATTAAAATAATTACTTCCGTGTATAAATGTTGGGAACACCATTGACAAGTGAAAATCCCAAAATAAAGCCCGGTGAATACAATGATACTTCTAGTTTGTTGAGTCGCTTCCTATATTAAAACTTTTTATTAATACTAAGTTACAAAAAATACTGATCATATAAAATATTTATAATCACCTCAAGTAAAGCAAGAGCAAGAAAAGACGAGGTGTAAACTGAGGTTACTATTGAACAAAAAAAAATTGGCCCCATAAATTTATTAATTTCATCACAATATCTACAAAGAAGAATTTAAAGTATTTCCAATACCGAATATTTTAGTTTAAAAATGACTTACGCCAATATATTTTGATGATAAAGTACCAAATTTTTAAAATCGATATCTATGTATAATTTCAAATCAATTTCATCATTGTTTCTCATATTCAATTTATCATTTGTTTCTAGTCGACTCATTGAGACAAGTCTTTCTCTCATAACTCTAAAGTAGCCACATCCCATCATTAATAAATACAATCCAAGATTTTCGATTATCAAAAATATGTATAGAAGATGTGCACAGCATACACACTGTGTTATAAATATAATAGTAAACGCTGTATCATCTTGGACATCTCTATAAAATCTATATTAAATATTTATTAAACATGAATTTTAAAACAATAATTTGTAACTAAGGTTTGTTAATGTATTAAAAAATTAAATAATTTATTCATAGAGTGTCAGAGATGAATAGAGAGATTGTTGATGAGCATTGGAACAATTCTACCATATTTTTGCTGTTTCCACTATCGGTTGTCTTCGTGTAGCAATTGATGGATACCAAAATTCACACCTGTGGGACGAAATGGAAAAAAAATCAAATTTGTATTAATTGTATACATATTGTTCCACAACTGAAAATTTTGGTACTTCTCAATTGTCCCATTGCTACATCATTACTCCAACTTATTAACATAATTTACCTTGAAGCTGTCAAGGAAAGCATTTTACTTCAATCTATATTCTGCTTAGTTCATTTACAAGAATGATTTTATTTTGTAAATTGTTCGCGAAAACTAAAGATTAATATTGATATCAGCAATCTCTCTGTTCGTTAATCATACAGTGCGGTTGTTCAAAATTACAAATCTGTATCATTAATTCCCTAGGAATACTTTAATTTGTGAATTTTATAAGCTTATATAAGTTTGAAAATAATTATAAATATGTAAATTTAATAACAAAATAATAATAAAAGTATTTATATATATGTATTGTAACGCGGTTCGCGTTAGTACCCGATTCGGGAAAACAAGGGCCCGAATCGGGAAGTTTCGGCCATGGGTCGAAAGAGGGGGAACTCGCGGGTAGCGGCCCGCGAGCTTCCCAGATTGATTTCGCTTACGGTCCAAGCATCATCGAGCTTTTTTCGCTTTTGATAATTCTCTCGAAAAAATACAAGGTAGCCGGTGAGAAGACGCGTGTTGAGTACGAGGAGATCGTGACACGTGTGTGCGAGATTTTGTGGGTGGCTGGTGAAGTTTTGTGGAGGTACGAGCCATAGCAAGGAGAAGCTAAGGGTACTGAGCTCGGATCCAGCGAGGCGTTAACCAGGAAGAACCTGGGGAGATCGGCGACCTCCCAGCAGCTTCATTTAACTCTGCGATCCTCGGGGCGAGGAATACCTTAATTATTAAGTTGAACCATCTCTTGTAAGTAGATTTAAGCTTTATGTATGTAATTAGCGAGCGGGCCCCGCGTCGAACGTTGTGAGTGTAAGTGAGCGAGAAATAAAATTGTTATCTTTTCACCAACCTGATCGCGTATTAATTTAGCACCTTTAAGTTTCGTTTCCCGATCCCCTCGCAAAGTAACCTTTCGCGGACGTTTTCAGGGATCCTGTCTGCCCGAATCCCGCCGCCTACGCGGGCAAAAGTAGCGAATTTTGCGAACTGAGCGGCTGTCACGGGTAAGCGTACCTGGGTATAAGGTGAGTGGGAAAATTTAGTAAAGAATAAAATAAAATTATTGTAACGGGAAAGCCTGTTACAGTATATATATAAATTAAATAAAAAATGAGTATTTAAAATACAATTATTTTTTCATATTTTTGGAATACAAAAATAATTATGACTTAAACAAAAATTTTTCGGCAACTTACAAGAAAGTGTACATAATTTTGAAATGCCTAAGCTTTTTAATCAGGCATATTCAAATATATGTCTGTATAAATAAATACAACAGACTAAAAATTTGTATTCTCTCAAAAGTATATATCGGATAAGGAGAGACATAAATGTTTGGAAAAAGATAGAAATTTAGAAATGATCATATCTCCTACGACAATTCAAATACTAGTGTTAGTAACTCAAATTCAAGTAGAGTAGTTGATTGATAAACTACTTTGTTTGACTGATAAACTATTTGGTTTGAGAAAATTAAAAAATATTAACTTATCGATAAACATATACAATAATTTACGTAATATAATATTATTAATTGTTGTAGACACAATGTATGAAATAACGTATACTAACGAAAAAGGTAAATTTCGTTGTCCAGTGAAATTTTTTGATGATATTAGAAGTTTACTAATTATAAAATCATATTGACTAATTACTAAGTAACTAATAAAAATTGAAATGAGATTAGCCATATAAATACATCTAAAATAATAGGCTTTCCTTTCAAATATCCTAACAATGTGAGTGTCTTCCGGTTTTACAAGTAACCAAAGTTTTTCACACATTGTTAAAATTTTCATTAGATTCTCACGTCTTGTAGATGCTAATGTATATCGCAATAATATATTTATACATCCCATGAATTCACTATATTTTATGACGTCAAATGTCTAGAATAAATAAACTTATTATTAAATTAATAATATATTAATAGATTGATCATTTTGCTTATCTGTGCCTGTAAACATTTGGGTATAACTAATAAAATATATAAATTCACAAAAAAATTATTTAAAATCACCATTTTAACTTTTACAGTAATATATAATATAGACAAAAGGAAATAATTTAGCAAAAAAAAGCAGGTAATTAAATTATATGCAGAAATCGCATTATACTGAAGCTCAAATACTTAAACCTGAAAAAATATTATACCTTAGATTGTATCATTTGTAACATGACTAAACCCATTGACGCCGACATGAGAATAAGCGATGAAAAACCCAAAAAGTTTAAACATTTCGTTTTATAATGAGATAATGTTTGATTCTCATGAGGTATCAGTCCAATATTTCTCAACGTGTTTATGAGAGTTGATGATATTTTTTTGTACGTCAGAACATCATTCTTTAGTTCCATTATAAATAATTTCTATACATATATACACATATGTATACGTTTATAGGATAATTAAAAAAACATTTTTCTTTATTTACATATATTATGAACGAATATTGAAGGAGGTATAAAAATTTTATAATACATAAACATTTAAGTATATAAAATCAGTGCTACAATCTCATCTCAACCATAATTAATTTACATAATAAAAATATTATATTGTTATTAGAAGATTATTATTATTATCTTGGTGATTATTGAAAACACATTATTAATGCAAAAATACATTCAGTAAGTTTATTTATACAATTTTAAGATACACATTAAGTAATATTCAGCTATTTTTAAAGCAGATTTATTAAGCAGTAATTCTTAAATAATTAGATTTTTCAAAATTTGTAGAATAATATATGCTATTAAGTACCTGAAATTATTACTATTAATAAAAGAATAGGGATGAATACTTATTGGACTATTATCGAGAGAGTGAAATATTTTGCATAATTAATTTTTTATTTTTAATTTCATAATTTATTATATTAAGACATTCTTAATAATAATAATAAAAATAATGAAAATTAAACTTATGTGCTTTAAATCTAACAATAAACGTAAGTTAATCATTAAAAATTATAAGAATATACTATTTGAATAATTTACCAACTACTCAGTAGGTATGTATTTATAAAAATTTCTATGTGTACAAATCGAGTGGTTTATGAAAGTTTTTATTTTACAGTATTTTCGACCCATACAATTGACGAAGTGGGATTGTAATAGTAAGTTTTGTAAAATGAATAAGAAAATCAAGGACAAATTATTTAAATTTTCAACGAATGTAAAGACTTTTAATTACTGTAAATTATATTTTTAATTACTATAATTATAAGTAATGTAATGATTTTCATTATTGTAAACTATAAGTAGGTTTTTCTTGAATCAATGCTTTATCAGTAGGTATATGACGAGTAACACTTTTATAATTTAAAATACTAATTTTATATTCGTTTTTACTGAATTTTATTGATACACCTTTTTACTGAGTTTTACTTTGCAATTTATTTTAATTTCGGTAATTTATATAAATAATTGTTTTTAGAAAGTTTTTTCCTTTTCTTTAGAAAATAGAAAAATTATTGTAATCTTTTTATAATTTTTTTTTTAATACAAATATAATTTAAATATTATTGTAATATGAGTAGTTGTTTAAAGAATTCTTTATTCATAAATTTATATTCTATGGTATAAAAATGTACTGATTAATAACAAAAAATCTTCAATAAATCTAATCGAAATTTAACATCCTTTTTTTTAAAAAAATTTATTCGATGTAGTACAGTAATTTCCGTAATATAAGCTTTAAGGAAATAAATTTATGATTCAAAACCGTAATCAATTTTTATCTCCTTAACGTATTTTTAATTATTATTCAAATAAAACGTAACTATTAATTTTAATCAAGCCAATTTTAATAGTAGTAAAATAATAAAGTCGAAGTCTTTTTAAGACAAATTTGAGTCAATAACTGCCCATTGAAACAAGTGTTTGTTTCAAATAAAATTGTTTGTAGGTGCCACGGGTATATATTAAAGGAATGATATTTTATTGCTATGAGATACTTACTTGTAAATCGAGGATTTAGAGAATGAGAAAGAGAGAGACAGAGAGAGACAGAGCGAGAGAGCGAGAGAGAAATAACAATTATAGGGATAAGATTGTAAAAAAGAAAAATAATTTTTATGCATTCTGGAAGAAATACTTCGCCAGTTTACATTAACCCTTCATTCATCATTTTTATTTTAAAGTATCAAAAAATTTCCTTTTTCTATTACCTGACCCTCTCATTTTATATTCATTATAATTTATTAAAAATTATCGTTTTTCTGTGATAATTAATAATACACGAATATTGTGTGGATTATAAAATTAGGAATTATTTTGTATATGGGCTAAAATAATAAATTAATCGATATAAACATCGAAGTTCAATTACAAAGAAATATTGCAATATACGAGTGTAGGACCCATTATGAAAATTGGGGAGAAATCTGGAAAAGAGGAATCATTGTCGTCGTTTATTCTCCATGGATTACACATCTCCAGATAAAATAATTTTAATAAATATTGTAATCTTAGATTTTATTGATTTTATTAATTTATTATTTTTATGTTTAACAAATCAATACATATTTTTTATTAGTTTTATTTTTTATATTCAAATAATAAACTTCCTAGATAAGATTTATTTATATTCTCTTTCCAATTATGTTTCACGTTTTTAAGTAAATAAAATTGTATTATTTTTTGAATTTTCGAAATAGCATAAATACAGAAAAGGCATTTTTAGTCATCTAAAACAAATACAATAAGGTTAATATATTTTAATCAAATGATATTTTTATATGTATCTTATATAATTTGATGTACCCACTTTTGCAAAACATTGAAATGAAAGTTTGAAGAAACCTCCAGGCATTACTTGCACTGATTTTTGGGCTCTAATCATAGTAAAATATAAAGCGTATTTCACAGATTTAAGATGATAATATTTTCCAAAAATTGCAGCACATGCATTATCTGCAATAGCTTCACTCTAATAATGCCATAAATATATTAAACCATTGAAAACTAAAAACAGATTTTAATTCAAGTACTATAGCAATTTTTCATTTTAATTATAAAACAGGCCATTATTTCCATTTTCATCATAATTAAATTTTTTTACTCTGGGCAGAATTAAAATATTTAGTAAATATTCTTTTGAATAATTTTTTATAATTGCGCTAAATATGAGTTTATATTTTATGATATCCATAAACCCTTATTGAGATTATGATTCTGTGTATATGTATGTATTTTAAAAAAATCAAAAAACGATCATAAAAAATTCGACTTTCTTAATATGAATGCTTATAAACATTATTTCATACATGATATTTTTCGTTTATAAAAATAAGGTATAGCAATTATAAATTTAAATATTCCTTATTCCAAAACCGCATTATTAATTCATATGCAGTGGCACTGACTACATTTGCCATCTTATGTTATAAATAATATAAATAATAGTATTATCTAATATTACCTTTTACAAAACACATTATTTTATACAAAAAATACTAATAAAATAAATCTACAAATACTAGAGTCGTAAAGAAAGTATTGTAAACTGTATTCATGATTAAGAAATAAATGCGTTTAATTTTAATTATGATTAAATGTTTTTTTAAAGAGTATATTATGTAACACCGCGAAATTCAACTTAAATGAAATTTGCCGAGCGGCTTTACAATTTTTATAAATATTATTTTCACTGATTCCGCACAACACTACTTAATTAATTGGATAATTTATCGAACGATTTATCACTACACGATAATTTAATTTTTATTTTATTCTTCAGGACGAATTCCGTTGCTAAAATTTTTGCCGTCGGGCCGACAAATCCGCGTGGTCTACACTACTTAACACCTTGTTAATTTGTTAAATATAATTTACAATATAAATAATTACAGAAAATATAATATAGATATATAAATATATACGTTAAATTCTATTATAATGATAATGGAATAATCTTACCCAAATCCAATTTAAAAAGTTTATAATAAAATGAATTACGAAATTTTATATATGTATAAAATTGGCCGCTGGTCTCTTAATTTCCACGCGCTTCCATTTGAATAATTTCGTGATTAATTGAAATATTACATCGACTCCTCTCGACTTTCTTTCTCTTTCTCTCCAATGGGAAAAATCGCCAATATTCCAATTAATTATTACAGGCACAATTACTTACTTTGCAGATGCACAAGAATACACTTAACACGCAAAAGAAATTTTTATGTTGATTACACAAATATAATAATCTACTCTGTATTACACAAAGGCAATAATATAACTGTAAAATGGCTTTCCTTTCTTTTCGAAAGGAAGCCAAATTTCCAAACACACACTACTATACATTTTTAAAATTTTGTATAATTACACCTGAGCTTTGGTGTGTAACCCTTTCACTGATTGGTTACACCCCGTCAAGCTCCCCCCTGGTCCTGTGTTTATACGTATATTCTCAAACTACATACTATCTATCTCTCTTTCATTCTAACTCACACTACGGGGATAGAGAGCGCTTCGATAAGAAAAGACTTCTGGTCAACCTCAAAATGCCGGCTCGTGACAGTTTGTAAACATCTACAAAAGTCGTTTCCCAATCTCAACTATTTCTCCAATATAGAACCCTTTATCACAATTATCAATTATCAATCGTAATTATTAACACGGTAATCTCAAATAAAGCCTATTTATTATACAAGAAATGTTACTGAATATTTTGTAATTTATACACCATTTATTTATAAGATAAAAATTGTGTGCATGATCATACAAAAATATAAGATTATGAATATAAGATACATAAATGTAATAAGTTGTAATTCGTGATTATTATTCTTTTATTCATGAAAAATGGTGTTCATACAAAAAGGTTATAATTATTACATGTCAAGTAAGAATATACACAAGCAAATCAGATAAAATATACTATTCCGAATCAGTGGACAAAAATTGTTACTACAACTATATTTTTAATTATATTCCATATTTTTAGGTGAGTTAATAAATTCTATGAACTTTTTAATTGACGGAATAACATGAATGCAGAAAAGGAAGTTTTAGTCAGCTGAAACAAATAGAATGAAATTAATATATTTGAATCAGATAATAATAGTATATATATATCTACAGATATATAATATTATATTTTTGTTTATTATGTCTGTAACTGATCTATATATAAATATATATATAATTTTCAATTAAAGGTCATTTAAACGTAACTCTGATTTGATTCATTTTAGTTTATTGCTATATGTAGTGTGCAGTATACATAGTGTAAATATTAAGAATATAGTAAAAATGAATAATATTAATGCGTATATTTTCTGTTTTATTTATTTTGAATAATATTGCTATAAGGAAAAATTAGAACATGTATGATTAATAAGTTATAATAGCGTGATGAATCGCGTAAAATTCGGAGATTGAAATTAGTAAGTTTTTTGAACAATTTGTGAGTCCATTGAGATTTTGCAAAGAAAACTGATATGTTTGGATGTCGTGCGATTTGTGTCGGTGGGTTTACAACAGGTGAACTAGCCAGTTGTAATCCAAACGCCATACAAGGAGGTATTGCGTCATTGTTTAAACAATACAAAAACATCGGAAAAAGATATTGTTTTGTTGGTGAAAGTCGAACGTTAAGAGATTACACAAATCATAAGTCTAATGGCGGTTTTCTATAAGTTGATTAGTTTCATATTATAATGTAATAGTGTATTAAATTGTAAAATTATATGTGAAATATATTGATTCTGCATATGTATAAGAATAAGTCGATTATTGTAAAATACCAGATGGATTTTTCCTTTAGTACCCAGCATAAGCTTTTTAATGCTTTAGCGCTTACAAAAGTATTACGTTAAAACGTATTTAGTTTTGTGGTTCATAGATTAAGCGAATTATAAAATAATGACTGATTGATTAACATTTTATGAGGTGAAAAGGATGATTCAACTTGGAAGAGTAATTTCTGAAATTGTCAAGACATTCTGATATCAACGGTTTTCCGAGGACGATCTTCTCAGACTTTCACGTCGCGTACGAAAGTTATTTTGTATTTTAACAATTTAATAAATTGTCTGGGAAGTAACATTTTTAAATTATTTGTATTATGTTATTTATTACATTTTTTATTTATTTATCAAATATTATTTTCAATGATATATATATATATATATATATAGGATCGCAGACAACATACTGTCTGAAACAATGTCTGTATATACCTGGGCAAAACATTCAAATGAAAGTTTGACGATACCTCCAGCCGTTATTTGCACTGGTTTTTGGGCTCTCATCATTATAAAATATAAAGCATATTTTGCAGATTTATTATCATAACAATTTCCCATAATTGCACCATATGCTGCTTGCACAATGGCTTCACTCTAATAATAAGAACATTATATTTAGTTTCTAAAAGTAACAACAATATTTAATAAAAACTTTATCGCAATTACTTCAATTTGCAAATATTGACAAACACCTTGGCTAGAGATTAGTGCAACATATACTCCAAATAAAAGCAAAAGATATTTATTTACCACAGTATCTTCCTGTATGAAAATTGTATATTAATATTATGATTTAGTAGTGCATTATTACTGAATATATTTATAATCACCTCAATCAATTTAAGACCAATAATTGACATATTATAAATACCCGTTGCTGTTAACCAGAAATAAATTGGTCCAACGAATTCATTAAGCACGTCGCAATAACTAGAGATAAATATTTGAAATATTTTCTTTACCGCTTATTTTAATTTATAAATTACATACGTTAATAGATTTTGATGGAAAAATACTATATTTTTTACATATTTGTGTATATCTATGTTACAATCATTTACGACATTGTCTCTCATATTCACGTTGTGGTTTGTTTCTAATTGATTTAGTGAAAGAAGTTTTTCTCTTAAAACTCTGAAATAGGCACATCCCATCATAAAGAAATAGATTGTCAATAATTCTACAGTGACACCCACGTATGTAGAAAATGCGACTGCTGTACATTGTATAATAAATAGAAAAGCATATGATAGATCATCTTTGGGTTCGTAAAAAAATCTATAATAAATATTTTTCAAATATATATAATTATATCTTATTAAAATAGTATGTTAATAGCTCCTATTATATATGAAAAAAAAATTAACTTGCTGTACGATTGTGAGTAAATTGAAATCGGTATCATTAATTATAATATTTAATTCATAATAATTACTTATGCTTGTGAATTTTACAAACTTGTAAGCGACGGATTTTTGGGTGCATTCGCTTGATAAAAATCACCGCAATATAAGTGAAAGTTCGACAGCTACACATGGAATGACGGCAAGACAGCCCCGACGGGCGAGGAAGGATGCGCTGCAACGCGGGGAACAAGGAGAACTCACCAAGAGCTCATAGACGACGGGTTTAGGTAAAGATTATTGGAAATAAATAGCAGCTTTTAACCAGATATTTTGTGTTTTAAGTTATTTGGCGAGATTACCTCACCCTCACGCGTGTATTTTGCCCTCGGGAGTGCATTTTGTATGTGTTTCTTACAAAATGAAATTAATTTTTATATAATATAATATATAGTCTACTCCCAAAAAATATATATTTGTACATATTACTCGTATTCATGTTTATATAAGAAAATAATAATAACAATACATCCCGTAACATTCAAAAGAAGATAAGTGGAAAATATGTTTCTAATCAATAAAAGTATTCTGACAGCAATTACTCTTCCATCGTATTTTACAAGTGCGTTTCAGGTTGCTTGAGTTGTTTATATAGATAGCCGAATTTGCATCTCTGAGTCTATGATAAAAACAAGAATTTCACAATAATTTTTATTGGCAACTTTACATAACTGTTTACGATAGAATTATGCCAATTTGCATTTTTAACACCGGTAAAATTAGTGATAATAACTAGTGGAGAGTGAAGCTCAAATAGTAGCTTGAGGTACAAAACTGTTGGTAAAAATCCCATCATACTAATAGTATGTTCCCTTATACCTTGGTATTCCTTGTAATGCATGTACACGCTATGGGTGGTGCATTAGGGAGTCATCGTCAACTGGAGTACGAGGATGAAGTTTGATTCTGGTGGGACGTCGAACGATTCAGGGTCAACGGAAACAGTAAGTCATCATATCCTGGTGTCCAAAGAAACTGCATTTGCTAATGCGATCGAGTTAAAAATACCGTGTTGTCTAGATGCGATGAGAAAGTCCTCGTACACCTTAGGTAAATAATGAGAATCGAGGCGTATCATTAAACACTTTAAAAGTAAAGGCTTTTTTCTTTGGTCGACTTGACGAACATTTTTTCAGTCAGAACTCGCAAGATAAATTTCAATTCAATTTTTCTAAAAATGAGTGGATTGCAAGCAATGAAGCAAAACTTCAGCAAAATAGTAAAATGAAAAAAACAACTATTGTGATCCTCTGCTTCTTTTCTGCCTGATTGTCATCTTCAACAAAAACATTGTCATATCTCCTATACTATACGTACCCTTTTTATCTTTGTTAATCAGTCACTAACCTATTTAGTATTAAATTCTGAATATTGTACATAAAATTTTAATCATATCTCCAATTGCAAACAATATATTGGAATAGTATAGGGATGATATTTATACAACCATTATGTTGCAATTGTAATTAATGAAACCTTTTCAATGATTCTAAACCTAATCGACTAAGATGGAATTGCGTGTGTTTGGGTTTCATAGAGTATTATAGTTCTGGTTAGGCTCATGCAGGATTTAAGGTAATTTGTGAATACTGGATTTTATGTACTTGTTATGTATACGAATGAAAAATGTAATGATGGAATTGAGTATCTTATAGAGTAACATATACTAACGCAAAAGGAAAACTTCGATGTGTAGTGCCGCTTTTTGACAATGCCATTCGAATTACACAATCTCCTACGTATGCAAAGCAAACGCTATACAAAAGTACAACAAAAAATATTCTGTAATAAGTTGCCTTCTTTTGAAATCCTTTAATAATGTGGAAATGTTCTGGTTTTACTAACAACCAAAGGTTGTGACACATTTCTAAAAGTTTTCTAACATCATCACGTCTTCCAACTGCTAATGTATATCGCCCGTATGTATTCAAAACAGTCAAGGTTTCACTAATTAATATGAAGTCGTTATTCTAAAATTAAAAATTTATTATTAAAATGATATATTAAAAATTAATCATTAAGCTATGAACAATTCAGAAAAAAAAACCGAAAGTAAAAACAATTATGCTGTGTTTTTTACGAAATATCGTTTCAAATAATTCTAAAGTATACATATGTTTTATTTTTTTTCCTTTGTACATTAAAAAGTAATATATTAAACAATCTAATAAACAAAATCTATATAATTGTGTTACAACCTCAAGTATAAAAAGTAAATAAGAATGTAAATTGGCATTTTAATATATAATGTAGGAAAGGAATATCAATTTATCAAATAAAAAAATCAAATATATTTTATTCATAAATAATAATATAATGTGCAAAAAATAGTTAAGTTATCAGAATAAAATTAAGTACCTTATGTAACATATTTTGGAAAATTGTTATTCCCCATGAAAAAGTTATGTATGTAAGACTAAAGAATGCCATAATGGTTAAACATTTCGATTTATAATTAGATAATGACTCATTCTCATAAGGGACCAGTCCTGAATATCTCATAAATATCAGATATGGTGCTATTAATTCCTTGTAAGTCAATATTTCCTTCTTTGATTTCATTTTTAATACATCCACAAGTAAATCTCTAAACAGTGCGTTATCAAATAAGCTAATTACTTATGCATATTTATAAAAATTAGCAGAAAATTACATAAAAATATTTTAGAATATATTAAAATTTCAGTAAAGAACAACAACGCTCAAATCTGTATTATTGCATAAATAATTTATATAATAATCATATCGTTTTCTATTAAACACGGAATATATGGGCATTAGGTGTACGTTGTATAAATTAGATTTAAATTAAATTATTTCATGTATTTGAATATTTTCTGGTAAAAACATTGTTAAAAGAAGAACACATTCAGAAGTGTTCTATACGATTTTAGGACATATGTGGATTTGTATTTGAATGTAAATATATGAAGTATAATTATAATAATAGTTATTATTTTATAATTGAATCTGAAAAGAACAATCATATTTTGTACGAATCATATTTTATTATTTTTTCTTAATTATATGTAATAATACAAGTGTTTGGTTGATTTCGTTTACTATTTTCGAGCTACAAATATATTTGATATTAATTCTTTGATTATTATTTCATTATATTTTATATTTTCACACTTTTAATTCTTTTAAGTATTTAGATATGATGAAAGTGCAAAATGACGGCCAATTCATACGCAAATTCAATGTATAATCATATCAATATTTGTCAAAAAGTATGGGTATAGATAATTGTTCATCAAATTACATAACGACTAGTAATTTAGATTCATTTATAAAGAATCATATTATTAAAATTATTGTCATTTATGTTTACATGATTATTTTACATATAAAATTAATCATTTATATTCATACAGTATCTGTGATATCTTATGTATTCATAGTAAAAAACACTTTTACGGTAATTCAGCAATATTTATATTAAATAGCGATGATGCTAAAGGAAATATTTATGATAAATGATCGCCTGTATTTTCAATTTAAATATAAATATAAAATATTGTTTGGAATTTTTAGATTTAAAGTAGGCTTTACTAATGGAGTAAATCACTTATTGGTTTATTTAAATAACACTAAAAAAAACTGAATGCTTGTAAAATCGTTTATTTCATTATTAAATCTCCTAGCTGAACCAACTGGTTGTAGAAATCGGATAGTAATGTCAACTCTTTCAATTGAATCAGCAACCCAAAGTCAAATTATCTGAATTTTTAATCAGTGTAAAGGCTAATTAATTTAACTTCTATATATTATACGTTTTTATTTCAAAATCAATAAATTATTATGTCTTTGAATAATGGGTAGTCATTTGACTCATAATTAAAATATATTTATTATACTTTATATTTTTTTAATTTTTATCAGAGGATAAGTTTTTATGTACATATTCAGATATAATAGTATATTTTTGTATATTATGTCTGCAACTGATACATATATGAGGCTTGATCAATAAGGAGAACCAACAAATCATTTATAACTGAATAAAAATAAACACAAATTTTTTCAATGATACATATTAACCATAATAATTATATTTCAAATAATACCGAATAATATTCTAATACTCTTTGAAATTTTTAAGGGAATTGCATACAATGTGTTCAAATTCTTTTTTTCTATTCTTCTAATTTAGTGTGGGAAAAATTTTTAATTTATATGATGGATTACATAAATTTCGATAATTTAGATCTTAATATCAAAATAATATTGTCTTTTCATTGTATTTAATATTAAAATTTTAATGATCTTTAATTTGTACATATGAATTGTAATAAACCTTATAAAACATAATAAATTTAATAAGAGAATATTTTTTATAAATGTTTTTCTTCTATTGATGATTTTTTTTTATTACTTTATTTTTATAATTCTAATCAAAATAATAGAGCATTTTTTACAACAAAATTCATATGTGTTTCTGATAATATCCTAATATTTCTCTACAATCAAAGTAATATATGTATATTTTTTAGTAAATTCAATTTCTACATGTTTCTTTAAAATTGTCATTTTTTATTTGTTTTAATCCTTAAATTTCACCTTGACATATTAGTTAGTTGATCTCAGATAACAAGAATTATAGATAATTCAACGTACAGTTTAACGAACTATTTATTAAAGAAATAATTATTTAAGCTAGCTCTAAATGATGAAGACCACAAAAGATATGAAGAGTATGAGTTTTGTTTCCTCTTATCGTTTAATAACGTTTATGACGTTTACATTTAGTTGGTTTATATGCCCTGTAAAAGCATTTAAATTTTCAGTTAAGCTAATGAAGGAATCAAGATGCATCATTTAAAGAGTCTTTCAATAGGGGTTGTTAGGGACGGAATCGGACAATAGATGTACGTCTTGGATGCGGGGACGCCTGCAAATTGATGAAACATTAAAAAGGGCCTATAAAATGCGCAGTTTTTTATGTGCGTTAGCCGTGTGTATGTGTAGAGCGAAGTGGCTCATTGGACGTACGTAAAGCTCCGCCGTTGTGTGAATTGGGAAGGGTTGCGTTTTAGGATGTGTACATATGCATAGGAATGTGTGTGTGTGTTCGTAAAGATATACTCGTGGACGTCTCCATCTTCTCTCTCTTCCTCGCGAGCATGACTCGGCCGAGCCCTACAATCTCACAATCTCTCTCTCTCTCTCTCTCTCATTCGCGTTGCATGACCCGTTAACTTTTCTCTTTCTTTATATAATTTCTGGAGACGAAGACGTACCGTCATTTTTACATTTCAATATTGTGTTAATTCATGAGGATGTGCGTTTAGATTGTTTCGGCTTTTTCTCCCGCCGGCAATCCGGGAGTTTTTTATGCCTAGGGAAATGTTCGAAGTGTGAATGTATGCGGACGCGGGGTCGGAAAATATGTTCGATCGGAAATTCGAGACGTCGTAATGGTTGAAACAATAAGATCAACCGCCCATTTATTCGGAGAAATAATAGATGAAAATCGAATCGAGAGGGGCAGGGCCAAGTTCGGCAGCTTAATTACGCGCGAGAAATTATTGTAAAGTCAGATGCTCTGACACCGGGGCAATATGCGATAGTGCAATTGTGAAATATTCTGATCTGATTGGTGAATAAAGTGTTTGTTTGTGGCTTGCCGAAAACAAGTGCCTTTTCTTCAAATATTCAACCAAAATCATCCAATCCTCCATTCCAAAATTAACAGGGGTAATGTAATTGTCAAAAAGTTGTTTTCCGATAAAATTTATTTTCTTTATTATACAGGTAAATGTAATAATAGTTTTTAATTTATATATAATTCAATGATTATTTATACAACTAGTTTTATTACAGAATCTGGTGAATAAAAAAAATTACATTTATTGAATTAAATCAATTCGTTAACCATATTCTGTTTTTCGTAACAATGCTGTATCTTTTTTTTTTAATCTTTAAAATAGATATTTGTAGTTATTTCCGGATTAAAAAAAGTGATATATATATAAATAATTTATTGGAGTAATATACTAATCTAAACTAATTATTATGCGATAGTGTTCTAAACTATAATTTTAATGTATTATCCACCAATTTAAATAAGTAAATGAAATTGCATTACTTTTTAAAATTACGAAATAGCATAAATACAGAAAAGGCATTTTTAGTCATCTAAAACAAATACAATAAGGTTAATATATTTTAATCAAATGATATTTTTTTATGTATCTTATATAATTTGATGTACCCACTTTTGCAAAACATTGAAATGAAAGTTTAAAGAATCCACCTGCTACTATTTGCACTGGTTTTCTTGCTCTAATCATTATAAAATATAAGACATATTTCACAGATTTAAGATGATAATATTTTCCAAAAATTGCGGCATATGCATTATTTACAATAGCTTCACTCTAATAATGCAACGAATACAGTAAATCAATGAAAAATAAAAATACTATTTAATACAAGTATTAAAATAATTACTTCCGTGTATAAATATTGGGAACACCATTGACAGAAAAAAATTCCAAAATAAAGCCCTGTTAATACAATGATACTTATAGTTTGTTGAGTCGCTTCCTATATTAAAACTTTTTATTATTACTAAGTTACAATAAATACTGATGACGTAAAATATTTTTAATCACCTCAAGTAAAGCAAGAGCAAGAAAAGACGAGGTGTAAACTGAGGTTACTATTGAACAAAAAAAAATTGGCCCCATAAATTTATTAATTTCATCACAATATCTACAAAGAAGAATTTAAAGTATTTCCAATACCGAATATTTTAGTTTAAAAATGACTTACGCCAATATATTTTGATGATAAAGTACCAAATTTTTAAAATCGATATCTATGTATAATTTCAAATCAATTTCATCATAGTCTCTCATATTCAATTTATCATTTGTTTCTAGTTGACTAATTGAGACAAGTTTTTCTGTTATAACTCTAAAGTAGCCACATCCCATCATTAATAAATACAATCCAAGATTTTCGAATATCAAATAGATGTATAGAGTGTGTGCACAGCATACACACTGTATTATAAATATAATAGTAAACGCTGTATCATCTTGGATATCTCTATAAAATCTATATTAAATATTTTTTAAACATGAATTTTTAAACAATAACTTGTAACTTAGGTATGTTAATATATTAAAAAATTACATAATTTATTCATAGAGTGTCAGAGATGAATAGGGAGATTGTTGATGAGCATAGGAACAATTCTTCCATATTTTTACTGTTAACACTATCGGTTGTCTTCGTGGAGCAATTGATGGGTACCAAAATTCACACCTGTGGGACGAAATGGAAAAAAAATCAAATTTGTATTAATTGTATACATATTGTTCCACAACTGAAAATTTTGGTACTTCTCAATTGTCCCATTGCTACATCATTACTCCAACTTATTAACATAATTTACCTTGAAGCTGTCAAGGAAAGCATTTTACTTCAATCTATATTCTACTTAGTTCATTTACAAGAATGATTTTATTTTGTAAATTATTCGCGAAAACCAAAGATTAATATTGATATCAGCAATCTCTCTGTTCGTTAATCATACAGTGCGGTTGTTGAAAATTACAAATCTGTATCATTAATTCCCTAGGAATACTTTAATTTGTGAATTTTATAAGCTTATATAAGTTTGAAAATAATTATAAATATGTAAATTTAATAACAAAATAATAAAAAAAGTATTTATATATGTATATGCAATTTAATATAAAATATACAAGTAACTGTATAAAACTTAAAAATCAAATAAAAAATGAGTATTTAAAATACAATTATTTTTTCATATTTTTGGAATACAAAAATAATTATGACTTAAACAAAAATTTTTCGGCAACTAACAAGAAAGTGTACATAATTTTGAAATGCCTAAACTTTTTAATCAGGCATATTCAAATATATGTCTGTATAAATAAATACAACAGACTAAAAATTTGTATTCTCTCAAAAGTATATATCGGATAAGGGAGTCGTAAATGTTTGGAAAAAGATAGAAATTTAAAAATGATCATATCTCCTACGACAATTCAAATACTAGTGTTAGTAATTCAAATTCAAGTAGAGTAGTTGATTGATAAACTACTTTGTTTGACTGATAAACTATTTGGTTTGAGAAAATTAAAAAATATTAACTTATCGTTAAACATATACAATAATTTACGTAATATAATATTATTAATTGTAGACACAATGTATGAAATAACGTATACTAACGAAAAAGGTAAATTTCGTTGTCCAGTGAAATTTTTTGATGATATTAGAAGTTTACTAATTATAAAATCATATTGACTAATTACTAAGTAACTAATAAAAATTGAAATGAGATTAGCCATATAAATACATCTAAAATAATAGGCTTTCCTTTCAAATATCCTAACAATGTGAGTGTCTTCCGGTTTTACAAGTAACCAAAGTTTTTCACACATTGTTAAAATTTTCATTAGATTCTCACGTCTTGTAGATGCTAATGTATATCGCAATAATATATTTATACATGCCATGAATTCACTATATTTTATGACGTCAAAAGTCTAGAATTAATAAACTTATTATTAAATTAATAATATATTAATATATTGATCATTTTGCATATCTGTGCCTGTAAACATTTGGGTATAACTAATAAAATATATAAATTCACAAAAAAATTATTTAAAATCACCATTTTAACTTTTACAGTAATATATAATATAGACAAAAAGAAATAATTTAGCAAAAAAAAGCAGGTAATTAAATTATATGCAGAAATCGCATTATACTGAAGCTCAAATACTTAAACCTGAAAAAATATTATACCTTAGATTGTATCATTTGTAACATGACTAAACTCCATGACGTCGATAGGAGAATAAGCGATGAAAAACCCAAAATGTTTAAACATTTCGTTTTATAATGAGATAATGTTTGATTCTCATGAGGTATCAGTCCAATATTTCTCAACGTGTTTATGAGAGTTGATGATATTTTTTTGTACGTCAGAACATCATTCTTTAGTTCCATTATAAATAATTTCTATACATATATACACATATGTATACGTTTATAGGATAATTAAAAAAACATTTTTCTTTATTTACATATATTATGAACGAATATTGAAGGAGGTATAAAAATTTTATAATACATAAACATTTAAGTATATAAAATCAGTGCTACAATCTCATCTCAACCATAATTAATTTACATAATAAAAATATTATATTGTTATTAGAAGATTATTATTATTATCTTGGTGATTATTGAAAACACATTATTAATGCAAAAATACATTCAGTAAGTTTATTTATACAATTTTAAGATACACATTAAGTAATATTCAGCTATTTTTAAAGCAGATTTATTAAGCAGTAATTCTTAAATAATTAGATTTTTCAAAATTTGTAGAATAATATATGCTATTAAGTACCTGAAATTATTACTATTAATAAAAGAATAGGGATGAATACTTATTGGACTATTATCGAGAGAGTGAAATATTTTGCATAATTAATTTTTTATTTTTAATTTCATAATTTATTATATTAAGACATTCTTAATAATAATAATAAAAATAATGAAAATTAAACTTATGTGCTTTAAATCTAACAATAAACGTAAGTTAATCATTAAAAATTATAAGAATATACTATTTGAATAATTTACCAACTACTCAGTAGGTATGTATTTATAAAAATTTCTATGTGTACAAATCGAGTGGTTTATGAAAGTTTTTATTTTACAGTATTTTCGACCCATACAATTGACGAAGTGGGATTGTAATAGTAAGTTTTGTAAAATGAATAAGAAAATCAAGGACAAATTATTTAAATTTTCAACGAATGTAAAGACTTTTAATTACTGTAAATTATATTTTTAATTACTATAATTATAAGTAATGTAATGATTTTCATTATTGTAAACTATAAGTAGGTTTTTCTTGAATCAATGCTTTATCAGTAGGTATATGACGAGTAACACTTTTATAATTTAAAATACTAATTTTATATTCGTTTTTACTGAATTTTATTGATACACCTTTTTACTGAGTTTTACTTTGCAATTTATTTTAATTTCGGTAATTTATATAAATAATTGTTTTTAGAAAGTTTTTTCCTTTTCTTTAGAAAATAGAAAAATTATTGTAATCTTTTTATAATTTTTTTTTTAATACAAATATAATTTAAATATTATTGTAATATGAGTAGTTGTTTAAAGAATTCTTTATTCATAAATTTATATTCTATGGTATAAAAATGTACTGATTAATAACAAAAAATCTTCAATAAATCTAATCGAAATTTAACATCCTTTTTTTTAAAAAAATTTATTCGATGTAGTACAGTAATTTCCGTAATATAAGCTTTAAGGAAATAAATTTATGATTCAAAACCGTAATCAATTTTTATCTCCTTAACGTATTTTTAATTATTATTCAAATAAAACGTAACTATTAATTTTAATCAAGCCAATTTTAATAGTAGTAAAATAATAAAGTCGAAGTCTTTTTAAGACAAATTTGAGTCAATAACTGCCCATTGAAACAAGTGTTTGTTTCAAATAAAATTGTTTGTAGGTGCCACGGGTATATATTAAAGGAATGATATTTTATTGCTATGAGATACTTACTTGTAAATCGAGGATTTAGAGAATGAGAAAGAGAGAGACAGAGAGAGACAGAGCGAGAGAGCGAGAGAGAAATAACAATTATAGGGATAAGATTGTAAAAAAGAAAAATAATTTTTATGCATTCTGGAAGAAATACTTCGCCAGTTTACATTAACCCTTCATTCATCATTTTTATTTTAAAGTATCAAAAAATTTCCTTTTTCTATTACCTGACCCTCTCATTTTATATTCATTATAATTTATTAAAAATTATCGTTTTTCTGTGATAATTAATAATATACGAATATTGTGTGGATTATAAAATTAGGAATTATTTTGTATATGGGCTAAAATAATAAATTAATCGATATAAACATCGAAGTTCAATTACAAAGAAATATTGCAATATACGAGTGTAGGACCCATTATGAAAATTGGGGAGAAATCTGGAAAAGAGGAATCATTGTCGTCGTTTATTCTCCATGGATTACACATCTCCAGATAAAATAATTTTAATAAATATTGTAATCTTAGATTTTATTGATTTTATTAATTTATTATTTTTATGTTTAACAAATTAATACATATTTTTTATTAGTTTAATTTTTTATATTCAAATAATAAACTTCCTAGATAAGATTTATTTATATTCTATTTCCAATTATGTTCTACGTTTTTAAGTAAATAAAATTGTATTATTGTTTGAATTTTCGAAATAGCATAAATACAGAAAAGGCATTTTTAGTCATCTAAAACAAATACAGTAATGTTAATATATTTTAATCAAATGATATTTTTATATGTATCTTATATAATTTGATGTACCCACTTTTGCAAAACATTGAAATGAAAGTTTGAAGAAACCTCCAGGCATTACTTGCACTGGTTTTTGGGCTCTAATCATAGTAAAATATAAGGCATATTTCACAGATCTAAGATGATAATATTTTCCGAAAATTGCTGCATATGCATTATTTGCAATAGCTTCACTCTAATAATGCAACGAATATATTAAACCATTGAAAAATAAAAACTTTTTTTAATACAAGTACTACAGCAATTTTTCATTTTAATTACAAAACGGGCCATTATTTCTATTTTCATCATAATTGGATGTTTTACTCTGGGCAGAAATCAAATATTTAGTAAATATTCTGTTGAATAATTTTTTATAATTTCGCTAAATATGAGTTTATATTTTATTATATCCATACACCCTTATTGAGATTATGATTCTGTGTATGCTTATGTATTTAACAATGTCTAAAAACTATCATAAAAATATAAGTGATATACTGGGAAAAGAAAGGAAAGGACGTCTACATGGAACTGAGAAGAAGAGACAGAGACAGACAACTGCAGGAGAGAAGGAGTAAAATGAGGGAATCTAAATACAATAGGACATACATAGGAATAAAAGAACACGGGCTACCAAGCTACTTAAAGAGGGAAGGCAATCCCGAAGATATAAGAGAAATAGCAAGGATCAGATGTGGAAATATAACCACTGGAAACAAGTACTGGTTAGATCCAGAAGAGTAAATGTCAATTGTGTAGGAAAAAAGGAGATTGGATACACTGGATGACGGACTGTACAGAGACAGCGGACCTATTTGGAAAATTAAGAGGGTCGGAAAATGAAAAGAGAAAAGAGAAAGGGGTAATGGAAATGTGCAGAGGCATATTAAGGGATAGAGAAATACTAAAAGAGGCAAGAGAATTAGAAAAGAGGTTAGAAAAGAGGGAAACACGGAGAAGAAAAGAAGCTATAGAAAAGAATCAGAAGCCACAACAGTGAAAGTGCTAAATAGAAAATATTAAGAGACAATTGCGTGAACAATGTAAATATGTTTATAAGAAAAGTATAAATATAATGTAAATAACGATATATGATGTATAGAGGAAATGTAAAAATGTAAAAACTGTAAAAACGGAAACCCGTCCCTAGGCCTAATGGCTGGAATGTATTATAATAAATAAATAAAATAGTATTATCTAATATTACCTTTTACAAAACACATTATTTTATACAAAAAATACTAATAAAATAAATCTACAAATACTAGAGTCGTACAGAAAGTATTGTAAACTGTATTCATGATTAAGAAATAAATGTGTTTAATTTTAATTATGATTAAATGTTATTTTAAAGAGTATATTATCAATTATCAATCGTAATTATTAACACGGTAATCTCAAATAAAGCCTATTTATTATACAAGAAATGTTACTGAATATTTTGTAATTTATACACCATTTATTTATAAGATAAAAATTGTGTGCATGATCATACAAAAATATAACAGATTATGAATATAAGATACATAAATGTAATAAGTTGTAATTCGTGATTATTATTCTTTTATTCGTGAAAAATGGTGTTTATACAAAAAGGTTATAATTATTACATGTCAAGTAAGAATATACAGAAGCAAATCAGATAAAATATACTATTCCGAATCAGTGGACAAAAATTGTTACTACAACTATATTTTTAATTATATTCCATATTTTTAGGTGAGTTATTAAATTCTATGAACTTTTTAAATGACGGAATAACATGAATGCAGAAAAGGAAGTTTTAGTCAGCTGAAATAAATAGAATGAAATTAATATATTTGAATCAGATAATAATAGTATATATATATCTTCAGATATATAATATTATATTTTTGTTTATTATGTCTGTAACTGATCTATATATAAATATATATATAATTTTAAAATAAAGGTCATTTAAACGTATCTCTGATTTGATTCATTTTAGTTTATTGCTATATGTATTGTGCAGTATATATTGTGTAAATTTTAAGAATATAGTCACAAATGAATTATAAAATTTGATTATTATAGAAATGAGGTTTGAATTACTAATTTGAATCAGACAACTTAGTGGTGATTTTACTTGAATTTAACATTTATTTTTTCTACAAGTATTATAACAAAAACGGCAAGAGTGCAATTCTTTTCGATTTTAAACTGTAGTTGTTGACGGGCTTGCTCTCTAAATCCATCTGCCCTTCCTACTTTCCTTCCAACTGTCCGATGTTGTTTCTCCCCACTTGAATCTACTTATCAAATACATTAATACAAATAATATTCTCGCAGGTAACATACTAAAAATGCCCATCATTTAATCTGCACGTGCAATATAAGTTTCTCGTAATTAATACACCTAGACTAAATACCAATGATTTCAAGTGGTGGGTCTTGTACACGCGCACTGGCCCAAATCTCATGATCCATAACATATTGACATAATTTCATTCATGGAAAACCCGAAACAGGTATCATTAGCCCTCGAAGTTTTGGGAGTTCCCCATCATAAATGCGATCGAACATAAATTATATTAATGCGTATATTTTATGTTTTATTTATTTTGAATAATATTGCTATAAGGAAACATTATAACATGTAAGATAAATAAGTTCATTCGATTTTCTCCGTAGAAAACTGATATATTTGGATGTTGTGCGATTTGTGTCGGTGGGTTTAAAACAGGTCGACGAACAAGTTGTAATTCCGACACAATAGAAGGATGTATTGGGTCATTGTTTAAATAATACAAAAACATCGGAAAAAGATATTGTTCTGCTGGTGAAAGTCGAACGTTAAAAGAATTCACAAATCATAAGTCTAAAGGCGTTTTTCTATAAGTTGATTAGTTTCATATTATAATGTAATAGTGTATTAAATTGTAAAATTATATGTGAAATATATTGATTCTGCATATGTATAAGAATAAGTCGATTATTGTAAAATACCAGATGGATTTTTCCTTTAGTACCCAGCATAAGCTTTTTAATGCTTTAGCGCTTACAAAAGTATTACGTTAAAACGTATTTAGTTTTGTGGTTCATAGATTAAGCGAATTATAAAATAATGACTGATTGATTAACATTTTATGAGGTGAAAAGGATGATTCAACTTGGAAGAGTAATTTCTGAAATTGTCAAGACATTCTGATATCAACGGTTTTCCGAGGACGATCTTCTCAGACTTTCACGTCGCGTACGAAAGTTATTTTGTATTTTAACAATTTAATAAATTGTCTGGGAAGTAACATTTTTAAATTATTTGTATTATGTTATTTATTACATTTTTTATTTATTTATCAAATATTATTTTCAATGATATATATATATATATATATATAGGATCGCAGACAACATACTGTCTGAAACAATGTCTGTATATACCTGGGCAAAACATTCAAATGAAAGTTTGACGATACCTCCAGCCGTTATTTGCACTGGTTTTTGGGCTCTCATCATTATAAAATATAAAGCATATTTTGCAGATTTATTATCATAACAATTTCCCATAATTGCACCATATGCTGCTTGCACAATGGCTTCACTCTAATAATAAGAACATTATATTTAGTTTCTAAAAGTAACAACAATATTTAATAAAAACTTTATCGCAATTACTTCAATTTGCAAATATTGACAAACACCTTGGCTAGAGATTAGTGCAACATATACTCCAAATAAAAGCAAAAGATATTTATTTACCACAGTATCTTCCTGTATGAAAATTGTATATTAATATTATGATTTAGTAGTGCATTATTACTGAATATATTTATAATCACCTCAATCAATTTAAGACCAATAATTGACATATTATAAATACCCGTTACTGTTATCCAGAAATAAATTGGACCAATGAAATCATTAAGCTCGTCGCAAAATCTAGACATAAATATTTGAAATATTTTCAGTACCGCTTATTTTAATTTATAAATTACATACGTTAATAGATTTTGATGGAAAAATACTATATTTTTTACATATTTGTGTATATCTATGTTACAATCATTTACGACATTGTCTCTCATATTCACGTTGTGGTTTGTTTCTAATTGATTTAGTGAAAGAAGTTTTTCTCTTAAAACTCTGAAATAGGCACATCCCATCATAAAGAAATAGATAGTCAATAATTCTACAGTGACACCCACGTATGTAGAAAATGCGACTGCTGTACATTGTGTAATAAATAGAAAAGCATATGATAGATCATCTTTGGGTTCGTAAAAAAATCTATAATAAATATTTTTCAAATATATATAATTATATCTTATTAAAATAGTATTTTAATAGCTCCTATTATATATGAAAAAAAAATTAACTTGCAGTATGATTGTGAGTAAATTGAAATCGCTATCATTAATTATAATGTTTAATTTATAATGATTAGTTGTGTTTGTGAATTTTACAAGTAAAATCAATTTTCATACAATATATAGTCTACTCGCAAAAAATATATATTTATACATATTAGTCGTATCCATGTTTATAACAAAAGAATAATAACACTAAAACCGTAACATGAGATGTGAAGTGGAGAATAAATTTTATAATCAATAAAAGTTTTCTGACTGCTATTATTCATCCATGTTATTTTAAATGGGCTTTTCAGGTTGCTTAAGTTGTTTATGTAGATAACAGAATTTGCATCTCAGTGTCTATTATACAACCAAGTATTTCACAATAATTTTTATTGGCAACTTTACATAACTGTTTGCGATAGAATTATGCCAATTTGCTTTTTTGACACCGGTAAATTTAGTAATAATAACTAGTGGAGAGTGAAGCTCAAATAGTAGCTTGAGGTACAAAACTGTTGGTAAAAATCCCATCATACTAATAGTATGTTCCCTTATACCTTGGTATTCCTTGCAATGCATGTACACGCTATGGGTGGTGCTTTAGGGAGTCATCGTCAACTGGAGTACGAGGATGAAGTTTGATCCTGGTGGGAAGTAGAATAATCCAGGGTTAGCGGAAATAATAAGTCATCATAACCTGGTGTCGAAAGAAACGGCATTTATCAATGCAATCGAGTTAAAAATACCGTGTTTTCGAGATGCGATGAGCAAGTCCTTCGTATACCTTAGGTAGACAATGAGCATCGAGGCGAAAAAAATAAATACTTAAAATGTAACGGCTTTTTCCTTTGGTCGATTTGACAAAGATTTTTTCGATT
Source organism: Eupristina koningsbergeri (assembly GCA_018907245.1). Taxonomy (NCBI): domain Eukaryota; kingdom Metazoa; phylum Arthropoda; class Insecta; order Hymenoptera; family Agaonidae; genus Eupristina; species Eupristina koningsbergeri. The sequence goes on along the minus strand of JACCHV010002890.1, from coordinate 370,549 downwards.
TTTTAGAACTCACAAGATAATTTTTAATTCAATTATTGTAAAAAGGAGCGGAGTGCAAACGTAGTAGGCAAAACTTCAGCAAAAAAATAAAAAAAAACTGCTGTGATCCTCTGCTTCTTTTTTGGCTGATTGTCAGCTTCGACAAAAAAATTTCATGTCTTCTATAGTATACATACCATTTTTATCTTTGTTAATCAGTCACTAGTCTCTTTGTATTAAATTCTAAATATCGTACATAAAATTTTAATCATACCTCCAATTGTAATCAATATATTGAAATAGTATAGAGATAATGTTTATCCAATAATTATGTTGCAATTGTAATTAATGAAACCTTTTTAACTATTCTCACCTAATCGACTAAGATAGGATGGTGAGTGTATAAGTTTTATAGAGTATTATAGTTCTGGTTTGGCTCATACAGGATTTAAAATAATTTGTGAATAGTGGATTTTATGAAGTAGGTATACAAAAGAATGAAACAGGGTAAATTATGGAAATGAGTTTCTTATAGAGTAACATAAACTAACGCAAAAGGAAAAATTCGATGTATAGTCTTTGACAATGCCATGCGAATTAAACATTCTGCTATGTATGAAAATAAAAGGCTAAATAAAAGAACTAAAAAAAATATTCTGTAATAATTAGCCTTCTTTTGAAATCCTTTAATAATGTGAAAATCTTCTGGTTTTACTAACAACCAATGGTCGTGACACATTTCTAAAAGTTTCCTAACATCATCACGTCTTCCAACTGCTATTGTATATCGCCCGACTGTATTCACAGTAGCCAATAATTCACTAATTAGTATAATGTCGTTATTCTAAAATTAAAAATTTATTATTAAAATGATATATTAAAAATTAATCGGTAAGCTATGAACAATTCAATAAAAAATAACCGAAAGTAAAAACAATTATACTGTGTTTTTTATGAAATATCGTTTCAAATAATTTTAAAGTATACTTATGTATTATTTTATTTTCCTTGTATATTAAAAAGTAATTTATTAAACAATTTAATAAACCAAATCAATACAATTTTGTTACAACAAGTATAATAAGCAAATAAAAATGTAAATTGGCATTTTATTATATAATGTAGAAAAGGAATATAAATTTATCAAATATATAAATCAAAAATATTTTATTCATAAATAATAATATAATGTGCAAAAAATAGTTAAGTTATCAGAATAAAATTAAGTACCTTATGTAACATATTTTGGAAAATTGTTATTCCCCATGAAAAAGTTATGTATGTAAGACTAAAGAATGCCATAATGGTTAAACATTTCGATTTATAATTAGATAATGACTCATTCTCATAAGGGACCAGTCCTGAATATCTCATAAATATCAGATATGGTGCTATTAATTCCTTGTAAGTCAATATTTCCTTCTTTGATTTCATTTTTAATACATCCACAAGTAAATCTCTAAACAGTGCGTTATCAAATAAGCTAATTACTTATGCATATTTATAAAAATTAGCAGAAAATTACATAAAAATATTTTAGAATATATTAAAATTTCAGTAAAGAACAACAACGCTCAAATCTGTATTATTGCATAAATAATTTATATAATAATCATATCGTTTTCTATTAAACACGGAATATATGGGCATTAGGTGTACGTTGTATAAATTAGATTTAAATTAAATTATTTCATGTATTTGAATATATTCTGCTAAAAACATTGTTAAAAGAAAAACACATTCAGAAGTGTTCTATATGATTTTAGGACATATGTGGATTTGTATTAGAATATAAATATATGAAGTGTAATTATAATAATAGTTATTATTTTATAATTGAATCTGAAAAGAACAATCATATTTTGTACGAATCATTTTTTATTATGTTTTCCTAATTATATGTAATAATACAAGTGTTTGGCTGATTTTATTTACTATTTTTGAGCTACAAATATATTTGATATTAATTCTTTGATTATTATTTCATTATATTTTATATTTTCACACTTTTAATTCTTTTAAGTATTTAGATATGATGAAAGTGCAAAATGACGGCCAATTCATACGCAAATTCAATGTATAATCATATCAATATTTGTCAAAAAATATGGGTATAGATAATTGTTCATCAAATTATATAACGACTAGTAACGTAGATTCATTTATAAAAAATCATGTGATTAAAATATTTGTCATTTATGTTTACAAGATTACTTTACATATAAAATTAATAATTTATATTCATACAGTACCTGTGTTATCCTATGTATTATTAGTAAAAAACACTTTTACGGTAATTCAGCAATATTTATATTAAATTGCAATGATTATAAAGGAAATATTTATGATAAATGATCGCCTGTATTTTCAATTTAAATATAAATATAAAATATTGTTTGGAATTTGTAGATTTAAAGTAAGCTTTACTAATGGAGTAAATCACTTATTGGTTTATTTAAATAACACTAAAAAAAACTGAATGCTTGTAAAATCGTTTATTTCATTATTAAATCTCCTAGCTGAACCAACTGGTTGTAGAAATTGGATAGTAATGTCAACTCTTTCAATTGAATCAGCAACCCAAAGTCAAATTATCTGAATTTTTAATCAGTGTAAAGGCTAATTAATTTAACTTCTATATATTATACGTTTTTATTTCAAAATCAATAAATTATTATGTCTTTGAATAATGGGTAGTCATTTGACTCATAATTAAAATATATTTATTATACTTTATATTTTTTTAATTTTTATCAGAGGATAAGTTTTTATGTACATATTCAGATATAATAGTATATTTTTTATATTTTGTCTGTAACTGATGTATATATATATATATATATATATATATATATATATATATATATATATATATATGAGGCTTGATTAAAATAAACACAAATTTTTTCAATGATACATATTAACCATAATAATTATATTTCAAATAATAGCGAATAATATTCTAATACTCTTTGAAATCTTGAAGGGAATTGCGTAGAATGTGTTGAAATTCTTTTCATCTATTGTTGTAATTTTGTGTGGGAAAAATATTTATTTTATATGATGGATTACATAAATTTCGATAATTTAGAACTTAAGATCAAAATAATATTGTCTTTTTATTGTATTTGATATTGTTAGGTCCGAAACGAAATTTAAATAAAAAAAAAAAAATAATTTAAAAAAAAAAGAACAGTGCGGAAAATATATATTTTTCCTCCCTTTTAAGCCTACACTTGAGTGCACTAGCTTCTAGGATGGAGGAGCAATCCGGTCAAATTGATTACAAAATAATTTAAACAAAGTGACTTCAAGAAACTCAGATTTGATTTTTATAACCCTTTAACTATTCCCTTGTAAATTAGCGTAGAGGTTTGATTATTAAGAGTGGAAAGGAGAATAATAAGGAATAAACACTTGTTAAGAAAATAATAATGTGTGTATTTGTGACTTACTTTATAATTTGTTTGTGTAAGAACAGGCGACTTCTTCAGGGAGAAAATGCTTGACAGGGTTGCAGGGACCCTGGAGAGTAGTGGCTTCAAAAATTTTCAAAAAACAACTGCCTCGATGCAAGCAATTTCATCCCCTTATATGCATTTTAAATAGTACAGAGTGTATGGGCAAGGTAGGGATTTTAATAGCTTTTCTAGGAAAATTCACAATGGTTTTTCCTATTTTCTTTAATAAAACAAGAGTTAATTATTTAATCAAATTTTCATTTAAATAGTTATCTTGCCCATAACTTTGTTTACAATGATAAATTTTGTCGCATCAAAATATCTTAATTTTTAGTGAGTTAATTAATTAAATACATTTATTTATAATAATTTGAATATTAATGTTAAATTTTACTTGATAATAGTTAAAATTGTTGATGTCTGATAGTTTACAATTTTATTTTTGTCATTATTGTATTTATTAAAGATTTGTTATAAATTTATTGACAAAGAAAATTGTCGAGTGCCAGTTTTGTGTCAGTTTTTATATAAAATATTCAAATTCTTTCAATTAGTTATTGGTGTTTGTATTTTTAACATTTGTTGAATAAGTTAAATTATTTTATATAGTAATTATTAGTGGTTTTATGTTAAAAGTGTGATTTATATGTGTTTTGAAATTTATTCGCACCTTTTTATTTGGTGAAAACTTGAATAATTGTTTGTGGTACATCATGAAAGGGTTTGATGAGTTGTAAGTAGTTTATTTATTAGCCTTTTCTTTGTTTGTATCTATTTCTTTTGTATTATTTGGTGCTAAGGAATTTCCCTTGTTTAGTTTACTTATAGTTTTTTTTTTACATAGTTTTACTTGGTACCTTTCTTCTGGTCAAATTGTGACTTTTCAACTTGGCACTTTTCAGACTCTGCTGCCGTAACAATATTAAAATTTTAATGATTACTAGATTCTTTATATTAAATGTAATAAACCTTATAAAACATAATAAATTTAATGAGGGAATATTTTATATAAATGTTTTTCTTCTATTGATGATTTTTTTTTATTACTTTATTTTTATAATTCTAATCAAAATAATAGAGCATTTTTTACAACAAAATTCATATGTGTTTCTGATAATATCCTAATATTTCTCTACAATCAAAGTAATATATGTATATTTTTTAGTAAATTCAATTTCTACATGTTTCTTTAAAATTGTCATTTTTTATTTGTTTTAATCCTTAAATTTCACCTTGACATATTAGTTAGTTGATCTCAGATAACAAGAATTATAGATAATTCAACGTATAGTTTAACGAACTATTTATTAAAGAAATAATTATTTAAGCTAGCTCTAAATGATGAAGACCACAAAAGATATGAAGAGTATGAGTTTTGTTTCCTCTTATCGTTTAATAACGTTTATGACGTTTACATTTAGTTGGTTTATATGCCCTGTAAAAGCATTTAAATTTTCAGTTAAGCTAATGAAGGAATCAAGATGCATCATTTAAAGAGTCTTTCAATAGGGGTTGTTAGGGACGGAATCGGACAATAGATGTACGTCTTGGATGCGGGGACGCCTGCAAATTGATGAAACATTAAAAAGGGCCTATAAAATGCGCAGTTTTTTATGTGCGTTAGCCGTGTGTATGTGTAGAGCGAAGTGGCTCATTGGACGTACGTAAAGCTCCGCCGTTGTGTGAATTGGGAAGGGTTGCGTTTTAGGATGTGTACATATGCATAGGAATGTGTGTGTGTGTTCGTAAAGATATACTCGTGGACGTCTCCATCTTCTCTCTCTTCCTCGCGAGCATGACTCGGCCGAGCCCTACAATCTCACAATCTCTCTCTCTCTCTCTCTCTCTCATTCGCGTTGCATGACCCGTTAACTTTTCTCTTTCTTTATATAATTTCTGGAGACGAAGACGTACCGTCATTTTTACATTTCAATATTGTGTTAATTCATGAGGATGTGCGTTTAGATTGTTTCGGCTTTTTCTCCCGCCGGCAATCCGGGAGTTTTTTATGCCTAGGGAAATGTTCGAAGTGTGAATGTATGCGGACGCGGGGTCGGAAAATATGTTCGATCGGAAATTCGAGACGTCGTAATGGTTGAAACAATAAGATCAACCGCCCATTTATTCGGAGAAATAATAGATGAAAATCGAATCGAGAGGGGCAGGGCCAAGTTCGGCAGCTTAATTACGCGCGAGAAATTATTGTAAAGTCAGATGCTCTGACACCGGGGCAATATGCGATAGTGCAATTGTGAAATATTCTGATCTGATTGGTGAATAAAGTGTTTGTTTGTGGCTTGCCGAAAACAAGTGCCTTTTCTTCAAATATTCAACCAAAATCATCCAATCCTCCATTCCAAAATTAACAGGGGTAATGTAATTGTCAAAAAGTTGTTTTCCGATAAAATTTATTTTCTTTATTATACAGGTAAATGTAATAATAGTTTTTAATTTATATATAATTCAATGATTATTTATACAACTAGTTTTATTACAGAATCTGGTGAATAAAAAAAATTACATTTATTGAATTAAATCAATTCGTTAACCATATTCTGTTTTTCGTAACAATGCTGTATCTTTTTTTTTTAATCTTTAAAATAGATATTTGTAGTTATTTCCGGATTAAAAAAAGTGATATATATATAAATAATTTAAGGATGTAATATACTAATCTAAACTAATTATTATGCGATAGTGTTCTAAACTAAAATTTTAATTTATTTTCCACAAAATTAAATAAGTAAATGAAATTGCATTACTTTTTAAAATTACGAAATAGCATAAATACAGAAAAGGCATTTTTAGTCATCTAAAACAAATAGAATAAGCTTAATACATTTTAATCAATCAATAGCCTTTTATAAATATTTTATTATTTGACAAATATATATATATATATACGTTTCCAAAAGATGTATATGACAGTTTAAAGAATCCACCTGCCACTATTTGCACTGGTTTTCTTGCTCTAATCATTATAAAATACAAGGCATATATCACAGACCTAAGATGATAATATTTTCCGAAAATTGCTGCATATGCATTATCTGCAATAGTTTCACTCTAATAATGCAACGAATACAATAAATCAATGAAAAATAAAAACACTATTTAATACAAGTATTAAAATAATTACTTCCGTGTATAAATTTTGGGAACACCATTGACAAGAGAAAATTCCAAAATAAAGGCCTGATAATGCAATGATAGTTTTAGTTTGTTGAGTAGCTTCCTATATTAATACTTTTTATTAATACTAAGTTACAAAAAATACTGATGACGTAAAATATTTATAATCACCCCAAGTAAAGCAAGAGCAAGAAAAGACGAGGTGTAAACTGAGGTTACTATTGAACAAAAATAAAGTGGCCCCATAAATGTATTAATTTCATCACAATATCTAGAAAGAAGAATTTAAAATATTTCCAATACCTTATATTTTAGTTTAAAAATGACTTACGCCAATATATTTTCATGAAAAAGTACCAAATTTTTAAAATCGATATCTATGTATAATTTCAAATCAATTTTATCATTGTTTCTCATATTCAATTTATCATTAGTTTCTATTTGATTTATTGAAATAAGTCTTTCTCTCATAACTCTAAAGTAGCCACATCCCATCATTAATAAATACAATCCAAGATTTTCGATTATCAAATAGATGTATAGAAGATGTGCACAGCATACACACTGTGTTATAAATATAATAGTAAACGCTGTATCATCTTGGACATCTCTATAAAATCTATATTAAATATTTTTTAAACATGAATTTTTAAACAATAACTTGTAACTAAGGTATGTTAATGTATTAAAAAATTAAATAATTTATTCATAGAGTGTCAGAGATGAATAGGGAGATTGTTGATGAGTATAGGAACAATTCTACCATATTTTTACTGTTTCCACTATCGGTTGTCTTCGTGTAGCAATTGATGGATACCAAAATTCACACCTGTGGAACGAAATGGAAAAAAAATCAAATTTGTATTAATTGTATACATATTGTTCCACAACTGAAAATTTTGGTACTTCTCAATTGTCCCATTGCTACATCATTACTCCAACTTATTAACATAATTTACCTTGAAGCTGTCAAGGAAAGCATTTTACTTCAATCTATATTCTACTTAGTTCATTTACAAGAATGATTTTATTTTGTAAATTATTCGCGAAAACCAAAGATTAATATTGATATCAGCAATCTCTCTGTTCGTTAATCATACAGTGCGGTTGTTGAAAATTACAAATCTGTATCATTAATTCCCTAGGAATAATTTAATTTGTGAATTTTATAAGCTTATATAAGTTTGAAAATAATTATAAATATGTAAATTTAATAACAAAATAATAATAAAAGTATTTATATATATGTATATATATAAATTAAATAAAAAATGAGTATTTAAAATACAATTATTTTTTCATATTTTTAGAATACAAAAATAATTATTATTTAAACAAAAATTTTTCGGGAACTTACAAGAAAGTGTACATAATTTTGAAATGCCTAAGCTTTTTAATCAGGCATATTCAAATATATGTCTGTATAAAAAAATACAACAGACTAAAAATTTGTATTCTCTCAAAAGTATATATCGGATAAGGGAGTCGTAAATGTTTGGAAAAAGATAGAAATTTAAAAATGATCATATCTCCTACGACAATTCAAATACTAGTGTTAGTAATTCAAATTCAAGTAGAGTAGTTGATTGATAAACTACTTTGTTTGACTGATAAACTATTTGGTTTGAGAAAATTAAAAAATATTAACTTATCGTTAAACATATACAATAATTTACGTAATATAATATTATTAATTGTAGACACAATGTATGAAATAACGTATACTAACGAAAAAGGTAAATTTCGTTGTCCAGTGAAATTTTTTGATGATATTAGAAGTTTACTAATTATAAAATCATATTGACTAATTACTAAGTAACTAATAAAAATTGAAATGAGATTAGCCATATAAATACATCTAAAATAATAGGCTTTCCTTTCAAATATCCTAACAATGTGAGTGTCTTCCGGTTTTACAAGTAACCAAAGTTTTTCACACATTGTTAAAATTTTCATTAGATTCTCACGTCTTGTAGATGCTAATGTATATCGCAATAATATATTTATACATGCCATGAATTCACTATATTTTATGACGTCAAAAGTCTAGAATTAATAAACTTATTATTAAATTAATAATATATTAATATATTGATCATTTTGCATATCTGTGCCTGTAAACATTTGGGTATAACTAATAAAATATATAAATTCACAAAAAAATTATTTAAAATCACCATTTTAACTTTTACAGTAATATATAATATAGACAAAAAGAAATAATTTAGCAAAAAAAAGCAGGTAATTAAATTATATGCAGAAATCGCATTATACTGAAGCTCAAATACTTAAACCTGAAAAAATATTATACCTTAGATTGTATCATTTGTAACATGACTAAACTCCATGACGTCGATAGGAGAATAAGCGATGAAAAACCCAAAATGTTTAAACATTTCGTTTTATAATGAGATAATGTTTGATTCTCATGAGGTATCAGTCCAATATTTCTCAACGTGTTTATGAGAGTTGATGATATTTTTTTGTACGTCAGAACATCATTCTTTAGTTCCATTATAAATAATTTCTATACATATATACACATATGTATACGTTTATAGGATAATTAAAAAAACATTTTTCTTTATTTACATATATTATGAACGAATATTGAAGGAGGTATAAAAATTTTATAATACATAAACATTTAAGTATATAAAATCAGTGCTACAATCTCATCTCAACCATAATTAATTTACATAATAAAAATATTATATTGTTATTAGAAGATTATTATTATTATCTTGGTGATTATTGAAAACACATTATTAATGCAAAAATACATTCAGTAAGTTTATTTATACAATTTTAAGATACACATTAAGTAATATTCAGCTATTTTTAAAGCAGATTTATTAAGCAGTAATTCTTAAATAATTAGATTTTTCAAAATTTGTAGAATAATATATGCTATTAAGTACCTGAAATTATTACTATTAATAAAAGAATAGGGATGAATACTTATTGGACTATTATCGAGAGAGTGAAATATTTTGCATAATTAATTTTTTATTTTTAATTTCATAATTTATTATATTAAGACATTCTTAATAATAATAATAAAAATAATGAAAATTAAACTTATGTGCTTTAAATCTAACAATAAACGTAAGTTAATCATTAAAAATTATAAGAATATACTATTTGAATAATTTACCAACTACTCAGTAGGTATGTATTTATAAAAATTTCTATGTGTACAAATCGAGTGGTTTATGAAAGTTTTTATTTTACAGTATTTTCGACCCATACAATTGACGAAGTGGGATTGTAATAGTAAGTTTTGTAAAATGAATAAGAAAATCAAGGACAAATTATTTAAATTTTCAACGAATGTAAAGACTTTTAATTACTGTAAATTATATTTTTAATTACTATAATTATAAGTAATGTAATGATTTTCATTATTGTAAACTATAAGTAGGTTTTTCTTGAATCAATGCTTTATCAGTAGGTATATGACGAGTAACACTTTTATAATTTAAAATACTAATTTTATATTCGTTTTTACTGAATTTTATTGATACACCTTTTTACTGAGTTTTACTTTGCAATTTATTTTAATTTCGGTAATTTATATAAATAATTGTTTTTAGAAAGTTTTTTCCTTTTCTTTAGAAAATAGAAAAATTATTGTAATCTTTTTATAATTTTTTTTTTAATACAAATATAATTTAAATATTATTGTAATATGAGTAGTTGTTTAAAGAATTCTTTATTCATAAATTTATATTCTATGGTATAAAAATGTACTGATTAATAACAAAAAATCTTCAATAAATCTAATCGAAATTTAACATCCTTTTTTTTAAAAAAATTTATTCGATGTAGTACAGTAATTTCCGTAATATAAGCTTTAAGGAAATAAATTTATGATTCAAAACCGTAATCAATTTTTATCTCCTTAACGTATTTTTAATTATTATTCAAATAAAACGTAACTATTAATTTTAATCAAGCCAATTTTAATAGTAGTAAAATAATAAAGTCGAAGTCTTTTTAAGACAAATTTGAGTCAATAACTGCCCATTGAAACAAGTGTTTGTTTCAAATAAAATTGTTTGTAGGTGCCACGGGTATATATTAAAGGAATGATATTTTATTGCTATGAGATACTTACTTGTAAATCGAGGATTTAGAGAATGAGAAAGAGAGAGACAGAGAGAGACAGAGCGAGAGAGCGAGAGAGAAATAACAATTATAGGGATAAGATTGTAAAAAAGAAAAATAATTTTTATGCATTCTGGAAGAAATACTTCGCCAGTTTACATTAACCCTTCATTCATCATTTTTATTTTAAAGTATCAAAAAATTTCCTTTTTCTATTACCTGACCCTCTCATTTTATATTCATTATAATTTATTAAAAATTATCGTTTTTCTGTGATAATTAATAATACACGAATATTGTGTGGATTATAAAATTAGGAATTATTTTGTATATGGGCTAAAATAATAAATTAATCGATATAAACATCGAAGTTCAATTACAAAGAAATATTGCAATATACGAGTGTAGGACCCATTATGAAAATTGGGGAGAAATCTGGAAAAGAGGAATCATTGTCGTCGTTTATTCTCCATGGATTACACATCTCCAGATAAAATAATTTTAATAAATATTGTAATCTTAGATTTTATTGATTTTATTAATTTATTATTTTTATGTTTAACAAATCAATACATATTTTTTATTAGTTTTATTTTTTATATTCAAATAATAAACTTCCTAGATAAGATTTATTTATATTCTCTTTCCAATTATGTTTCACGTTTTTAAGTAAATAAAATTGTATTATTTTTTGAATTTTCGAAATAGCATAAATACAGAAAAGGCATTTTTAGTCATCTAAAACAAATACAATAAGGTTAATATATTTTAATCAAATGATATTTTTATATGTATCTTATATAATTTGATGTACCCACTTTTGCAAAACATTGAAATGAAAGTTTGAAGAAACCTCCAGGCATTACTTGCACTGGTTTTTGGGCTCTAATCATAGTAAAATATAAGGCATATTTCACTGATCTAAGATGGTAATATTTTCCGAAAATTGCTGCATATGCATTATTTGCAATAGCTTCACTCTAATAATGCAACGAATATATTAAACCATTGAAAAATAAAAACACTATTTAATACAAGTATTAAAATAAGTACTTCCGTGTATAAATATTGGGAACACCATTGACAAGAGAAAATTCCAAAATATAATGACGATAATAGAAGAACATATTTGGGGGTTTGTGTATCTTCCTATATTAGAATTTTATATTAACATTATTTTATAAGAATTACTTATCACTGAAAATATTTTTAATCACCTCAAGTATTGAAAGAGCTAAAATAGATATATTATAAAGTGTCGTTACTATTAGCCAGAAATAAATTGGCCTCATAAAATTATTAATTGTATCGCAATATCTAGAAAGAAGTATTTAAAGTATTTCAAATATCACTTATTTTAGTTTAAAAATGACTTACGACAGTATATTTTGATGAAAAAATACCAAATTTTTTATATAATTATCTATGTGTAAATTCAAATTGATTTCATCATTGTTGCTGATATTCAACTTAACATTAGTTTCTAATTGACTTATTGAAATAAGTCTTTCTCTCATAACTCTGAAGTAGCCACATCCCATCATAAATAAATATAATCCTATACCTTCTATGGTGAAAACGACATATAGAGAATATCCAGAATTTATACATTGCATTAAAAATAAAAAAGTAAACGCTGGATCTTCTGGGACATCCATAAAAAATCTGTATTAAATATTTTTTAACTCTATTAATAATAATTTATAATTAAGATATGTTACTATATTAAAACATTATTATTAAATAATTTATTTATATAGAAGACGGTAGTGAAAATGTTCAAAACAGTCTCATGAATTTATTATGATTTCTTACATTTGTGAATTTTACGATTCTAATTACATTTTAAAAAAATACATTTATATGAGTGGAAGTACATGTTTATATAAAGAAAGGAAAGAGTAAAAGGATAATAATAATAATGAAATTATATAAAGTCCACATTGCTTTATTACAGATAAAGATATGTTATTTGAAGGCACCTTTCTTTCTTTTCCACAAAGAGTAGATGATATTTTACTCTTATCACTGTTCTTTATATTCAAAACTATCTGAATAGTGGGACATATAAGCACATGTTGGAAATGAACTAAGATTATGTTTATATCAAATACTAACACAATAAACAATAGCTTACTCAAATATTACCAATCTGTGTATTTAAAAACATTTATGCTGAAAATCTAGTGAGTATATAGATTAGAAATAAAATATTAATCAGCAAAGCATTAAACTATGGAGAATACACTTATTTATTTGTTAAATTTTTAGAGAATGCAATGACATAAGCTGCAACTTTTATTAAAAATGGAATAAAAATGTTGCAGGTGGTTATTGAGTGGGGTTTTTGTTGGACCACCCGGAAGTCTGGATTCAGGCCATAAAGGGCAAGAGTATTTCTGAGACAGTTTACAATTGGATTAAAAATCTGCTAAACAATAAAAACATTACATTTCATAAGACTACGACCAGCCTAATTATGTAAATCACAGAGGTAATTATTTTTCTCTATCCTGTAGTGTCTTGTTATTTAAGATGAGCCAGTGCAAACTGGGTCTTGACCTAAGGATCTGCCTTAAGACAAATGGATAACATTCAAGAGCCCTTTTTCACCAATTCCTATCCCGCGCTATCCAAGAAAATGAACTGTATCGCTATAGTTTTATCAAACTTCATATATCTTATGCAATAACATTTTTTCCATTATGAAACTGCACGAGAAATGTTATACTAAATTTACAACAATGTGCAGTAAGATTATTTTGACAAATTTTATTGATTTAAAAAAATAAGTCTTTCTGTAAATATTCTTTAAATTTTTATGAATGAAAAGTATTTTTTAATGATAAATTTAAAATAAAACATATTAAAACATGTAAGTAATAAATGAAAACTATTTAATATTTTTGAAATTTTAATTACTATAACAATATATAAAGAGATTTATTAAATAACTATAAAATTCTGGTTCGAAATATCCATAAAAATCGTAGTGATTGGATAAAAATAATAGTTTTTAATGAATATTATATATACATACTTGACTAAAATGAAATCTAATGAATTATGTTTTAATACATTAATGTACTTGTCAAGGATTATATATATTCCTACATTTTATTAAATCAATTTAAAATGATCAATATTGATCAGAATAAAATTAAAAGCAACAAATTTAAACTTATTTTTTCCTTGGTGTTTATTTTACTTCGTATCTATTCAAATAATATTTAATTATCAAAAATCAACACATTTTATTAGCATTTGAATAAACAAATACAATATATTTTGTAATGTAATATTATTATATATTATTATATATTATATATTATATATATTATTAACTGTAGATACAATAATACATGGGCATAACGTATACTAACGAGAAAGGTAAATCTCGATGTTTAGTGATGTTTCCCGATGATAATATTGGAAGCTGACTAGTAATTATATAACCAAAGAAAATTGTAACGATATTAGCTAAATAAAAAACCATGAAGTAAAAAGCCTTCCTTTCGAATATCTTGACAAATTGAGTCTCTTGAGGTTTCAAAAATGACCAAAGTTTTTTACATGTTGCTAAGATTTTTAGTAAATCTTCACGATTTGTATACATTAATAGATATCGAATTAAAACATTCAAACATGCCAAATTTTCACAAATTATTGCAACATCAATAGTCTAGAATTAAAAAATAATTATAACATTGAAAAAATATGAATAGATTAAACAGTAAGTCAAAAAAAAAATATATTTTTTATTAAATGTTGCTTCAATATGTATTTAAATGCATAATAATATTTTTATTTGTTATTTTTATTATTAATTAATGCTAAAAAATTAAGCAACTATTTATTTAAAATTTGATAAAATGTGTTTATTCAAAAAATTTGTTAAATAAATAAAATTGAACCAGTCATAATGATATATAATTTAGAAAGAGAATAACAATTCATCTAAAAAATATAAAACTAAATTTAATCTAGAACTCTCAATAGGCCGAGAAACAAATAATTAAATTATAAAAAAAATCAATACCTTGCCTCTGTTCATTAGAAAAATGTCTAAGAAAATTGAAACATTTACTATAATAAGATTGAAAAAAGCAAAAATGTTTAAAATTATCGATTTATAATGAGATAATGCCTTATTTTTAAAAGGGACCAGTCCTGTATATCTCATCATGTTTATATAGATTGATGATATTTTCTTGTAAGTTAAGATTTCATTTTTGTGTTCCATTAATGACATTTCTTATATGTACCTGTACATAATATATTAAAATAATTTAAATAAGATTGTTTACACTTCCTGTTTATATATTTATATAGTATATTGAAAAAACATTTTTCTTCATTTACATATATTATGAACAAATATTGAAGGAGATATAAAAATGTTACAATATGTAAATATTTAAGAAAATAAAATCAGTGCTATTATCTCAACTTAACTATAATTAATTTACATAATTAAAATATTGTATTATTATTAGAAGATTATTATTATTATCTTGGTGATTATAATTATTGTGTACGTTAGTTTTTGATTTAAATATTATTTGCATTTGATTATTTCATTGCAAATATATTATTAATACAAAAACACATTCAGTAAGTTTATTTATACAATTTTATGATACACATTAAATAATATTTAGGTATTTTTAAAGCACATTTATAAAGTAGAAATTCATAAATAATTAAATTTTTAAAAATTTGTAGAATAATATATTTTATTAAGTACCTGGAATCATTACTATTTATAAAACTATAGGGATGAATACTTATCGGACTATTATCGAGACATTAAAATATTTTGCATAATAATTTTTTATTTTTAATTTCATAATTTGTTATTTTAAGACATTTTTAAGGTATTTATTGTATTATAAGTTATGTTTTGAGAAAAGTACAAAGTAACAATCAATAAGTGGTCTTTTTATGGAATAATTTTAATTTTTGTGCACATAAAAATTCATAGAATGTCATAACGACTAATAAAATAAATTAATTTATAAAAATCATTTTCTTCTTAAACTTATTTTCATTTTTCTTTGTAACATTTTTTTATAAAGAAAAGCCATAATATATTATAATGAAAAATTTTCACAGTCCTAACTATAATTAATAAAAAATACTTTTTGTGTAATTCTCTGGTATATATTTGAAATAGTAATACTAACAAGGTAATAATAATAAAAATTGAATGTATGTGCTTTAAATTTACAATAAATGTAAACTATTCTTCAAAAATTATAAACTTTTATTAGAACATACTGTTTCAATAATTTACCAATTGCTCAGTTTAAAATAATACTTCAATCATTTTTACTTGTAAAAGTTTAATCATTTAGTAAATTTTTAAATCTACAGTGCTTCCGAAACAATCAGTTGATAAAATCGAACAATAATGCAAGTTTATGAAATGAATAAGCAACCCAAAGACAAATTATCTGAATTATTAATGAATGTATAGCCTTTTAAATGATTTTCATTATTGTAAATTATAAGTTGGCTTTTCTGAATCAATACATTATTGGTACATGTATGATGAGTAAGACCTTGTATTGTAATTTTAAATACAAATTTTATATTCAGCTTTACTGAATTTTTTATATATATTTTTACTGAATTTTACTTTGCAATTTATTTTAATTTTGGTAAGTTATATAAATAATTATTTGTAAAATATTTTCCCTTTTCTTTAGAAAGTAGAATAATTATTTTAATTTGTTTATAATTATATAATTTTCCGTACAAATAGAATTTAAATATTATTGTAATGTTAGTGGTAGTTTAAAAAATTTTTCAATTATCCGTGTGATTAATATATATATATTGATTGAATAAATATTAAGGAAACTCATTAAAAATTTATTACGGATGTGATAATTTTGAAATCAGTATCATTAATTCCCTATGAATTCTTTATTTTGTGAATTTCACAAGCCTAAATAAATTTAGAAATAATAATAAATATTTGAATGTACTTATATATATTCATATAATAAAATACAAAAATAATAAGTAATTATTTCAAACTCAAAAGATATAAAAAAGAAAATAAGCTGTATTTTCTATTTGAGTATTTAGAAAACCATTATGCTCTTCTACTGTGTCCCTGTATTTGTATTATAAAAAAATTTCATTACTTATATAGATAAAAAGTTTTTGAAACTTAAGAAAAGAACGTTCCAAAATTTGGTCGTGACTAGTTTTTGTGTTTTAGCACTTCCGTAAGTATTAATCTGTAAAAAAATTAGAATCGGTAAAGGCGAGACACAAACACGATAAACAAATAGGAGTGATAAAAAAGATCATACTTTCTATGATAATTTAAAAAATCGAAGGATTCATACATTAATAATTTAATCATAGGATTAAAAGAGATAATCCACGATAATCCACATTGAATATACGTCAATACAGCAATAAAAATACTAATCTTATGATCAGAAGCAAATCACTTGATTGGAAGCCAAATCTAAAGAAATAAAAAATTTATCTACGATTATATGGGCCCCATACTGCTTTCTTACATATAAAGCTGTATAATATAATGATACTTCCTCTGTATTTCTGTAAAAAGAGTCGATTTCTTATTCATATAGTTATTCTGTTTGTTCAGAGCTTGTTAAACAATTGGATATATACCTACATCTTGAGCATTAAATAAGTTTATATCAAATACCCACGGCATTGATCCCTGAAATTCTAAAGATTACAGATCTATATTTCTAACATTATTTGTATTGAAAATCATGTAGAAACCAATGTATAATTGGTAAGGTCTCCAAATCTTACGACTCATATGGCAAAAGGGAGAAAATGGAGAAAAAAATTACCGACGAGAGCAATTGTACAGAACTTAGAACAAGAAGAAGAATACTTAATAAAAAGAGGAGTAACAGATAGTATCCCAGTGGGATTCGACACTATTCAAAGAATTCAAAAGTAAAATTAGTTAATAATATTGTGAACTTAAATCCATATGTTGAAGAAAACGTTTGAATAATTTTAGATATAATGTTTGGAATGAAAAGTATTTATTTATTTGGTAAATCTCGATGTATGATGATGTTTTTTTAATGATGATATTGAAAATGAAATATAATTGTTTAAAAAAATTCTTTAATCATAAATTAATATTGTATGATATAAAAAAATATCATTATAATATCCAATAATTTACAAGTTAAAGCTATTGAAAAGCTACAGTAATGAAGGAGAATGATAAGGAAAGGAAGTGCTAAAGAAAAATAAACCCAAAATTATCATAAAAAATACTTTTTATTCTCTACAAATTACACAAATACTAATACAAATTATTATTTAATACAAATTATTTGAGTTTTTCTCACTGTTCAGATTTAAAAAAAGAAAGAACACTGAAATGGTAAAACAAATAACATGCACATGTTGAAGTCCGGTTTCTGATGATGGACTGACCATCTTGAGATTATTTTTCGAAATTGTTACACTTATTTTGAAGAGTTTTTACCCGGCAAAAGTGTAGTCACGTGTAGCCATAATTAGATTTCGCTTTTGTCACACCAGAGTTGAACAATCTCAAGGTGTCACCAATGATACTTAATGATTTGCATGTATTAATATTTATAATATTATTATAATATTAAATAAGGATGCAGCCTTACATTTGTTTGAATATCAAAAAGATTGACGTTACATCGTTACAAAATATATGGTATTTTCTGTATTAAATTATTTTTAGAAATTGAAATACAAATCTTTAATAAAACTAAGACAATATTGTATTAATAATGAATTAATAATTTACTAATCACTTTTGTTTCTCATTCGTTGTCAATACTTCAATGGGATTAATGTAAAATAAAAAAAGAATTTCTGCTTATGATCTTTTAGTCTGTAGTTATTAGACATGTATTTATGGCAAAAAAATTAATATTTGTTAGAGATTTTAAAATTTCATAATTATAAAATTTAAAATATAGTAATTGTCATATGAATTCAATGAAGTATCAAAAATTACAAATATAAATTTAAATTAATAAATCAATTCTATTAACTCAAAGACAAATACAATATGTTCAAATTTTCTACATTCATTTAATTTAATTATCTTACGTAAACATTATTATTTTATAAATAGAATGGAATGTATTAAATATATTTTTTTACAAACAAGTTTGTAATATATTTGTTTAAATTTGAAAAAATGTTAAGTGCATCGACAATCAATGGTTTAATTTAGATGACTCGATAGTTTTATAAATACAAGCAATTTTACATTAATATTCAGAGATATAATAAAATATTTAAATTTAATATTATATATAATATTTATGCTAACTATTATTATAATAATTAATAAAATATTTGAATACTCCTTAGAAATTTATATTTTATAATTCGTATATATTTCATTTTATCTAAAACAAAAATAAAATGTGAATCTCTAAAAATATTATCAATAGATTGTTACAAATAAAATTAAAAATATTTTTATAGAACTATATAACAAATAAAATTATATAGCGATAGAAAATTGCAGCATTTTTTAAAATCTATTTCTAGTTTTTGAATTGTAAATACTAAGTATTTTACTTTCATTTAAAGAATATTATTAACATTTTTATGCACAAATATTATTCTTAGAAATTAACTAATTATTGATATCTTATTCTTAATGTGTTAATCATATCTTAATATTCATAAGAAAAATTATTATTAATTTTTAATTCTAATCTTGTTTTTATTATCTTAAATATGATAAATTATATAATTATAAATTTTTTTAGAAGCATAAATTAAAACAAAATGACCAAGGACGTAAACAAAAAATTTAATAATTTTAACATAATTAATTGTAAGATATTCATATATAATCAAGACACTTATGTATTTATTATATGATCATGATTAAAAAATATTATTTATTGTATAAATTAAATCGGTTTTTAAATGCTTAAAATTCTCGCATTTCCAGTCAATTGGAAACTACAACGAGAGACATAAGAGTTCATTAAGCTGTACATAATTTATTCAATTAAAAAATTGATTTGTATTGTAGCTTTTACCAGAAATAGAAAGTTACAAACGACAAAGCATACAAAATGAATTACGCGATATCAAAAGTTTCAACATCGGATGATAATTTTTATCCAATTAAATTTACAGAATAATTTACACTGAACTAATGTAGAAAGAAGGGTTTGAAAAAAAATTCGTTTTATATGCAGTCAAAGCATCAATTAAATTTGTATGCATTTATAAGTTCCTTTATTTCGTATTTACCGGTTTATAGTTTTTTATAATTAATCGTTTCTTCGATATACGTTTGTCAGTAGTCAGTAGTAAGTTTGTTGTAGTCAGGAAATACTTTTAAATATGCTTTCATTATTTTATAATATTGTGTTCGCTCCATATTAATTAGTAATTAAAAATTGTTTTAAAAAATTATAAGATATTAAGAAAATCATAAAAATAATAATATTGCCATTTTTATAAAGTTACTTTATTATTTTATACCCATATCTATGATGTATTTAACAATAGATATTAA
The DNA here is from genome assembly GCA_018907245.1 of Eupristina koningsbergeri. Lineage (NCBI taxonomy): Eukaryota > Metazoa > Arthropoda > Insecta > Hymenoptera > Agaonidae > Eupristina > Eupristina koningsbergeri. The sequence goes on along the minus strand of JACCHV010002890.1, from coordinate 350,320 downwards.
AAAATAAACAGCTACAGGTTAAATTTATTAATATTACCCCAAAAAATAGTAACATGATCAGTTTACTATATTTATATAATTATTGAAAATTTTCAATTTGCTTTTACAGTTTAATTACTAATGATTGCATCTTTTTAATCACATCAATAATTTATTAGAATGTATACGACGAGTGAATCCGTATATGGTAATTTCAAATAAAAAATTTATATCCATAATAAAAAGTATAATTCTTAAACAACGAGGTGTAAATTGAATGCAATTTAAAGTATATTATTAATTAATATGTCTACGTTTCGACAAACTATCCTTTATCCTAGTCCAAGCAATAATTTAAAAAAGGAATACCTACAATCTACGATATTATTGCCGTAATGTCACACTTTCGAACGAGATATTCTTAGTGATTAATATTTTTATTTTTTAAGTTGTTTTGTACACATTGACTGATTTTTATTTTACTTAATTTTAAGAATAAAATTTTTTATAAATGATTATTTCAATTTTTATTCTATTTTTTATTTTCATTAGATTAAAATAATTGTCACTAGTTTTTTATGAATATTTATATATTACCAAGATATTAAAACATCGAATAATAGTGATGACTTAAAAAAATTTTCAATTACCATTTTGTTTTTGACTTATCTAATCTTATATTTTTACATATTTAACTATATTATATATGTGTATTTATCATATACTATAAATTTAATTAGATGGTAGTTAATATATTGCATTTACTCAAGTTTTAGAAAAGTTATGAAATTATTATTATATGATACATATGATTTGATAAAACTGAAATTTGCATAAATAATAAAATGTTGATTGATAAAAAAATAAGTAACTTAATGATTTTAAAATCATAATTTTAAAACAGTAATTTTTTAAAATGATGAAGTATTGTGAATGTATTATGTTTTATTGAAAAAAAACTTTTGTGTAATAATATGTTTGCCAATAGAATATATTATGTTAAGAATTTTTTAAGTCGTTAAAATAATGTATCTCGTTTACAGCTTATTTCAATAATAGACGTTCATAAATAAAGATATAATTTATTCTTGTGTATCAAAAAGTTTAGTAGGGAGCTGATGTTCTTCTCGTGTTGAATGCGAGTAGTATATTATCGAGCCTACTTTTTAAAAAAGGGTGAACTTACAATATTTATTCCGCATTTAAAAGTTGTTTTATTTTTATGGATCTAAAGATTGCATTATTTTTTAACGATATTAGTTTTAAACTTTTCATTGTTAATCGATTTTTTCAATATAATCGTAATTCTGCGTACAGTGTATTGTATGCTTATATTACTAAATGTTTTGTTTTCTGTTTCATATGCAGTTATTTTATGACTTATGAATAATTTCATCGCCTAATAAAAAATTTTTTCCTTTATAGTTAAATTGCAACTCTAAAATATTTATTGAGAATATAAAAAATTTATTCTTAAATTGATAATGTTATTTCCACTCATTTGATATAAAATTACGAAGAAACTATATTAATCTATTTGACGTTTTATGGTGAGTTATTCATTATTATTTTAAATTATGTCATTACTATATCACTTAATAGCTTGTTCATTTACTCATACATTTATATATATATTATTAATTCTTTCAAATTGATAGCTAATGAAATAATAAATAAGGATATAATTAATATTGTCTTTATTATTAAATGTAGGATACATTTACATTTTTTAAATCCTTGTAATTTAATTTTCAAATATATTATTTATATTTTTTTAACTAAAATTGCAAAATAATACTTATCCTTCGTTTAAATAAAACAACAACAAAAACAAGATACTTAATAATAATTAATGATAATGAATGAAAATAAATTGATACTATAAAATGATTAAGATGCAGAACAATTTTATTTCTAAAATATATCTTGTCTTCGAGCGTGTTACCTCTTAATATATAATTAATATACAATTAATAGATATACAATTTTAGAGTGACGATGCTGGCTCGCAATTTTCATTTTTTCCGCCTAAGTTCTCCTCGCAACTTCACTTTTTTTTCTATCAATTAATTTAACGGCTCCTACATTTCTTTTTTTTATCGCACGCACTATTTTTTTCTCCCTACTTCAGCTTTTCGTAGAAAACTTTGGTTCTTGGCAGAAAAAATCTTCTTTCTGCTAAGAAGGAAAAAGCCAATACAGTTTTAACTAAATATTGCTCAAAATATCCACGCCGTCACAAATAAAAATTTCATTATTCATTTAATCCGCAAGAGCTCAGGTGTGTTCTCAGGTCCAGCTCGCACGCTGACCCACTGGACCTTCCAGAATGGCCTCTGATGTTAATCGAACAACCTAGATTTCCTGAAATTTCTTGTTGATCATTCTTGTCTTTATTTGAATCCTGCTCGCACGACGACCCACTGGATTCGTCAAGTTCTTAAAAATCACCTGAACTGCTAGTTTCTTTATTTATAAGGTGAAGTTTATATCGCACCTCGTGAAATAATAAATAAGCAGTATACCAATGAAATATCATGCTATTATTTCTTCAATAAGTTACAAAGAAAAAGAGAAAGATATAGCGCAAAGTATTGTTAGATAGCATAGTGAGCGGGAGATGTTTTTATATTTTTACTTAAACAATCAACTAACTTTTTATTAAAGACGACGGTGGTTTTTTGACCGCGTCGCAAATCTACATTCGCAAAGCTACGCTGTTTTTTAATTAATAATTTCATTTTAATATTATATTATTAAATTACATTGATTTAATAATAATGTTTATTGTAATAACTGATTATTTTATTTATAAGAAAAAATTTTTTAAAAATTAGCAATGAAATTTATAAACAAAAATATATTTGGAATATAAATTAAAAATAAGTACATGATAAACATTAAAATTGACAATGGATGACACGAAACAATGACTTAATTTTAGCTCATTATATATCTGTCTTTGTAAATACTAACAAATATTAGCTTTCTGATAACACACTTTCAATAACCAGTTAATTTTACAAGACTAAGGTCTGAAGAATGGCTATTGGAAAATAAATTCAATTTTAAATGATAACTTGAAGGAAGAAATATGACTCCATTGCTTAATGGTGTTAGATGATAATTTTAATTTCACACGATTTTAACGATGTAAAAAGTACAAATATAAATTGATATGAAATTAATAATTACTATGGAAGTGTAAGAAATATTTATAATTTCATGAATGTATTGAGCAATAGGAATAATGTGAAAGAATCTTAAAGATCAAAAGTCCATAAACTTATAAAATCATGAAAGAAATATCGATAAAACATAGGCGCTTGCCCTCTGGTATTTATAATACACACTATTCGACAAAGGCTTAGATAAAATATAATTTTAAATCTTAAATTATAAAATATGTAAATTTTATTTTTATCGAAAGCTTATTAAGAATAAGATATTAATTTACTTTTAAATGTGTATGTGGGCTTATGAATATCCGTATACATCTTTGTGATCTTTTAGAATTACTTAATTAAAATTATACCAATATGTTTATATTATAAATTAAATAAAAATGTAATTGTATTTGTTAAATATAATTTTCCTATACTATTATTCACCGTTAAAAAAAATTCGATGAAAGAATATTTAAAAGAAAATATCCACAATAAACTTATAAAAAATTTAATTTCAATAAAGGTTTTTTGAATATCTTTCTTTAAATAAAAAATGAAAAACAAGTGTGATTGAGTATAATTAAGATTACATTAAAAAAATAATTATATGATTTATTATGTAGGAAAATCTATTTATAAACATGTGTAGGCTCTACTGATAGGAATGTTATCATTACTATACTTGAGCACTTTTCAATATTTGGGAATTAGAAAATTAGTTTATTTTTCTGTTTTTTGTTGTTTTAAAAATTTATCTTTTTTTAATATTATTAAAATTCATTTTAACATTTTTTCATGAATTTTTTATATATAATGTTAATACTGATAATAAAAGTTGTTTTCCATAAAGTCATAAAGTAAACATTATGATGATATTCTTTCATTTATTCATAAATTAACAATTTTTTCCATTTATTGTCTTATAACTGAATAAATTACGTGAAAAAATGAATATGAAATAATATTATTTGTATTTCTTATTTAATAACCAAATAATTAATAGAAAAAAACTATTTTTTACTTTTTTGGATTTCAAGTCATCAACTAGAAAATATAGTAATATTATGATAAATTTTGAGTTGTGCCATCAGACCACCAGAGGTGTTGGTAACAATCTGTAAATGCAAGTGAGAAGAAAGGTATTTCTTTCACCATATTTGTTTTTTTTATTTAATGTGCGGCTTCACCTTTTCTTAATCTGTGTTTTGACATTTGCAATTGGTAACCTCTATTTAATGTTTATTTGAAATGTATACATGTGTAGTTTAAAGTATATTTATTTATAAAACTTTTGAAATTTATACACATACAATAATAATTATAATAGTATCCAACATTTCTAATATAAAAAATTATATGATGAATGGTTAATATATCGAAAAAAAAAATTTAACAATAAACTGTATAATAAAATAATTTGTATAATGTTGCAATTTAATTGACTGAAAAATAAATGAATGCTTGCAAAAAGTAAATATTTTTATTTTGAAATTTTCTTTATTCAAATAGTACCAGTTTTTACATTTGGATTTGTTCTTATTTGAACAATTTACTTTGTTATGACTATGTGAAAATAAATAATATTGATATGAATAAATAGGAATCACTATATACTATAGTTAGTTTTATTATTTATTGGGTATATGGGCAACTAATTTGATTGCAAAATAAATTAATTTAAAAAATAATGTTATGAGGTGATGCATAAGTTGATAAAAATAATAAAGTAAACATTGTATGTTTTTATATCTTAAATTTTATATTATATGATATTATGCCAATTACCATTATTCAATTATAATTATTCAAATAACAATACTGAAATGGCAACTTTTTTATCTTATACTAATGAAAAATCTGATGAATTCAATAACATTCAACATATAAAAGACATAGCTAATACTTGTAGTAATGACGATATTAAAATAAAAACTTGCAATGATAGGTCAATTTTCTATAAGAAACCTATTAAAAAAAATAATTCTAGACTTGAAGTAGATTTTAATGATACACCACAGGAGATAAGACGACAACAATTATTGCAGCATCAAAAAAAGTAAGTATTCCAGTTTAAACAAATTGTTTTTATATTATTTATATGTAATGTAGCAATACATTGATTAGGTAAATCTTAATATTCATTTTAGAAGTTTGTTGATAATTAAAATATATATAACTATTATTTAAATAAAATTTTCTAATACAAATATATAAAGTAGACAAAGTTTTAATGAATTATTAAATATATTTTAAATTGTTAAAATATTTTAGAAATCGAAATGAATCTTTGAATGCTCATCGAAAATTTTTAGAAGATATCTCTAATTATGACGATGAAGAGGAAATAGAAGTAGATCAAGATAAAGGAAAACAGTATAAAGTACATAAATGTTATAGACATATACTTATGTTATCAGAATGGATGTTAGAAGTTCCCCAAGATTTTGTTGATAAATGGATTATGGTGCCTTGCCCATTAGGAAAAAGAGTACTAATTGTTGCTTGCAGGGTACTTCAATATTTTTATCTAATTTTTAATTACTTTTTTACTCATAAATATTTATCTATATTTAATATTTATACGTTACACAAAATTTTGTTTCATTTTTCAATAAATTTAATAGAAATTTCATATTTTTAGGGTTTAACAAAAATGTATACTAGAAAAGGGTTACAAATATCTGTATTTCAGACAATACTTCCTGGTGGAAGTAGACAAACTTATAAAAATAATTATACAATTTTAGATTGTATTTGGTTAAAAAATAAAAAAATATGCTATGTTTTAGACGTACTTACATGGTCAAATCAAGAAATGTTAAATTGTGAAGTAAAATTAATTTTATTTATTTATATATGTACATATTTTATAAATATTATATAACAAAAAAAAAAATATTGAATCGTTTTACAGGCAGAATTTAGATTCTTTTGGTTAAGATCTCAATTAGAAGATTTACAGCAATTAAAAGAACAAAGTATGTTTAATGATTGTGAAATTTTAGCACTACCCACTGTAACTTGTGATCAAAATTTCTATGACTTTTTGAAGAGTATTTCAGCATCTATATTATTGGACGGACTTTTATTTTATCATAAAGAAGCTCATTATGTATCTGGAAGAACACCACTTGTCAATTGGTTGAAAACATATATGTTGCCAGAAGTATTGAGTATGAATGTTCCTGAACCTTACAATGAAAAACCAAATAGTTACATTAATTTTGAACATCATGTACTTAAAGTAATAAAAAATGAAAATGAAAAAGTTGAGAACAGTAAAAGAAGAAAAAAACAGTAATTTTTTTAATTTTATATTAAAATTATATTTATAAGTATTTATTTAAATTTATAATATTAAAATAATTTATATGATTTTTTCAGATATGAAAATGTGGAAGAAGTAGACATGCAATAATTTTTGCTAATCAATAAATAAAATCAATAAACTTACATATAAATATGTATAAAACTGTTAAAATTATGCAGTGGACCTCTTAAAAGAATTATTATTATTTGAAGTACTTAATTGTGTTACATATTTACATGAAATGCTTCTGATGCTTTTTCATTTAAATACGTTAAGACAATAATCATAGCTTCAATATTCATGACTTTCATCTAAAATATTAATAAATGTTGAAGTATTAGTTTTAAAAATATAATATATTAATAAATTATAATAAATTCAATACCTTGCCTTGCGATGCACTTATTGACCAAAGGTTTATTTTGTTTAAAATACAAAGTCCTAAATGCAAACCACTAACATCCATTACGTGTTCTTGTAGAGCTTCATAAAATTTTTCAACTTCTTCAACTAATATCTTGTCATCTTCTTTGTAATAGCTATTTACAAAATAATTTTACTTTATTATTATAAAAATTATGATAATTAGAAGATTAAACTAAATTTGAAAATATAATAATTTTTATGTTATTTAATAATTTTTTAGCTTAATATTACTTTAAAAATAAGTTATATACCTAAACAATATAATTCTTAAATAAATTAAGTCAAAACAAATGTTGATGATTAATAATTTTAGTTTGGATTTACGTTTATAAGAAACTTAAATCTTCTAAGTTTGACTATTCGCCAATTTCTGTTTTTCTAAAAATATTTGTAAGTCCATCATGTAATATCATCATATTCTTAGAATCACCAGGCTGTGATATTAATTGTTAATTAATAGTCAACTAATAAATAAGTAAATTTTAGAATTAAGTATGTTTTACAAAGAATTTTCATTAGTTATTTGAGAAATTTATTTTTAAAAAATGATTTTTATAACTAATGGAAACGTGATCAAATTTAAATATTAATAGTCGTATTAATTTTCATAAATGTTTATTGAAATTTAGATTTTGCAAAAGATTTCATGTTTTTTTCGAAAAATTCTGATTAATGTATATGGTTTAAGATACATAAAACTTACCTTTTCCACAAATTTATTAAGTCATTAAACTCAAATTTAACAGTAATACTGTTTGATTTTGGGAGATTTGGAATTGCATATTCTAACATCACTTCAGGGGCATTATTCCTGCTTCGTCGACTGAATGTTCTTACAAAAATTGATAATATCCACACGAGATCATCTGGAGTAAATGGTAATTCGAGGAACATGCAATCAAACATACGGCAGAGAGTCGCATGCACAGTTTGTATCGTATTTGTAGTGCCGCGACATAAAAGAAGTGGCAATTTTACTTTATTGCTCGAGGGTAGATTTATCGTTTCCGATTTCTCAGAGAAAAAATAGCCATTATAAACGCAGGTTTCTTTGTCCTCCTTACCGATTACCACAGCAGTTACTGTTATCTGTAAAATCGATAAGATTTTTATAAATTCCTTTGAAAATTGTTTTACACATAAATTAATCGATAATATATTATAATTTTTTATATCATGATATAATATCATTGCCCTGCCTGTAATGTAATTACAAGTTTTTTATTATATTATATTTTAAGAAATATTTAAAGCCTTACATTTAAATTTAAATATTTAGCTATTATATTTCATGTTGCCGCGGTGGAGAAGCCTGTTTAAGGATCTTACATGACGCACTTACAGATTATCTTACATAATTGAATAGCAACAATCGCAGGAATCTATAAATGCCATCGTAATTTATAAAAATTTATAAAAATTATATAAAAAAAATTTCAAGTAGCAATGACAGTTGTAGTAGCAACTAATTGTTAAGAAAAAGATAATTAAGAGAAAAATAGTGCACGAGTCAATAAGTTACGTCGTCTCGAGAGGTGCACCTCATCAACCGAAAGTGAATAAACTCAGGACCACGTGTGTTTTTCCATTCAATTGAAATAATTAAAATTGCAAAAATATTGCAATTGTATTATGCGATTAATTAATCAATAACAGTATTGAAAAATTGTAAAAATAATTCAAGATATTTCGTGCAACAAGCTGTGCAAGTGGTAATTATGCATTTAACACAGCCTTTGACTACAGCTTCACATACACCTGCGCAAGGCTTGTCATCAAAGAAACTTGAAAAGTGCCGAACATATAGGGATACCACGTGCTCCACCCACCAGGTGAGCAAAGACAACATCCAGACAAGACATGTGTTGGCTAGTCGTCGCGGACGCAATCTACACTTCGAATTGTTGATTCTTTTTTGATAATACAGCTTTAAGAATGTATAAATATGTGCACATACATGTTAAATCGGTAAACAATAATTTTAATTTGTTACGAAATCCGTTCTCATCGTGAAATAAGAGATGTGTTTATAACAGAAGCTGTAATTATTTACCCCACTTAAATATCATTTTTTATTTTTAATATTGATAAAAATAATTTATTTCTGAGTTTATCAATATGTGATATAACATTTGTTTACAAAATGTTTAAAATAAACAACTAATAATATGATTCTTAAACTTTAATTTTATATTTAAATAGTTAAAAAATATTTTAGAAAGAATGTTTCAAATACAATTTATGAACTTTTTTTTAAATACGATTTATTATTACATATAAAATCATTTTAATACTGAAATTTTTGTATTATTTGTTACTATTGAAAACATTGGAAGCAATTAAAAATCAATGCATAGGTTTTGTTTAATTTTAGAAATAAAATGCAACACATAAAATATTTAAATAATATTTCTAAAGAATATTCAAAATTTATTAAAAAAATATCGCCCACCAAAAAACTCTAACGCTGTGCAATTCGATAAAATATTGATGATTTACATCATAATGTTTGTTCCATAGTGTACAATATACAGATAAATTTCTTCTCTTTAATTTAAGATAGATAAATAGAGTGAAATAAATAAATACAACTGCATTATTAGAAGCAATGTATGCTTTCAATAATTGGTTAAGATAGCTTATTCATAAAATTTACAGTTCGTTATAAATATATAAATAAATTTATTATTCATAGATTTTCTTATTTTTTATAATGTACTTATGAAACATCGAGAAAGCTGTAAATACTAAAATTGGATCAATTTCTTTATAATTCTATTATAATTCTTAATGATAAAATAAATAAATTAATCCAAGATTTATATGTATTTAATAAAAATATTAGTAATACGTGAAAAAATAGATACCTGTAAAATAGGATGATTTTTTTTTCTAAGAGTGTTTATGTCTAAAACTTTAAATTGAGCTTCGTAAGATACATCGTTTTTTGATAAAACACGAGCAACTTCTTCTCTTAATTTTTTAGCATACTGTTTCATTAGTACTTTATCATTAAATTGAAAATCAAACATAGTAGACACTGCTATTATATTCCAGGTTTTATTCATCAATACTAAAATTCAAAAACAAATGAAAAAAAATTAATATATAAAAATAAGAATATGAAAAATAGAATCTTGTACCACCAAGTTTATTAAATAATATGGTAATATTTATTGTTTTATATTACAGTAAATAAAACCTATTGTATCATTTAAATGTATGGTATGAAATATTTATTAAATATTATGTGTTAATATTTACAATACCATTTTATCCTATCGATTCTAATGTATTAGTAACTTCTTTGATTTTAATATCGATAAAAACGAAGAACAGCTGACAATTATTAACTCTATACCCTCAAAACACTCGAAACTTAAGACCCGTAAGTTTCGCAGCTCCATATCACCGAGAAAATATACTAGAAAATGAAACTTTATATATAAATAAAAAAAAAAAAAAAAAAAAAAAAAAAAATTTTTATTTTGGAAAAGTAATAGATTATAATAAATTAAAAAAAAAAAAAAATAGAGAACATATGAGTGTTAAGGTGAAGAAAATCAAGAAAGAATAATTATAAAAATAAAACAGTAGAATAATAAACAATCCAAGTAAGTTAAAGAGACTTTGCACATAGTATAGTATTTAACAAAATTAATGATAGTACAAATATTTATTAATAAAATAAGAGAAGATAAAACAAAAGATTTCAAAGTACTCTCAAGATTCAATTCATTAAATAAATGACGATAAATTTTATTTGTGAAGGAAAAGAAAGATTATTTAAAGTCTCAAAAGGAAAAAATGTTATAGTACATAGTTAAAAAATATAAACTTATAGTAAATACATCTAAAAGTTGGTGAACTTTATGTTAAATAATGTATTAAATAATATAACAAAGATGTTTAGAATCATATAAAAAGGGAAAAAATAAGATAAGAATAATGTATTAGAATAAGAAGGTTTAGCCGAAAAGAAATATGCAATGTAAATAAATTACTAAATTTAACTCATTATAATTTTATATATGTAATGATGTGTAAATGTAGTAAGAAAAAATACACTATTTAATAAATAAATAAATTTGTTTCATTTTCCTCTTTTATAATAAATTAAATATAAATCAAAAGTTGCCTATAATATTTAGTTACATAAAATCTTAAAAAATGATTGTATCATATTAATAAATTATAGAAAAATCAGATAAAAGCATTTATTTAACTTTACACATTCAAATTATTTATACAATTTTTACATAATTTATAATTACAGTTCATTTTTATATTCTCATAAATAAAAAGAAAACAAAACTTTGAAGATATATATTGAGTATAATAAAAAAAAATAAATAAATAATTATTGTAATAAAAGAACATAGTAAAATTAATTATTAATACAAATGTTAAGTAAATAATGCAGTGTAAAATTAATAAAAAATTAAGTGTTTTATTATTGAACATACAAGTGTTAATTTAAAAATTAATTAAATACTTAATGTTTACTTGTTTCATTTTTTGAAATTGTATTAGTAAATAAATTCATATTAATTTTATCAACATTAAATATAAAAAATTAAATGGAAAGCTTTATTTGTAATATATAATAAGTATCCAAAACATTTACAATAAATATCTGATTGATTCTTTGATTATTGTAATGTTTTTAAAAATTTATTCAATAATAATTCATTCACTTTTAATGAGTAAGACTTACCTTCTAGGTCATAAAAGTAGTCATCATCATTTTCAGACGACGAGATTTGTTGTGTATCAAAATTGAATATTTTCCTTGATCTCCTGATACCAGCACCATGTGTCAAATAAAGTGCTTTAGTATCTATTGGAGAATTATCCTCCGCAGAATTTTCATCCATTATTGATGTATCATTAATTTTGTTATGAAAAAACAAACTCGAATCTAACTTGAAAAGATCTTGCACTCATGTTGAGTTGGCGCCAATTTATGATCAACTGATGCCTTGTATTTCTATCTCTTCAACTTTACAGATTTAAATATCAAATTTTCTAATTCATATTTCTTTTTTTAAATTTGTTGCTAAATTATTTATGAAACTCAATGCATCGATGATTAATACGTATATAATTTGATTTTTTAACGTACAAACACTCACAACAACACAATGTAATTCATAAACAAATTAGAGAAAAATGCGACGAATCGGAAAACGTTAAAACACTGTAATAATATAGGTTTGTCATATAAACCAAAACGCTTGTTCATAGCCAAGCCTTGACGTCACGAAAATGTCACACTAGGAAGTGCTGTCACAAGACGACCGAAACGATCTTGAAACTTCATTTGTGAACCGCCCCTTTCGCCCCGTTCATGATACAATATCGATGACTTTAGTAAGTTCTAGTAAATTTTAATCTTAACTATACAGCCTATGATTAAATTAAAGAGAAAGTAGAGATAGTGAAAATACGATATTGAGGAAAAACAAAAAATATTGCAACATTTTTTTTTGGTAAGATATCCATTTTTCAAGTATATTTTTACTATAATTGAAATTTTCTGATAAGAAGGATTTTTAATTATTTTGTAAATACAAAAAATTATTCCGAATGAAGTAGTTTTTTATAATTTAGTGTAATTTATTAGCTGGAAAACAAACATTTTCTTATAAATATAAGAAGCATGAATTTTTTTTTTTAATTCTCCTTAATATTTCCTACGATCTGCAGTCTGTTTTGTGTTATAGTTTTGAGTTAAGTATATTTCTTTAGTGACACGTATTTCGTTACGCATACTAAAAATCGATTGTTTTGATAACCTGTCAACTATACTAATACAATATAATTTTTTCCTGTGTTATCATCATATGAAAACTATTCTATTAACTCATTATATAATTTGTAAATTACTAACTTTTTATCCATTCTTTTTATAGATCATCAAAATTGCTACAAGTAGTGAGGTGGTATTAATGAGTGAATTATTTATTAAAAAACAGTAGACATGACGGAGGACATGTTAAGCGCTGACATATGTAGGGTGTGTCGATCAGAAGGTTTACCCGATCGACCACTTTTTCATCCTTGTATATGTACTGGCAGTATCAAGTGGATACACCAGGAATGTCTAGTTCAGTGGATGAGATATTCCAGGAAGGAGTACTGTGAGCTATGTGGTTATAGATTCTCTTTTACACCCATTTATAGTCCAGATATGCCAAGAAGGTTACCATTACGAGATGTTATTGGTGGCTTATGTTCCAGCGTTGTTACAGCTGTAAAATATTGGTTACATTATACTCTTGTAGCTGTAGCTTGGCTGGGAATGGTACCACTGACAGCTTGCAGAACTTATAGAGCTTTATTCAGTGGATCTTTTGATCTTGAACGGGTATAAATATTTTCAATCTTTACATATTTTATATATATTTCTTTATATACATGTGGTATAAATTTATTCATTATTGCTTTTATTTATTACATATTTTTGTTAATTTTAATTATTTAAGAATTTAATGCACTAATTATATTAATTTTTTTTTTTTTTATTTTATACATTAATTATTAAAATATGATTTTTAAAAATTTAATATCTTATTAGTATCAGGAATTGATATCTATAAATTATGAAATACAATTAATTAATTTATAAGCTAATGTTATATGTATATATATATAACATATTATTAAAGACACTATTCATGATATTATAAATACTATGATATTAATGATATTTATAATTTACCAAGATTGCATTCATAATATCTTTTCATTTAATATTTAAATAATTTTAGTTATTTAGAGATAAATTTTATTTATTATTTGAACTAAAAAACTATTTGGTCAAAAAAATTAATAATATTTATCAAATATCATTTTAGGTAATGTCATTACCTATGGATATGATTTCAACAGAGAATATATCTTCAGATGTTTTTCATGGTTGTTTTGTAATTTCTTGTACACTACTTACATTTCTTGGATTAGTATGGTTGAGAGAACAAATTTTACATGCGGGTGGTCCAGACTGGTTAGAAAGAGACAATATTCAAATACCACCAATAGATAATCCTGTACAGGGAGATCAGGTTCAAAATGAACAAGCTGTAATACAACCAGAAATTCAAAATAATAATAATATACCACCATTTGTTGATGAATTAAGACCTGAGGATGCTAATAATTTAGGTAATTAAGATATTGTTTTTAATTATTCATATATATTAGTAGATTAAATACTGTTACACTTACATATGAACTATAATGAAATGGAAATCAATAAGATTAGAGATATTATTAATTTCCAGAAATAAAAATAATTGAATACAGTATTATAGTATTAAAAATTTTTAAAGAATTTAAAAATAAAATATATCGTTTTTAGTATAATGTAAAACTTTAAAAGTTATTTTTAACAAAGATTTACAAATAATTATGATATAATTAAATCAGTAATGATAAAAAATTAACTTTCAGAGAATGTACCGTTATAAGTTTTTATGAAATAAAAAATTTGATAAATAACATAGTTAAGATAGATTTTGTCTTAAAATTATTTTAATTTATAAATTAAAATTATAAATATAAAATTATAGAATATAATTATTGTAGCTGTCAAATAAATTAAGAATATTTTGTTATATGAAATAGGAGGTGGTAATCCAGTGGAACTATTGTTTCGAGCTATGGCTGAACGTCCTGTTGTAGCAGTTGGTCTTCCTGTACCGGCACCAATACCAGCACCCGCATTGGTACCAGTACCAGTAGTTGATGGTGTTTTGGATAATGATATTGTAATGCCAGATGCTGAAATAGATCATCAACAGCAAGAACAACCGGAAGCTGCAGTGGGACCAGAATGGCGTGAACAGGGTCAAGGTGAAGCTGAAGAGGCTAATTGGAATCCCATGGAATGGGATAGACCAGCTGAGGAACTTACTTGGGAAAGATTACTTGGTTTAGATGGTTCATTATTATTTCTAGAACACGTTTTTTGGGTTATGTCTCTTAACACTCTTTTCATTATGGTAAGTATAAATTTTTTTATTTCATTAATCTGGCCATACAATTTTAAAATAAATTTTTATTATTAAAAGGAAATTTTTTTTTATGATTTCAACTATCTAAAAATACATAATTCATAAATATATAACTTGTAATTACTCAAATATATTTTATTTAATATATTTCAGTTTAACATTATAATTATAATTTTTTAGGTTTTTGCTTTCTTGCCTTATCAAATTGGTTTCTATGCCATATCACGATTGGGTGCACAGGACATGGTAGCTGCATCTCATTTTGAAGGTTTATTAACGACTCTCTGTGGTTATTGCGTTCTTGGCATCTTTCTGGTTGTCACACATGCACTTGCTGCTCTACTAGGATTTCAACGTTTTCAACGCGTACTTGGTCTAGGATACGTTATTGTCAAAGTAAGTTTAAAATATTTTATTGTTACTACATGTAAACAATCAAAAATAGGATAAATTTTAAATAAATAAAAACTTGGGTTGGACAAATTGTCTAGTATCATAAAATGACTGATTATAAGTATTATTATTACATAACAATAACTTAAAATAAAAAAAATTTTAATGCTTTAATAACATGTGCACACATCAAAATAAATATTAGATTTCATTTAAAAAAAAAAAAAGAAAAAAAAGTTGTGTTACTAATAAAAAAAGCATACTGTAAAAATATTTGGTAATTTATCTATTTATTAATTTTAACCTTCGACAATTATATTTAAAATAGTAAAAACTGTACATAAATAAATTTTGTTTACAACGTCAGGTATCGCTACTAAGTGTCGTGGAAATCGGAGTGTTGCCATTGGTTTGTGGCTGGTGGTTAGATGTCTGTTCTTTAGCGATGTTTGACGCTACTCTACGGGACCGCGAGTCATCATTTCGTTTGGCACCTGGTACTTCTATGTTTATACATTGGCTCGTTGGTATGATCTACGTGTACTATTTCGCCTCGTTCATCCTGTTATTGCGCGAAGTCTTTCGACCCGGTGTACTCTGGTTCCTCAGAAATCTCAATGATCCAGACTTTTCCCCACTGCAAGAAATGATACATCTACCGATACTAAGGCACGCTAGGCGATTAGTGGCCTCAGCAGTAATATTTGGAACAGCTATATTGCTGATGCTTTGGTTACCCATAAAAATTTTGAGATGTACCTGGCCAGGATTTCTGCCTTACACCGTTACAGTCCAAAATGAAACTCAAGTAAGTTGTTACACATGCAATGTACTTGCCAATAAAAAGTTCTTATTATGTATTTGTAAAATGTATTACATTATTATCATACAAAAATAATAATAATTGAATAACAGCTACCTTTTGCAGTCGATTATATTTTTTAATGTGTGTACAGTGTACTAAATAAGCTTATTTGGTTATTCATAAATAACACATTTCAAATTATAAAGTTACATAATAACCAAAGATCATAACAAATTAACACTTTGAAAACATATACTTTTATTGCAGCTCATAAAATGCGCAACGCGCAAGTTTTAAACCTAATCAAACTGTAATCATTTTTAGATCAGTGAACTGTCGCTAGAACTGCTTTTATTACAAGTAATTCTACCGGCCCTATTAGAACAGTCGCACACACGCACCTGGTTAAAAGCACTAATACGAGGCTGGTGTCGTATAGTAGCTTGGCTCCTAAATTTGCAATCGTATCTATTACGCGAGCAAGTTGATGAACCTGGGGCAGCAGTCGTTGAAGAGCCTCAACATCCTGATTTAGGAGCTGCCCACCAAGCTTTACTTCAACGTGAGGGCCCAATCGGATTTCAGCCGTACATCAGACCCAAATGGTTTGCCGCAAGACTACTCGGGCTTTTATTGTGTGTTTGTGTTTCCCTTGTCATAGCTAGCCTCGTGGCAATGACATTACCTGTATGGATTGGCCGCAGAGTTATGGCCTTGTGGATGGTAGGAGCACCTGCACCTTCACCACCAGTGCTTCCACCAATACCATCTACCGCTAACGGTTAGTTAAAAACTAATTGTTTCTAATATTTTATTCCTGAGTACAACTACTTTATCTTACAAAATTTTATATATTTTTGTTAAAAATTCGTATTGTATTGCAGCAGATGGTGTCGAGGCTTCGGCACTTTCAGGTCGAGTACACGAAGTATACACAATTGCCTGCGGCACTTATGTTTGTTGGGCAGCAGCTCGAGGTCTTGCTTTGGCTGTGTCATGGCTTCCTAGGGGACGACGTGCGATCGCTGAACGTGTCAAACACTGGGCCATCATTGGCGTCAAGGCTTTCGTCAGCAGCATCCTTCTAATTGGTGTTATACCCCTGCTCTTTGGCCTACTACTGGAGCTTGTTGTTGTTGTACCATTAAGGGTTCCACTTGAGCAAAATCCAATCCTCTTCGTGTGGCAAGACTGGGCACTCGGTAATAAACTGGGCTGCCTAAACTATTATTAATTTCTGAAATGAGTTTCTTTAACTACATTTAAATAAGTATGACATAAATCTTACATAACAATTTTTATTATTGTGCATTTTTAACACTATGAACAATTTTTAAAATGTGATATAAAATTTCAACTTATCTTTAGTGTAGTAAGTAATTGCAAAAAGGATTTTTAGAATAAATGGTTATTAATTTTATTTTTTTTTAATTAAATTGAAATTGTAAAACTTCGAAAAAATTAAGCGACGATTTGAAGTTGTTGTAAAGAACGTAAATAAATATTGTAAAATCGGTAGTTCAGGTAAAGACAACCATTTGATGTATTTATTTTTCAGGTGTATTGTACACCAAGATCGCGACCGCAGTGACAATGATGGGTCCAGAGTGGCGCCTAAAACTTGCAATCGAACGGGCATACAATGATGGAATTCGCGAAATGCATTTACGGTTCATAGTAACAGAACTGGCGGCGCCTCTTATTTGCTGTTTTGGCTTGGCTCTCGCAGTACCATATGCGGTTGCCTATGGTCTCGTGCCCATCTTCATTTCTGATGTCCAGATGCGAATTCTCATCGCTAGAAGACTCTATCCTTTCTTGCTACTCGTTAATCTCGTCTGTGTTGCTATTAGTATACAAATCAGGCAATTTAAAAAACTGTATGAGCACATAAAAAATGATAAATATTTGGTTGGTCAAAGACTGGTCAATTATGAACACAGAAATAAGCAACAACAGCAACAACAACAAACGATAAGCTAACAGTCTTAGTATATCAGGATATAATCAAAACTCTGAATATCTTTAATTGAAGATTCAAGGTGTAATTAATTATTTCTGTACTTATTTTAAAAATATTTGTTTTTAATCAATTTTGATTGTGTGAGTTAATTTTATCAGTGGTATTTTGATGAATTTATAAAGGAATTCTACAATACTGATTATTTTGAAATATTCAAATATATTTTACGTATATAAAATATTTCTTCAATTATCTTTTAATATAATGTAAAAAACTAATGAGTATTAATAAAAATTTTTTTATTTGAATGGTTTTTCTATAAAAAGATTTGCTTTCACATAAAATTAGTAGATTGCATGTTAAATATCAGATAGACAGGATCCTATATGAATTCTAAAAGTCTATAAATTTATTGTAGTGTGTTATTAATAAATTATAAATTGCATTGTTGGTATAATATAAGTGTTTATTATAAAATTAACTTAAAATTTCAAAATTAATTAAAACATTTTTTCATTTCAAAATACTGTATTTAAGTAAAGGAATAATTAATTTTAAAATTGATTTCTATGGAGTGCATTTGATATTCTATAGACAAAATATTGGATCTAAAATATTTAGAATAATTCTCTTTTCACCTTTCCAATTAAAATCCATTTCTTCTCCAATTTTAAAAATAATTTTTTATTGTTTTTTTTTGTTCATCAAAAACATCAATTTCAACATTTATATGTATGTGTAAAATATTGTTGATATTTGTATGTGTACAAATATCTAAACACATACATCTATCTGCAGATACATACATATAAGCGCGAAAATGCGACACATAACATAACAATATAAGCCTAAATTTGAATAAATTTAAATAAGTTGACTCTTTTCATGAAGCTGATCTTTGTGTGAATCAGAATTATTATTTTTCATTGTCATTTAAAGTTATTTTTAGGGTTAATAATAATCGTAAGTTGGTTAAAAAATCATACTTACAAATTTTTGTATATATAATAGTACCATAATTGTTAAAATGGATTTCATGACTTATAATCAACGATAGTTAATATTGATATTTTTCATTTTGTATATTTATAGTTCAAAAATAATATATTTCTTTATGTTGAAGATTATAATTAAAAAATATATTGATTAAAATGTAGTATACAAAATTTAAAGTTTCATTACTAATGTCAAGACAGTGAAAATGTTGCAAGTTGATATAAAACTTTCATGATTCGTAGAATGTAAAAAGTTATAATTTTTTATAAATATTTATAATGATTACATTTGAAGTAAAAACAGATAGCAAAAATAAATTATGTTACGGATGAAAAATTCAATCTTTTGTTATGTTTTATTTTTTTTAAATAAAAAATAATAATTATTTGAAAGAAATCCTTTTAATAATAAAGATTTATTATTCTTTATTTATTATTTAATTTATTTATTTTTATCAGCTATTATCAATTTATAATACAATAAAATTTTGTAATAAAGAATGAGAATTATTTTTTATCTTTGAAAATAATATTTTTATTTTTATTAAAAGCATACATATTTATAATAGAGTTTATATGTGTAGTAACAAAATACTTACAGAATTCCTACAGAAATTGTCCAAAATTATACATATATTACATATTTATTTTATTGAGAAAATTTTGTTTTTAATAAATATTCCATATTTATCCAATTAAGTATACGATTTTGTTATTAATTGTCAATTACTTCAAAGTTGAATAATATTTTACAAAATGTTTAAGACATATGATATATATATTGATTATAAAAAGAATTTGATTATATTGGAAATGGTAAAATGTTAATTACATTCATTTTGATAAATTGGATATTTATTTTTTTTTTTAGTAATAAAAAAAAATTTCTTCAAACTCAGACTTACATATAAATACTTTTTTCAAGTTTTTTCATTTACACAAATTTATCTCCTTTTTATAGTTCATTTTTTAATTATTATTAAGAATTAAAATTATTTTTTAACTCTTATTTAATAATTATAGCAATAAAAAACTAATGTATTTTGTACATTCTTGGAAAATAATGAATTTTTTATTTATAACTACTGATGTAAGTAATGTTTTTAATATTAGCATGATGTATATTAAAACAGAATGTATATTAAAACTTGCATCTATAGTAGATTTATTAAGTAGTGTTCAATCATTTGAAATTTTAATTTAACATAAAAATAAATAAATTAGTATGTGAAAATACATAGTAAGTATAAAAAAAAAATTAAAGTTCCATTAATTAATAATAAGTTTATAAACAAAGTATTTCATTAATGTAATTGTGAAGTTGAAAAAAATTTTGCAAAGTCATAAATGGTATATAATAGATAAATAATGAATATATTAATAAAAATTCAGAGTAAATGAAGAAGGAAAGTAAAAAATGAACGTGTGCTTTAGGCATACAGATCACCCAACTTGAAATGTTGTGAATAACAATTCTGGACTGGTTTCGATACACACAATCAATCAGATATGATGGATAGGAACAGTTCCTACTATCAACTTCCATAATATATTTATTACTAAATTTATAGATTAAAAAAAAAAAAACTAAAAATATAAAGAATATAAATAAAACTTTTGTATGTTGATATGAAAGTGATTCAGTCATAATAAATGAGTGTACTTGTAAAAATGTGTCATTATTTATCAAAAATCAGTAAAAATAAAGTTAATTTAAATTTTTCTTTAATTTATATGTATTATTATTCAGAGGATATAATAATAATGTGCAAACTAGACTAATAATAAATATATATTTATTATTATCATTAATAACATTAAAAATCTTTTTAGCTAAACAAAATTTATTTGCACGAATATATGTTATTTATTTTAAAAGTAGATCTCATGTGTTCATTACTAACATTCTATATCATATATTTTAGTAATATATAATTTGATGAAACTTGTTCCAATAAATTTTGATGTATAAATTAATAAATATTTTTTACGATAACGTGTGCTAAAAACTTTTGATATCAATAAAATTAATGTTTGACGTTAAACAAGTCGAAATCTACATTTGTCGTCCATTTTTATAGGTATTTATAATTGTAATATTTGTAATCTACATAATTATGGATGTTTAGATTTTTTAGATTTAATACACAAAATATTTATTATTTTAAAAAACAATTTTTTAATAATGATATGCTTACCAATAGAAGTAATTGAGATCTATCTGTAATTTTATTAAATTATATTATAATATACTGTCTAACGAAGATCGTAATGTAAAACATAAATGAATATTCTTAGAAGTTTTATAATCAACTTAGATTAAATGATTTATACTACTATTTAATAAAATAATTATCCTTTCATTAAAATTAATTTTTAATTCATAGTAGTAGTGTAAATCAATAAGTTAACTAAAAAATATATGTTATGAATTATTTATATAGATTCACTCGTGTTTATAATCGTATTTAAACTTAACTATATAAATTTTTTTTTATTTATATATTAAATATGATTTATCAATTGATTTACCGATCGGTTGCAATGTATTGAACAATATTTAAGTTGTTTTTAATCATGAATCCAAATTTAAATTTTCATACTGAATCGAAGAACTACAAGCATAATTTAAGTTCATTATCATAAAGCATTATATCAACAAAACGTTTCTTTATACATGTAATGATGGTTTATGTATTCATCAAACTCCAAAAAATTAGTGTGTACGTAAAAAAATATATTAGTAACATTATTAATATTATTGTTATTATTATTATTTATTTTTTTACGAATAATTGCATTGTCATTTATATCCATTTATATTTTTAAAATTGATTGTTTTTACATTAATAATATTTACTTCTTACATTTAATATTAACATATTTAAATATAATTTTTGTTTTGATTTTCGGTCAATATTTAATATTGTTTCATAATTTTGCTATATTTTTTTCTCGTTTTTTCTTTTCTATAATAATTTGATATTGCATAACTTTATACCTTTCTTTTCTGTCTACATCATTTTTTTCAGTATAATAGTGGATTATCCGTGAAATCTACTTATTTAAACCTTAATCATTTTACGAGAAGAATAGTCTCGGTTTTTTACTTTTATGCTTTTTTCCGACTTACTATCTACCGTTTTCATCAAGGCTCTTACATCTGTTGCTGCATCAATAATCCAAATTCATTTCTGAGTCTGATCCCGGGTTTGCAAGCGAATACATTTGCAGTTGACAGGTGTAACGCATTATTTAAGTTGGTGTTGATCCGATGAGGATTACCTGGTAAGTGCACTGACGTGTAGATTTACCTTTAGAAGACTTCCGATATCTTTGACTTGCCTCTGGAAGCTTGAATTCTCATTATAAAATTGATGAGCTTTCTCTATTTTTTATTTTTTTTTTTGAACCACGGGTCTTTTTTTTAGGATACGTTTCTCAGGGATCAGGCATTATCGGTATAAGGACTAGTGTAAGATGAATTTGATTTTGGTAGAGATAAGCCGTAATTTTGTCTTACCAAGTTGGTCCAAATCAAATTATGATTTTTCACTTACAAGGGCACACCTATAAGTAGATGAGCAATTTGGAAAAGCCGCAAGAGTAAGAAAATAAAGGACAAGTCTGCTCTTCTAATCCGTTAATTATTTTTAATTAAATTAAATATAAAGAATCAATAAATATGCAAAAAAAATTATGAACTATGGTTAATTAATAATATTGAGTTAAAGTAAACTAAAAAAAATATATTATAATTTTTTTTGGTATTCAAATCTATTTTCATAATATGGGATCATAAAATACATGGCTATGTAGGTATATATATTAAAATATTAATTTAAATATTGAGCTTACTTTAAAATATATGATCTTTGTAAAATAATTATATATTTATATACTAATATTATAATTCTTGATACATACTTGCATATCGAACAAATATAATTATTAATTTGCTTTTAAATTAATTCATTATTGATTTTATTTTATCTGTTTACAAAGAATTATATATAATTCAATTTAACAAAATAACAATATAATTCAATACATATTTAATGGATACACACATATTTTAGAATTGCACAAGTCATATCAGACAATTTTATTTTCATGATGTATTTTAATTCAATTTTAATGTTTTATAATTTTTCTACAACTAAATTATCTTTTAATTTTAATTTACTTATTAATCATATTTATAATTTATAACATAATGTATTTAGTTGTAAAAAATACATATAACATAATATTTCATTATTAAGTAAATAAATTACATTCGTTTAAAATTTTTACAATATTTTATATTTATATACAATCACAAATAATTTGATACATTCTTCTAATTTTATAATTATATAATTTTTCTTAACAAATATTAAAGTAATATTTGTTTACATTTGTTTTAAAATTTATACTATACATATTATTCATTGATGGCATTTTTTAAATCCATGATCTATTTTCTTTATTTATAATAAATGGTATTTACAATAGCCTATCTATACAATAATTTATTATGTATTTTCCCACCAAGAAAGCAATCCAAGACCAGGTTCATCAATTGCTGCTTCTAAACTGTAAGGTGATATATTCTTCGATTCAGATTTTTTATTTGAATCTTTCGGTCCATTAGGATAACTTGGTAATGATTCTATAAACATTTCTTTAACTACTCTAAAACGTATAATTTCTCCAACATCCATAAAAAGATCATGTTTTTCTCCACTACCAGTATCATATTCCCAAACCCAGACTTGTTCTGTTTGATCAAACCTTGAAGGATATTGTAATTTATGTGAAGGAATAACTATATCCTCAAAGAAACCTAAAGTTACATGTACTCCATCCATATTACAACTACGAATTTTGCCAATTAAAATTTCTTCCATAAAGGGTCGAAAAATAATGTATCTAAAAATTACTTTTGTATGTGATGCTCCGTCTCCAGGAAAAATATAAGATTCTTCTATTTTTAAAAGATCATTTAAAGCTATACACAATCCAACATTTAAATAAACTTTATTAGACAATTTTCTATTTAATTCATCTATTATTGCATCATTTAACTTTTTCTTAAATTTCCATGGTGGTATTCTAACAGTATCTTTCATTTCAGCAAGAACAAACATTTTTTCACTTCTTAAAATCAATTTTAATTTTTGTAGCTTTTAAATATGTAGTAATATTTTTTTGTTCTCTTAAGGTTATGGTTAAATTAAATTTTTTTTTATGGACGTTAAACACAATTTATTTAACAATTTATGCGGATAAATTTTATGTACTTTATAACATTGTATAAAGGATAATATAGTATTTATTTAATTAATTAAACTATAATTCCTTAAAACAAGGTACAAATTACAAGGATGGAATGAATTGTCAACAATCGTAAGACGTTTTCTGTATTAAACGTGACATGCTTGTCAAATTTTTAAATAAATTAGGGAAATCCACAGAGGAAATCACTAACATCTCATATAATTTCACCATGAAAAACTAGAAAGTTACGTCAGAATACCGTATAAATTCCACGTGTTTATAAGATTTTCCTGTAATTTCTATAAAATATATTATTGTTATAAATATTAATAATTTATAAACAATATTGTGCCAAATTATATATAATTAAAATAATATTAAAAATAACTTTTAGAATAGTTATTAATGTGAAATAAATATTTTTCCAATGTAAATATGAGAATATGTATAACAATTATAGGAATAAATAATACAAGGGATATACGGGATATCATTTTTGACTTTGAAATAATGCACCACTTTATTTATAAAGCTATTCATTAATGTATAAAAAGTAGGAAATAAAAGAATTTAAGTATTTTAACCAATAAGGAAAAATAATATAAGAGGTAATATATATATAGGATTGAGCTTCAGTCTAAGACAAGAAAATGTGTACTAAAAATTTACTAGATGTACACTGCTGCCTCTAGCGGATTTTTCATGTATACTGTTAGGAATAAAATTGTCTAAAGGCTGCGATGACCGCAATTTACTGTCTTTTAGGATTTTCAGGCGTAGTAATAATAGAGAAAGTTAATATTTAATTAATATTTTTAAGTAAAAGAAAACAATAAAAAATTAAATTTTTGACAATATATTTATTGAAATATTTTAAATCTTTAATCGCAATAAATATTTCTTATTTTTCAATAATTTCTTTTAGTTTATAAGTAAATTACTATTATGATTGTATTCAATTATTTAATAGTACTCAATTTTATCTTATAAAATATTACAAATAATTATTATTGTATAGAACATTTAAAATAATAACAAAAAGCTAAATTTTAATGAATACTTTAATTAATTTTTAAACTAATTAAGTATATTGTGAAATATAAAACTAATGTTTAATATTGGATTTACTTCTGCACTTTCATATTAAGTAATAATGGCAAAAATATAGCAGGAATTTTTCCATGAAGTGCGGATTTTATAAATTAACTAGCATACTGTTATATTACAAATTCCCTAGTTTTCAATAATCAACTGATCGTTCCTTGTCTACTGTGATTTATTATAGATGTTTCATTTGAAATTATTTTAAAATTTATATATTAATAATATATAAAATAATATAAAATAAAAATAAAAAAATCTAAATCTATCGTTCTGAATGTATTATTATGACAGTCAATAGGCACTAGTTGTATTTCAAAGTTCAATTACCTTTTTATCATATTAATTAGCTGGTACGATGGCACATTGCCAGTCAATTTAATTTAAAAAGCATAGTCTTAATAAATTTCTTATTATAATAAATTTTTTATTATATATTTTCATCTATTCTTATTTCTTTTAAAATAAAATAGTGTCTTAATATAAAAATATGAAACATTTGAAATATTTTAATAATACTTAAAATTATAAGTTTGTATGAAAAAAAAATGTTAAGCAATATCAAACTTTTTTAAAATTATAATGTAAAAAATGAATTGATTTCATAAATTTATAAATTATACTTGCAATTTATTATTAATTTTTTTATTTATATGTACAAATAAATAATACACAGATAATATAGATGTCTTCAATTTTATTTTCCATAGAATACATAAGTTATTACTATTTACAATATTGAAAATATCTTATTAAATTTTTAAAAGATTTTTTTACACCAATTATAACATTTTAACTCTTTTTTTAAACAATAATATTATTATATTAATTATAAATTAAATGCATTTCATTTTTTAAGTACATATACACGTGAATTGGTATACTTAAATGATGTTAAATTACAATAGTATATATTTATTAATTTATTGTATATTTATATAATTATCGTCTAATATTTTCGCCATTTGTGCTATATTTCTTATGCAAGCGCTAAATTATATTTTTTAAAATTAATTTAAATTATTTTATATTTTTAATGAAATATATCTACTATTTATGTAATGTTTTTCTTAGCATCTATTGTTTATTTATTTTCTGAAAGCATTACTCGAATTTTTGTTACTATAAATAATTGCAAAATCTGTAATTTATTTCGAATTTTTCTATTAATATTATCAATTATCAATACAATATATTTTGTACAATAATTAAAAACTATTTTCAAATGCTCTGTGACTAGTTTTTGAAAGAACTGAGACTTCAAAAATATATCATAATGATATTTTTTTTTATATTTTTGAATTATATAATTTTATTTATATATATACCTACGTACGACATACATATTAGATATTTCTAAAAATAAGAAAAACAAAAATATATTTCAGTAATATTAAGTACAGCAAAATAAAAAAATTGCGCTTATGAATAAAAATGTATACTGTTATTTAATAAATTGTTTTGAAAAATATATTTAATTCTATAAGAATATAAGTGAAGTCTCTTTTTTCAGTTTTTTTTTTAAGTTAAAAATAATTTCTTTATTACTTTCATTTTGATTCCAAAAAATATTTTTAAAATTTTATCGATAACTTTTAATTTGATAAAAATTTTATATTTTTCTCATGAATTATTTTATCTGCATATAATAATTATAATTAGCAATAATATAAAAATATTCAATTTCATTTAATTTATTTGTTTATTGTATTTTTACGTTTACTGTTTTTTTTTGGGAGATATTTATATTAGTTGCGATAAATTTAATAAAAGATTTCATATATGATTAATTTTCGCTTATAATATTAAAGGGTGAACTTGCTATTATTTAAAAAGAATACATGGTTAATATAAAACATATGTTAAAGATTTTTTCATTTATTTAACATATCATTTTCAAAAATATGAGTATTTCATATACAAATTTATATTATAATTAAAAACCCCAATTATAATTTTATTTTAATAATATCAAAAAAATTATCTATTCTAAAAATTCTTAAATTTTTCGACAACGTGAAATTAATGCAATGTGTAACTTATTCCATACATTTATTTAATAACGTCAATACATTGAATTGAATTGAAAATTTTTAAAATACGAATAAATATTATCGTTTTGAAAAAATTATTATAGTTATACAATTAAATATATATGTTTATAATAAAAATCATTCGAATAATAGTTATATAATTTTTTTGTAAAAGATAAAATTTAAAAATTTTTTTAATTTTAAACACATATATTTATATGCTACAGTTTTTCTGTTAGCTTAAAAATACTTTCTACTTTTTGTTTTACTTTAATACGTTTTCAAAGTAAAAAATAAAAAAAAAAAATTAAAATTTAAAAATAAATTATAAATTAAATGTTTTTGATAATAAGCATAATTTTAATAATCAACAAAAATATATAATGTGTATGCATACAAATTTAATCAACTATTAAATAATTTGCAGACAATTTTTTGGTTAAATTGATCTTGAAATATGTTATTTATATTTTATATGCTCATAAATAGATTTATTGGTGTTTTAAAAGTAATTGAATTTTTTAATGAATAATACTAATAATTTGTTTTAATAAAAATTAATTTTATTGAGAGCAATATTAGGTAATAGAGTACTATTCAAATTTTATTTTAATTACATATTTGCTTAATCTTTTTATGAAATTTAAGGTTTTTATTTAGTATTTTATAAAAATAGTTATCAATCCTTTTTTGTCTTATTGTCTAGAAAGAGCGCATAAAAAGAAGGAATTAATTTTTAAAGATTAAAAATTTTGTTTATATATAATATTTTAATAAAATTTATTTTTTTAAATCTTAAAATTATATATATGTATATAATTGTTAAAATAGTTGATCAGATAATTACAATGGATGTAACTTAGTTATAATATATTTTCATATAATATATTCAACTGATATACTAATGCTTAATGTTATATCTAGATTTGTTAATAATAATACAACAAATATGGTGGTGGCAGTAGACATGAATAATTCAAAACATAATTTATTGATTATTTAATTTTAAGAATTTAGGTACATTTCAGTCCTGAATTAAAATGTTAATATACGTACAACTTTAATTCATTTTTTTAAAATTGAAAAAAAATCAAAAGTTAGTTATGTGTGGATATTTTTAGTTTTAATGAAATATTAGTAACTTAAAAAATTATTTAAAGAGTTCAGTGATTTTAAGTGATATGATTTTATTGACTATGATTATAATAATGATGATATAAATATAAGTGAATGTAAGATAAAAATGAATTCAACTAAAGAAATTTATTTTTTTATTATAAAGTATCTATTTGAGTAGTTAAAATGTTTTTTAAATCATAAAGTAAGGTTGCAATTAATAATAATGAAAAGTACCTGATTTATTTGTTATGTTTACAGATTTTAGATTTTTCTAAAAAAAAAAAAGAAAAAAATTTTATAATATAATCGATAACTGATACAAATTTGAGTGAAAATAAGAGTGTACTTTAATTTACGTGTACTGAAATAAAAAAAATAGGACAAGCTACGTTAAAAGCAAAAACTTAAGAATTTTAACGAAATTTTTATCACAAGTATGGATTTTATGTGAAATCTCTTCAATAGTGCAGGTATACATTAACCATTTCACCTGGGAACAGCAGTCGGTGACTTTGTATAAAAGTACACCATCAATAGTAAATCTCATATTTAATCGAAAAGGTGGTAAAATCATAAGATTTTAAGAAAAACTACCAAATGATTTTGAAAGTAAAATATTTGTTATTACATGTACTATTATAAATTATCTTCTTCCTTGTATGATATTAAAATAATTTTTTGAAGTTCCTGCCCTCTTTATAAATTATGTGCATATATAAATTGCAATGATATTTATTGAAAATTCAAATTTAATATATATAAACAAAAATTGAGACTTAACACCAGATATGATGATAAATAATATCATCAAAAAATGAAAACATAAAACTGTACATGAATTTTTTATTCAGATTATTTCACATAAGAAAACAAAATTATCAGTACCATTTATATTTTTGTACTAATTTTAAAAAAGTTTTATTATAATATTCAGAGCCCGTATTTAATTATAATGATTATTCTGTAGAGTTAATTTGATTTTATGTACTTTCTAAAGGTAAGGCTCAAAACAATATAATTAATATGAAATATATATTTTTTTACTTAAAATTTTAAATAAGTTAAACAACAAATTTTTTAGTACCTTTTATTTTATTTGCCAACTACAATTTGAAAGATTAGAAAAAATACTACTTTGTTAGTCTTCAAATTATTCTATATAAAATAAATGAAAAGTTTAAGGAAGTAGTGATAGTAAAATATACATGGTGCATCCACGAAGTATCGAGTTTTTTTTTCATTTTTCGCCTATTCGGTGTAGAAATTCAGGAAAGGTCTTAAAATGTCGAAAAACTCTTTCCGCATTTGTCCTTTTTTTTGTTTTGTTTTTCGATAATTAGGCGCGGCAGGATTTAACTTCGCGCCAAGGGTATTTTTCAGTTTTTTGACACGGCGTGATGGAGCGACTACTCTAATAGCGTTACGAGATAAAATTTGTTTGCAATTAAAAAAAAACAGTGTAGAAATGTATAAAATGTTGCAAGAAACATATGGACATAATTGCATGTCAAAATCGCAATGTGGAAAATAGGACAGAGCTTTTAAAAAGGGCCAAGAAAGAATTATCGATGAGCCTCGATATGGACGCCCAAAAAACTTTCGAATGGTTAGGAACACCCGGCGCGTATTAGAAATTTAAAATTCAGACTGTTTTAAAGATTAGAGAATCGTGGAAAAACTGAATTTAACAGGATCTACAATGTACAATATAGTGCAAAAAAATTTATAAATGTGAAAATTTTTGAAAAACATCAAAGCTGAAGAGATTGAAGATGTATTTGAAATTTGCAAAACACGCCTTCAAAAATATGTTGATATAGGAGAAAATTATTTGGAAGAATTTAAAACTTTTATTTCACACTGTTTATAACTCCACTAATAAATCATTTTTCAAAAAAGGTAAGAATTTTTTTTTTTATGATCTTTGAACAAAACATTCTCGCCTAGTGGTTTTCCGCTAATCGCTTCAGCGTGCCGTGTCAAAAACTTGAAAAACACCATTCGCGCGAAGTTAAATCCTGCCGCGCCTAATTATCGAAAAAAAAATTATCAAAAAAAAGGACAAATGCGGAAAGAGTTTGTCGACATTTTAAGACCTCTCCCGAATTTCTACGATGAATAGGCACAAAATGAAAAAAAAACTCGATACTTCGTGGATGCACCATGTATATGAAAATGTAAATTTAATTACAGAACCTTTTTATGAAAGTGATTACAGAGAATTGTCAATTGACGATTAACGATTATAAAGAAATATTAAAATATTTAAACAATATAGGACAATATTTTATAAAAAATAAATTTTTAATCGTTACATATTCTAGTATATAAAAGTAGATGAAGTTGAAAGAATGTAAAATAGAGATAAGAAAAGTAATAGTCAAGGGAAAAGTCATATAAATTAAGAATACAGAAAAAAGTTATAAAAGTAGATTTATTTAGAAAAATATATATTTACAGTCTTGAGCGTTATTGATAAAGTGCAAAAAGATTAAAAATTCTTATAAGAATTATAAAAAGATGAGATGGAATAATTTTTGAGGGTTGGAAAAGAAAATTTTATTTTGATGAGAATAGAAATCGTGCTAAAAGAAAAAAAAAAGTATTAAATAAAGTAGTAGATTAAGTAAGAAAAAATAGAAACATACATAATAAATAAAAATTCAGAAGCTGAAAAAAAATAATATAAAAGATGGATATTTGTACGATCTACTTATTTTTTTTTTTTTTTTAAACGATACCTATTTAAAAATAAATATATTAAATTAACTATTATGAAATAAATATTGTAATAAAAAACTGATATTAAATATTTTTTTGTATTTTCTTTTTTAAATTGTTTCGACAAAAATTTATAATATTATAAATAACTAATATTAAAAATATGTAATTGGTATTGATTTCATAATTTGATGACAAAATATAAGTTATAGTTTTAATAAATAAAAATATTATAAATAACTAATTTTGTAGGTTTTTTTAGAACTTTTTTATTAATTTTATACTCAACATTTAAATTCATTTTAAATGACCAAAGTACATAAATATAATTAAAAACTTATTGAATTTCATATATTTAATCAACTCGATATGAAATATAACTTTAATATTTAGCCAAGACATTTATTTTATAAATACTGGTTTTTTTTAAATTCCTTTTTTAGTTTTTGAGTATATAAATGAATTTAAAAAATACAATTCGATTAATATTTGACAATAATTTAAAAATATTATGTATATAAATGTGTGTATTCGATAGTTATAAGGATTGTTTTTTGTTATATAAGTTGCGTACACAATTTTAAGAACTTTTTAAATTTTTTAACTTTGCTTTTTGTAAAAGGTCTATTAAAATTTATAATATTACATTTATTTGCTTACATTTAATTTTTAAAAATCAACGTTCTAAGCATATTTCTTTTTATACTTTTCATTTTTTTTTTATTATGTATCATTTGTGATACTGGAATATAAAAAATTTATATTCTCTATATACAAGTTTTTATGTTCGTTCTTTTTTATTTTTCTGCATAGTCGTATATTTTATTTGTGACATTCAGAAATTAGAATAAAAAAATGTAGTAAAATCCTAAGACACAAGTAATATTTCTCTGTATTTATAATATAATCAGCTTATTTTCTGCTTTTCTTAGCCTTGAATGTACTCGTAGTGTAAATTAATTTTGATGCTAGAATTATATTAATATTGAACTGTATCTTTATTGTTATCTTTATTATTATCGGTGAAACACAAAAAGCAAGTCTTTCCTCGAGTATTAAATAAAAACTAGTTGACAATTTAGTATGCAATTGTCAGATTAGGCGTGATCACCAGAATTAGCATTATTATGAAATAACATTTATTCATTTATAATTATAAAATTAGCTTTACTATTCACTGGTCATCGCATTATCGATGTGCATTACCTTGGTATCACTTTTAGCAATTAGCAATAGGTAATGGAGTCACACGTGCCCGATCACGTGCGTCCACTCAGGCTCGTCCGCCATAATCTAAAAATTGGGGCATCTTTCATGTTCCGCTATTTACTTTAGATCTCCATCATCCTTGAGCAGCTCGTCTATGTGACCCTCGTCCCAGTCGTCCCGTGCATCCCCTGGATTTGCGATTGATTTTTCCCGTCCTGGCACGACCTCAAAATCCTTTAGCTCCGCCTCTAATTCACGTTCCCAATCTTCTTCTGCGGGGAAGAGACATTGATGTGTGACCACAACACTGGCTCTGCGCGACATTTATTCAAAGATAGCTGGCCTGGTTTTTCGCGGAGTCAAGGGATTTTTCAGGAAGGAGCGATAAAGTTGTGAAAACGAGCTTTTCATTTACCTAGTTTTATTTACGTTACTGGCTTTCTGTCATTGTTCTTCATCCAAAGAATTTATCATTTCACTTGGGACGTGGTTATGAGAGCGTATAAATTTTTAACTGATAATCGATTGTTTAAGAGGATGATTATTTATTATTTATTTATTTATTCATTTATTTATCTTTAACAACTTTATTTTGAGTTGATTTTACGTTGCAATGTGTAGATTTATAAAAGAACATTACTTTTATCAATATTATTATTTTATTTTTGACTAATTTATTTATCGAATTTAAATTGAAATATGATTTTACAGTTACAAATTACAAATATAATTGTTCTTCCCGCGAGGAATCATAATATTACTAAATATTGAGTATGCACGTTTAATCAAATTTTAGATTTTAAATTATCTCATCAGAAAAAAAGAAATTACAACACTCGATTGAGATTAACCGAAATTTTTTTTGTATTGCTTGTTTTTTTTTTTTAAAGTGGTTTAGATCAATATTGCACGATACCTCGATAATATGTTTTATTGTACGATTCTGTGAACAATATTTTACGCACCAAAAAATTAAGGATCAATCCAAGTTACTTTTTTATTAGCTGTATTTGTTAAAAATTTTCAAAATATTTTTTAAATACTATCAATTATTAGGAACATAGCGATATTTCACGTACGTACAATTATGAGTATATTGATTTATTTATGATTTAATTGATATTATATTTATAAAAATGATAAATTGAATCTAAAATTTTTGGTATTAAATATTTATTTATAAATTATTTTTAAAAATTTCAAGGAATTATTTGATTAACTAGTTATGGGGAGGAAAATGAAATTATGTGTTTCCGTAGGGTATGATCAAATGTGTGAAAATCTCATCCATAAATCAATAAAGCTATATGAAATACTAAAAATATCTATATCTAAAGATAATATTAGTGTTTTTCTAAATAACACCACTCTCAAATAAATTTGTTAAAAATTTATGAATATTTTTCAAAAAAATTAAAAAATACACATAATTATCAGTAATAAAATATTTATTTTTTTAAAATATTTTATTAACTTTTATGTACATGTCACATAGTACTATTTTTGTAATAATTTCATGATTTAATAGACTTTATAGTACTAATTCATGCATATTTATATTTTACATTTGTACTTCAATTTGTAAAGATCTAAATTAATCATTTAACTACATAAAATTTTGTTTAAAAATAATTATTTCAACATACTATATAACTTTATAATTGTATTACACACATAATTTTATATATCATTTGTTTTATTAATTTTTACTGGAATAATTGGCTTCAATAAATTTTTTTTATAAAGCAATTTTCATAAATAATTACTTGTTTTTTTTTTTTTTTTTTTTTTTTTTTTTTTTTTTTTTTTTTATCATTACATGCAAATGTAAATATGATACAAGAAAGGGCATGTACACGTGTATTTATATTTTAAAATAGTGGTTTATATGAAATAGACATAAATTTTATATTGCTTTAGCTGGTATTTTGTTGGTGATGTAAAATTTTAAAATAAATAAAAGAATTATTAATGAAATGAGATGATATGTACCTTTATAAATACATAGAAATTGTATACATATTTTTGAATGTATCGGTGTATGCTCATATATTTACACAAAATTTATTCACACGCAAACACAATTGCTCGTACATAGCTAATAAATTTCATTTATGTTATAAACTCTATCCAGCGATTTTTCATCATTGCTCCTTGTACATTGAATTTATGATATTTTGATATATTTTTATAACTTTATTCAATGTTCAAAACATTAATTTTATAACATGCACTTGGAATATTATTCATTGAAACATTAATAATAAAATTACATTTATTTTAAATAAGGTAAAAATTTTAGTGCAGAATTTTCATAAAAATATTAAATGTAATAATTTCTTGAAACAGACACTATGTAATTTAAAAAATTTATATATTATAATTAAATATTTTAATATTATAATATTAGTCTTATTATATTTCTACTTTTCTTAAAAATATGGAAAATGATGCTTAATTTATTGTAATTGAATTCATCATTCCATTAAAATATATAAATCAAAATTTGATACAAATTTAATTACTTAATCTTTTTGACATAATATTTTTTAAATAATGTTTACTATAAAAAACTTAAATATTAAAACTTTACTATGTAAAATATGTTTTTAAATAAATATAAATTTCATTGCTTATTAGATAAAAACCAAATGAGCTTAATATATAACAAATATTAAAAACATTAATAATCTATATTAAATAGATGTACAAAATATTAACGTATATAAGCATGAACAATATAGAAACTATTTTATAAATTATTATACCATCGTATATTTTTATATATTTTTTAAAATTATAACTAGATATAATTGTATTAATAGTAGATAATCGAATGTGAAAAATATTAATTATCCATTTTCGTTTATAACTGGACACATAAATATGAAAAACTATATTGCGTAAATCAAACATTATCAAATCTAAATAAAAAATGATCATAAAATTTTCCGTTACGCAGTTTTTCATTTAATTTTATTTATTTATTTTTATTTGTTTAAAGCGATCTTACTTACATAACTTTCTTTGTATTGCACAAACATTGCCAGTTTCTTCTTCGATATTACGATTTGTTTTTAAATTAAAAAATAAAAAAAAATGCATTAATTAAATGTTATATTTTGTACTTATGAGTAAATTAATTATGCACAAATTTATATCTGAATGTGTATAAATTATTTTTTAAACTGAAGAAACTAGATTAAAACATTTTTTTAATTCAATGATTAATTAAGTTTAAAAATTTATTTAAAATTTATCAAATTATTTTAAAAGAAATACTATTAAATTAAATTAAACTATTAGATAAATCAAAAAATCAAAAAATCAAAATTTACATTTTTATATTGAATGAAAAGAAAATTATTATCATTAAGACTTCTCTTTAAATACTTCATATATTTCATATTTTATCCATAAACTTTATTATAATAATACAACATTATTATCATTATTCCAAACATTTTTATATATATCAAATCACGCAAACGATATAAATTTTAAGCTTTCTCTCAAAAAATATAGAAACGAAAATAAAAAATAAAAACTAGTGTACAATGACAGAAGGATATTCCTTTCTTGTAATTTTCGTTTTTGTTTATTATAATGTATTATAAATTTTGTAACGAATATTAAAAATTCAATGTTAATAGAGGCTTTAACAATTATACAATTATAAATAATTTATTATTTTCTGTACTTAATTTTGCTTTTTGTCTACAGTATTATATTAATATATTCATTTCGCATATCACACGTATTGTCAGTTAATGAATTTATTCTTTATCATTTCATTTGTGATTTACAAGTATTTATTCATTGAGTATATTATTTTATATTTATTATTTTACTCATGTAGTTTAAAACTTTAGAATACACAGAAAATATTTTCTAATAAACAAATAAGATATACATTTACTTAAATTATATTTTTATATTATGTATGTTATTTTTACGTAATTACAAGATAGGCAATAAACAGATAACTAACAGACTTTACATAAAAATGAGTTTAATATTATTGCTAACATTTTTCTTAATGTAAAATATTACTGTTTTTTAGATAATTTAGAAATTAATTCTACTTAACTCTTTAACTTATTAGTTTCGTAAAAATAAAATGTATATTTATGATTTTGTAATAAATTCAGTTCATCATATTCTAGTAAAATTATAAATGACAAGAAAATTACGTATTTTTTTTTATATATAATTACACGTACAAAGCTTAAAAGAAAAAAAGTCGAAAATATAGTTCTTAGCTTTTTAGTGTTTATTTATATTAGTTTAATAAATAAAAGTGTACATTGAGATGTTATGTTTTTATCTTTATTACAATATTCTTTATATTTATTTCAACTGAAATAGATCTCTCTATATATACACTCACGATGATGGATAAAAGCGTGAATTAAACATTTTCCGAACTATTTTTTCATTCATAATATTATGCTTTTTTAATTTTATTTTTGTTAACAACTCCGATAATTAGTAAAAATAGTTTACTTACTCGGATAAATTTTCATAATTTAGTGTAACTGTTTAAAAATTTATTACCAATTTTCTTGTATTTTGTACTAATTATATACTGTTTTATACTCTTATTTAAATAATAAATTTAATTATGCCAATGAAATATACTTAATAAATTTTTTAAATATCAATAAAAATTTACTTAATAGTTATTGTTATAATATTTCAAAAATGTATTTAAAATTATTTTAATTTAAATGAACATTTAAATAATCAATATATATTAAAAAATTTTAAAATATATTTAAGTTTTATTTTTAGAAATAAAAATAATATTACTAAGTTTTAATAATTTTTTGAATTATTTAAAAAAAAATTACATGTATATAACTGACAATATTTAATTTGTACTATCATATTATTTTATATATATCATATGTACTTTTGGTATACTCTTATCGTTAAAAAATTAATTAATGTATAAATAAAATGATATTCACAAATTTATTAAGTTAAAAATTACGAAACAAAATGATGAGCCATAATGAGAATGAAAAAAGATATTTGTTGCAAAGGTCGGCTAAAGAGACACTGTAGATTTTTTGTTTTTATTATTTTTTGTTTTATTTATATGTGTCACTTATTTTTTCTTTCTGTTTTTTCTTGAACCTTTCCTTTAATAATTTATTATATTATCGCAAAATTTATTTTAAATCGTTAATTTGTAATTTTCAATTTTAAATTAGCTTATGTAATTTATATTTATTGTAATTTCTCTTTCGAAGATATATTTGTTTATTAATAATAATTTAAAATAAACATGTAATAAGGGAGGCTGTACTAGTGCTCTGGGTAAATGGTAACACGGGAAGTGAATTTTCCTCTTCTTTAAGCTGTTAACAAAATAGAACGAAAAATCTATATAATTAATGCATAATTTTTATAATACATTTCATATCATACGATATTATATATAAAAAAAGTAGTTGAATTATTATATTAAAATAAGAATTTATTCTAAATTTAAATTATTTATTGCATTATTAATATAATATAATATTTATAATTAATATCATGAAATATACTATCAAGATAGTTAAATTTAATGTATATAATTAAACTGAATATAAGTGATTACTATATGTTTTTATAGTTTTACTAATCTTTTGAATAATTTTTATTAATCTACTTGTATTTATATGAAATTTTTGTTACAAAATTTATAATTAATAAATTCTAATATTAATTTAAAAAACATTGCATTGATTGATTTATTATAAAAATTATGAATAATTAATAATTATATAACTAGTTCTATTTAAGTAGAAATATTTACGTTTTAATTATATTTTAATTTAATTATGTATAATTTAGTTGTTGAAGAAATAATTTTAATAGTAATACAAAAATAAAATGTACAAACTATTTGATAATAAGATTAAGACGAACATTTTGCAGAAATTTTTTTAGTGTGTGTGTGCGTGTCTGTTTCTTTGAGCATGCGCGTTAAATATTTATAAAAATTTAAAAAAACGAAATTTTGCCTACACATGAAAAAATATATTTAAAATTTTACATTTTTTATTATTCAGTAAGAACAAATAGAAACACAGTCAACTCCACCCTTTTTATTTCTTAGTTATTCTTGTAATAAAACTATAAGGGTAAACGTTCTCATATATAAAGGAACTAAAAACAAATTATCACTAAGGTGCAATGGATGAAAAAGCGTCTAGACAGAAATTCTAAGCAAGATAATTCTAATTCTTATAAAGCTTAAGTTCATATATTGACTTTTATTATAAATATAAACAATGCGTATGAGAAAAGAAAAGGACAATTTAATTGTAGTTCAAATGGTAAGGATATATAAAGAAAAGAACATTGACTAGAAATGAAAAACAGTAGTATATATTTAAATTTTTTAAACTTAAAAAAATTCATACAGAATGAATTTTGGATGCATTTTCATAATACTCACAATTTTAGTTCGATTATAATCAGTTTCCAGCCTGCTTTGTTTAATGTCACTCAATTAGTTATTACTCTTTCCTTCACTCTCTGACATCCTCTTTTTCATAGAATAATTTTTTTTTATGTTAAAAATTTTTAAATTTAATATTTTTTACTTTATTATATTTAAAAAATTTAGAAATCAAAGTTATGGTGTATTTGTACGAGAGCTTCACGAAAAATATACATATATAATAAAAAAAAGAAAAAAAAAAAAGAAAAAAAATGTCAATTAAAATATGGACTAATTTTATATAGTTTTATTTTGGGTAAAAATTATTGGAATAATTGTAACTATTATAAAAATATTAAGTATATTAAAAATTAAAAATTACAATAAAATATTTGATTAATAAGTTGAAAATAAAATTTTCAATCTGTTTTATAAAAGAAGTATCTACAATTGGCTTTTTCAGTTATTAAATATAATATCAGGATTTACTCAAATATTTATAGTATATCAATAAAAATAGATAGTTTTAAACACATATTTAACGAATATTTATTCAATAATTTTCATAAAAGTATTAAAAAGTATCAAACAGATTTGGAAGTACTAACAGTATTTTACAATATGATTATCATTTATTTTTTATATAATCACATACATGATTATATTTATATTTTTGGCATACAATAAAATAAAATTTTTTATTTATTTATTCATTTTTAACTGAATATAAAAAGAAATTTATTAATGCTTGTATTAGCTTTATTGATAATATCGTCTAATTACTACGTTATTGTCTTTAATCAACTAATAATACAAAATGTGTTTGTTTTTAATTAATAAATGGTACAATTAATTAATTTATATATACAATGTATGTTATACTTGTTTATTATTAAGAGAAATTGAAGTGGTAAATAATAGTTACCAAAAATATAATAAAATTATGCATTTATATTTTATTAACATCTATAGAATTAATAAGAAATTAATAATGAAATACTTTTTAACTATTTTTATAACTTATTTTTAATACATATCTTTTCTTCGTTTGACTAGTAAAAATATAAAAGAAATTAAGATAAAAATTATTTGTTATGTATGAAGATGTATTAAATGTTTATAGAACCAAGTTTAAATATTGTAAAATAATTATCATAGATATATTAGTCTTTTCATTGATATAAGTGTAATATTACTACTTAATTGAACATCAAAGAAATATTAAAAAAATATATCA
This sequence comes from Eupristina koningsbergeri, assembly GCA_018907245.1. NCBI lineage: Eukaryota > Metazoa > Arthropoda > Insecta > Hymenoptera > Agaonidae > Eupristina > Eupristina koningsbergeri. The sequence continues at coordinate 310,143 of JACCHV010002890.1, read as the reverse complement.
ATTGATAATTGCGAATACAAAATAGAAGAGGTGTCAGAAGCAATCCAGAAAGATTCACACATTTCCATACTGACCTTTATTGCAATGTTGGACAACCTTATTCTTGCTATTTTGTACGTCCAATGTCCTTGATAAGTCAGTATTGTTAATCAAATCCGTTTTGCCATTTGTTCCTTTGCAGTCTTCAGTAGTTCCAACTTGATCCGTTTTCTTTGCTATTCATACAATGCAAGACAACATTCACTACAACTAACTACTATAATAATGAAAAATAAATAATAACTAATAACTAATATAGTGCAAATATAAACCTGCATATTATTTTATACAGGTTCTTTAGTGTCTAAAAAAAATTTTTTTTATTATCTGATATTCAAGTCAAGTTACAAAATAATCAATTGAATTGAACATTCTATCAAATAAGAAATTTATGTACAGTTCTTCATATGGGTACACTTAAGTATTGAGATAAATAATAATGTATTTAAATTTTTTAAATCATCAAATATTTTATGTTTTTTATGAAAATTTTATTTGATAATAATGTGTTCTTTTATTGTTATTATTATTTACTCAATACTCATTGTCTTCTGACGAGTGCATCGAGATATCGAGAAAGCACATTTGTAACATTTAATTTATCATTTTAGAAAATTATTTATAATATAAAAATCTTGTAAAACAATAAATTTGTACATTAAGGTACAATTATTTGTCAAACATTTTCTGAGAATACTAATAAATAAAAAAATAATTAAATATTTTATTAATTTAAGAAATATAAAAAATTAATTATTATTCGTTAATTGGATAATCGATAAAATTTATTGTGATTAATATTTTTAATAATATTTAAAATATTAGCTTTCGAAAACTTGACGCACCTATTTCATGAATACTTGAAAGTATATATTTATATGAACATTAATTTAAACTACACTAATAAAAAATAAGATAAAATTAAAAAATGAAAATATTATTTATCTTAATTACATTTCATAATAATATTGTGTAATTATGGATAGAAAAAATACCACCAAATAACAATAGAGAATTCATGTAAGTGTAAATATAAATACATTAAACCATATATTTAATTATATTTCATAGAAAAGAAAGCGTAATATGTTTATATGCACATATTACTTAATTATTTGGAATTGATTGTGTATATTTTTTTGTTCTTACGATTATTAATTACCTTGGATATTGTCTAAGCTGTCATTGGATATAAGCTGTTCACCAGAATTACTTTCCGTCGATTGATTAGCCATTGCGTTGAGTTCATGACTTTGACGTAATAAGGAAACTCGGTAGAAATAATTGCGCCAAAAATTTTCTTCGGATATCCTATGTAAAATCAAAACATATTATTCATAACTACTGTTAATATTTGTATAATTATCAGGAGTATGAATGGAATATTGATATACATAATATAAGAGTTCATATTACATAATAAATATAATGAATAATAAAGTTTAATATTTTTATTTTATAAAAATAATTTTGGTTAAAATTGCTCAACAAGCGTAAAATAATATTGAAATAAATTAATATAATGTCTACTTGTATTCGAGTTTGTAAAACATAAATGTAAATAATACAGTATTTGGAATTTACGCTAATGCAACAATGCAATCTTTAGTTATATTTTATGAAGCTTCCGCCTAGTAAACAAATTATTGTAAGCGACAAAAACGTGCGAAAATAGGTAAAAACACAGGTAATAATCAGAAGAAAACCTCATCAATGAAATATAACAGTAAATAATTTTAATTAACAACTTATTACCATTCTTAATACCAACTTCATTATAGAATAAATATTTTTAATTTTCTTAATGTTCCTGTTGTTCATAATAGTTATGCATAATGTGTACCTATAATTAAGTTATTAAAATAAAGAAGAAGATATTTCATATAATATGAGACTTCATTCAAAAATTTCACTTATAAATATTTTCATTATCCATAAATTGTAATAAAAAAATTGTGTTTAAAGTCAAAAATTGCTGATTACAAATGATAACAATATAATATTGTGACAATATAATATAAAAATAATGAAAAGAGCTGGTAATTGTATATTTGTATTAATATTTATAAAATCACATAAAACTCAAATGGAAACTTACACTTTGGGTACCAATTCGAACCTCATAGCTTCCAGATTAGGATCTAAAGCGAGTGTTGCTTGTGCCACTGACTGAATTGCTTCAAAATCCCAGGCAAAATCTACTCCTGGTGGTGGTGCTCTTACAAAATTACGTCGATCCTAAAAAAATTATTAAAGAAATACACTAAAATTGCTTGAAAATCGTTAAAAATATATTTAAAAAATAAGTTTTAATTTTAACTTGGCAATTGACAAAAAAATTAAATATTTAAGGTTTAAATCTTAAATTTTTAATTAATTTTAACTCTTATTTGTTTGTAAAATATCTTATTTTTTTATTTAGATTCAAACCATAATTTATTAATTCATTTAAACATTTTTCTAAATATCTTGTATGATTTTGTAATTTAATTTTTCAGATATAAAAAATACATACAATTGTTAAATATTATAAAAAAATATATACGTATGTAAATGCTTTTATTATTTCTACTGATTTGATTCTATGTACATATATCATTAATTGTGTACTCTAATTATAATAAAAACATTTTATAATCGATTCAAAACTAAATATTAATTAATAGACAATAACAAATAATATAGTAAAAATATTTTACAGTTGAAAGAGCTAAGCATTCCTCGCGTAAGGCTTCCTCATTCGGAGCTCCAACCCATGGGGCCACAGCGTCATACTTTTCTCCTTGTTTTCCCGCGATAAATGCCTCCTGTTCCTTGTTCAATTCAGCTATCAGTCTCTAAAATATTTAAAAATACATATTTTTTCAATTATAATTATACTTTGCAAAATTGATAAACAAAACTTGATAAATTTTACTATTTGCATTATTATATATGGTAAAAGTGTTATGAATATTAATGTGGTCCGTCAAAGCTAAGTCAATAAAGATAGTCCTAAAAAAAAGATATGTCACACTTAAAATAAAAAAAATATTGAACAAAACTCAAAACATTAATTCTTCGTAAAAAAATAGAAAAATGGAACAAGGGTTCGTGGCTCGCACGTTGGAATAGATTTTATCTCCAATTTTCTTCCTTGTTGCTTATCTAGGCGTGACCCAATACTTTCTCCTTGGAAAATGAGGGTAACACCCTATCATGTAAGGGGCTTTAGTTTTCCATGGCGTCTGTCTATGAGTATCATGAAACTTTAATCACCAAGATGACTTTGTGAGAGCACACTTCTTCTAAGGGCTAAATGCTTTTCGATTGCCCATATTATCTTGAGCTAAAAATAATATTTGTCCAAAGTCCTGAAGGTTTTTGCATTTCATGGATGTTGGGCAAGCATATTATTGTAATACCAAAGAACCCTCATTCGGTACTCAGCACTTTTTTCCGGATGAACAACAAACATGGAATACTTCGTCAATCAGATGAGTATCTTTCTCTAACCACCCGTGATTACATTCTCATTAGCGAAAAACTGCTTTTCATCAAGTATTACAAGGAAAAATAAATGCACAGTTTTTCCTACCATTAAATAACTATTGTTCAACGTTTTTAGTTTATTCCATCTTTCTTAGGATCAGTGGTCAAACATTAATATTTATAATATTGTTTATTAAAATCTTATATTATCAGTTTCTTCCATCATGCTTGCACTTGATAAATATTATGTACTTATTACATTTCTTGTTTTACAATTTTTGGATTATTTATTTTATTTTATTTCCAAATATTTCTTTCTTTTACCATATTCTTTTTTCGAGTAGCCATGCATTTGGTTCAAATCCATAGTTTAAAATGTTATAATAAATACGATGAGCTTTAGAAAAAATCAAAGAAAATATGCAAGTGAATTGTTTGAGATTTCAGAATGGATTTGTCAGTAGCGCTTTAATAGTTTTCTTTTGGCACGTTCCACTAGGTGAAAAAGACTTTTATCAAAGACTTTATATATCTCTCCTTTGGAAAATTAACTCGTAAAACCACTTATGTTTTTTTATTTAAATTATTCTTCAAATTTATGGTATTTATTAATGATTTAGGAGTGTACGATTCATTGAATTTAGCAAAATACTAAGGTTTAAAATGCTACAATATGTTAATTTATTTTATTGTCTCAAATAAAAATAGAATTACTTAATAAATATAAATAATTTTATAGATATATGAATCAAACATATAGAAAGTAGACATAGAATATTGAATGCATATCAATGAAATTGTTTAACAAGTATGTATAGAATAGTAAGTATTGATTTACAATATTTGAACGTTATGTAATAAATGATGAACAAAAAGTATATGGATCGAATATTTAGTATAACGGATTGCTAAAAAACGCGTTTTTGATGTTCATTCGATACTTTATTTACGACAGATCGGAAAGCTCGAACCTTATGGTCATGTAAATATTTTAGTTAACGGTTAGTGAAGGTAGTAATTGCGCATTCCCCAGTATTATTTAGTTATTTATATCCGGAATTCGTAAAAAAAAACATTATTATTTAGAGAAAAGCAACATCCTTTATATTTCTTGCTTCAAACGTAGTTCATATAAGTATATGCGACGCTTGCGCATTGATCCGTGGTGGCCATGTTGATAACACTTAATTCGAGATTATAAGACTGGATTCAATATGGATGAATATTAAATTCAATGAATATAAATAATATTTATACAAAAATAAATAAATTTTTGATAGTTGCATTAAGTTATAAGTATTACGACGATTAAATTAGTTACTTTTTTTCTCATTCAAACACAATATTTTTTATTTAACAAGAGAACAAAACAATACAACTATTAAACTAATACTATTAATATACACTATTAAAGTAATGAAGTAAAAAACGGTATTATTTTGTTTCTTATCTATAATAAGATATCACTAGTCATCAAAAGTAAAATATTGATCACTTTGTAATATTCTACAAAAGATACTTTTTCATGTTTGATCAATAATTGAATAATTTTTATTTAAAAACTTTTTTTAATACAGGAGACAAATTTTAATTAATTAAGAAATTTAAGATTGATAAGAGACTTACGTTTTCTTCCACGGTCTTCTTGATTTTAGCACTAGCCTCAACTACAGACTTGCCAGCTTTGTTTACAGCACTGTACAAAAATCCACCGAGACTTTTAGCACCGGCCAATGCCTTTGTCGATACTACAAAAAAAAAAAAAGATTTTATAATAAGTGAGTTATTAATAATATTTAAAAATATATTATTTTTAATTGAATAATTTACAAACTGAGAAAATAAAATAGAAATGAATTTCACTAATGAGTTTTTTCGTCTTCAAATCGTGAAGTAAGACTTGGCGCAAAAATATTTTACCGGATAAAAACTTAGAAATATGCAATAGAGTAAAATAAAAATTATTATTTATATTTAAATTAAATGATATAAATATGAACCGATGTTCAATGAGAGTCGACCTATTGGAAATATAATTTGAAAAATAAAATATTGAGAAAATGCACTAATCAAATAACTTTGTTAGAAAACTAAGAATTAATTGAAACACCCAGTGTATTTTAGTATCATAATATTATATTTACATATATTTATTCACGGATGGAACTATTTTAATTAAAATATTTAACTTGATGTAATTAAAAATAAAAAAGTTAAAAGATTAATATTAATATAAGCAAATGACGTACTGAAATCAAAATGATAATAACTTACCAACACCAAATGGTTGTTGACCATCTTTATCCTCGGTAGGGGTGCCTCCAAGACTCCCTGGACCACTATCTGCTCCACCTGTTGCACTAAAAAATTGAATAACAATATATTGATTAACTTAAATAGTGTCGATAAAATAATAAAGAATAAAATAGATTCATGAATTTATTATACATATGATTTATTACATATTATCAGTATTGATTGATGATTTATTTAATAATTGTCTAAAGAAATTATGTGATAATTTAATATATTTATGAGATTCATTAAATAATAGTATTATTGTGAATTTTTATAACTTAAGAAAATCATTCGTTGCAAAGAAATTTACATTCCATGCAGAATTAAATATGTTCAATCAATTCTTTTGCAATATATTATGAATACTACAATATGCATATTATCACAATGAAAAAATCTCATTTTAAAATATTTAAAAATCTTGCATTTAAACAATAAGCAATGATTTTATTTTTATAAAACTTTATTTTCACAATCTTTTCATTTGAGGGCAAAATGTAACTTTTTATTACAAAAAAAAATTTAATATGAAAAATTGGTTTAATTTATATAGAGTTTACACATAATAAAATGTTTATTTATATTTAATTTATATTTATATTTATATTTATGATTTTATTAAAAATAAAAAAGAATAAACATCAATAAATTGACCAAAAAGGACTAGAAGAATAGGAATTAATTCAAGTGTTTGATAGTGTAAAAATAGTATTTATATATTTAATTTATATTTTTGTAATTAAATTTTATGTACTCCACAATAATTTTTTTTTCATATTGTATTAATATATCCGGTAGTAATCCTTTACTTTATAAAAATAATTAATACAGATGTGTGAAAACAGTATGTGAATTAATGCGTGAGTTAACATTGTTGGTGTAGAAATTAAAACGAATGAAGAGCAAAAGTAAAAAAGTAAGATAATAAAATAGCAAGTAGCAGCTGCCGTAAAAAACAAACAACAGAAACAAAAACTACTGCGATAAAAGTGAAATTTAGGAATACCTTTTTTGTTTGTGAAAATGTATGAAAATAGATGAGTAATTGATTCAGTTAATTTCATAACCCACGCTGTGCTCTTTAAGTATTTGTTAAACATTACCATAAACACTGGAGATTTAACTAATTGTTTTCTACAAGAAAAAAAACAGTTGAAACTAAAAGAGAGGATTGTAAAAGAGCAGGAGCAGGGGTTGAAAAGACAGCAGTAAAAGATAAAAGTAACAGAAGAAGAAGAAGAGATAAGTAAGTAAAAAATAGACATAGGTATAATAATCTTTCAAAGTCAATCTCGGAGTACGGCTGCTCGTTATCACGTACCCTGCAACCCACCTGCTTGCGTCATCATCTTTTACGTGTTCTGTGGTGGCAGCCGAAGTGAGATCCGATGTTGTCTCGGCTCCATCCCTTTGCTGAATGCCCGACTCTCCCTCGGCAGAGGCGCCTCCTCCACGGTTCAATCCAGGAATACCACTACTGAGCCAACCGCTCATCGATGAAGCCACTTGAGACTTGACGCCTGCCAAAAGTTCCAGTTTGCTGCTACCCTTGGTCGGGCTGCAATGCAATAAACAAAAATGTACTACACGTTATTCCACACGCCAATCAGCAGTCTAACGTATATGTGTGGCAGTATCGATTAACATGCTGAGTTTTCAAATATTTCCAAGCTAATTCTTATAAATTACCATTTCATATTTTTTTTTTTTTTTTTTTTGGAGTATTTTAATTTGTCATTGTGTTTGGATGTACTTGGTATGCGACACACGATGATTTATGTTGCAATGAAATTCTTTAGAAATGTCGAGAAAAAGTGAATGATAATGTATGAGTAATTTTTTTTTTAACAATGAAGTAATTTATCATATTTAATCCAGCAGGAGAAATAGTATTTTGAGCATGTAAATTAAAGGAACATGCGGTATAATCACAAGGACTATTAAAACGAGTTTTGAAAATCGATTTGTGAACTTTATTTCATGCAGTATCAGTTTATAGTCACAGAGGACAAGTTTATTTATTGCTTCAAAAACTACTTCTTTCTGACAATTTTGTTTTTTATATTTAAATTATAATTTTTGATTTAATTATTTTTAAGAATTCTAAACAAAATTTACAGACATTATTGGAATTACTTTTGAAATCAATACTTTCCAAATATCAAATAAACTATCGTCCTTTACTTACTTTATACATTTTTTTTATAATTAATTAAGTCTATTAAACTTATTGCAAAAATACATTTTTGTTAGGAATAATTCCGAAATTTTATTTTATTTTGTTATATTCTTCGTCGTTTTTTTTGGCAACAGAATATTTAACAATTTCGATAGTGTTTTCTTTTCTAATATTATTATTTTTAGTACACAATAAAGCACTTAGCATTAAAACATTGGTAAAAAAAGAATATTTTTTTGCAAAACTCCGATATTCGAATAGATTTCATTTTAAACAACCCTATTGAAAAATTACTTGTGGATAAAATAAAAAAAAATAATAATAACTATTCAATATAAATTAATTATTTCAGTAAATAATATGTAATATAAAAAAATATTGATAAATAAAAAAAAAAGACGAGAAAATTCAATTCCCCAGATTTAGTACCAAAAAATAATAAAGTCATCGCAATAACTATTCTATATTCTCAAGATAATCATTGTAAATATTTGTCAGCGACTAGGGCACTTTAATTATTACATATAACAAAACCTTATTAGCTCTTACTCTATTTGTAACTCATCTATTTTTTCATATTTGGCCACTTTAGATTTTGTTTATCAACATTTCTAAATTACTCGAAAAAATATTAATGGAAAGTGAGTTCGACTTTTTTTTAAAAATATAATTCATTTTTTTAAAGCTATTGAAAAGTTTAATATCAGGCAACCTATGCACCAAGGAAAAATTTGGCAATTTTTTTCATAAATATAATTAAAATTGTAAAAACACTGTATACCAAAGAACTTAAATTTTGTATAATAAATTATCGTAATTTCATAAAATTAGGTATTAATGTGTTTTTTACTTGCAATGTAAAGTATTTATATAATCTATAATTTTTTATTTTCTTCTCATAAACTGATTAAGTGCTCATTAAGTGTGATTTCGATTGTTGTATTATTGCGTAAATTTGAAATTAAAAAACTTTTAGATTAATAATAATGTTTTCATTTCATACAGATACAAAAAGATAAAAATATTTATTGCGATATCAATATATTGTGCCACTTTAAGTTAAGTTTAAAGAAGTTTTTATGTCATGTTATATTACACAAAAACACTATAGATAATTTTTGAAATATAAGAAATACAATAATGATAATATAAAAATTAAAAAAAGTGTTTAAAATATAGCAATTTAAGAAAGTGTAAAATTTAGAGAAAAATAAATACAAATAAAAGAAAATATCAGAATTTAGACAAATTTTTAGGTATATATATATATATATTTAATTGTAAATATTTTTAATTGAAATATATTAAAAACAATCATTTAATAAATATATTTAATACATTTAATATATATATCTTTTTACATTTAATGTATATATCTTTTTTTACAAAAATACACGACAAATATTATAGAATTTAACACCAGTTATTTGTATCAGTACTAATTATGTAACATCTCAAAATTAATTATACATCTAGAATGCATTTTATTACATTCTAGCAAACACAATTGTTATCAAATTATATCAAAGTGGTTTTATAATTAAATCTTCATTTAACATCAAATTGTATTAAATAAATCGATATATCACGTTTAAAATAGCTTTCATTTTGATGAAGAATTAAAAAGATAAAAAATAATGAAAAAATATTAAAAAGTTTTAAATAATCAAAACTTGTATGCATGACTATATTTATGCACTACTCGTGTATCAATGTAATAGTTGAATTATCGATTCAAACATAAGTTTATGCAGTGAAAATAAAAATAGACTATTTTTTGTTATAAACAAAATCATACATATTTAACCTAAGAATATTTGTATTTCAATAAGTTGTATATTCAAATCTAAGAAAAACTTTTCAATATCGTGTATTAATATAACACGTATTACTGTTTTAAATTTAACATCATTTTAAACTATATATTTAATTTTTTAAATTTTTATAACGATTTTAATCTTTTTAGTCGTGGTTATCAAGAATAAATTTATCCAATATTTCTATAAACATTTAAAATAATAAATTTTGTTAGTATCGTAATATCATTTTATATAAACGTATTGTAAATTTAAAATTAAGTTAAAATTCATAGTTGGAAAAATAGTAAATGGAAACCATTGAGGAAAAAAATATGTAAATTTGATTAATTGTAATGAATTATTTTATTTAATTTATTAAGTAACAAAGAGAAAAACACCAATAATATATGTAATGAAATAAATTATCACTAGAAATTATGAAACATTTATTTACTTGATACTTGATATTGTTTAATTATAACCATAATCTATTTTGTAAAATACCTTAGTTGATTATTGATCAATATCGTAATGCATAATCTATAACATCTATTTACAAATGTTTTGATAAATCTATTCTATGTCCAATAATTTTAATAAAAATCTATAGAAAGTATTATTTTAATAAAAAATAAATAAACATTTATAAATACAATAAAATACTGTTGTTATTAAAAATGCTATTAGATAAATTACTTTGCGTTTTATGCATATTATTTATGAGAAATATACGAGGAATGTATAAAATTAAATGTTAATAACCAAGAAAATGAAATAAATATTTTGTATAAAGTTAATAGTTAATTAAAACCATAAATGAATAAATAAATGAGTAAATAAATACATATTACGTTAAAAATAAAGAAAAGACGAAGAAGAAAAAAGTAACAAGGTTGGTCTGTAGTTGTAGAGAAATATCGATTTCTCGACCTCTGAAACACACTTAAGAGAGAGAAAGAGCGACAGAGAAAGAAGGAGGGACGAAGAGAGGAAGGAAAAGAAATACTAGATTTATTAGGTCTATTGTACTTATATTTCTTGTTTTTTAATACTTTTTCATATTTCATATTCAATATAAAAATATTTGGACACGCATTCAACAATAAATATTGAAGATGCTTTACGCGATTTGTTATTATCGTTCTTTTTTCAATATTCAAGTTTAAGATGATAAAGTAATTAAATTGAAAAGTGTAAGTACTCGATAAACAAATCGCAAGAAAATGAATAATCGTAGAAGTTGTAATTAAAGATTGTCATGAAAATTGTTTGTAATAAAAATAATGTATGTATACATTGAGAATAAAAAAAACGTATATAGTAATTAATTGAACATTAATGACATTGATTAGGAGAGGAAATTAGAAAAGATGTGGTTTTGAATGAAAATTAAAAAATAATTTAAAATACGCATGGCTTCGAGAAGAATTAAAGACAATCCAGACAATTCACATAATTTATTTTTAAAATTAGTTTAAATCAATACAGATGACATTTAAAAGGAAATTCTATAAGAATATGCGGAGAAAAAAAAACGAAGCACAGAAGGCTCAACTACCTGGACAATAAAAGACGAATGCACTTGTAAAATGCATTTTGCGAATATGCGGTGAATATTATGCAGGTACTTGTATCAACATAACACGTACGTCCTAAAGAAAATTCCAGATCCAATATCAATCAAAAGCAACGCGAGCAAAAAATAAACGCAATAGGAGTGGAATCAATGGCAAGGACGAGGTTCCGAGGCAAAAATGTACAATTATTATTGATTCCAAGGGTTTTTCTTTGCGGGCAATAGTTTTCGCGTCATCTTCCTGACGCAGATTACGAAGTCCTGAGTTCAAGAGCAAGCTTAATTACCTGCCAGTGGTGACTTTGTCAGGATCAGGTATCTCGGTGTTGGAGGCGGCGGGTGCATCAGCTGACAACTCGCCACCATCCTCGCCCTTCTTGTTCATCCAGTTGGACACCTGGCTCGTCAGTCCAGAGAACATCGTTGTGGTTTTGGTGCTCGTCCTGTGTTGTCGTCGTCGTCGTCGTCGACCTTGCCTTGCTTATCGAGTGATGCGCGCGCGTGGGAGAAATTCCTCGGCGGTTCCGCCTGGCTTCCTCGTCCTCTCTTTCCTCTCTTCCCTCCTTTCCCACGGAAAATCTGTTTCCAACAAAAATATCACGCCCTGTTTTTCTCTCTTTTCCCGTCGCCCGTCGCACCTTCTGCCAGGCACACCACACTTTTATAACCTTACCTGGTGCGAGTAAATAACAACTGCCAACAACAATTGCCCCTTTTTTACTCCATGAACTCGAGACTCATATGCTCGCTCGATAGACCCGAAATGATGATTTGTCACAGGTCTCTCCAGCCCAGAGCATCAACCGCGAACTCTCGATGTTGTCTCCTCGGAATTTCCACTACTACTGAGCGCCGAATCAAGTAAGTGGATATCAATTAAGAGCAGAGTCGAAATTGATAGGCGATGAACGTGGATGTATCAGCGATTCGGCGAGCAAGGAGAAGGGGATTACCAAAACACGCATTTCTACTGTTCGCTCGGGCATGTGTGCGCACCCACACACCCGGACCCTCCTCCTCCTCCTCCTCCTCCCGCCCCTGCACGTACACCGCGCGCATGTATATAAATAAAAGGTCTGCAATGCGCCCGCGCGCTGGACGTACACACACCCACACACACCCACACACACATAACACACATGACCTGCGACGTGTTCGCGCATTCAAATGATGTGGTGTACTGCTTGCGAGCGATGGGCGCCATTTTTCAAACCAGGAATTTTTTTTTCCTCTTTATTTTTATTGATGGCCCTGTGTAACGCAAGGGTATTTATGCAAATAGTAAACAATCAATAATTAAATTTGCAATTCCGTAATGCGTAAGACAAATTGTGTACTATTGTTCGATATTGTTATCAACTCGTTAACATCACAAAATGATAATATTAATTAAAACAGTTCCACTTTATTTAATCGAACAACTAGCTCTGCTGTATTCTGTAGTTTTAGAAATTTGATAAATTTATCTTGTATTATATTATATTATATTGTATTATAGATTTCACAAATCTTAGATTTTCTTTTATTCGTAAGCTTAATATTTAATTTACATTTAATTATTATTTTCTATTGTTTTTACATTAGTTTTCAATTGTAACAATTAAGCCTAAATCCAAGGTTTTAAAAAAATCTTTTCCGAAAAATTCAGAAATAATTTAGTTTAATATTATTTCTGTTGTAAATAACGTAAGTATTTTTAATATGTAAATATGTTATAATTTTAAAAAGAAGTTTTAACAATACAATTGAATGATAAAAAGAAAAATAAATCTTTAAGTGAATAAATGTATGAATTCAATTAATATCAATGAATTTAAAACTAAAATGTAATGACGAAAGTAAAAAAACAAAGTAAAAAGGGAAGAGTATAAAAGGTAATTTTATATAAGTAGTAATTAAAAATAATTTTATATACAGTAACATTAATGTAAAATATTAAATAAAATAATAATTTATATATATTGATAATACATAAAAATACTGTCAATATATTCAATAAAATAAAAAATCATTTATAAATTAACAAATATTGGTAATTAAATGACAAAACATACGAATATTGCCATTATATAATACAAACTCGACATGTCAAATTAATAAAATTTCTATCAGAATTTATTTATTTGTTACTTGGTGTTGGTTAATTATAATTAATATTTTTTCCTTAAAAAATGTTAATCAGTTATTGATCAATATCTACTTGTACATTAATTATTTTTGTACACAAATATTTGGACATTCATTTTTATAAAAGTCTGTGTAAATTATTATTTTAACCAAATATAAATGCATATTTATATATATGTTAGAACCTTCTCAATATTAAAAATCGTATTAAATATAATACTTTACAATACTGCTACCATAAACGAAAAATTTCTAATTATATTTTTATTGTGGATGAGACAATCTACGTCAAACTTTTTAAATATAAACAGATCAGGAACCCTGAAAATTCTATGAGATCAAATTAGTTTCATAAATATCAAAATATAAAATTTTCGCAAAATAATTTTATTATACTTAAATTTATTGTCAATTATTTTCTCCATTTAGTCTATGTATTTTTTTTATATTTTAGACTCTTTTAGCTTGTGTTTCTTCGATTCGAATACTTGATTTTAGTGGTAAAATATATTAGTGTCATTTTATATATGATACACGTGCGATGCTTTTTGAGTTTGATTTCAATGACTTATCGACTTTGTTAGACCTAAATTATGCAATGATGCACCAAATTCGATTTTCTTTGTATTGAATTTTATCGAAATGCATTCATAGGCATAAACATGCATACTAGAAAGACATAATGAGTATGAGAGAGAGAGAGAGAGAGAGAGAATGTAACTATTGCAAATATATTGATAAATGAAGAAAAATAAAAAAATATTTCTAGTCACCCTCTGACTCCCTAGTATCAATAATATTTGTGTTTGAAATTAAGAGTTATTTTTATTTATTTCCTTAAATTTTATAAAACAAATATTTCTATTGTAGTAAAACGTATAAAATACAAAAAAAAAAAGAAAAGAAAGAAAATAGTAGAAAAAAAATGTTGACATATTTAAAAAGCAATTTATAAATTATAAAATTAAAAATAATATATTTTTTATAAAATTATTAAAAACATAAAATTAACGTACCAAATATTATTTGATAATAAATTTAAAAAAAAGTTTTTTGTAATTACGTATAACAAATTTTATTATATTTTTCAAATAATAATCAATTCAAATAAAATAAAAAAATAAAACAAAAATTTTAATTTTAATCAATTATATAAATTTTAGTAGATTTATTATTTATTTTTAGTGGATTTAGTTCACATTTACTTTCTAAAATTACCATTCTGTTTAGTAATAATTTGAAGAATTGTAAAGATTAAGAAATCTTAATATTATTGTTGAGTAAACATTATGTTATTAAATAATATTAATAATTGTTTTACAATTTAATAGGTTCAAATTGTTTTTTTTTTATTAAAAATGCAATTTGTCAGAAAAAAATTATATAAATTATATTTATAATATTCTGTATCATAAAAGGTAGACAAAATGTGTCAATCGATAGATAGTATTACTATATAAAATAATTATTAGACACTAATATTTATAATGTGTAGATTTGATTTATTAGAATAAATATATCATTTAACACATTCCAATTGTATTACTTATTATTTTCTGTTTTTCATAAGATTAATTAAATTATTAAGTTTAGTTTGAACTTTCTTAAATATTAATTATTGAAATTCAATTTATTTTTATTTATTTTGAAGAAATTTTTTAGTTTATTAAAATTGCTAAAAACAAGTATTTAATATATTTCAGATAAATTTAAAAATAAAATAATCCATATTTTTTTAAGTAAAATAAATTTGTAACTTATGTTAAAATCAAATTATTTTAACATTTATGAAAAAGAATGAAACTCAGCAGTTATATTGAATTTAAGAATCAAAATAATTATTACATTAAAAATACATATATATCAATTACAAAATAACTGCAAAATAATAACAATTATGATTAAATAAAAGAATATCTGAGTTTTAATTTTAAACAACTTTTTTTTTTTTAACTATAAGCATAAACAAAATTGGATTGATTTATTGAAATTCATTACAAAAGAGAAGTTATTACGTGTTTAGTAATATTGGTTACAACTAATAGTAAATATAAACATTTTGATACATGGTACAAATATTTTTATAAACCATACAAAAATGTTGATCAGTGATTTGATTTTTTTTGTTTTTTTATTTTTAGAAACACAAGTCACACTTGTAAAACATTTTAAATTGAAACATAATTGAAATTACTTTTTATATGTAAGAGAGATTAAACGCATTCAAAATTGTGTCACTTTGTTTCCACTGATTATTTCTTTTTCTTTCACAGAATACATTGTACATAAAAATTCAGTAAAAACATTGTAATATTAATTTCTTGATGTTTGATTTGTATTTCCTGGTGCTACTGGCATTTCTCCACCCTGTGTAGTTTCTCGTTGTGGACTCTACAACCATTAAATTGTATTATACTTCTATTGGTTATAAACTAATAATAACAAATACAAAAAATATTTAAAAGATTTTTACCTTGACTTGTATTTGATGTTTCAAAATTGCTGCTCTTAAAATTAGCATTCGTGTGCGTCTTCTATATTCTTTTCCTAAGCTAATTGATTTTTCAAATGTTGTACTACGTTGATCCACATCTTTGGCGTACAATATCTATAAAAATAAATATAAATATTTAAGCAATACAAAAATGGCCAAATATTATACAAATTTTTAATATTCAATATATAGGAATAATCGATCGATAAGTACATCGTTAAATATTATTGTTTAAATATTCGTGTCTTTATTTAAATGCAAAAGTAGGTAGAAAATGAAATAAAAATTTTAAATAATCAAAACATAAAAATGTGTTCAAAATCGTTTAAATAAAAATGATATTTTTTATTAATAATTAAAGATTACTTAATAGAAGCTTGTATAATTTACTCATAGAGCTACATAATATACCTTGTGTTCACTTTTAGTCGTATTTGAGGGCTTAAGTTCTGACAGTAAAGGGTATTATCAAATCGTGACCAAAGATAACAAAAGAAAATGCCTGCAAAATGGACATTCTAATATGCATAAAAGTATCATCTACAAACAGCTCTGCTGGATGATTAAGATGAACTAATGATAAAGAAAATAAACACCAAAAAAGTGCCAATTGATCAAAACCTTTCTACAGTTACATAAGACAACATATTAAAATAAAATACAAAAAAATGGAACTGAAAAATAAAAATTTTATACCGGAAAAGCTTTAGATAGTACAAATAGACCAAACATTTATTGGACTGACAATATTATGACGATAATAATCTACTTATATAAATAGAAAGATTTAAAACAGCTAGTAAAAGTTATACAGGTCACCACCTACTAAAAAATTATCATAAAAACATGAATAAGTTGCTTCCTTACATTTTGTAAAAATAATAATGAATCTATTAATATTCTTACAAAGTGTTCAGTAACGTTAAGAAATAGGGTAAGATTATTCTATAAGAAAAAATTATATTATGAGATTTTTATAAAATTTAACAAGTTACTTAAATCTTATTTCAAGATTTGAAATATATCCAAAAATAAAATATTAAAATAACCTACAAAATGATATAGAAAACCTATGGTTGAAGTACTAAAAAATGATTCAATCCTATCACCATGTAAGAATAATAATAATGAAATTGAAAAATATACAATTTTTTTGAAATCATAGTATATGGAAATGATTCTATTAAATTTTATAAAAATTAAAAATATATATATATTAGATAATCTATAAAAAGAAATAAAAGATATTACATATTTTCAAAATATACAACTATACATACAATTACCTACAAATTCTTGTTGCTTGAGCTAATGGTAAAATGTAGAAAAGCCTTTAAAAACAAAAAGATGTATGTATGTACAGAAAATAAAAAATGTTTATATAAAAAAGTCAAACTATTGTTACACAAGTTTTTAAGTTTTTTATATGTGCTTCACAGTATGTATTGTATATAAAAAGTCATTAAAATATTAATACCTCAATGTTTGACTTGTTTTTCTTAATTATTATACTATTGGCATCTTTTACCTTCTGTTATTTCTTGCTGTAAATTTTATAATAGTGCATTTATTAATCTTTTTTTAAATAATCCAATTCTTAAAAATACATAATAAAAACACAGAATATATTTAATAAATGAATATAAAATTAATTAAAACCATAATTGATATGGTATTAAAATTAACTTATTTATCTTGAAAAATTTAGATAATTTCCCAATTAAGAATTTAAGTATAAATATTACCTTCAAATATTACATTATTTCAAATATATTTAAGAATTTTATAGCCATGATAATACATGCATTAACTAAATTTATATTTATTAGATATATTTAATACCTTTATTTATTTGTATTTAATTTATATTTAAAAAAATTCTATTAATTTTTAAATCTCTTATAAAATCAAGAATGCACTATCAAAACATTATGCAACAATAATTTGTCTTTAATTTATATATATGTATATATATAATGTACAAGTGTATCAAATCTATACGTGTATAAAAATTTTTTTATTATTTAGTTTTTTAAATTTTTGTAAAAATTTTTGGTTTTTGTTAATCGCAATAATAAAATATGAACAAACAAAAATTTCATTGCCTTATTATGGGAATCAATACGAGCTTGAATTTGGCCATCAAGAATAAGCTGCATAAGTTCATCTTCTAAAGCTGAAACAGTTCTATTAAATGCTGTTGCCATACGTTTCATATCAGCACTTAAATAAGGACTGAAGTATTGTATTAATGCTCTGTTACGTATTTGTAGGTACAATGTATTAACATGAGGTGCGATATACATATCTAGTAAAATATTATCTTTAATTTCATCCAGTAACTTTAAGCACGATGCGTACTTTGATTCATAGAATTTGAAAATAATATCTCTTAATTGTGGTTCTAATTCTAAAAATAGTTTAAAAGAACTGCTGAAAATCACTTGTTTTTGTAATTCATGCCTGTAAATAAAAAAAATTTATATATATATATATATATATAATATAAATAAAAATGTATTAAACCTATCATGATTAACTTTGATTTTAAGTTTTAAATATCATTAAATTAAATTGAAATATAATTGAATTGAATTTAAATATAATTAATTATGTTTAACTATAATTAGTTCACACACATCATCCAATATAATTTTATTTACTTATCTAGATATTAATGTAATTCATAAAAATAATTAATATAGATTAGTAGCTTGAATAAATTACCTATCAAAAGTAGCTAATGCACACAATCCTCCATATAAAGCAACATTTCCAGGAGAAAGTATTTCAGGAAAATCACAATGATCCAATGAGGCTTGTAAAAATAATTTAGCTGCTGATTTATACTTTCTCGTAGCAAGCTCTGCCAAGCCTGCAGCAATTTTTAATTTTGTCACTATAGCTAGAGTATTATCTTTTCCAGGTACATCTGGAAAATCTGGTGTGTTTTGTGCTTTTGTAACATAACTAATCACATGTGTCCAATTCTGAAGATATATGGAAACTTTCAAAACATTCCAACACATGTTCACAACATGTTTTCCACTAGTGCAATAATCACGAGCTCTCGAATAGCATTTTAAAGCATTTCCAAGATCACCACAATCTAAATAATGATCTCCTAAATCATCATGGCCACGTCTTATACTTTCTTTTATTGAATTACTTTTATAATTTTTAAGATCAGTATCAAATTTTTCAAGCTTAAGTGCTGCTTTCTTTGAGCGTGAATCTACCCAAGTTTGATCAATAGTAGGTATATCTTGAGAACTGGACTGTGCAGCTACATCTGGTAATCCAGGCACACTTAATGCTTGTGCTAATTTTTTATGCAATATTATGTACAATGAAACATTGTATGTTGTCATGACATAAGTTATAGCCATTTTTAATGCTTCAATTCTCAAAGTAGGACAATGATCGGCTATGTACATTAATCTGAATAATTTTGCTAAACCTACATAACTATTTGCATAAACTTCTAAATCCTGTAAAAAATATAATTTATAAAATTAGATATTGACATTGTGTATTCAAATTTTGTGTAGTAAGCAATAAAAAAAATAGTATAAATAAATTCATAAAAATATAAAACATAATATCTTTAAATTTTTTGATTATTAGTATATGGATTGTAAAATTTTTTTCTTACTTCAATGTTAAAATGTAAACATATTATTTTCTATGTCTAATTTTTGTACATAATATATAATTTCATTCATATATTTAATTTTTGAGGCATAAAATAATCTTAAATTATACAGAATATTTTGAATAATATAGTAAAAGTTTTTAAAATATATCAAAATATTAAAAAATAGACAAATCAGAATTGATACAAACCAGCGTTGGGTTTTCAACAATGTATGGCTCTTCTTCAGTATTATCATTATCTTCAGCAGGTGCATCAACCTGCATAGGCTCAACTGCATTTTGCTGAGCAAAAGAAAACATTGTCTTTGATTGAAATATAGCTTATTTTATCACTATATATAAACACTCTATAAATCTCTGAAATATTTTTACAGGTACACTGGCGATTTAACCCAATTTTCGGCATAAAAAAATAAATTAAACAGTCATTGAATTTTATTAAAATTAAGTTATAGTAACAAAATCTACTTGTTAAATAATATTTACTATTTCTTCACATCTGTTTTTAAAATTGAGATTTTTAAATCTCAATTTGTCGAGTTAACGCCATGGTTATACTTTATCTCCATGACAATATATATGAGATATGAGATAAAAGTAAATTTTAAGTAAATTTCGGCTTGAAGATTCGCAAGGGTGTATTTTCATGAAATCGAAAAATATCATTACGCATACTCGTTTTCTATGATGATCCAATTGTATCTTACATACGCGCATTAAGTAATTTTTTGCTATTAATAGAATCCAATAGTAAATAAATAATATAAAAAAACATTACAAAATAGTTTATAAATAAATAAAAGGAATATTTTTTGTAATTAATATATATATATATATATTCTTTAAATAGTTTTAACAAATGAAATAGAAATATACTTTTTATCTCATTATTTTGTTTTATTTTTTAATTTATAATTCATTATTTTAAAACACTGCAAAATGTATATTGCAGTTTTCTAATGTTTTATCTGTGTAAATTAAATAAGTTACTATTATCTGCAAAGCTAGCATTTTTAAAATAGTGCGAATGAACACTAGCCGCTCTAATAATAATACATTTTTCAAAAAATGTAAATAAATCAATGAAAAATATAAATTAATTCTAAATATTTTCTGATGTTTCAAATATTAAAATAAAATTTAAACACTCAATACCAGTTCTGCTTTGAACATAAGAGAAGAAATGTAAATTTTTTCCTTGTATCTATAAATATAGTGAAAAAATTATTAAAAAATATAAATATTTCATACAAATTAAAAAATTGTAATAATTAAATAAAAAATATGCTTGCAATGTCACAAGGAACGAAAAATTTTGGAAAAAAATTTATTGTAAAAAATGATTGACTTCACTTCAAATTTTACATTTATAATTGTATATTTCTCCTCATCATATGCTATAATATAATTTTAGTACATTTAAAATCCCATGAGTTCACTGCGATCGATTCTCGAGCGCATTTTTAAAACAAATGCAATCTTTCTATTCATCTACAAATGTAATATTTGTAATTATATTTATAAACAAATATAGTTATGAAACTAACTTGATTCAGTTAATTAAAATTTTTTTTATAAACAATATGTATTCAGAATTAATGCTGTAACGCTCACTACGTTATAAGCTAAATATAATGAATATCAAGCCGAAGTTTTTAAAGCCGGGTATGTGATTTATCAGTTTATGTTTTTAAGGTTATTTACGAATAGAATACTATTTTTATTATTCATTATATTTCAAATTAAATTGTATTTTATTATTTAATAATTTATTAAAAAATCTTTAGCTATAAATAACTATATACACTACTTTAGTGTTAAATAAAATATATTAAAAAAAAAACTATATTATAACATTTTTTTATTTTTTCAATAACTTAACGTTCACCAGATGAATTAGAAACAAGAAATTGAATTGTACTATATTATGAATCTTTTAATTTTTGATATTTTTAAAAAAACATGTTTCAAAAGTATAGACATTCTATTTGCATTTAACTATATTTATTTAATTATATTTGAAAATTTTCTAAGAATTGTATTAATTTATGAAATAAAATACTAATTATAAAAACATTAATTTAATTCATATATTTTTATTAAATACTTTAATATTTTGTAGATGATAATACCTGGCAGGAAGATAAAACAGAGGTTGATTCACAATTATATACACAGTTTGTATATAATGCAAATCATTCCTTATCTCTGGATTTACAGCGTAAAAAATTACCAATATATCAATTAAAAAATCATATTATTTATTTAGTAGAAAAATATCAAACACTGGTTCTTGTTGGAGAAACAGGATGTGGAAAAAGTACTCAAATTCCTCAAGTATGTTATGTATTATTTATACAAGAATTTAAAATTTCTTTTATTACAAAATGTTATCAAAAAATTATTTACACACACACACACATATACACACACATATAAACACATGTATATATATGTATATATATATATATATACATAAACAGTAATTTTAAAAAAATTATTAAATTAAAATGAATTTGTTTATTTAATAAAATTTAATTAAGTTATTCATTTAACCTGAGAATAAATTTATCATTACAATAAATATGATAAAATTAATATTTTATTTTATTATTCTTATAAACATTTATAAGATTATCAAAAATCTAAATTTAAATAAAATTTTTTTTTAACTTTTTATTTTGATTTATAATTGAATTATATTTCAAAAATAAGTTTATATGAATATTTATTTTAATCAATAATTTTGAAAATAATAGTACTTAGAAGAAGCTGGATGGAATGCAGGTGACAAAATTATTGGTATCACAGAACCACGAAGGGTTGCTGCTACATCTTTAGCAAGTCGTGTTGCTGATGAGCAATGCTGTACTTTGGGTACCGAAGTCGGTTATGCGATACGCTTCGATGATTGTACGGATGAGACGACGAAAATAAAGGTAATTTTTTATTATGTGCCCTTATTGTTTTAGTTAAAATTTATATTTAATTTTTAGCTTAATGGAAAATATAAACTTTTATTTTTCAAGTAAAGTGAAATAAAAATGTATAATACATAAAAAAATATGTTTTGAGAAACTGAAGGCAATTTAACAGAGTGAGCTGCTCATATTTACAATGATTCGGTACAAATAAGTATTGAAATAATTAGTTTAATGGACTATATTACTTTAAAAAATTTATCATTGTTGATAACTGAATTAATATAAATATACATAAAAACTAGTTAGGGTACACATAAGATTTTTATTCTATTTTCAAAACATATTTGGTTCATTGACTAAATTTAAAATATTAAAAATCTTCTAACTTATTTATAATTTATTAATTACTTTATTATTATTTATAATTTTTTTTATCATTTGTTATATATTGAATATACTTATTATCAGTTTTATGTATAATCATTTTTTGATTCAATTAAACATTAATTAATTATATATTTAACTCATCATAAATTACAAATTATTACAATTAATTACATAATTCATATTCTAATTATTATTATTCATTTAATATTTTATATAATATTTATTTACAGTATTTGACAGAAGGAATATTGTTGCGAGAAATGATGGCTGATCCATTACTTACAAATTACAGTGTTATTATATTAGATGAAGTTCATGAAAGGACTGTATTAATTGATATTATAATGGGACTACTTAAAAAAATTATAAAGGTAAGAGTAATAGTAAATGAATATAATGCTAGAATTATTTTTAATAATTCTAAATGATATAAGTAAAAACAGCATTTTTAATTTAAATTCATAAATATGAATAGAATGTTTGATCTATGAAAATAAGATATTAAATTTAATTTTGTTATTGAAGCTAAAAAACCTATTATTTAAAAACATCACGTACATAAAAACAAGATTTAAAGTTAATAAATGAAAAGTAACAATTATATGAATGTAATAATTGAGCACTTTTACAAGAAATAATGATAAATAATGAATTTATTCTACACTTGTTGATAATAATTTATTTTTTTGATATATTAACTAAATCCTAAAAATTTAACCTTATAATTTTTTATAATAATATTTTATAAAAAATAAAAATAATTTGTTTTGTTTCATAAAATAGAAGCGGAAAGATTTAAAAATAATCATCTCATCGGCGACGATTGATGCGGAAGAATTGCGTGATTTTTTTAATACTAACACAAATTATAAAAATCGAGACGAAGATACAGCAACGATCATGAGTATTACAGGACGTGCTTATCCAATAGATATTTTATATGCCATTGAACCGTTTCCTAATTACGTGACCGCTGTGGTCGAAACGGTAATGAAAATTCACGAATTTGAACCACCAGGTGACATTTTGGCATTCCTTACTGGCATGGACGAGGTCGATCAGGCTATTTCTTTACTGCAACAGCATGCAAAAAATATAAGTGAAGGACAAAGTACGTTTAATTTAATATTCTATATAAAATATTTTATTCTTAAAATAAATGGATTTTATGGTGATGAATACATCAGTAATATTAAAGCATCCACAAAATAAAAATTAGAAATTGTATTTACAGAGCTCTTTATTTTTGAACATCTAAAACACAAAGGGTAATCGATTTAGATAAAAGTAATAATCTGCTTTGTTTTATCGGTAACAATATTAAACATATTTTAGTTAACAATTTAATCAGATATTTAGCAATGAATGTAACTATGTCTACGATCTTGTATTGAAAGTGTTTCCCATTATTACTATCAACAATAGAAAGTCTAAGAAAAATTAAAGTTATAAAAGTAATTGATTATTTATATTCATCCACATCGTATTAGAGTATCAATTTTATGAAAAATACCAAAATAATTAAAAATGTAAATCAAATTATGTTTTATAGCACATTTTGAATTCTTTTTTAAAAAATACCATATTACATAGTAGTTTCGAATATGTTTTAAACTTTTTTCATAATTTTTACGAAATGATAAATATATTAAAATTCACACTCTATCATTAAACTATTTTATAAAAAATAAAATTTAAATAATAATTACTAATAAAAAAATTACTTAAACTTGTATGCATATTTCTAATTTAAAAATATGATCTATACAATACTTGCTGTATTTAAATACCTTTACTTCAATCTACCATATAAAAATCTGAAAAACAAAATAATATAGTTTTTATTTAAGCTATTTGTTACATTTTCTCATAATTGTAATAAACTTTCAGTGACATTAAATCCTTTGCCAATGTATGGTTCTTTACCGAATTCAGAGCAGTTGAAAGTATTTTGGAACGCTTCATATAACAGTAGAAAGGTCGTAGTAGCTACTAATATTGCAGAAACATCTATAACCATACCAAATATAACTTATGGTAAGTTTGATTTTTTATATAATCTATAAGAAACCAATATTAGTTTAATATATTATTTAATACAATTAAGTATATTTGCTTTATTTAAAATATATTTCAGTTATTGATTGTGGTTTTGTTAAGTTACCCTGGTTTGATATTGAGACGCAAACTAATACCTTAATAATTACTGAAATATCCAAAGCCTCAGCAGATCAAAGAGCTGGTAGAGCTGGAAGAGTTAGATCGGGAAAAGTATACAGGTAGATTTTAAAAAGATCATATTAAATATAATTTATCATAAATATTATTACTTAAAATTATATCAAAGTGTTACATTTATAAAATAAATATCTATGTTAAAAAAAAGTAAGAATCGAAATAATAGACTTGATATTTTTTTTTATGTATAATACTTTTCGATCTTAATTATTATATTATATATAATACAAAAAATTAAAAAGGATTTATTATTTTATGGATCATTACTATATATATTAAATTAAATTAAATTAAATTTTTCTAAAGGTCTCTTTAAATTGTTATAATTTATGTTATCAATATAAATATGTTTGACTATTTTATTTTATTTAATTTAAAGAAATTATTATATAGACTTTACACAGAAGCTGATTTTGAAAAGTTGCCGAGAGCAACACCTCCAGAAATGATGCGTTTAAACATAGCTCCAGCCGTTTTGCAGCTCAAGGCTTTAGGGATTGATAATATATTAAGATTCAATTTCCCATCTTCACCTCCAAGTAAAAGTTTGATTTCGGCATTGGAATTACTATATGCTCTTGACGCAATGGACGAAAATGGAGAACTAACAAACCCTTTAGGTTTGATGATGGCAGAAATACCACTTGATCCAATGCTCTCTAAATGCCTAATTAAATCTGGTAAATATTAAAAAGAAAATGTATAAAGATTTATTTGAAAACATATATTTTTATGAATACATATTTTTTAAAAACATTTGATATAATTATCGAATATTATAAATATATTAAAATAATTATAAAAAATGTTTGCTTTAAGACATCCCCATTTACAAACATATTCATACATACATTCTAAGTATATTAGTGGGATACAAATAAATTAATAAATTAAATTTTAGAATTAAATATTTTTTGAAAATTTTCCAATAATATTTGTATTTTTTATAAAGGTGAAATGGGGTGTTTTGACGAAATAACAGCAATTTTAGCTTTACTTCAAGTTCAAAATGTGTTTGTACGCCCAAGTGGAGGACAAGCTGCAATAAAAGCTCGTGTAGCTCACCGAATGTTCGAAGTTGAAGAAGGAGATTTATTAACATTACTAAATGTTTTTACTGCTTATGAAAAATATAAAACTCATCATTGGTGTCAAACATATTTTATCAATGCAAAAGCTATGAAAAGAGCCACAGAGATCCGCACTCATATGCGAAATTTATGCAAGAAACTAGAAATACCTATAACATCCTGTTCCGGTTAGTCTTAACTATTTTACATAAATTTAAAAAAAAAAAACAAATAAAATATACTTCAAGATTTACAAAATATTTTCGATATTAATACATTTATAAATATATTTTACATAAGAATGTAAGTAATTGAACAAATATTTGTTATCAAAAAATTAATATGGAATATTAAATATTAAATAATAATAAGTATTAATTTATACATCTGTTTGAATAAGAATAATGTAAGATGTACTAAGTCATAGATTCTGGTTTTATTCATTAAAGTATATATTCCAATGTATACTAACAATTTTTATTTTTATTTTCTTATAGAAATATATTATTTTCAACGAATTTTTTGTTATGTGATAACAACTTATTGACAACTTTGTTCAATTTTTCTTCCTTTTTGTTTTTTTAAATTGTTTCTTTCTTTACTTTGCTAATACAATAAATTAAATTTCTAAACATTTTACTTTACATTTTAATAACAGATGATTAAGTGTAAACATAAAATTAAATAATTTGTTTCAGTAACTGTAGAAAGTATTCTTAAGTGCATCACATGTGGACTTTTTCCTCATGCAGCTTATTTACACTACAGTGGAGTTTATAAAACTGTCAGAGGAAATAAAGAAGTACATATTCATCCAAATAGTTGTCTTTATACAGTAGAGCAGCCTCAATGGTATATTAAAAAAAATTAAATTTTTATATATGAATGCAATTAAATATATCGTATTTTATAAAATAATTTATTTCTTTTGCAGGGTTTTATTTAATGAAATTTTAAAGACAAACAAAACTTATATGAAAGATATAACTGTGATAAAATCAGAATGGTTACTAGAACTCGCACCTCATTTCTATGAAAAAAGTACAGCTAGCTCTAGTTTTACTTTATTTGATAATTGTTAAAGAGAAATATTTTTTATCATATAGATCTTTTTTATAATCATTTATCTTTAAAGATTTATATTGATTTATACTATGTAATATTTCAATATAGCTCATTAAAAATTTAAAATTAAATTGTAATTACCAATGCAAAAAATTTATTGCAAAAGTTAAAATGTATAGATTTTTAAGTTAGTGTAAACTTTATCAATTAATTGTTATTGAATTATTAAATAATATATTGTATAAATATTTTTTTTAAAAAAAAATAGAATTTATAAGTTATTAATATTTAAATTATAAATATTCTTAATTATTTTTGTATAAAATTCTTTAAAAAGTTGATAAAAATAGTGACAAAAATATGTTTTAGTATTTTTTAGACATATATATGTACATAAACATATAAATTAAATAAATAAAAATATATTATGATATTACTAAATTTTATAATTATATATTTAAAAAAAAAAAACAAAATTATAATTAATATAAAAATAATGATTTGCACTATACTTCTTTATAACAAAATTTAAATATATTATTTAAGTCTTGTTTATACCTTTGTCTGCTGTGCACAGTAATATCAGTTAAATCTTAATATTCGGCTATATGTTTTTAAAATTATAATTTGTATAAAAGTAATTTTTTTGAGTATTTAATACTTTTAGCGCTTTATATCTTTATACTAATTTATTTTTAATCTTTTTATATACAATAATATTGCGAATCATAATTTTTTTATATTGTATTATATTTTTATGTTTTATTAAAACGTTCAACACGACTAGATTATATTATAGTTAATTTATTAAGAAAAATGAAATGTACATATGTTAATAATTGACAATGAATAAAGTGTTTATCAAATTTACATATATTTGGAAAAAATTAATTATGTATGTTGCTTTGATTACATCTCATTTTTAAAACAATCTTCATAGAAATTTTTTTATATTTATTGACCTAATTAATATTTCGATAATTATAATTTATGTTTGAAAAAATATTTTGTTGCACCAATAAAAAATACTAATAAACGAATCATTTATTCATTCTAACGTAATTACTTTTGTTTGCGTAAATTTAATAAATTGATATGTTATCATGAGATAAAGTTCGTTTATAAAAAGAGTCTTTATAATTCATGTAGATTTTTCATTCTCACTCTTAAATAATTTCTAACAAAATAACAATATAAAAACTGAAAGGAATGCTGAATAAATGTTTTTTAATAATTATGCAAATATAAATAAAAAGATTATAGTAAAAATATTAATTTTTTTATTGTGATAGACAATAATATTAAACATTCATGTCTTTAATGTAAGAATTAATTAATAATTTTCAAATAAAATTTGGCTCTAGTGTTATAGTTATATTAGAACACATGTACATATCACAATAAAAATTGTGTTATTACAGTATTAAATAACAATGTTCTCCATTTTATTATTTATATATTTCATAATATTTATACGTCATAATTAATTCAGTATTGTTTATGATTTATAAATTTATTCAGAATTTATAAAATTACTGTATATAAATCATGGTTATTGTTAGAAAGTGAATTATTAAATACTTTTTAAATAATATACTTTGTTGACATTTTGATTTTGACTGATTTCGGTAAATATTATTAATGTCACTCTTCCATAATATTTATTATGAGCATATGTGCATATGTGTATTTACGTATGCGTATATGCATATATATATCACTACATAATATATCACATTACCTAGTTATGAATGGAATTTCATAGTTAGATATAGCATATTTAAAACCATATAATTCTATAGTACACACATGTAACAAAAGGATTGACTAAATGTGTATGTATACGAGCGGCTCGATGTATAGAAGGACGATGACAGGCTCTTTATTTTACTTGCGAAATATGAATGTGTGTTGAAAATCGACAGTTCGATTGATGACGATGTCGAACGGTAATGCAATTGCACTCTCAAATCATTTCCATTTATGACTATTAAATTAAGTATTATTTACAAAGATAAACTTTTAAAACGTAAGTAAAATAATTCAAAATTAATTTATTTAATTCGACCATCTAAATATATTTATATTTTTTAAGATATACGATGTTTTTACTGTGAAGGTTAGGTGATTTACCGCTTCGAATTGTTTAAATGATTTTTGTTTAAGCACTTGATTACATTAAAAGTCTAAATATGAATTTTAAAGTATTTGGAGCGTTTGTATTAATTTATTTGTTGTACTCTCCATTTTTAATTAAAATATAATTATAACAAATTTATAAATATCAATTTTTTTATTATTAATTTACTGTTTAATTTGTTATCATTAATTATATGATATCGGTATATTGTGCAACTAAACTGAAACATCTATATGCCATAAAAATAAATTTATATTTAAATTAAAAATAAAAGCTCTGGAACATTAACTTTTTATCTACTTTTCAAAGAATGATAGAAGACAAAAATTGTATTGGTTGTCGAATTCATTGTGAAGGTCACTTAGGAACTGTAAAATATGTTGGAACGGTGGGCACTACAGAAGGACAATGGTTAGGAATTGATTGGGATAATCCAAATAGAGGAAAACACAATGGTACATACGAAGAAGTTAAATATTTTGAAACTTGGTAAATTTTATGTGTAAATATTTATTTATTTAAATATTCACTTACCTAAATTTGGCACCAATAATCTTAATTAATTAATGATGAAAATTATTAATGAACATTGAAATTTAATTCATATCATTCAAGTATATTTTTTACTAAAATTACAAAAAAAAATATTATTTTAGGCATCCTACATCAGGTTCATTTATTCGTCCTACTAAAGTAAATTTTGGAATATCATGCTCAGAGGCTATTAAAATTCGATATGGTTTAGTAGATGATGAATTAGCTGGTATTGCTCGAAACTCAGTAGTTAGTTTAAAGAAATTTATCAATGCTCCATTCGTTGAAATGGTTGGATTTTCCAAACTCAATAAACTTCAAAGTCATTTTGATCAATTGACAATAGTTTGCTTATCTAATAAGCATATAAGTAATGCAGGATATACTGGTGAATTAGCAGTATTATGTCCAAGAATTGAGGATATTGATTTATCACATAATTTGATAAGTTCATGGAAAGTAGTCGCTGAAATTTGTATTCAACTACAACTTCTGAATTATTTAGATATCAGGTAAATATGAAATTATTAAAAACTAACAATACATTTATGAATGTTATTTTGAAAAATAAAATGAAGTAATAGTAGTTACAAATTGAATAAATATAAATTTATAGAATGGCAAGGTTTTAATTGTATATTTTGACAATTTTAGTATAATATATTAAAATTTATAGTTTTAATTATTTTCATTAAATTTTCTTTATCGAATAAGAAAATACAAATATTTATTTTTAAGTAATATAAGAAAATTAAACCTACATTATTACTATTTTCATAAGAATGTTACCTAGTCAATGCATAACACTAAAATTTCAGCGATAACCATTTACCAGTTGATGATGCTATGGAAGTATATACTGATGCTTTTCTAAATTTGAAGCATATAACAATGAGAAATTTGAAATATGATTGGCTTGCAGTAACAAAATGCATAAAAGCTTTTCCTTCTCTTAAAGAACTCATAGTATCTTTTAATAATATTGAAACTCTAACTAATATAGAGGATAATTCAAATATTATGAAATTGACTGAATTATCTTTTGAAAGCAATCTTATTTCTAATTGGAATGAAATTTTAAAATTAGGAAAACTTCCTTGGTAAATATAAATTTATAATATATTGTTTATTATATAAAAATATATGTGCATAATATTTATGAATTTATAAATTCTACAAAATAGGCAGTTATTTTTTATTCCATATAAAAATCAATCAAACAATCTTTTGATTTATATAGTATTATTAATTTTTATATTCATTTTATTAGAAAAATTTTAATACTATACAATTATTTACATATGATTATTATTATACTGTTAATAAATATGTGTATTTGCTTAAGACTTATTAATTAAATATTATTTACACAATATATATTTTCATATTATTAAATAACAATACTAATAACTTTGTATTTTTAATTGATAGCTTAGATACTTTACATTTAAATGTAAATAAAATTAAAATTATAAGATTTCCTACAAATGAAGCTACAGATAAAACTGAACTTTTTCCTAGTTTATCGAAGCTTAATATATCAAATAACTGTATAGAAGATGTGAGTCATAGATGGAATTTACAAGTTATAAATTTTAAAAATTACGTTTTTTATATTTATTAAATCTTATTTTAGTGGAGATCCATAAGTGAACTGCAAAAATTAAAAAACCTTCAAGAATTGAAATTTCGAGAAAATCCAGTTTTAATTGGACAAAATGGACAAACAGTAGTGCAATTAATAGTAGCTAGAATTGCATCTTTAAAACATTTGAATGGAACCGAAATTTCTTCATCAGATAGACGTGGAGCTGAATATGATTATCTAAAAGTGTTTTCTCCAGTTTGGAAAAGTACAGAAAATGATATTCAAAAAAGAAATGAATTTATTGCAAACCATCCACGATTTCCAGTATTAATAGAAAGTAAGTTACATTGATAATACTTTGAATAAAAAAATGAATGTATAATTATTTTCAATATTATTTTACTGTATATTTTAAACCAGCTTTATTAATATCTTTTAAATTTTATTATATTATTACTACCATTTTTATATTTATAAATATTCGATTAAATTCAATTATATTTAATTTTCTGATAATTTAAATATGAACTTTTTTTAGGATATGGAGTTTCAGATATTTTGGAATCAAATAAAAACACACAATTATCATCAAACGTAATAACCGTTAAATTTATTTGTCCAGATAATCCAAATTTAAAAGTAGTAAACAAAAAATTACTGAAAAATATGGATGTACAAAAACTTATGGGTATTGTACAAAGACTGTTTAGAATTAATAGAAAAATTCCAATACTCTCTTTTATTCGACCAAATGTGAGTAAATAAATAAAATATATAATTATTCTGTAATATTTATTGTAATGAATTTTTATTCATAATATTTGCATTTTTTGATTCAATTTTGTATCGCAAAATATTAATAACACTGAATTAAAATAAAAAGAATTGAATTATTCAATATTTTTTTAATGTTTTTCCTTTTTTTTATATTCTATAAAGAATTACAAAATTATATTCTATAAAGAATTACAAAAATTATATTCTATATAAATCTAATCACATAAAAAATTTGTTTTACAAATAATTTTAAATATACAATTAATTAAGACTGTAAAATTCTTTTACAATGCTGAATAATAAAATGTATAAATAAATAAAAAAAAACTAATATTGTTAATTATATAAATATACATTAAGTAGAAAAATATTTTAATATTCTTATAAAATTTTGTATAGGTTTCTAATGATGAAATACCGTTGGACAAGCCATTACAAGAATTAAGTTATTACCTAATCGAAGAAGGTGATTTAATTCTCGTTCGCTGGTGAATTAAATTAATATAATATTTATAGATATAATTGTACTTTTTACATTGTTAATTTCTCTGCCGTAATTTGTTATTAAACTTTTATTAATGCATTCTTATTGCTAATCTTTGTTTATTTTTCATCTTTTTCCATCATATTTTTAGGGCTTTAATTGAAAAAATAATTATGTTAATTTTGTTGGGCTTGTTGTTCAATTTTACTCTGTTCTTTACTTTTCAACTGTTCAAGAGTTAGCAATGAGAGTCCAAGTTGATCTTCTCTAGAAAAAGGTTGTGCCATTTGACGTAACCACCTTTTACATACCTACAATAAAAAATTATTAAAATATTAAATTAAATGCTAAATATAGTAATTAAAAATGTTATTTTTAATTTTAAATATTATATAAATGTTACTTGAATCGCTTCCTCGGTAGATAAATTGCAGAGATTATCAGTCAAATATTCTTGAATCCATTTAGGTAATTTAGATCTTTTATCTATTCTCGAAAACCTCTAAAAAATGTAATTATAAATGAATTGTATAAATTATCAAAAACAAGAAAAATATATTAATATTAAATAAAATTATTAATTTAATAATAAATGAAATATAATAAATGAAATATAATTAATAAATGAAATATAATAAAAACTATAATCATTAATGATCCACTATTATAATACATTAATGATATATTTAATTATTTGAAAGAAAAATGTTTTTCATAATAGAAATTGTAGTTTATTGGAAAGGATTTAAGATGCTTAATATAATTTTAAGTGCACAATATTTATAGATTAAATATTAAGTTACCTTATCAGCAAATACCATTATACCATAATCAGTTTTTCCTCTGATAGCACGACCTACGCATTGTGCAGCATGTCTCATAGCATCAAAAGTCAAAAAATCATTCTCCTTGATCTAAAATAATTATCAAGATAATTTATCTAGATCTAATAAATTTATTTTATACAGAAAAAGCAAATATTTTTATTATTTAAAAATTTTCAAATCCATATTATGAATTTTATTTAAATTTAATAAATAAATATTTCTTATATTATTTAATAATACATATATCCATGCAAAAACTAATTATATACTTTTTAAAAAATAGCTAAAATCTCATAATTTTACGAATTATGTGTGTATACCATATTGCATCGAAAACCCGTGATATTTATAATATTATATATATTACATTGTGAACGTAATTTGAACTGATATTTTGGTATCCAATAAAAAAGGTACATTATTATTAAAAGAGTCAATGTATAAAATCCAATGAAAAACTAAATTGCGGTAAACGGAATAAATAACAAATGATATGAATTATAAATATATAACTAATAAGAAGAATGGAATCATAACAATGCCAAATATTGAAATGTTAACTTTTATTTCACTTAATTTCTATTAAAACAAGATTTTTTCTGAGTTTGTCTTTACAGAATAAATAGAATTATCAAACAAGTATATATGTTTTGTGAAGAATGATCTGTTAATAGCTTGTAGCATTATATTTTTGTGTCTTACCTGAAATTGATCCCTGAGATACTCTAAACGAGCCTTCAAGATGCGTGATTGTGTATATACGTATGGTATACCAAACATAAGTACAGCTCTTCCTAAATGATGATCAAAATCAACACCTTCTGACACTTTACCTCTAGCTACTGACAAAAGAACAGCACCTCTTCCATTATCACAAGCTTTATTGTAATAATATAAAGCTAAACTAGTTTCTGCAGAATCTTGAGTCTCAATGAATATTAATTTATATTTTTGAATTTGATCCAAAATTCCTTGGTCGTACCTAAAAATCAAATAATTTATTATGCAAATAGAATAAAGAATAGAATGAATCATTACACACACACACATACGTAATAAAAGTGATTACTTAAATTAGTACTTTTTCATTAAAATAATATGATTAATTTTTTATGAAAATGTTATTGTAGAAAATTATATGTTTTAATATTATACATTTTTTATTTCTACAAACATTTCTCGTTTCATTTAAAAATTTAAAAAATTGAGTAAAATAAATTATAAAAAAATATTTATAGTCACTCACCAAGCAGCTACAACAGATTCCATGTATAAATACGAAGTAAAAAAGCACACAATACCATCAGGAACATTGGCAGCAAATTCGACTAATAATTGCCCATAATTTCTGATTACTGCTACATCTTCACGAGTTTCATACTTTGATGAAATTGCAACTTGATCATTACCTTTTGAAACAATCTAAAAATAAATCAAAACAATTATTAATGAATAAAATATTTACATTAATATTTGTTTATCTTGTCTATTAATTTTAATGAATAGTAATTTTTATATTAAATATAATATAAATACAATGGACAAAGTAATAAATTTACTTATTGTATATGTTATTTAAATATAAACATATATTTATAAATACATAACCAACTATAAAGAAATCATAATATATGATTCCGACTTTTAAATCAATATAAGCAATGAAAGAAATAAAAAATTTTTATTTGTAACATGTATTTTACTTTTTTAAATATCGAGTAAAATAGTTAATAAGAAATTAAAACTTATTAAGTTATAATTTATTATTTAATTTTAAATTATTTCATTAATTTAAAATCATAATTATATTTGTGTAAATAATAAATTATGAATATAACCAATGTTAATAATTCTTGTAAAATTATTTGATTAATCATTGGGTTTTAAATCAATTATTTTGTCTTTGGCACGATATAACTTTTTATTTGATTTTTTAATAATTATGTATTTATTTGTTGTATGGTACGCAATCTCA
Organism: Eupristina koningsbergeri; assembly: GCA_018907245.1. Classification (NCBI taxonomy): domain Eukaryota; kingdom Metazoa; phylum Arthropoda; class Insecta; order Hymenoptera; family Agaonidae; genus Eupristina; species Eupristina koningsbergeri. The sequence continues at coordinate 274,494 of JACCHV010002890.1, read as the reverse complement.
TTTTTTTTAATCGACAAATTATAGAAACAATGATTGATTATAACAATAAATATATGAAAAATAATGAACTAGAATAAATAAACATAAACATAGAAATTATATATGAATTTAACATTACGTATAAAATTAATAATATGTGAATGATAAATAATTTCAAGAAATAAAATTTATTTTATAAAATATCATATCTTGGTTTTTGTGGACTATAATAGAAAAAAAGGTGTTACATTGAAAATCTGTTTTTTTACACGGAGTGTGTTTACCAAGAATCATTAAATGCATCTACACATTTAGGTAATTATTTAAGAAACGAATAAATCTTACAGACATCTAAGACATAAAGACAAAGGACTTTTCAAAAAAATGCTTGAAAAAAAGTTCCACCAATTTCGTAAGCTATACATCTTCGGAAGCTGTACATTCGAAAATAAGTTTACCTTCTCATCGGTTGTCTATTTTGTTTATCTATCTATCTCATCTTTCCCTTCGAGTACTTTGATATTTGCGATTGATTTCTTAGTTATAGTATAAATATGTTAAAGGTGTATTTAAAAAATAGCAAATCTGTTTAAAATTTATACTATTATACAGAAAATCGCGGTAAATTTTGTAAGATAAAAATATATTTACATAAATAGATTATAATATATTAATTGTCTTTATATTACTATAACACTAAAAAATAATACAATAAACAAAGTAAAAAAATACCGTCGGACTCCACAATAAATTTTTATCGACTGTAAGGACACTAATATTATTTTAAATGCATAAAATTAAGATTCCATTTATTTATCATATAATCAATATTTACTTTCAAATTTATTTTCTTAAGTCAATATTTATACAAAATAATTCCTTCAATTAATTCTAGTATTATCCCAATTAATAATTCAACTAATTAATGTGATATAATATTAAATTTTTTAAAAATGATTATTCAAACAATTCTTGATATGCATAAAGTATACACATTTAAAAAATACACATTTAGTAGTAATATTTTTTTATTAAAAAAATTGAATTTAAAAATGAATAAGGTGAGATATAAGAAATAGTTAAGATCTTAAATTTATTTTCATTTGTTTTTATTATATTAAAATATTAATAAAAATTTAGAGTTATTCTTATTCATAAATATAAATAATAGATAAATAAATTTAAACACTATTTACCATTGGAAGAAGGCACGGTCTTGCTAGGGTCATGGTAAATGATGACATGATAGCGGGATGAAAATTTAAAATTTTCGGATACATATCGAGTGGTGATAAAGTTCCAGATGTGATAACGACTGTTTGAAATCTTTCAAAAATTGGTTTCATCACTATTGATGAATCTAAACATGAAAAATACAATATTGGATTATGAACAGTGGGCGCTTTGTCATCGAATGGCTCTATAATAATGGTGAATCCTTTGGTATACGTAGCCACAAGTGTTGCAAGATGTGTTACGAGAATAAGGGGCGAGAAGTCTGTCACATCATTTACTTCCATGGTTCGAAGAAGTGAAGCTAGTCGTTCGGCGCAAAAACGAAGAGGCTTGCGTTCAATGCAGATTTTCGTTTGGATATCGCGTAAAAAGGTGAGTGGAGATTCCTGGACTACATGTTGAATGCGTAATCGCATTTTCAGATACTCGACAAAGCGCTTCAGAAAACTCACAAAGTGCTCAGCTTTACGTATGTTACCTGGGACTACCTCTAAACAACAATCACATTTTTGTTTTTAGCAAGATTTATCAATTAATATTTTTTACACGTTACAAAATGATACACTACTTTTTAATAATCTTTAACAGTAATTTTTAAGATATCCAATGACATCCTGTTGTTTATGTAAAAATCTACAATTAATATTTATAAGAATAAATTTTAAAGTTATAATGAATATCAAATGTTATAAAAGTTTAATTTAAAAATAAAAAAATTCTTTTATTATAGGTATTTATTGATGTTAATTTAATTTCAATAATCTACTATTAATTGTTTTTATTAAAAAATAAGTAACATTAAGACTAATGTGTGAGTAAAATTTTTATTATATATGATATTTAGATTCTTGGTAAATGACATTTTTCATTTATTTACAAAATTTACATTCAGAAATTAATAACAAATATTTCTTTTTCTTTTTGTTTTTTAATAATAAAACAAAACATATAATTTACAGTTAAAATTTAAATATTTTTTCAAAATTTATAACTTATGAAAATACCTTTTAAAACTTCATTTGGTAAAACAGGATTAGATAAAACTACATCAGTCTCTCGTAAATTCTGTGCATCTTTTAAACCTTCCACTAATTTGTTGTACTCTTCTTTTAGTTTATTTGCATCATCCTCTCTCATTCTAAATCAATTGATATTTTAATAAGACTATAGAATAAATTTGAAATAATAATAATAATAATAATAGAAATATATACTTTAATAGTTAAATTAAATAAAGTTATTTGGTTAACATACTCAGCAATTGTTTTTTCCAGAATAGTTAAATTTGAACAACTTTTTTCCATTATGCGACGATTTAATTTAATGCTTAATGAATCTACACATACGTTATCTAAAATACATATGATAATCAATTTAAAATTTGCGAAACAAAAATTTAATATAATAATTAACCAATGTTGTGGGCTTCATCAAAGACTACAACTGAACTTTTGGCCAATTCTTTGGATACTGCCTCAGCTATTTTTGGATCAAGTAAATAATGATAACTGTACACAACTATTTGAGCATGCATTAGCTGTAACATAGAGTTTAATAATATTATATAGTAATGCTTTTAAATAAAATAAATATTTAATTATTTTTATTCACTATCATATTTTTTATTAAAAATTAAATTTCTTACTGTATATCGAGCTAGAAAATATGGGCACCAATTTCGATCTCTTCCGTATTCTTTCATATCATCAATAGAATAAATACCAGCTGGCATAATTAACTCACGACCCTCAATATCAAAAGTTTCATAGAAACCACAAACTGGTGTTGAATCGTCATAATTATGTCTTTCACGTATGTAAGATGCTGTGAGACCATGACACCGACTATCAACTATTTTCCCTTCTCTTTCTTTACTTACCTAAATGAAAAATTTTATTAAATCAATCTATATTTTTTATATTTATAAATGAAATATTTTTATATTATATTACATTAAAAACAAAGAAATTTAATTATAAAAATATAATTACTTCTGGATGAATACACATATTTTTTCTTGAACTCAATACTAAAGCAATAATTTTTGGTAAGCTTTTAGTTTCTTGTTCATAATAGTTTATTAATTTTCTTAATTCTTCAATAACTTTTTCTATTTCTGGTACTGTACGAGAACAGTAAATTAATTTTGTAACATCCAGGGGATGCTCTATCATATAAGCCATGATGAGAGACAATAGTGTTATTGTTTTACCCGTACCCGAGGGCATCTCCAGAAGACAATGACTCTATAATTATATAAACAGAATAATTTAAAAAAATAATTTCTTAACAATAAAATATTATTTTTATAATTAACACTATGAGAAATTATTAATAATAATTTTAATGCAACTGATTTATAAAATACTAAAATAACCTTTGCATCAAGTCCTCTTTTAAGATCCAGCATGTATGCATATTGCTCAGGATAAATATAATCATATGGAAAATAAACTAATAAGCCATCAACACTTATCCTATAACATAATACATATAAAATAATTAAATAATAATGAATAATGAAGAATAAAAATAATTAATAGTGAGATTTGTCAATTATAAAATAAACACAGTAATTTATATAAAAAAGTAATTATTTTATATAGATTTAATTAAAAATTTAACATCATTTTGTTTTTTAAATATCATTTGCAAAAATTAAATTTAAACAAGTAGAAAATTAATTAAATTAAGTATACTTATTCAAATGGTTTATAAATAATATTAATATAAATATATATATTATTAATATAAATATTATTAAAATTAAATAAATTAATATTATTAATATAATAGCAATAATAAATGGGGTATAACTGTATAAATTGTAATTATTATTAAGTAAATAATAAATTTGATAAACAAAAATGAAAATAAATAACTAATTATAAGCATTTCATTTAAAAACTATTTTGTAAATATTATATTGATTAACCTAAAAAATAATAACTTCATTAATTTAATAGAAAATTAATTTCATAAGTAAAATATATTTACTTCATATTACAGCATGAGTATCAACAACTACCAGTATTTGCTTAATGAACACTGTTTTAGTAATTATGTTTTGAATCATAAATATAACAAGTTGTACTATTAAACTTGTTTGCAATTATTTAAAACTGTGATTTCTAAATATTTCGATTTTTAATTTAAGGTTTCTCGCAACTCTGTAGTAATATCGAAAATTGATTTCCGTTTTATGCTGAAATTCAAAATAAAATTGGTGAACTAAATTGGATTATAAGAAATTTTTAACATTTAATAAAAGATGTAAGATAAAAAAATTTCTGTATTTTAAATTTATATCTTTTGTCATTAATAAATTTTAAGTAAAAATTTCATTTTTAGGTAAATATTTACTGTTGAAACAACGTTATATAAATTAGTAAGAATAAATTAACAAAAAAATTAAAAATTCTATTTTTAATTTAATAGTTTTTTTTTTAAATTGATTTAATCAAAATCTATTTAGTAATTTATCTAAAAATATAAAACAAATTACATCCATTTTCAATATACGTAAAGCCATAAACTATGTTTCTACCGGAAATTCCTGTGAGGCTTCGCTTCATTTCTTAGCCAAGTTACGCACGTGGTTTAACTAAATGTTTTTCATCGGATAAATATATTTGTTCCTACTTTTTATTAAAGAAATTATATAAAAATAATGGGAAAACCAGGTAAATTTTGCTAATGTAATTAATATACGTGCATAAATAAATTTTAATTTTCTTTATCTAAATTTTGTAATTATAAAAAAAGAAACAAAAATTTGTAATGCATAAGCTCATAACCTTGATGTTTTTATTTCATACGAAATAATAATTAATAAAAGTACATTTAATTTAGAAATTTTCTATACAAATAAATATAAAAATTTTACTATTATTTATTGCAATAAATAAAGACAAGTGTTTAAGTCATTATGAAATAGTTCTTACGGTGTCATATTTCACATGAATTTCATGTGTTTGTTTAATTACATTGTGTTTACTTTTTTTATAATATAATTATTTTAATATTTATCATACTACTGAATTTTTGTATATATTATCTTTAGCTATTATCTTTACATATTAAATTTTATTTATTTTATTATAAAACAGTCAAACTTTAAACGTAAAAACAATAAATTAAATTCAAATAATCTAACATATTAATTGTATTGTAAATATAATAAAATGTATAATTTTAATTATTTCTTTATTTATTATTTTTAATATAATTTAAAAAATTTTATTTAAATGTTTATTTAAGGTAATTTTTTTAATAGTTGATTTCTATGTATGCTAAAACTTTATATTTAATTTTCAGGATTTTCACCTCGTGGAGGTGGTTTTAGAGGAGGAGGCGGCGGTGGTGGTCGTGGTGGTGGCCGTGGTGGTGGCCGTGGTGGATTTGGAGGAGATAGGAGGAGTGGTGGATTTGGTGGTGGACGTGGTGGAGGTGGAGGAGGTAGGGGTGGAGGTACTCCAAGAGGACGTGGAGGTGGACGTGGTGGTGGAGGAAGAGGAGGAAGAGGAGGAGGTGGTTTTAAAGGTGGTAAAACTGTGATTATTGAACCTCATCGACATGAAGGAGTATTTATTGCTAGAGGAAAAGAAGATGCTCTAGTTACTTTAAATTTGGTTCCTGGATCTGAAGTATATGGAGAAAAAAGAATAAGTGTTGACGTAAGATTCATTTTTATTTCTATCAAATAATAAATCCAAAATCTATCAACAATCAATTATAAAAAATGTATAGAGTATTTTAATTGTCAATATAATTTCTCAATAACCAAATATGAATGTATTTTTAAAATTCTTTATTTTTAAGTTTTTAATTTTTCTTTTTTTTTTTTTTAATGTGAAGATTTAATCTATAAAAAATTATTACTGCATTAAATATTTTTCATTTTAATTAAAAATATTACTTTTTATTGATGAACATTTATAAATAACAGTTTTTTAATGAATAGTATTATTATGTATAAATGTATTGCCAATATCGTTAAAAAACATTTGGAAATTATAAAATTTTCATAATGGCATACAGTAGAGCTGGTCTATATCATTTTGATTATTCCAGTGCGACAGTTATGCAAAATAATTTTTTGTAATAGAAATACAAATGCAAAATTTATTTCCTTAAATTTTGTAAATTTATATTACATACAATGATTTTTGTAATAATTAATTAATACATAGAAGAGTATTAAAATAATTGCTAAACTTAATTATTTTCTGATTTAGGGAGATAATGGAGATAAAATTGAGTACAGAGTCTGGAATCCATTTAGATCAAAACTTGCTGCAGCCATTCTTGGAGGGGTTGATCAAATTCATATGCCTCCTGGAAGTAAAGTCTTATATCTTGGAGCAGCATCTGGTACCACTGTTTCTCATGTAGCAGATATTGTTGGACCTGTAAGATGTATTTATTATGAATTATTAGTAATATAGTGTTTATAATTCATAAAATAATGTATTAATTATTTTGTTAATTTTTTTTTTTTTTATTTTTAATAATAAATTGTGAATTATTCTAATATCTAAAATAGGTATTACATAGTTTTTACTTTTAATTTAAATAAATATATTAGAACCAATTTAGTGCCATTATATTAGTATTAAAATATTTGTAAAATTGACCACTTGAATTTATTAATTTTATTAATATTAAATTTATGAATTTCACACTTTAAAAATGCTTACTATATATTTTAATGTTTGTGTTATATATAATTATTTCTTATATTATATTCTTATAATTATTATTTTTTATACAAAATTTTTTATGCATTTTTAATTATTTTAGGAAGGTCTTGTATATGCTGTCGAATTTTCACATAGATCTGGAAGAGATCTAATAAATGTAGCTAAGAAAAGAACAAATGTAATTCCAATAATTGAAGATGCAAGACATCCTCACAAGTATAGAATGTTGGTTGGTATGGTTGATACAGTTTTTGCTGATGTAGCTCAACCAGATCAAGCTAGAATTGTCAGTTTAAATTCACAATACTTCCTTAAAAACGGTGGCCATTTTGTTATTTCAATCAAGGTATATTATTTTAAAAATAAATTTTTTTATATTATATTTCAATTATTGAAGCTCTTAGCAGACAACAATAATTCAAACATAAAATAAAAAATTATTATCCTTAAAATTAATAATAATTATTTTACTAAATTTAAAAGTTACTTTTATTTATTTAAAGATATAAAAGGTCATTTAAAAAAAATTAACTTATTTCACATTAATATAAAATTATGTAGCTTATAATATTGAATAATATTAAATTACATTGTTAAAATAGAAATTATTTTGTTTAGAACTATTTTCATTTGTCTTAGAATTTACAAAGCTTATTGATAGTGTGATTTATTGAACATTATACAACTTTTATTTATTTTATTTTATGTTTTATTTTATGTTGAATATTTGTTAAATAATTTACTTTCATAAATTATCTGCTAATTTATTTATGAAACAATATAAATAATAAACTTAATATAATTAATTTAAATATTTATTTTTTAATAATAAAATATTCCTATTAAATAAAAATGTTTTTTTGATTTTAGGCCAGTTGTATAGACTCAACAGCTCAACCAGAAGCAGTTTTTGCTGCTGAAGTAAAAAAACTTATTTCCGATAAACTGAAACCACAGGAACAGATTACTCTTGAACCTTATGAAAGAGATCATGCAGTTGTAGTTGGTGTATTTAGGCCACCCATGAAGAAAAATGTCTAACATACACACATATATACATGATCTCTTCATTCTAAATTGTTATATTTAGTTTTTCATAAAGAAAGGCATTAAATTTTCTTTTTTATATTTTTATATAAGAAAAGAAATAATTGAAAAAAAGAATAATAACGTGTTGTAACTTTTTTATTAAAAAATTAGGACAAGTGCGACAAAGCTATATTGTATTTTTTTAATTGATACAAACAAAATGCGTTATTTTGTGTAAGAAAAAATAGTAATTAAATACAGTTGTTCCATGGAGTCTTTTGATAAATTGATATACACATGTAGTTGTATATATATATATCAGATTTGTAAGATAGTTATATTCAAATGTAATTAAAATATTTACGTTAACAAACCCTTTACATCTGATTAAATTTTTATACTTTTATTTTTATTCATAAAAAAATTTATAATTCAAATTACATTTATAAAGTAATATCTTCCTGTAAAAAAATTGAATAAAAATATTTTCATCATAACTTTATAATTTATTCAAATATTTCCCCCTCTTCAAACAAAAAAATTCCATACATATGAATTTTTTTTTAGCTTATTTCACATTGGTTATTACTTTATTGACAGCTGCTTTCTGCAATGTAAACCTATTTTTTTAAATTAAAAGTGAATTTAATCAAAAGTCTAATTTTAAAATTATAATGTTAAACAAATATTAGATAATGATATATCCTTATGATTAAATAATAATTTAGATTTTCATAATAAGAAATAGATAAAAAATGAGTGTGAATTTGAACGAAGCTTTGAAAAGTTAGTTATATCTAAACAGATATAAACAATAGAAATTAGTTATTAAAATTAATATTTATTAAATAGATACTTCAAGTGATGAATCTTTTGATGTAAAAGTGAAAAAATCTATTGAATTATTACAACATCAGAAAGAATGTCAATTTTCAAGAAAAATGCTCCGGTAGTAAAATAAATTAATATTTATAAACAAATAGAAAATAAATAATATGAAAAGACTTAATAAAATCAAATAAATAAATTATAAAATTAACATTATTTATATAAATTACATACAATATGTAGCTTGCATTAATTTTCATATTATATTATTTAAGCATTTAAACGTTGTATAAATGTTTTATTATGTTTGAAAGATCAACCAATAGTCATTAATATTTATTATTAATGCAATTCTATTTAAACATAAATTCAAAAGCTTAAAATTGAATCATGTCAAACAATTATTTTATGAATGACATATAATAATTTGAAAAATGTTTTATATTTAAATATGAATGCTTAATTTACATTTATTACAAATACTAATTTTTAAAACCCTTAAAATATATTTCTGTTCTCTCTAAAGACTTATTCGTAGGTTTATTTTAAAATGTTATTTGTAAGTATATGCTGCCTAGTCGTTAATTTTCAATAATTACAATTTTTATTACGCCTGAAATAAACATTATATTGGCTTTTTGAAAAGATGTGACGACGAAAAGTCTGAGTATCACATAAGAGATGGGTGAGCACGTAAGAATAAATTATCCGATGACAAGGACGCCACCTTTATAACATTAGTTTTTTTTATTTACCACCACTAGCGGATTTTTTATTAATTACCCAATAATTGTCATTTGATTCATAGTTCGTTTTAATTGATTTAAAAATTATAAATTCGCTTCATCATAATATCAACTAGAGCTTTTTCTTTGGGAAAGATTCACTTTATTTGTACAAGATTTTGTCAGATTGATAATCCTTTAAAATGACACAATTAGAATTACGTTCGGTTAAAAATTTTAAGATTCAATAAAAATTAATGATGAATGTTAATTTTTAAATTTTTTGATTTTGAAGAACACCGACTCAACAACGTCTGAGTGGCGGAGCAGATACCGAAAATCCACCAGCAGAAGAAGAAAGTGCGGCAAAAGAAAATAATGAACCTGAAAAAGAAGAAACTGAGCAAACAACTGCACCTCAAGAACCTAATTCGGATACTGCAAAATCCAGATTAAAAAGGCCTCTTCCATCGACAGGGTATTGCTCTAATAATAAAGCATAATATTTAATTATAATAACAGTTTGACAATATAGAGTTTACAGATATGTTTATGAGGATTTATACGATAAATAACAAACAAATTTTCTTTTTTGCTCGATTAATATTGTAATATTAGATAAAAATATACATCCTAAATTAGATATGAAATTTTATATGAATTTATTCTATAATATAATAATATTATCTGCATTAAATGAGTTTCATTTTAATTATTATTTTTCCTTGTGATCAATTAATTTATTAAAGGAAAACAAAAAACTAACAATCAAACTGAATCAAATTTTTTAAAAATTGAATTCATAATTCATGTCGAACTTAATACCATTTCGAAATACTCCAAATGTTCATAATTACTATGGTGAAAAAGGAGTAAAGAATGAATTTGAAAATAAAAATTTTGTGCAGAGATCCGAGGGTAGACGAAATGTTGGACTGCGCCCTGGAGAATTTGGAAGAGGCGGGTAAGGCGTTGGCGAGCCTCAACGAGAACCTCGAACACGATTTAAAGGTGCATGAGCAGTGCGAGGGGGAGCCGGCCCACACCGAGCTCCTAAGTAAACCTAGCATTAACCGCGGCCACGCGACCATCAGTCGCACTCCCACTCCCACTCCCCCGCCGAATCCGAGGAAACGCCATTGACCTAAGGGTGAGAGGTTCAATTACTGACAACTTAACGTCTTCCCTTTCTCAAACCTCATTTAGCATCCTTTAAGGCTCTTCCAACAATATATCACGCCCTTTAACCCAATTAAGAAACACTTCTATGTGGATTACCGTTGTTTTGAAGCACTGAAATAGTTTAAACGTGCATTACATTTAATTTGGTTTTACATTCTACAAACAGTCCTTATTAAATTTCAAAAAAAAAACTTTTATATTGATACTTACTGAAATAGAAGATATCATTTGTCAGTAAGTGGACCTCAAATAATATTTATCGAATTTATGAAATTTATTTGAACCCTATTGAACAAATTATAATGAAAATAGCTTTACACTCGTAGAATGCATTAAATATTTCTGAAAACACAATGAAAGCAAAAGAAGGTAAAAAAATTTAGAATTAAAAAGTTGTGCAGAAAACTTGTGTTTTGAATCTTCTTTTTTGAAACATTTATACTTTTTTTTTTTAAATTAACAATTATAGTTTTGAATTATGCTATTATATCTTGATTAATCTTCAGAAAATTGAATCCCTTTACTTATTTGAGGATTTAAATATTTTATTACATAAAAACAATGATGGATGCTTTGAAATAAATAGTTAGAAGAGTAAACAGTATTGATCTTATAATTTATTGTATTATTTAAATAATCGAAATTTATTGATTTGCTTTATAAATTAAGATTCGTTTTTTTCCTTTTTTATAGTTTAAACCGATTAATTAGATTAAATTTTTTTTTTAAATTTAATTAAAAATATTATCTGCGTTGATTATACTTTTTTTAATTTAAATCTTTATTTTCAAAAAAATTATCAACCATTAATTTTCCTTTTATTTACTTCTGTTTGTTAATAATAGTTATTTTTCAATATTTATTAATGAAAAATTATATATTTATTCACCTTGATAATTTTTATAAATTATAGTTATTATATTTGTAATTTTAAAACATTGAGGTCAATATAAGTAACACCATTATATCACAATTAAATAAAGTATAAATAAGCATTACTAAGTTATTAATGGAAGATTGAAAATCTGTATAATAATACAATATTTGAAATCAATTTTTTCCTTATAATATGAAATTTAATGGAAATGGTATATTATTAATGATATATATATATATTATATATATAAATGAAATGATATATATATTAATGTTTAGTAGCATATTTTTTTTAAATTATGCATAAAGGAATAGATTATAGTGTCTTAATCAATTATTACAATAAAAATAAATATAATATAATAATTATTATAATATTTTTCACTTAATTATAGACAACTTTCTTGTAGTCAAATATAAATAAATATATAAAAATCCATCGTTTTATCATTATGAAACGAGTACACATTTTGCATAAATATTTATTATTTTTGCTACTTTATTTGTTTGCATCAAATTAAATGAAGCTGTTCCTGATCGAGTTAATGGGCAGAACACGAAAGTGGACCAGTCAAGTAGAGAGCAAAATTGAGTGGACAAGGCAAGATGTTTTAGACTTACATAAAGAATTGGCAATTCAACTGGCTGCCCTAAGAGATAGTCAAAGAGAGTCAGTCATGTTACAAGAAAAACTATCAAATAATGAAGCTTTAAGATCGGCAGCTCAAACAGAGACAATGGTTAGATAAAATAGTTTAAATAACTAGGGAAGAATTTATTTGCATATAAATTATTTAAAAATATTCGAATTTAGCGAAATTTTGTTGATTTTTGTGAATTTGACTGCTTCTTCAATTCTCAGATAAGAGAAGACCAACTCAATTTTCTTATTTTATTGTGCCCATTAAATCTCTCTTATTCTCCAGTATAAAATATTTTAACAAGAATTACTGAGATGAAATACTTTTCGACTTTTTTGGGTCTGTTAATTTTTCGATTTCTATCAATAATTTTCTTTAATAGATTAATTATAATACATTGCATATTACGACTTCAAAAAAAATCTCTTACATTGATTTGAAAGGAAAAAATCTATTTGTGTTAATACATATTTTTAATGTAATACATTCACCAAATATGTTTTTTAGATTACAGTTTATGTTTAAAAATATAGTTCAGCCATTTATTGTTAAGCAAAATTACTTCCTAATTTATAGTTTTTAATAAATAATTGAGTTTTTATTTCATTTGGTTTTTTTATACGTTGACTTTATGCCTTATTTTTACATACTTTCATCTTTTTTAATTGACTCTGAACACATCTGTACAGAGTTTTTCTGTAGGATACAGCAATTAATTTATATTTATTGCCTTTTCTTATTCTTATAATATGGTTTATACAGAATATAAAAGATGAATTATAAAAAGAAATAGTGTTAATAAGTGCAAGCATTTAGCGTATTATACTTGGGTCATAAAAAAGACAGAATTCGAGAAACGCAAAGCAAGAATAGTAAGTAGCAAAAAGTGTGAATGGGGGGACGAGAGGCGGGGAACTCGACTCGAAACTTGCTCTTTGATTATCTCCCACGCGAGCTGCGTCTAGTTTTCTTTCCTTTTTCTTAATTCTGCATAAGTTAAATTCCCCTGCGATTCGTATACAACACGTATACAACACTAAAATTACATAGTTTTATTAAGTTTTTAATATCAATAAAAAGTATTTAACATGCATTCCAAAATTGTTTATTCGAATTTTTATTTATGCCAACAAATACTTAATGCAGATTTAGTATTTTTAGTGTAATTAAATGAAATATTATTTAAATTAAAACTTTTTACTAGTTTTTGAACTAAAATAAAGTGTTTAATGCAGCTTAAATATGGGAAAATTTGATCAGTTTGCTAAAAACTTTTATTATAATGAGTATTAGCATATTATAGTTATTAATATTATAAAAGTATCAGATTTGTTTTTTACCATTTGATATAAATATTGTTGAGATTATAAATTGAAATATAAAATATAACGGGAAAATCGTGGATAAATTATGTAAATTGTGCACGCGAAAAAGAAATCTTGATTCGAGTGACATACCGTATGGATTTTTGCAGTATAAGATTCTTTATTTAAAATGTAAATTAGTGTTCGCATAATTTCTAGCCTTTAAAATCGAAAACTTAAATGTTGCAGAAATATTAAAAAGCATACAATTATACTAAGAATTTTTGTGAAATTTTATTTAAATATTAAGAGCGAGATAAGTGAATTATGTGCATTAATTATGGTTCATATATACAATTATTGTGTAAGTTTATTTCTTGGTGACCAGACGCTTCATGATTTCTTAATATTTCATAATTCAATTTTATAATTAATTTTAATTGTACATAATTTTGGTACAGTAATAAGATATTTCGAATTATTTATTAATTTTTTTTTCAATATTATTTTCTTAGCCATCTCTCGAACTTTGAAGATGCAATAGTTTACATATTTCACTTAGAAAAAGAGATATATTAACTTTATAAAAAAAATATTAATGACACAGAACTATAAAAAAGATAATAACTCTTTAAATTCTTATATAGTAGTGGTAATATCTATATGGTATAAATATATATATATATATATATATATAATAATAATATATACATAATAATATATACATGGTGTGTTTGGAAAGTATCAAATTTTCATTTTTTTTTTAAGCCATTATTTGTCATAGCAATTTCAGGGAGATCAGAAAATATGCGGGAAATTTTTCCTCTCAATCCCTGCATTCAGGCGAAGGAATTTTTCAATCTTGTAATACGATGATATGACTCGACTAATAGAATAGCGTTATGCATAAAATATTGGTTTACGGTTTAGTAAAAATGCTGTGGAGATTTCTAAAAATTAAATAAATCTTTTAAAGATAACTGAATGTAAATGTTGATGAATTGAAGGTATCATCGATTACCTTGATCCTTAATTGACGGTTTCAACTCAAAATTTGTAATTTTACAAATAAGTTAAATTTCAAATAATTTATCAAAAAAAATTTATTCATTAAGAAATTACTTGTATATTTCTCCTAATTTTGGCAGAGATGATAAAAAATCTATTCTGAAGAAGGATGAAATAAAAGATTTATAATAATTTATGTACTAGGGTCTACTGCCTTGTCAACAGAAGAGTGCCCAGGCATTAAATAAAATGGATGGTACATGTGGAGGGATGTCACAAAGTCCTTCTCGGGTCCAAAGTCGAATGGGCAATTGCGAGGAAAGTAACTGTCAAACTGATTCTCAAGGGGGAGAATTAGAACGCTTACAAATGTGTGTCGCTGAGGTTCGTTTATAATCGTTTTTTATTTATTTTATTTTTGAAGTTAATATTTTTTTATGTACGTTTGTTAAAAAAAACAAAAAAAACATTGACCATAAATGTTTGATTAAAATATTCTTCAACAATAATGTATATGGCATTTAATTAATTCTACCCTACTTACATTTTCTTCATATGCTATATTCCATTTCATTAAATTCCAAAGGAATAGTATAATGATTAAAGTGTAATGAACATATAAATGAAAAATGTTTTCAGATGGAGGCTGAAATGCTAGAGATGCGAAAAGAGAATCAAAGAATAGTGAAGGAACGCGCTGATTATGAAAATGCAATCCAACGTGCACTTCTTAAGGGTGTTTCATCCCTAAACGTTGAGGCACTCAAAGTTTTGAGATGCACACCCATTCCAAATTGCGGCCCACCTTGTCAAACTTCATCTGCGTAAGATTTATGCTTTAATGCCTCGGCTGCTTTAATTTAAGAATGATTTTATCATAGAGTCGAGTAAAATATTGAAGTATAAAATTAAATTGAAAACAAAAATTAATTGTAAAATGGCTTTTTTATTTACATGCTCAAAATATAGGCTTGTTAAATAATATTATAACTGTGCTTACGTACAATATTTTATATAATGTAATGATTATCATAAAAACATGAAAAATATCCTATTAGAATATACAGATCAACGTTAGCTCGAGATATAAATTTCTATAATTCACTAATTAATTGAGTACTACTTTCGATGAAAATGGTAAACATTCTGAGTAATGCCAAACATGATTGAGAATATCTTAAGTTGTTACTTAATTGTAGTAATTCAATGTGATATAAAAGAGTTGTAGCGTTATAATCTGGAGTCTATGCTAGATCGTTGCAATTGCAGAAAGTATATATTATTTAAGATAAAAATTAAAAATATTTTTTTTTGTAATATTGATTCCTAGTTTTTAATTTACATTGAAATAAATAGTAAATATTAAATATAATAAAAGGATCCTTCAATGTTTACCATTTTAGTGATTCTTAATGCCATAAAAAATTTTAATTTTACAAATTTTATGCAAAATTGATACAACAAATGTTATTTTTTAATATTATTATCTAATTAAGAATGTTAATAATGAAATTAATATGTACAGAAAGTACCAATATTCCAAAAATGAGTATGTATTATTTTAGTGAGCCTGTGGCAAAATCTTCGAGAGATTGTTCAGGCAATAATAACGGTCGAGGCAGAAATGGTGGTAGAAATACTCCCAGTAGTAACGAGTCATCGGATACCATGAACGGTAATTCTGGTAGAAGGGTATGTCCAAGTACAGCTGGACGATCAGATCGAAAATCAAAGAAATCCCGGGATACTAATATGATGCTGCTTCTTCAACAAAAAGATGCCGAAAACTTTGGTATACAGCCTACTTCAAATCGTTGTGGTTTGTAACTAAATTCTAAACGATTGTGTATAATGTTTTTATGCTTTTCCTGTAATAAAAATTAATCAAATTGCTGATTTTTTAAAGCAATTTATATAAGGTAATATTTCTAAATTTTTAATGATATTTGACAAATTAAACAAAATATTGGAATCTATAGATTTAACCAATTGCTTAGCTATAACATCAAAGAAAACTTTTTTTTAACTATAAATTATAATTTGTCACTTTTAAATTTATGTTTCTAAAATTTCTCGAATTTTTGTTTAAAAATAGAGCTTATAAAAACCTTACAGAGTAATATATTTACAGAAAATAAATAAAATATAATAAAATATAAAACCAATATATTTGGATAATATTGTTTAAATAGTATTACATATTATATAGATTATATTATGTAATAGCAAATGCTCTATATTCAAGATGATTGTAATTATAAAAATTGTTAATTATGAATTCAAAGAATTTTATATGAAATAAAAAATTAAAGGTATATAGACAATCAATTCCTAATTTCAATTTATTAAGTATTTATTTTTACACATGTAAATTATTATAATAAATTTAATAAATTTTGTAAATATCTTTAAAAATATAGAATTAATATAAAATTTTTTTTAAAAATAAGTAGTATCAATTTTAAATTTTAATTAATTTCTTTTTTTTTATAGACAATGCTTCCAAGAAAAGTACAGCTTGTCCTGGAAACAATTGTGCAAAATACAGAAAATCCAATTATACATGTTGAGCTATCCTTCTACATATGCAAAAAACTTCAATATACTTATTAATAAATTATTTATAGTTACATTATAATAATAATGTTAAATGATTAAGTATAAAATAAATACTTAACATTTAACAGATAATTAAATACACTGCTTTTTAAAATATAATAAAACTGTATATTTTATCTGAAAAATATTTTTAACATGGTAATATTACATTCTTGCAAAACTTGAAATAATCAATAAGTATAATTATTTAACTTTCTTTACAGTTTGTAAAACAAATTTTTGTCTTTTCATTACACTACAATGTATTTGGAGTCATTTTTCGATAAATGTTAAAAATAAAAATAAGAAATATAATTTAAACTAATCAATTTGTTATTCATTACCATTTTTGCTATTATTTAAGATTTAACTTTTTTTAAGTTTGAATTATTTAAGAAAAAAATACAAGTAATTCAATATAATTTACTATAATTGAATTATATGGTGGATTATTAATAATATTAAACATACTCAATGCAACACCTATTAAACATACTTGTATATTATTTTATTTGGTATTTACATCTGTTGAGATAATACAGTAATTATAAATAAAAATTTTATAATAATATTTTATAAATAAAATCAATTTTTAAGATTAAATTGTATAATTATACATAAATACAACAATTATGTTCGCATATTTATTCACAAAATATTAAACTTATTGAAAATGATTAATTACTTTAATATCATTTCTATAAAATTAAAATAAAATTTAATTACTCATAAGATTTTAAATATACAGTCTACAATGATCAATGTAAGTTATTAATTATTGAATTTTGTTTCCTACACTTTCATTAAATTAAAAAAAATGTAAATTATATATCATTCAATAATCAATTTTTATTATGAAATTGTATTTATAGAATTCAGATTAAATTAAAAGAAATTTTTAAAAAAGTTCTTATTTTTTTTAATAAAAACCAATAAATTATTTAATTAATAAAATTTAATAATATAAACTATTTTATCAAATGTTTTACATAATTTAATAAATTAATTTATGTACATCATATATAAAAAAGTTATTATACAAAAAACTTTTAAATATAAAAAATGTATTTAAATATTAATAGATTAAAATTGTAATTACTTATACTTGATATCATATATATATATATATATATATATATACATATACATATACATGTTAAAAGAAAATTGAATCATTGTAAATCTAATAAAAGCTATGAACAACATTTTTTAATACAAAAAGATCCTTTGTACTAATTGCATTGTTTTTTAAAATGTACATGGATGGTTGTACAAATATTGATAAGGCACAGCAAGTGGCTGAATTACTGTGCATTCCGATGTATTTGCAAAAATATGCAAATAAGTGAACATATTTTTTTTTCTTTTTTCCTTATTAAAAATTTGGTCTTACTAAAATTAATTAAAGTTTATTTTCTACTTGAAAATAATAATTTGTATAAAAATTCAATTATTACCTTATTATCTTAACATTTACGCTTTTTGTATAATCTAGAAAACATTTAAGATTTATTACATATCAATAATAAAGACAACATATAATTTAAATATATAATTTTACAAAGAAACAAATCTATTTTAAGTACATTAAATATTTATAATTTTATGTATTATAAAATTTTAAATAAATGCTTTAATAACTTTAACTTTGTAAGATAATATTAAAAAACTTTTAATTTAAAAATAAAATTGAATAAAACTTCATTATTGTTATTGTCACATAATTCATTTGTTCATTGATTTCATTAATATGATAGATAAGTTTATTCTATGATTATAAACTAATAATAAAAGTAATTTATTATAGAAATATCTTTCTGTAAAATTAAATAATAACAAATTTGAAATTATAATTTTGAGTATTAATATAAATTAATATTGACAAATTATTAGCATAATATAACAATATCTAAATTTTTAACATAATGCTGTGTTTGAGAACATTTTATAAATCAACTTATATAGAAATAATTTAATTATATGTAACATAATAGAAAACTTTTTTTCATAAATATAACGTAAATATATTAAAAAATAATTTAATTCAATACCCAAATCTGCAGTAATGATATGTTAAATGCACTGTGATCGATACTCATGATCGAATTAAAATGCTTTTCTGACAAAAATAGATGGATATATTTTTTTTTATTAAATATATTTATACGTATTTTTTTCTCAATATTTTGATTCTTATTTTTCATTTAACACTGGACACTCATATACAAATTCATATTGTAATCATTAATTTAGTAGTAATCAAGTTAGAATTCTATTTGTAAGGTACATGACTGTTGTTTCTCACAAACATGATTTCTTGTACAATATATCGGTAGTTTAAATATATATATACATACACATACATATATATATATATATACATATATATACATATATATAAATAATTTTTGTTCGAGTGTTTTTATATTATTATTATAAAAAATATTTGCCGTTTTAGAATTTAAGTACTTGGCAATCTGACATAACATAATTTATTTATTAATTTTAATTATTTAATTAGACCTAAATACTAATTATTGAGCAATATCATACTTATAGTTTAACTTTTATGAGCCGCTTTTTTGTTAAACAATTGAAAAATAATTAATTATTAAGAATATATTAAAAGATACTAACACAACGTAAAATTATTGTTATAATATTTTTAAATTTCTATTTCAAAAATTATCAACATAAAATTATCGATAATTTTTATTACTTTTCATTATTTTTATAATTTTTAAGATATTTAGATATGTTTTATGAAATGGTTTCAATGCTGATTACAGCTTTAAGTATAAGTTTATTTCAAATAAATTTTTTTTTTGATATATCTAAAGGAAATATTTACTTAATTTTGTCAAATAATTTAAACATTTTAATTACAATAAAAAAAATGTAATGAGATAACTTACAAATTAAAAAATTATATTCTTTTTTTTACTCATAAAAATTCTGTGGTGTTATCTGAAGTTGATTGGCAACCATGGGGCGGTTCTCTTTTATTTTATTGTAAGGCATCATTGTTATCATATTTCATATTTTTCTCATTCATCAAACATAAAATTTCTAATCCTCTGTTTAAAATTTTTTTCCTCTTCTGTATATTTTATATTTTATTTTGCACGTACAAGGTTGAGAAATTCCTCGCGTGTTTTAGAATCCTCACGAAAAACTCCGAGCATAGTAGATGTAATTGTCTTACTGTTGATTTTCTGCACCCCACGCATTACCATACACATGTGTCTAAAAGATCAAAAATTAAAGTATATCACATATTATACTCTAGCATAAGTATTTGAAAATGGAAAATGATGTTAATAATTAGTATATTATAATATTATATTATAATGTGCTAGAGTCACTGATATAAATTTACAGAAAAGATGAAAAACTTAAATACAAATGATACGAATAAAAGAAATTAGTTTCACTTCAAGATTTTTTTTTATTATTTTGATGAAACGGCATTAATTATAACTTATTTTATTAATTCTACAATAAATATAAAATATAGGTGTATGCAAGTACGTGTGAACGCATCCAAGTTCCGATGAATGTAAAAACGTGTTTCTTGCTTAGTGGCACAAGGTCTTTTGTTATTAACACAAAAGTTAAACGTAAAAGTAATAGTATTATGAGAATAGAAAAGATAGAAAAATAAAATAAACTTGAAATAAAAACTTAAATGTAAAAATAAATAATATTACTGCAGATCCAATTATTGATGAATGTTTACAATCAATCAGGCAGTTGCATGGTTTTGTTAAACGAATGACATTACCCTTTTTATTTTTATATTTATGATATAAGTAAAAATCATTTCTTTTTCCATGAAATCATTTGACATTTTTTAAATATTGTTATTAACAGATCAAACTGATTAAGAGGATGTATTAATGTATTATCTATTCATTGTATAAAATATCTTCAAAGCTCCCAAAAAAAAAATTATTCAAATTATAGTGATTTCAGGATCAAGTAAACATTTTATAATAAAGTCTAATTGCATTGAAGTTAAAGTCATTTTTATTTTGATTTGATAGACTTACACTCCTTCAACAACCACAGCAACTCCTGCAGGTTCAATAGCTTGAGTTACTGCCTCGGCGATTTGCTTGGTTAAACGCTCTTGCACCTGTACTCGTCTGCTATAGATTTCTACAATTCTGTAAATAGGTTTGAAAAGAAATCGTTTATAAATATTTGAAACTATTTTCATTTTTATGAGCTTTTACAATGGTAAAAAATTGATATTATAGAGACATGATGATAGTATTACTTTTTTTTTATCATTTTGAATAGATTGGTAGAAATATATTTATTAAAATATTTTAAATCATGAAATTTAAAAAGAATAAGTTGTATTAAATTTATTATTTCATTTATTTATTTAATAAAAAAAAACATATTTTGAATATAATTTAAATAATTGATTATATAACAATTAAATGTTTTTGAGAATAAATTATGCAAATTCTTATATTAAATATTATCATTATTATTTTAAATTTAAAATATTAATATTCTGTCAATATTAAAATTAAAATTTATATCATTAATATTAAGAAACAAACCAACCTTGCCAATTTACTTAGACCGAGAATCTTCTTACAGGGTAAATAGCCGATGGATACTTTTCCATAGAAAGGTACAAGATGATGCTCACACATGGAGAACATTTCAATGTCTTTAACAACCACCATTTCATCGTGATCTTCATCAAAGATGGCACCATTAATGACTTCTGTAAGTTTTTAGTTTAAAAATTATTAATTTAATCATGGATTTATAATACAGAATATTAATTATATTTTCATTTCTATTAAAACTATAAACTACCTATAAAAATTGTCTTATGAAACACAAGTATCGGTTTGCATAAAAATGCACATAAATATTTCTATAATATTATATATTACATATATTCCGATGGGTAATATAATATCATCGCCACAAAGTATCTTCCCCTCGTTCTCATTCCATTATTATTTTTAATCATTGATATAAGATCACTAAGGTTATAAATATTCTAACACAGTGTCATGTGTTTGATTAGATCAAATCCACAACATTCTGAGGATAAGAGAGATAATATCACAATAAGAAGAGGGAGAGAGAGAGAGAGAGAGAGAGAGAGTTAACACCCATAAGCTTTCTAGCTATTAGATTCAATCTTTTTGGAATTTTAAAAAGGCTGTTTTCAAGATTTAGTCAACCTACAAATTATAATCTAAACAATTTTTATAAAAAATAGTAATAGTTTTAAAAAATTATTTATAAATAAAGAATAAAGCTTATAGTAATTTCTTTTAGATAAAAGTATTTCATTATATAGAGAATATAATATATATATATTGAAAGCTACAAATATATTGACATAAGATTAGTAATAGCACGTTTGAACAGAAAAGAAATGTTCAGCACATTTGAAACCAATGATTACTACTTGTGATTGGGCCGATAATGACCTACTTACTCTCAAAGGTTCCGCAGTCGAGCCGTTGCCAGGACAACTTGAACAAGACATCTTTGTAATTAGTGAGCCTTTTAACTATTTTCGCGCACTTTTGCTTTTATCGAATCTGAGGAATACGTGATGGGATTAAGAAAAAATGGACTCTATAATCGTTCAAAACGTGATGAAAGTGTTAATAAATGTCAATGATCGCATTGAATTTATGAGACTAATAGATCTACATTAGTTTAAAAAATAATTAGCATTGGTTTAAGATATAAACTATTATTTTAATGAGCTACATAATAACATTTATGTAAATATTTATGATTTACTTTTTAATAAAAATTTTGTCTAGATTAATATCCAATTATTTATCTTTCTTTAAAATAAAAATCTAATATTTTATTTGTAGGTAGAAAAATAAAAACTTAATTTTTAAAATATTTGACACAATATTTATTATATATTATTAATAGTATATTAAATTAATGAAAATAGTATTTTTATAATGAAAAATAATATATATATATAAATAATGATGATGATTTTTCTACATATTACTTATAATTATTTATATTGTTTATCTTAAATCAATGAAGAATACATGTATTAAATGACCAGATTTTTATGCCTTTGATAATAAAATTGTGGAGATACCATTCGCTCTCCACAATTGTATTAACACTAACAGAGTACACCTTAATTGTCTTAATGGCTGCACTCAAGTCCTTACAATACATTTACATAAGATCATAGGTGCAGTTGTATATGGATATTTGGCTCAACTTTCAGTGCACACTAATGTCACTACAGTCAAGAATACAATGAAATCACGTATGGCCATTTACTTGGAAAAGGTGTTTGTTAGACATATCAAGAAAAAACAAGTCATCTTAATTAGTGTTGGCACCTGCTCAACAGTACTTGAGCGTTTCACTGGATGAAACCTAATCTATTAATCTCCTCCCACACTATTTCATAGAATCAATCTTCTAGTATTTGTTTCCCCATGTCTACACGCTATCTTGAAGAAAGCCATATCATATCTTTTAATCTTCCCTTTTCCTTTTCTGCGTCATTACCTCACTCAAATATTAAAGATATGAATCCGTATATCCTACTCTGTTTTCACCAGATATTCCTAAGGATTGTACCCAATTGAAAGTTCTTTTTATATACCGCGAATTGTACTGCTATCATTGACAATATCAATTTTTTAAATAAGAAAATAAATAATTAAAAACGCTTCAAAATATCAATATGAGACAATTAAATCTATCAAAAAATTAGTAGTGCCTGCATTTTTAATGTAATTAATATGAGGAAAACAATTCAAATTTGTGAGAACTAGATGCGTCATCACTTTTAAAACCACCTTTAATATAATAAATCGATAAGTATGCTCCTTTATATGAACGAGAACACAGTCACCAGCAAAAAGATATTTTGCCAAGTAGTGATTTTCCAGAAATCAGAGCGTATCCTGATTATATTAAAATATACCATCCTTGACCAATGCTAAAGCATCATATCATATATATTACCTCCGTCATCTTGATCCTTGTACAGTAATATCAACGATTTAACACGCTATTAACTCTTGAGAAATCGTAAATATAATAACGCTGTGTCATTTGTTGAATTTATAGTTAAATTTTGTTAAACAATGTGAACTTCCCAAATAAATCATTAATTTAATGTGTTTGTACAAGGATTTCTTTCTCGTTCTATCAGAAATTTTTTTTTTCGCTATCCTTGTATCCACACGAAGAAACAGACAATTATTATTTTGTATTATTATTTTATATTGTATAAATATTTGTAATCTAAAATTATTTTTTAATCAATTAAAGTAAAATGTATAAAGCTCAGATAATATAAAAAAAATATTCATTACAATATTTAATATAAAAGAAACATTTTTCTAACCTTCAAGGCTTTGATCATAACCCTTTGTAAAGAAAAGCATGGCTTTTGCCGCTCTTTCAGGTGTCTTGAGTAAACCTTGTCTTTCCGGATTTTCACCAAGAGCTTTTAGAAGAAGCTTGTAGCTACGTGACATTTCTGGAAGTAGATCTTCTCGCGTAGAAGGCATGTGATCTAACTCCATATCGTGGTGGAATGTACATTTTTCGTGACCTATAACATAAATGTATTACAAATACAATCTTTAGTTAAAATTTATTTAAGTTCAGAATAATACTATAAAAACAAAAAAGAAATTAAAGTTAGTCGATGAATTTATTTCTAAGAAATTATATACGTTTCGTAATTCATGTTTTATAAATTTTTTTATTTTCATTAGCTCTATTATATTCATCGAATATTTTATAATTCAATTATATATTATCCAATATAATAATTAATATAATTAATATAAGTACACATTATGATTTCTATTTATTTTTCCATGTCCTAGAAATACTAACATGTCAAGAAAAAATATCGAAACTAGGATTTTGAGATTGTAAAATATTTTTCAAAAAAAAAATCAAAAATGAAATAAATAATATAAAGAAAAAATAAGATAGAGATCAGATTTTGTGAAGAGAATAAAAGAATGTTATAGGTTTACAAAATAGTATATCCAGTAATACTATTCTATTTTTTATTTTCGCGAATTATAAGAAAATTTGGCGTAATTTTACAATATATGTAAAGTAGAAAATGTGCTACTATCGAATATGGATTTCCTGTTACAACTATACAATATCTACGCAATTTGCTAGAATAGCGCTATAAGTCTGAGAAAAAAGAAGTGTACAGTTAAGCAAAATTATAATACTTGTAACCTATCGGGGAAAGTACAGCTGATTACCTAAATAACAGAGATGCGGAAGAACGAAACAAAGTTCCAAGTTATAAGATCGTTAAAATGTAAGGACTTTTTTCTTCACACTAAATTTCTAGAAGGTTTTTTTGTGCCACACTTCAGTAGTAAAGAAACAAGTATTTATTCAAATGAAATCTTTTTTCTTACTTAAATGTAATCATAAATTTAAATAAACTTTTTCTTCTTAATCTCTTTAAACAGTTCAGAAAATTTCTTTCAAACAATTTATATTCTAGTTTTACATAATATAAAATTATATCATGCCATTATGCCATTTTAATTTATATTATGCTATTTTATAATAGATTATATTTTATTATATTTAATTATTGAAATTGTGAAAAATTATTTTTAAACTATAGATTCAATTATTTAGTAATAGAGTTAATATAATAGAAGTTCTAGTAAATCAATTTTTATTAATTGGGTTAACTATGCCACTCTTGATTTAAATATTATTTATCTAACAGCTAATTCTGAAACTTTTTAATATTAATATAATCTAAAAGTTCAAATTATATTGATAAGATTTGCACTTATACATTACTTTAATTTGAAGAGAACAAGGAAGATATATAAGAAAGAATAATCAATAATAATTAGTAATAATAATAATTTTATTAAAGAAGTGTAAATAAAGTTTCTAATAAATAAAAAAATGCTTATAATAATTTCAGTATTTATTTAAAATATGATGTTCAGTTAATTTTTACAATGATCAAAGATTTATAGGAATTTAACTAGATCAGATCATTTTTTTCTTTTATATTTGCCGTTGAGTGCGTGTTTGTTCTTAAATTTGTACCTCTAGATTATGTACTATTTATCCCTCCAGTTTATGATCTGAAGGGATAAATAGTACAATAAAATAGGTGATACTACGTGATTCTCAGTACTTGTGGTCTAGAGAAATGAAGCAACACTGGAGGAAAATGTAAGTGTTTTCCATTTAAGCGAGACGAAAATAATCAAAGAAAATTGTCTCTGCGAGGGCGCTGATGCACCTGCGCGACTCATGAAGTTGTAGGCTAAATTAAAAATATCG
The DNA here is from genome assembly GCA_018907245.1 of Eupristina koningsbergeri. Lineage (NCBI taxonomy): Eukaryota > Metazoa > Arthropoda > Insecta > Hymenoptera > Agaonidae > Eupristina > Eupristina koningsbergeri. Next base: position 248,047 of record JACCHV010002890.1, on the reverse strand, counting down.
GTAATCTTGACATAGTGATTGATAGTTACAAAACTTTTTTATTCTTTTCCACGGAAATGGATTTTAATGATGCGTGATGAATAAAAAATTATTTTTAAATATGTCGAATCACGTTTTTTTCAGTAGCTCAATTAATTAGAAAGTACCTGTACCTCCTTCTTTAAACGAATTCACATCAATTTCTCTAAATTAAATTTAAACATTGCAAAAAATTATAATATACTTAAAGGTCATATTATCCTGGCACATAAAATTGTTTTAGTTAATTTTCAAATATTAAATAATCATAATATGATTTTAAATTTACATTTAAACTTAAGCAATAAATGTACATAAAAAATAATACTTTGAATAAATAAATGATTTGTTAAATATGAGTAATATTTGCTTAATTTGTTATAAAAATATTTCCATATTGCATTTATATTATGTGAGGATGAAGGAAAATAGAATTTATAAGTATAAAAAATAATAGGATTGTATTAATTTCATTCAAGGAAACTTCAATAAAAACTAACGCAAACAATATAAAAAACCTTCTTTATCGGTTGTAAAAAGCAAATAAAAAATAATGTGCAATCACAACAATAATATTAATTATTTTTAAAATCATTGAATATTATATATTAATGATACTGTCGCTGAAATAATATATCATATTAAAGAAAATGCAGTGAATGGATGCGATGTTTCTAAAACCAATATAATTTGGTGAAAAGTATTGAAAATTAGAGTTACATTTTTTGAAAATTTTTCTATATTCTACAATGTAAGAAATGAATAATGTCATTTCGAATGAATTTGAATATTAGACTATCTTTAGAAGGTATAAAAGAAGAAAAAAATATTTTATGCATCCATGTATAATAAAGGAATCTTTTACTGTAAGAGAATCAGATTAGTTTTTAACTCAAATATTTCACAAGCAGGATTGATTTCAATTGTATTCTTCACTCTCGAGCAAAAGCTCAAGCGGTGATAACATTTCAAGATATTCAAAATATTACATATAAATATTTAATATTTATTTGTAATTTATTGAGTGTATATCGGTGGTATTTATTGAGATAATTCAAGCTTCAAATATTTTTTTTTGTGTTGAATAGGATGATATTCAAAACGTTAAATATATGTTAATTATTATATAGTTTACAAGGCTATAAATTGAAATTCATTTAGAATGTTTCTGTCCTAGGGTCTCTGTCTATATTTGCAAAATATATTTTTTCATTCATTAATGTTTTGCAATTTAATGTGGAGGCGTCTTTGTAATAATCCTCTTCTCTCTACGTTTTTCTTATTCGTTATTTATTACAGACTCTAAATTTGGTCATTGATACTTTTGTCTATTGTTCATGGATGTAATCGGTAGATATCTTAGTAAATTTGACATATGTCAATGTTTTCTTGTAAGAGTTAATAATTTAATGTCTCTGATTTCCACCTTTATAATGATTAATTGTAATCTTCAAAAATTACTTGACATTAGACCTTTAGTTTCTACAATTTATTTTTTTACAAGAAAGGCGGAATTTTTTGTAGTTAATATCTTTTTTGTGGGGAGAACAAATCAGTCTATAAAAATTAAACATTAAGTGCCAAAAATATGGATATTTCTTTCAGTAAAATTATTCCCGTTTCACGACATTCCCCATCCATCTTTTGGATCCACATAAAGGATTTGTCAATTAATACGATTTGGGTTAAATTTAAAATGAGGTGGCGGAAATTTAGAGTGGAGACAATAAAAATTGTACTGTATATTAAATATCAAGTCTTTCTTAATGGTTAAATTATAGAAGTAATAATTTATACATCACTCAATCACAAAGATTTTTAATCGCAATAGCAATAAAATATTTTTTTGTAGATAGACAAAAATTTGTTATAGCATACTGACAGATATGAGGGTATGGCATACTTAAAATGAGTATACATTATCTTTACTCAAATTGCTATTAAAACTGAGAATTGTTGAAAGCTTCAAATTAAAACAAGAAAACAATTATTCTGAAGCAATAATTATTAAATATGAAAATCAGTCATGACATATTCGAGTTTAGTGAATAGTTTCTGTTAAATATTAATATAATATCCCTCGTATATTAGCCTAATTAAATTTGTATTTACGATACCATCAAGCAACTGAAAATAAAATACAACAGAGAAATATATAAAACAGTTTTTGCGAGTTAAATATATTTAAGAGCATTGAAATTTGCTATTGTTAATTTGTTATTATTATGAAAATTTAGTATCACATTTATATTTTAATTATATTATTAGAACGTCAAAAACTTCACTTATACATGTGCTAACAATTCATAATTTAGTCAATTAAATTGTTTTAAAATATCTTTAGTATAAGATAAACAAAATATTTTTGAAGCATGTTAATTTTAATATTTCTAAAACGTATTACTGAAATGTATTATATAAAATTTTTCATCAAATAATAAGAGATAATTGATTTTAAAAATTATACTATTATATGTTTGAATTAATTTTTACTTTTTCGATATTCTATCATCAAAAATAATTTCATTGAAAACCTGCTGTTACTGAACTATAATTTTACTAAAGTCAAAAAGACTTCCTAAATCATCGAAAATATGAAGAAGAAAGAAACTTTACGTTATATTTTTGCAGGAAATTAAACTTTATTGTTTTAACTCGAAGAAAGTACACCCAAAAAATCATTGAATTGTAGTAGAAGTTTATGGAGAATGTGTTCTAGTTCAGTAATTATGTCAGAGAGTAGTTTGTTTGGGTTAAAAGTGTGAGATGGAAGGCAAGTAACAATTTAAGCAGTCGAAAACATTTGAAGACGAAGAATTAAAGTTGTTGCTCGATGAAACGTTTCAATATTCAGCTGAGTCATTAAGAGTCAATTTGTAAATACTTTGAAGTTAAGAAATGATCCAAAAATAGAGAAATTATTTCCCGTATAAATTTAAATCAAGAAATATGGAAAGGTGTTTTTTTCGCTTGTGAACAGCTACTTTAATGGTAAAAAAAGAAGAATCTTGCATGTAATTATAGCTAAATTTGAAAATATAAATAGATTCAATAAAATCACACCGAATTTAAAATATAGTGTGTTAAGTCCAATCAACTATTAACGAAATCAAATATTTGTGAATTTAAGCCAAAAGCCAATGTACTATACTTGATCAGATCGTCATGGTTTAATCCACTAATAGCTATTCAAATCTATAAAACAAACATGGAGGATCGTTATTAAATTTAACATAATTATTTCTTGTCTTACTGAGAAAAAATATTTGGAATATAATAACACACGTGTCAAAATCATTTTTCGCCACTGCAATACTCATTTGCATGTCAAAACCGGTTAAAATGAAATAACCAAATGAAAGTTCCTACCCTACCGCCGTATTCTTTAGATTTTGCTTCATCAAAATATTACCTATTTCGATCACTAATCGATGGCATTTCTGAAAAACATTTCATTTTTCTTACGATTCTAAAAAAGGTAGATTTTTAGAATATTTCTAAAGATCATTGTAATTTTTTGATTTAAAATCTATATATTGCAACAAAGGTAGACAAAAGTAATGGTTAAGGATGAACAATAATTTATTTAAATTATCTAAGCATCATTTATCATAAAAATTCTCTCATAATAAAAAGATAACAAGAAATATTCAAGATACTATAAATGATAAATTAAATTTTTTCTCATTAAAAATAGAAAAAATTCAATATTAAATTGTTTATTTAAATATTTTTAATTAATTATTTTAATTATTTTATTTATTTATTTATTTACATTAAATATTTATATAATTAAAAATTTAATAGTAAATAAATGTTATATTTTATAAAATTAAAATTTAATTTTTCTGAACTAATATGATTTTTTATAATTATTTCCACTAATCATTTTCGTATTTCGAATTTTTTAATTTTTATCTATAAATTTTTTTGATAAACATAAAGTTCGGAAATATATTTCTATTATTCATTAAAATTTTATATAATTAAATGATAATAGTTCTTATTACTATATAGAAATACAAATAATAATAAATAATGTGATAACAAACAGGGTAAAATAAATAACAATAAAATGATTCAAATAAAAAAATCTTAGAAAGATGCAAATCTTAAAAAAAAAACACGAGACCAAAATATTTTTTATAAATTTATATTTATATAAATTATTTGTACTAAATTATTGAATGCAAAAATAATAAAAAAAAAACATTCAGATAAGTAATGATAGTGAAGTTTGCATAGATATTAAAAGATTTTCATATAGACATTGAGTTTATTTATTGAAAGAGGAATAGAGATTTAAAAAATCATTAACCAACTTTTTTATAAATTTATGAAAGAGTATTGATAAATAGTTCTCAAATATTGACAATATCGAATGTGAGAATTGTGTTTTGAAAAATACTAAAACGTGAAATCTTTATATTTGAAAGCTAATTAAGTTGATCTTCGCATAATATTATTTGATGGTATATTTTTTATATTATTATTAAAAATTTATTTCTAAATATAATAATTTATACATGATTTAGATAAATTACAAATGAAAAATTATATTTTAATTTATGTTTATTTTCAATTATATATTTGCTATTTTAATCGACATAATAAAATATTTATTTTTGTATGTAAATAATAAAAAATTCATATTTATTGTAAAGTAAAATACTATAAATAATTAAAGATAGTAATTCTTTTATAAATATGTGATGAGTCTAATTATAATTTATAATAAATAACGTAAGAAAAGATTTCTTAATTTTTTTGTATAAATATTTTATTAACATACATTATGAATTTTTTTTTAATTTAATTGTTTATAATATGGAGTTAACCTAGATAAATGTATATTTTCAGTAATAATTAAAAGTACTCATATTTTATTTGATGTGTCGTATTAAGATTTTATATAAACACATGTAAATGATCAGTTTCTATCATAGGATCTCATAAATTTTCTTAAAATTATTTTGTGAATATCAACATTCATGATCCACGGTATACATGTATATAAGTATGTGTATCTGTATGAATTAAATATTAAAAAACCTTATTTTATTTATAACACTAATATGAAACTAATATTTAATATTTAATCCTCTTTACGCACACGACAAAAATTAGGAACGTGATTAATATTAAAAGTTAAAATTTACTGTACAGTGAAATAATAATTTTTTCTATCAATTTAGTTACTTCTACATGCAACATAATATTATACATAAAACTTAATTATATAATACCTTATTACTATTTACAACGTATTATTAATGTATGTGTGCTTGCGCGCGCGCGCGTGTGTGTGTGTGTGAAAATAGGGAATGCAATGTGAAATGTAAATAAATAAATATGGATGATGTGTAAAATAATAAAAAAAGACAATGAATAGAAGAGTCGATACTCATCTACCTGGCGTGGTAGAGGTCCTGGGAGTTCTTGGGTTTCCCTGCGTATCAACATTGGAGCTACCAACTACGCTTTTCCTCCAAGAAATCTTGCTTAAAGGACACGTACAAGACTTCTTTAAAGTTGTTTGTGAATCTGGCATTATCTTTTTCGTCTCATCGATCGGTACCTCCTGATTACGCGTGATCCCGTTCATTTTTTTACTCGTCTTATTTAGCACCATAAATATTATTTTATTTAAAACTGATTTAAATTACACAAATTTTATTTTAGATTTAAAATTATTGCTGTGCATAAGAAAAATAATGGATTGTTGAATCCGTTGATTCCAAAGTCTTAATTTATCGATGAATTTTACTTGGATAGTCTTTATGTATTTATATATCTATTTGATTCGATTTAATCAATGCATTTGCATACTTATTTTCACTTGATCTTTGCTTCTTTAGGTTTATTAGTCGTTCACTGTTAATAATATAATTAGAAATATTGTTAATTTTATATTTATTCTTTAAAAGGTATGGTTGCGTTAGAATCAATAATTTTTATGATATAAAAATTCTTAAAAGTTACTTAATTTCAATAAAAATATTAATGAAAATTTCAATTCTTAATCATAATTATTGGTTACATGCAGTTCGACAACTATGTACATTTGTATGTAAAAAATATCGATTAAAACAAAATCTATTAAAAATTTTAATATCATTTAGTCGATTGTAATAATTTACTCCAAAATAATTTATATTACATTATCACGGATAAATATTCTTTTCTTTTTTTATATATATAAATTCGATAACTGAGATTTTTATTACATGAAACTCTTATGATTTGCTTTAAAATAGATATAATTTATTATCGTAAGAACTTTGTGAGTGTTTTAATATTTTTGAAATAATGAGAGTTTTAAAATAAAATATATAAGTAAAGATTGGTGGTAATAGATATTGATACCGAAGGATTTTATTAGCTATTTCTTTTATTTCTCTTTTTATTTTGATTAATAATTTTCATTTCTATTTATTAAATGCTGTTCAAAAGATAAAAAATTTAAATATTTTCTTTAATTGTTTTTAACTATTTTTATTATAATTTCTTGAAAAAAAACTTTTCAAATTTCATGATACTCAGGAGTCAGATAAGAATAATAAATATAAATGTAATTTCAATATAAGAATTAGTATTATTTTGAAAAAATAGTATTTTTTTTATTAATAATAATATGATTAATTATTAATTCAACTAAAAAATAATGTATTAATAACAAAAGCTAGGTTTTATTTTAATTTTTTATTTTTATCTAAATATATGCATTTAAATTCATATTAAATTTTTACTCTTTAATTTTTTTACTCGTCACTATTAAAATGGACTGCTTACTTATTTTTTCTGACGTTATAAGGTATTTTCTTACATTTTTTTCTTTTCTTTTCTTTTTTTTTGAATTAATTTTTTTCTTTTCTAAATATTTATATGAAATATAAAAAGCTTGATTGAAAATAAAAAAAATAGCTATAACATTTTTTAAAATCATCATTGATTCAACAAATTCTTCTGTCATTCATGCAGTGCAGTTGATGCGGCGTTATTTAAATTACACATGTTTTCATTTTTTATTTTAAAATATAACGATTCTTTCAAATCAACTAATACTCGAATAAAGAAAAAAACTAAAAAAACGTATAACAGGAACACGATATACCGTATGTTACGATAGAGACGGAAAATCATAACAAAACCGGACCCGACGTTTTAATAGCGCTCGCGACCTGTTGCAACATATATTTATAAAGGAATGAGTTCTCTGTCCTCGACCTTGGACAGATATCTGATCTGTCTCTCTCACGTGACAAATGCACAATCGGGCACTTTCGAAAAACGTCGTTGACAGTTCAGGATGCTGGTTAAAAGTATTCATCATAAATCTATTTTATACCAACACGGTGACATCTCCTATGCACTTTTAAGATTCATCCGGTTGATGAAAAAAAAAAAAAAAAAGAAAAAAAAATCAGGAATTTCTATGAATATCGACTAGTTTGAGCTAATACAGTTAATTAAGCAAAAAACATGTATAAGAATCTATGTAGACAGTATTCGGATACGTATTGGTGATCAAAGATATTTCATATTCAAAGCCAAGTGTAATTATATTTCTAATAGAAGTTAGAGTTTTGTGTTTCTGCACCTGGTCAATCAAGTTATTTCAAATTTTATTCACTAATACAAATGTAACACATAGCTGCATAAGATTTTCATAATTAGAAGTTAATTTTAAAAAATATAATACAATTACGAAATATTTTATTGTATAAAAGTACTTAATTTGAACAGCACTTTATAACATTTATCATTGGTATAATTTACGCTATACAATTCATAATTATTTAAAGCAATGAATCCTAAAGGATTAATGTCAATAGAGTTTCAATAAGTAATAAATGACATGATTACCTATTAAAATTTTTAAATATAAACTCATTAAAACAATTTTAAATTAAAGAATGGACAAAATGAACAACTATTGTAAAAAATAACATTTTTGATTTTTACTTGATAATTAATGTTTTTGTATTAATTTGTCGAAGAATAGCTATTGCAGTATATTAAAAACGTCCCGACATTTGATTTTGTAAGCAAAAGTAGAATTTGAAAGGGAATTAAAACAGATAATTTATAATCAATATTTCAATCTAATGCATTTATAGTAAGTTAAGGTTCAATTTTTAACAATTCGAGTAATATTTAGATAACAGATAGGCAAAGTGAGCTTACTTAAAAATATGTATAGATCAAAAAGACTAATAAGCTAGTAAAATTGTTGGTGAATTTTTTCTCAGTTGAATGATTTAAGATGTATGATTAGCTTAAAAAATGGATCCCGCAAAACTGATCCGATTTACAAGTGTATCGCTAAGAAAAATGTATTTGCAAAATCCTTATACCTTACCCTCCTTTAAAGCTTAAGGTTTACTAGTTTGCAATTACACGCTCAACAATAGATAGATAAGATTTTCAGTAAACTAGGATTATCATTTTTCGGCGTGAAAAAAAAAACTTCACTAGCTTTAACGGCGTTAAGGTGTTGCGAGCAGCTACATGTGCGAATTATGAAATGAAGATTATGAAATAAAATAGTTTATCGTTCGGAGAGTCAGTTTTAGTGATTATTCCTTTGAAACTTTGAGAGAACATAGGTATCGATTTTCTTGATGTTAAGGATTGAACAATCTATTAGTGCACGAGTATAGGGGGACGTGATGATGATCAGTGGGGGTCACCTTGCCTCGCCTCGCCGACGAGGACGAGTAGACACTAGACAATGAAGCACCGGGAGCAACGGATGATCGAACCAATCGATAAATGACAGAGTAAAGTAAAAAGGTAAAAAGGTGAGGTAAAAAGCGCGAGGAGCAGGCGAACAAGCGTAGTCTCGCCTGCCGGAGTGACGCGCTGCGACTGAAGCGCCCATCTACGCAATCTACGCACCTTTACTCTCCCGGGCACATGCGCAACCCGAGGAGAGGTGGAGCTTTGAAAAATCTATGCCCGATGCGATGGGATCGCACGGGATGGGATGTTTGACGAAAGGACCAACATCGCTCCTTCACTCCTCGCTCCTTCGTTATTGGGTCAATCATTCATCATCCCCGAGAACAGGGAACTCCTACGCAGCATCCACGCGTCCGAGTCTATCGTCAAATTTATCCTCTACCATTTATTTAATGGATTACACGGAATATCCCGAAATTATCAAGCCGTGATTAAATTTACAAGGACTTGCTCAATAAGAATAACCAAAAGTAAAATTAATTACGTTTGTTTACGCGAGTTAATCATGATTAATCATTTGTAAATGATAATAGTTAATTAATCAATGCAAAAATCACGCATTATCCTTTTTAAATTAGAATAAATGTATTCAAAAAATATGTACAATTTAATGTCAATAAGTATAATTACATTATTACATGTGGGTTTTTTGTATGAACAAGTTTTTATTAACTTTTTAATCAATTAATTTTTAGATACTTATGGTATTTTTCACACAATTTAATTATAAGATTTTTTAATTTTTTATAGTTTAAAATTAAATATATTTAATTAATTCAGTTATACAAAATTTGTTACAATTTTGTGTAATATATAATTAATATAAAGTTATTACAAAAAACTAAAAAGATAAACTAAACACAATAAAGGAAATAAAATGTTAATCAGAATTAATTTAAAATTTCCCATAAATACCGTAGAGAATTTATACAAAAAATGTAATCTTATTTTAATTTTTTACATTTATTTCTATTCTTCATAAACACTGTTATTGGCTAATAAGTACTACAACTTTTAGAGCTTTTAGGTGAATAAAATCATGAAATTATTTATTAAAATAAGTTTATGTTTAAAATTTTTATGAAAAATGTATTACAGAAAACAAATATTTAATACTGTGTTATATCCACTTATTTTTTCACATGAAATAACTTATAAGTGGTAATATAAAAAATAATTTATTTTTGATTAAATTACACAATTTATTACACAAAATTCGCATTGTAAATTCCATCAATCTTGAATTGATAAAATTTGTATAAATATTTGAATGTTGTAACATTATTTATATAGGTTAAAAATAAAAAAATAAATTTATTATCATCGTTTTCTTTATGTTTATATTGTTTTATGAAAATATAATATAATGGTTATTTTGATTGATTAAAAAATATAAAATTTTTTCAAGAATATTTTTAAGTTTATATTTATTATATAAATTATATCATTTTTAAAAGTCAAACGTATTAAATGTTTACATTCATACAGGGTATAAAATATAATTGTTTTCTTTTTTTTTATAATTAAAAAAAATTTGTATAAGAAATCTTGTGATTGATCAATTGTTATATAAAGATTTTAACTAACAATTTTTTTAAATTATACATATAGGTTACGAAGTTACTTTAAAATATATTTCAAGTATATAGAATATATTTTAATAATTATATGAATTCATTATAAGTACACGAGATTATTATTCGCACATAAAGCCCTATCAAAAAATACTAAAAAACAATTACTTTTATTCGTACTTTACATAATTTGAAAATCGAAATATATTTACCACGCAAGAAAATCAAATGAGTTAAAATCTATAAAAATATAAAATTTATACAAAATTCAATTGTACAAGAATTTAAATATACGGCATAGGAGTGTGTGTGTGTGTGTTTCAAATTAAAGTTTTAAATAGATGTTTTTAAAATCGAATAAGCATCTTTAATTAACTATTAATTAATGTAGAAATATTGTTTATTCGCAGGGATTATAATCACACCGTCGTAACATTAACAATTCAGCAAACGGAAGGCAGGTTCGACCGGTTCTTTTAAAAGTTGTCTCATGCTTTATAATACCTTGTATTCTAACAGAACCTTCAACTTACGCATCATTTAAATTTCCCTTTCGGATTTTGGATGAATCACGAATTGGAAGTACCACATATAAAACACTGTTATATGATGCTTCCCTTGCATTAGTTTTTTGAGTTAAAAACATTAAAATTTAGTGAAATCATCTACTCGGGTATATACGATTTTAGAAAAAAATATTAGGTAGTTTCTGATAAACTTCTTATTTGGATATGAATTACTTTATGTATTCGCATTTATATTTTAAATTTTAATTCATGAAACGTATAATTCATACAAATTTAATATTTTTTTTTTTTTTATCATCTTATTTAAATTATTAATTTATTAAGGTAAGTTGTTTTAAGTAAAATTACATATAATAAATTATAGCGTAACTTGAGCAAGAGAAATAAATTCCTTTATTTAGTAGCCAGTGTATTATTTATGATTTATTATTATCTATAAAATAAAAGTTTAAATAAATTATAAGAGTCTTTTTTTACTTTGGATTATTAAATCATTGGTTTCCTTTAAAAGGCAATATATTTACAGTGATATAATATTTAATATTGAATGTCTGAAAATTAAATTGATAATAATGAATAAACGAAATACTAAATTTGTTAAAATTATAATAATATTAGCATTTACATATTATTACAAACAATGTGAGATATTATGATAATTATCATACATGGTGTATTATATTTAATGTCCCCGCGTAAAAGAGCTCCAAAGCTATCGGCTAACACGCAAATAATAATATTATTATGTGCTCTTTTTTTCGATCTACTTGAAGAATTAAGTAACTTGTTTTTTTTTTAATGTTAAATCGCCAGTGGTATCGCGATCGGGACGAACGACAGATCGATGTTCATGCGATTTGTTAACCTCGAAATCCCGCTTTATGTCCGTTACAACGCACGTTTTCGCTTTCATGTGATCGTGGTTACCAATAGAAAATGAAAATAGAAACGCAATACACGTTTAACCACGCTTGCTTTTACTTTTTTTCTTTTTTTTTCATCTACTGGGATTCCTTTTTCTTTCTCCTTTTTTATCATTTTTTCATTGCGGATTATATATCTTGGACGCAATCAATACTGAATCATTTGAACAAAACGAAAAGATTGGATAATTAAAGAAATCGCTTCGTAAATTATAATTACTTGTAGAGATTATTCTATTTTGAAACATTTGATAGACAGGTAGCAAATCCAATTTCTTTTTTGAATAATATTTTTATAACTTCAAGAAGCTAAATTATTATAAATTAAATCAACAAAAATAACATATTTTTAATAATAATAATATTTTAATACTGTTATTTTATGATTTTTAAATGTATATGATACAAAAAATAGTTTAACTCATGAAATGACAATATTTAAAGAAAGTAATAGTAGATAAATCATTTACATGACTATTATTATTATTGTTAAAACAATAAAAATAAAATTACAAATTAATATAAAATATACTTAATTTTTTCAAAAATTTTATTTCAGCTGGTGATAATTGATTCTTTTATTATATTATTATATTTTTAAAAATTTTATTTTCTACATTTTTTTTAAATATACATATTTTAATATTTACAAAATCAATATTAAGAAACCATTGTTTAAACTTTATTCATATTCAAATAATTTGGATATTTAAAAACACATAATGTTTAAAATATGTAATATTAATTAAAAGTTGTAATATATTAGTATGATTTCAAATCTGAGTAATTACAAACTTAATAAATATTCGATACATGATTAAAGCTGTTTTAACAATTCATAAATAGTATAAAAGTTTGAATTATATAAGTAAACCATAAAAAAATAAATTTCTAAGAATAATTATTTGAACCAAAGGTACATTTTTTAGTAAATTAACATTTACAGATTTTATATAAATAATTAATTTTATTATTCATTAAAAATCCGAACGTATAAACAGAATGAAATTAATATTAAACACTTTTAATCTGTAATTGTATACATGCTAATTAGCCTACGATAATTGCGTACAAATATTTAATGTTTATAACATACAAAGTAAATAAATTTATATAAGATTACAAATTAAATAAATATGCATAATTTCTTACGTAATATTTTCCTTAACTACTCTTCAGATTGTAATGTAAAAAAGTTTATAAAAACATTTTTTAATAGAAGATTGTTTCGAATAATTAATATACACTTGTTTTGAATACATTTTTATTTAAATTCTGAATTAAATAAAGCTGTTTATGATATTCGACATTCAAATAAAAAACGTGGTTGTGAAAATTGGAATTAATAGATTAAAAATATATCATTTAGTTAAAGCAGTTCAAAAAAATTTACGATAAAATAATGTATATTATAAGTAACAATCTCATTTCGACCATTTGATAACTTATAGTGTGAAATTTCCTTTGAAAACAATAAATTTTTTTAGATATATTATTATTTCTCTAGCAATTCAATATTTTGTTCTAATTCAATAAATATAATCTATAAATTACATATAATATAATTATTATATGTAATTTATAGATAAATTATATTTTAATTTGAATTAAAAAATTCAGAAATCTATAAATATATTTAATAAAAATATGCGTATATCTAACAAATTTTTATATTATATAGAAAAGTATAAATATTATTTTAATTATAAATAATCATTGAATTGATTATGTTTTTAACTATTGAATTATTAAAATAAAATTTTTTTTACCTATTAAATTTAATTTTTAGGATCGATAATATCGATAATAAGAAACGACAATATTTTGCTTCGGTTACTAAAAACAATATTTTATATATTTAAAAATATTTGTATAGGAATTAAGATACAACTATGAATTAGATCTTTAATAACATTTTCATTAGTATTACATAATTGATTAGATACTTGATAAATGCTTTATCAAAATAAAAACATAAAAGAGCATATTGAAAGAAAAGATCATTAATTGGAAAGTGATCATTAAATAAAAGATAATAATCATAAACCTCATCTATCGATAGAAAAAAAATGAGGGAATGGGATAAATAAAATATCTCGCACGATCATCATATTGCACTTATTATAATTGCTACGAAAATCGATACACTTCGACCTTACTAATCATTTCTTTTGTAATTGTTGTACATATCGAGTTAAGAAGACATAGAGAATCTGAGAAAAATGGTAACAAGAATAAGTGAAGTGTACCTAACAAAGTTTTATAATATTCTAGAATATTCCATGATATCGCGTATCTTCATGGATATTTATTACTCCAGTATCTCGACTTTCATAGGAAAATAATTCTCTTCTTTTGACTAATATATCAAGGAATACTTAATGATCATTACATATGATAAAAAATTATTTCTGTGTAAAATACTTTTATATTCTTTTAAATATATTGTTGTTTTATTATTAAAAATATAATTTTGTAAACAATCGGTAGAATATATGCTTAAAAAATTTATTAGATAATTATAGGTTTTTTAATTTTATGTAATTATTATTAAAGTTATTGTTATTATTTATTATTATTTTTTAATATTAAAAGTACATTCAGCACAAAAAATGAATTTTATAAGTAATCAGATAATTTTAAATCATTTTATTAAATTAATAAATTCTAAAGTAAAAATGTTAATATAAATGAAAATTTATGTAAAATAAATGTTTAATAAATTTAAGTATAAACATTTAAAAAAAAAAGTATCTTTGATTCATATCTTTTATGCGTGTATACTTGTGTATAATAGATATTTTCACGAATACATAGATATTTAATTATCCATATAATATATTAATTTAAATCATACAAAATAATTATACCCCTTCTAAAATAAGTTTAAAATGCTATAATATTAATATTAGTTCAAATAAAAAATAATAATTTTATTTAAATATAATAAATTTTAACAATAATTATTATCATTAATTTATGATAATTATACGGTAGTTAAGTATTGTGCTATAAAAATAATTCTTATATAATTATAGGAACATATTTCAGGTAAGTATAAACAATGAAAATAAGCGATTACTATTTTCTTTGAACAATTACATCCATAGGTTAATTATTTGTTTACTACATATTCTATTTTATTGTCATATACATAAAGAAACTAATTTCATGAATTTCAATAGTTAGACTATGGTGAAATATTTTTCAATTCTGTACATCACTTTTTAAGTTATTTTATAATAATTCATAATAAACATTTGTGTTTACTAATAATATTATTCAATTTATGAATATTAAATACTTTAATCTATATTTACTTAATATAAAAATAATTTAAAGTAAAAATAATAAGAGTATTTTATTACATTCATAGGAGTCATATTTAAATTTTTGGTAAATTAATTGCCTATAAAAAATTAATACTAGAAAAATTTTCAGTTTTAATGTATAAATCATTTATATCCTTAAATAACAATATATGATCAAATAATTGTAAATATAATAAAGAAATTTTATTTGAAATATTGAAACATAAAAAAAATTATTATAGAATAATTAATAGAGTTTTAATTTAATAATTGTAGAATGAAATAAATACATGATTATGGTAAATAAGATGAATCAAAGATTTTTATAAAAAAAAGTTTTATTTATATTAACATAAATTTATTTACTCAAATTTTAAATATTTTATTTTCTCTGAAAATTATATTTTTTTATTTTGTTTTGCATAGATATAACAATAACGTTGTTAACATTTTATTATACCCAGTTCAATTGACATAGCTTGTAAAAAAAAATTTAACTAATAAAAAAACTCTTACTTGCTATATTAGATAAACTAGTTTTTTCATCTTACTTTAGATTATTCAACTAACTTAAAAAACAAAATTTTTTAATAATGCTTATCTTTAATTAAAAAAGAAAATAACAATAATAATAATAATAATATATTTCTAAAATAATTAAAAATTTTAAATATAAAAAACATTTTCACTTTAAAAAATTAAATATTCTATATACAAAATACTGTAGTTGTTATAAATATTGGCAATTATTGCAATTTTTGTATTGTACAAAATATAAACTTATTATTTTTATAAGACAAGATTTTTTTTTAATATAACAGCAAATACATGAATGAACGTTAATTAAATTTATAAAAAATTATTATTCTTATAACTTTCCAATTATTATTTTTATTTATACATAAATTTTAGTTGAATAATTTTTTTAATTTAATTTATAATTTCTAATACAATTTAATAATTTATCAATTATATAATCTACTGTAATTGATATTATTAAATATTTATTTATTATACAACAATGTACAAGGTAATAAATTAGCTTATTTTTAACTAATTTACTTGAATACATATATTTTTTACTTGTTTCATGTGATACATGAATGTTAATACATTTGTTATATGAATTTACTCAAAGATTCTTTACTACGTACAAAGAATAGAATGTAAGAGTTTTCATTATTTATTTTACAAAATAAAATAATAAAATATTGGAAATAAATATATGGCAGTATTATTATTTCCTCATAATTATGGAAAAAAATTTAACTTATAAAAACTTTTAAAATATTTTATAACTGATTTTTAATTTTTTTAAAAATTTAAAACATATAACATTCATTTTCACTATTAGATTCAAATTATGTTGTTGCACGTGATAGGATGTTTACACCTCCGTCTATATGTGTACGTATATGCTTCACAGACATATACATGTGTGTAAAAAAATGTGTCTTATTTCTCAGATTTCATTGACAGTTTTAGGCTTTTCGGAGACAAAAGTTTTTAAAATTAGTTTTTAATATAAATTAGTAATGAAATAAATATTAAATTGTTAATTTTAGAAAACATGGAATGAAATAATTAAATTGTTTGACATATTTAGTGCAAAAATAAAAAAATGTTTTAAAAAAAATAAATATTTCATCATGAGGAACTTTTTATACATATATACACACTCACACATATTGATATATATACATACATTTATACAAATACAAATATACGTGCATGTGTGTATGTATGGATATATATTTTTCTAGGGTAATATTGAAAATTATTTACATCATGACATAATTTTTCTCTGAAATTTGAAAAAAGTAAATTATAACATCATGAGTTTATTGGATAATTTAGCAATCACCTAAAAACGAGGTGCAAGGTAATTTTTCGTTAAAAAATGTAAAATAAAGAAGTCGGTGACTATTGAAATCTGCCTTGCATTAATATGTGTAGAGCAGAAATAAATGCTTTTACAAGCAATGTACACCGATAATATAAATTATACAAAAATTGATTCCAGTGATTTATTTTAAAAACGAATTAATTGTTATTTGAACCAAATTTAAACAGCACTGTTAACGAGATTTGATTTGTTATATTTACTCGATATTTTCCATATATTTACTTTTTTAATAATCAAAATTTATGAATGTTTTTCTTCAGTAATAAATAGTAGAAATATATGAATTTCTAGGTTAATAAATTCCATCCAATTATTCTAAATAAATCTATAAAATTGAAGCTTGTTTGTGTAAAAAGGGAGGGAAGTAGAGGGAAGAAGAGGGAAGTAGAGGGAAGGAAATAGTTGTATGAGAAATAGGTGAATGAGAATAACCTGAGCGGCAGGTGCCATTCTGGCAAACACTTTCGGCGACCTGTTGCGCCTGTCCATTGCCGGTTCCGGTTTTCTCGGTTTTCATGGTGCAGATGACTTCGAAGGAGCTTTCCTTTTCCAAGTGCGTTTCCAAGTGCGTAGGAGGGCCGGGGACGGTTCACTGATTTTCACGTGAAAAAGAAATAACACTGTATTTGAACACTTTTGAGCGCGAGTGGAAGGGATGTCTGGCTGTCCGCTACTTCGCTCAACGGCCAATTCATTCTAGAGAAACAGCTCCGTGTTTTATAAGCAAAGAAGGCTTGACAATCTATCTTGCCACCCCCACCAATGCTGTTCGCAAGTTTTTCTGATCCTTCGTTTGCTGCCTCCCCCGCGTTTACAGTTACGCTCGAATGCTTGTTCGAGTGTCCTCAGAGTGTCTCGTCCTCTCCAATCTCATTTCGTTTCGTTATTTCGTTACCGTTTTACTGCTCTCTTAAACGACGTGTGCCATGCTCCTTCCTCTCCATCATTTAAATTTAAATTTAAATTTCCTTTTTTATAACGAGTATTATAAGTACGGCACCAATTTTGTTCACGAGTTATCCCAAGCAGCTAACTATTTTTCCCTTGCGTGAATTTGCCAATAAATTCAATCCGATATTTTTGCTATTTAACGTAATGTCAGAAATTACAGATAAATGTATGAAAACAAGGTACAATTCTTTATCTTATCGAAGTAAAAATTGAAAGAAATTGTATTCTGATTTACTGCTTCCATCGATGAAACATGAAATAAAATTGATTCATTGGAGTATTCCATTTCAACTCAATAATTACCAAAATTTTCTTATAAAACGACATATTCTTTTTTATAAAATATATGTTTTCGTTTTTACAAAAATTACGTGTACACATTTCCGTAAAATATTTATTATATATTTGAAAAATGTATAATAATAATAATTTTATAGTGGTAATCATTTATCCCATTATTTAAAGTACTATTACAATCATTTTAATATACGTATATTCATGCAAAGCTCTATATTATTAAGCATATCGGTCATGATACTTGAAATTTTTTTTTTTTTTTAATTATTATGTTTAAATAATTCTTAATGTATATTATAAAATATATTGCCAAAATTTATTTATTTAGAAATTAAAATGTTATTTTATCGCTAAATATTCAGATATTCGTTTAATACCAATATCATTAAGTAGTAACAGTCGTTTTATTATTCTGTTACTACTGATTAATGATGTATTGATGTGTAGTATTATGTATTCAAAAAATTATATTTTTTGATAAACTATATGTGAATGTAAAGTAATTTTGCATAAAATAATTATAATGTATGTTCAACTTTATTTATATTATATTATATTATCAAAAATAATGTATAATATAAATTGTATTTGCACTTATTACGTTTTTTTTTTTAATTTTTAAACTTGAGATTTATAACAAATATTGTTAATAATTGTTAGGTAATTAAAATTTAAAAACATATTCAAGAACATTCAATTATATGATATATATGGCAATGTTTAAAAAATTATTTTTAATAGTTATAATAATTACGTACGTAAGCATATTTTCTAATTATACCTCAATAACATACAGTTTTTTTTAGGAATTCCTTAATACTTATCATTGATATTTACATTCTACTGCAAAGTATCTTGGAATTTTACTAAAAACATGTATGATTACATAAATATTTCAAATAAAACTTCAACCCAAAAATATTAAAAATACATATTTTATTTCAATAGTAATATTCTCTTGTGAAAAAGTGGTGTGAAAAAAATGAATTTATTAAGTTAATAAATAAAAATCAAGTAACAGTTTACAAAAATTTTTTTTAAATTTGATTGTCAAAAATATATTACCATTGTATGTATTAGTGAAATATATAAAAGCTCTACGTATCATATCTCTTTTAGACTCTACTTTCAATTTTACTCATTTCTTTCTTCTTTCATTTTTATTTATTTTTCCAAAATCTATTGAAATTTTATAATATGAAAATAATATGCCATATAATGAAATTACTTTAAAAGATTTTTTTTAATAATAATTTTTTAATTATTATATAATAATATAATAATTTCGTATTATTTAATTTCTAATACAAAAAATAAGATATCATAGTTTTTTGTAGTAAAACTAATTTAAACTACTTAAGTTGATGAATTCTGAATCGTTTTGTTATAACCTTAAATATTAGATTTCATATGTTTATAAATTTATAATAAAAAAGCTTTTAATTCTACTTAACAATATATTATTGTTATTATATATTTAAATTACAAATTATAATTAATATGTGCAATTTTTTGTATATTTATTATATTATTTAAGCGTGATAGCAAAAGTTGTAAAAAAATTTTTGTTTTTTAATGTCGCAATTGTTTTGTATGTAACAATGCATAATTTTATTTTAATAAAGCTTTAGAAAAGGATTAAAAACCTTATTGAAAGCTCGCATTTACAATTTAGAACTTTGTTTCTACATCATATCCTAAAGGATTTCATTTTTATTTGCTGTATTGAATTTTTTTTTATAATTACAATTAATTCAATATAGTTAAAACAATTTATAGTTACATTTATTTAAATGAAATAAATTTTTTACTCTACCTAACGCAACAAAAACTTTATATCATATCTTCTTTAAAATCTCTTGAGTAATTTTCACCTATTAGCTTATATTAATTTTATATATATTTAGATATCTAGATAGATAATTAACAGTTATATAATAATGAAAATATTAAATAAGAATCTACTTATAAAAGTTTATTGTTGAAAAATATAGTTTTTATTAATAAGTTGTTTAGATAAAAATGTAATAATTTTTCTTTTTTGTCAGAAATGGTTATTTTCAAACAAATAGTTATGCTCAACAGTTATTTAAGAAACGAAAATATATATATATATAATTAGAGAAGTTAAGTTATATAAATTAAGTGATTTAATCTCTTTTTTAGATTTCTTCTATTTATTTTTTATACATATTTCCGTTAAATATAATAAAGTGTAATATTCGTATTGTAATACGCATAAATTTGAATGTATTCCTTCTTATATTTGTTATTACATGAAGGTGACTTAATAGAGGTTGTACTTTATTAATACTTATATTACGACATTAGTTATAAAAAAAAAATGTTTTACTAATGGATGATCCTGTACTGAAAATATAAAGATGAAGATACTATGCTGTTGAGCTTCTATTGTCTCTACTTTTATTATTGAATCCATCTTTCAAACTTTCAAATTATTAAACAGATGTGTTCTAAATCAAATCGATAATTAGATTAAAAAATTCTGTATTTGTTTCTTACACTAACGTGTCTTCTTTACTTCTCTCCTTTAGTTAAGCGTTATTGACATTTTATTGATAATAATATGCCGCAGTTATGAATATCCTGTCAACATTACATTTTATAATATTTCTTTTAATTTTTTTTACTTGCTTTTTTCTTTTTACTAATTGTACGGAAATTGTTGATGAAAAAAAAATATTTTATGAGCTAGTTCAGAAAAAAATAACTAAATTCTAAAATTTATCCGCGAAAATTAACATATTAGCTTAATGAACTAAATATTATTATAGCATTGTGATAGATTTTCTTCAATCAATTGTTAGAATTTTACGTAATCGATTGTTTTTCTGGTTCATTTATAATTATACATTTTTTTCATTTTTCATGAATATTCTTATATATCTGAATACTTGAGTTCTTGTTAATTTATACATGCTTTTATATTTTGCGTTCGATGCCGAATTATAGTTCATCACTGGATACTATTGATCATGATTTGCATGATGGTTAATGTATAATAACCAAATTATTGCTTATATTATAATTAATAATATTGATAAAGAAATTTTCAAGTGGCAAATTAATTTTATTTATTTTATAATTTTTTTTCTTTTTCTTCTTAATATTTATGTATTATTTTTGTTTATAATTTTGATTAGAACTATGTGAGCATAATTGAGAGAACAAGAGAGAGACGGAATAATATCAATAATTATTAAAGAAAATGAAAAATTAGATTTACCATTGATATTAGAAAGAGCGAAAACAATAATCTTTCTTTTAATATCACTCAATTATTTATTTCCTAGATTGAATTTGTTATATAATTTGTTCACAATAAAGTATACATTTTGCTAAAGCAGATTAATTAGATAAATTTGAAATGTATTTCTTGATGAATATATAACGTGGTATTATGTTTGCAGGCATGTAGTATTAAAAAGTTGGTTATTTTATTGCAGGTGTAGTTCCAAAGGGTACGAGAACTGCCTTCATTTTTCTTTCGCACACATTCATAATCAGGAAATGTGCTTGCATCTGTGTTTGATATAATCATCAGAAAAACTTTCTCACCTTCACTTGGTCTTGATATTATTTTCTTACAATTTTTAACTTTACTTTAAAAATAAATGCGACTCAATGAAACGAAGTGAATGAATCTAGAAGGCGAAATCTAGGCTATCTAAGCTAGAATGGCGTGCAAGGTGAGGTTCGTAGACTTAGTGGGGAAATGTGTGAGCCAGGCCCGGGTGTAGGTGTATACAAGGACTCGTGCAGATTGCTCTTGTACATGAAGTTGAGTTTGAGTGAAATATAAAATAATTTCTAGTAGATTGGCATTCGCACTTGCCGTCCATTTGAGATATAACCAGGACGAACTAAAATTTACTTCAATGTACTATAAATAATATGAATATACTTAACATGAATACCCTTACACATCGATGCATGTTACAATAACAAATGCAATTTTAAATACTATTAGTGGTTCAGGATATTAGCATTTATGGAGGGTTATAGTAAAAAAGATGTTTCCAAAAATCATCTAGTTAAATAGTTCAATTATCAAAATGTTTGAAAGAAATTATATTTTTCCTGGCAAACTTAATCAGAAAAATAACTAGTAAGTCACCTATTGATATAGTTTAGCTGAACTACTGAATTCAGGCCCAGATAATTACAGAGATAACGACGCACATACCCGTGGAATTAGCAAAAGTACACCAGGGTAAAGGATGCCTGGAGATTTAATATAAAATCCAAACAATCAAAAATAACATAAGTAATCTAAATTTACAAATTTTTTCAAAATCAAAATTAAAACAATGATAAATAATATTGGTGAAAGGCGAGATATCGAAGTTAAATAATATTTTTAGGTTTTTAAATAGCTTTTTTTTCCTAATGGTATAATGATGTTTTTTGTATTCTTGAGTATAAAATTAATCTAATAGTAAATAAAATATTTGGTAAATTTCAAAAAGATTATTACGAACTTTGGGTATTCTTTGTTACCTATCTAATTTTATATTTACTTTTTACTCTAACTTTTAATTATACATATTGTATCACTAAATTTTATTGATTTATTATAGTGATTTATTAGTTTTTATTGAGTTTTTTTTTAGATTCAATAAATTTAATTTTACTAAGTATATTTCCAATCTTTACATTAGTATAAGTTATTTGATCATATTAAACTGCTTTGTGAACATGCATAAATTAATCTTGTTATTACAGTTTATTTCATCATTATTTGAACTATTATTTTTCTATAAAGAAGGTGATGTGAATAAAATTACCAAAGTGCAATGTATTATTAATAATATTATTGGTATACAATGAAAACATTCGATTATGCATGTGTAAATTATAAAGCTAGATGCTACATGCATAGTTTTCTATTTAATGTAATTTAATAACACTGAGATTCATAATATTGTGCGTCGTTATACTAGCTGAAGTTGCATACATTTACTAGTTTCGAGAAACAATGTGATTTCATTGGGTTGTTTTTTTCGCATTATTCATATTCAATGAGAAAATATAAATACTGTTATCTTTAAATTCTCTTTTTCATATTATTTTAACTTATCTTTAACTATACTTTTTGACATTTTAACTGTTTTTCCTATTGCATAAATTCTTGTCAGTATCTTAGTTGCATGTATGATTTCGTTCGAACGTATATTCTGGCACGTAACACTAATGATACTAACCCTTATTATTTATTTTCTTTTTAACAAAAACACCACGTTCTCTTACTTATAGATGCTACCACTTACAGTGCCTTTCTACCTAAGTTTATAATTAAATTTAAAACAAATTTTCTGTACATTGGATACATTATAAGTGTTTTAGGTGCATAAATAAATATACCGATAAATTAACAAATTCGATTATTATTTATAATTATGTTAAAATATAATTTTCTGCAAATATGTATCGGTAGTTCTGACTGATTGACGTCGCTACATAAACTAATTGGATCATCAGGTCTGTCTCAAGTCATAAGGTGCTTTTCTGCTTTTGCTTTCACTTTTACTGCTTGCAGCCGTTATTCTAAGTTGTAAGTTCCTCAGTTTAGGAATGTCTACGATTGCTCAAATTTTTTCGATTTCCGATTTTCAGGATAATTCTTGATTAATTTTTTGTGTAATTCTCGTCTTACAAGTATTTCTACCCCTATGTTTTTTATCTTTTTTGTGAGTTCGTTTATTCTTATATTAATTTGGCTTACATAATATTTGTTTTATTATAATTTAGTTAATTAAAAATAATTTTATTTATATACAAATATAATCATAGACAATATAGATATAAAGAAAAATTGTAAATGCGTAATTGTGTGGGAATGTTGATATGGTTTTGCGACAGTGTCATGTTTAAAATTATTGATTATTTAAAATCATTGAAGTAAGTGATACTACGTATACAGATTCAATTTCAATTCATTACAATTATTTTATACCAATGAATACTTGTGATCTAAATTCGATACATTTAGATGTGAATAAAAGAAAATGATTGCAATGTATTCATACTGCAATCATGCTGTATAAACTCGTGGAGGACAACTTGAATGAAATCAAGTAAGTTTCTAACAAATACATTGTGAGAATATAGTATAATTATGGTATTATTTAAATCTGCTAAAAATAAATAATAAAATCTACATAAATCTAAATAAGTTATTTGAGTCCTAAGCTCCTTCGATACACGATCGTAAATAGACTGCAATCTATAAAAATGTTCAAACCTTAAATATGTTCGTGTAAATTAGAAGACTAGAAAATATATCGACGTTTATTTTAGTCTTTTGTGAATGCGAATGCATTGAACATTTTCACAATGTAATGATAAACTCTTCAAGGGATGGCTTAATCATTGACCATATTTTACTTTGCTCTAATTTCAGTCAATTTTTCTACTTCCAAATCTGTGCTGTCAATAACAGTCCAGGGTTGATCTTAAAACAAGGAAGAAAAAAAAATTACAAAGTAATCATCTGTGCCAATTGTGGAATAATATGAAATAGAAGAGGTACCTTAATCGGAAGTGATAAAGGTATAATATATAAGATTTTCTGGAAATATATCACTTTATGATTAGCATGGATCAACAATCCCTAAAATAATTCGTAATACTCATAGAAAGTTCTATACTCTATTAAGACGTAAGTAATTTTTAATAGATTCAATTAATTGAAATATTGATGATCGAATGAGAGTCCTAGAATTAATTAAAATTTTTTAAACAATACTTTTGGTAAGACTATCATTAAAAAAATAATTTTTAAGGCATATAAACATTTTCAAAAGTATCTTGAAGTCGTTACAGATGATAACCAAAAACATTAGCTAATATATTTAATAATTAACTGCTAAATTATTAATTGGTTAGTAATATAATATTTTTGACATGTCTTTTATACGAAAAATTTTCAGTAAACTACATTTCTGAAATTACTGGGTTTTAATAAAAAATAATAGCGAAAAAAAGTTGTTTAAAGGTTGCTAAATAAGGTTACTATGATAAAATTATTAAATTGAACTATAACAAGTATTGAAATAGATAATGATCGATTGATGGATATGATGTTTACAATAAGTATCAATAATTTTAGATTTCAATTTCAGAAAATAAGTAGTGGTATTTGAATCATTAATACCTGAAAAAATTCAATTACTGCGTTTGAATGTTAGGCTATACTTACCGTGTTCTTATATATTAACGGTATTTTACGTGATTAATTATGGTTTCGAGGTCAAACCATTAAAAAGAAGTACTACCTGCCACTTCAACGCGATTTACGTGATCCAAATCATGCTGAAAAAAAAATACCTCGAATTATGATGAAATAATTCTTGACTTTTACATGATGATAACACAACGAAACTCTAGTTTATTGCTTATTAATTTAAACAAAATGAACACAGTAATGAATTCCTAGTCGCTATATTTGCTAGACATAGATTCATATATTGTTTAAGAAGCTTGAAAAAGTTTAAAAGGACAACATGTTTACATTGTTAAAGAGATAGAAACATAAATATTGAAAAACCCGAAAGTAATTTTAAAAATTACTTCCAAATATGCTATAAAGATTGAAAAGTCCATTAGTACAAATTTAATATATTTAAATAAGTTAACTTTAAAGGAATTAACATTATTGATATAGAGTAAATAAACACTTTTTCAAATATTAAAAATTCATGTTTTTTTTAATAAATCTTGTACAGGAAAATGATTTTATTTTCCAAGTATTTTTGTGATAAATAATATTAAAATATTCTATATTATATTTTAACTTAAATTTAAAAATATTTTTTAAATGCTTTTACAAACCTTTAAATAGTAAAATTAAATTAAAAGCAATCAATTCCTCCCTTTAAAATATTCAAAAAATATTTATGAAATATATGATAAAATGTTTTTTTTATATGCACTATGTGCTTCATTTTGTACCAAACTTAAAGGTAAAAAATTGCAGGAAACTAATAGCTATTTATTATGTAAACAAAGTGTAATGGTAGTGAAATTCATACTTATATGTGTATGTATGTTTAGAACTGATAGTTTTAGAAAATTCATATTATAAATTCTATTTACAACAGGATAAAAAAACATTGATGTCGAAAAAAATATTCATTATTAACATTGTATTCAATTTTTTTTTCCATAATTTAAAATAAAGTTTTTTAATGATTGAATACTGTGTATACAGTTGGATAGTATGTAAATATTTTTTTGTAAATTAATATTTTTGAGGTTTACAATTATATATTTGTAAAATAAATGAGCAATGCAAGAAAGAATCCATCTAATTACATATGAGGAGCCACAGTAATAGCTGTAATTTTTAGGATGACTAATCACCACCTATTGTAGTTATAAAATATATAAGCTAAGTTGGCCGAGTTACAATAAATTGTAACCTCGAATAAAGATTAAAGTAAGATTACAAGGTTAAAGAAACAAGAAAATATCTTTAGACGTGACTGATCAGTAGTTAAAAGAAAATATCCTCGTTATATACTTTTTTTTCATCAATTATCAACTCTTTTAGTACATATTGATCCTTTTTTCACATTACAATTTGAAATATATGTCTTGAACATCATGATTAATAATACAGTGAATTACATTATTGAAGCAGTTTATAATTATAAGCAATAATCTTAAATTATATCTTTTTACATTTCAATTACATTAAAAATATCATCTTTAACTTTTTTAAACAATTTATGAATGAAACAAGGTTTTCCATCCTTATAATAAAAATCATTTAGAAAAATCATGGTATTTATTTTTCGAATATGCTGTATTCCATATAACCAATATTATTTATACAATACTTATCTACAAATACACCTTTATAACAATCAAATTTTTTAAATAATTAAAAATTTAATTTTTAATTTTTCTATTACAGTCATACAACAATTTTATCAACATAATCTGAATTTCAAGTATTGCATTTATTTTTGATATTATTGTTTTTACAAAGAAGTTTCAATTTATTCTTTTCATTAAATAGTTTCTTTCCTTAAATTAACATAATTATTGTATAAATATTCAACATCGAATAGAATAGTATTTACATTTTAGACATTATAAATTATTATAGAAAATTTAAGATAAAAATAGATAAATAAATTATTTAGTAAAATATTATCTTTATTTGGTTAAAAAATTTCTGTTACAAAATTTATTAAAAATATTAATGAAAATATACTTTTATGCTATTCCATTATATCCTTCTTTTTATTTGTAATAATGTTTTGTCATGAATTTTGTAAATATTGTAATATTTCATGAATTAAATTTTAATATTTTATAAATTTAACCTTTAAGCTTATTATCTAAGAATATAAATCAATATATCAGAACTTTATATTTTACTAAAAAAAAAAATAACAAGGAAAAACTTTAAAAAAAAAATATTTTTTATTATGTACACCATTTATCATCTTATATTAATTTTTGCTATAATAATATGTAATTTTATCATGTTTAATTATATTTACATTAATGCATTATGCAATAATTTATATTCAAGAACATAAAAGTGACTTTCTAAAGCATTATACTGAGTAGTATAATAGATCAAACATAAAGCTGTCAAGCAAAATATTTAATTTTTCCTACAAGTAATTATAATACTAGATTTGTAATTATCAAAATAGAACTAAGTAAATTTCTGATTAGTATATTAGGAATTATATCTTATTGATTACATAGTGTTTAAAATATATAAACAGGACTGCATATTATTGTTACGACTGCAGCCTTGACACAACATAAACAAATTTAATGTTTATCAACACGTGTATCATTTCATGCACGTATATGTGCATATGCATTTATTTACGTGGATCATACTTGACAAATTTGTTCTCATTACCTTCATAAAATGCCATAAATTGTAAATTTTATTGAAAATTAATATTTATTAAAAATTTTTTAATAGTTTTAAAAAATATATGCAATTTCATTTACTTTGTTTCGAATTATGTTATAATAATTTTTATATTATATTATATATTATAATTTTTATGTTGAAATTACTATTCTATGTTAAAACAAATATATAAAAAATAAATAAACAAAAAAAAGTTCTATAATCATAAAGAAATAATAAAATTTTATTATATTTTTTCTATTTTCAAATACTAAAATTCATAAAAATGATTTTCAATAAAATAAACAAAATATTTAATTTTGTATAAAATGAATCATTCGGGGCAAAGAAAGATGGTTATCGGAAGAAAAAATTGTTTTTGAACATTTTTTGAAATGGAAAAATATTGTTACCGTGGTGTTTCAATAAAGCTTGCTACACTCACCAGATTTTTATTAAATAATGAAAATAATACAAAAGTTCTGGCAAACAGAACAGGTAACATTAAACTTAATCATTTTAATTACAACGTGATTAAAATGGCGTTAAATTATAAATTTTCAGATGGGTTTATCTAATGGGATATTTGTATTAAATTTTCATATTAGTTAATTGAATTATTATTATATCACATTTTGTTTAAATTAGAATAGTTTAAAATAATGTTTTATGATAAAAAAGTAAAATAATTGTTATGAACTTTTTAATGTACTTATATATTATTAAAATTAATGCATTTAAATACGATGTATATCTTAATTAAATTAGTTAACGTAAATAATAGAGTTTAAAACACAATGCATTCTTCAATGTTTCTAAATTATTTTCAAAAATGAACTTCGTAATGGAATATATTAAGGAAAAATACAGTACTCAAGGAATATGAGTTTCTAATTATTTTATAAAATTTAATAATTTATAATCATTTACAAAATATAAATTTGAACATAAATTTCATATTAAAATAAAAACAAAACCAGGTTGTTCAATGTTTAATTTTATTTAGTTTATAAATGAATATTAAAAATTAAATATTAATAGAATGTAATTTTTTTTCAAAAATAAGATGATAATATGATAAATTTTTTATAAATAAATTAATTATGCAGATATTATTTAATACAACCGCATTTATGAAAAAATTCAGTGATACTCTGAAGCACGTGTACGAGTTATGAAATTATTGAATATATTATAATTTATTGTGAATTTATCAATGGTAGCTATTGTTTATTATATATTTTCATACATTTAAGAAAGACAATTTTATTATTTAATAGCATTTTTAATATTTTATGTAATTTTTTAGTTTTAAAAATAAAGAAATATATTTTTTGTATATACACAAAATTTCTTTATATAATATTTATAAATGATCATTTTTTTAAAAATATTTTTAAATAACCTTGTACACAAAAATATACAGTTTTAAATTAAATAATAAATAAATCATATAAACGGTAATATATATAGTAAAAATCCTTTTTATTTATCGTACCAATGATTGATTACATAATACTGTTTGTTATTAAAACAGAATAGAGAAAAACATACTTTATATAACTAATATATAAATATTAAGTAGTATTTAGTACTAATAATAAATCACATCTCTACGGTATTGTTATATAAATTAGTGTTATAATTATTAAATTATATAAGCTTTTATAATTCAAAAATTTATAGTGTTATTTTTTGCCTTCTATAACCGATATGATATTCAAGTTAAAGCATGAAAAATTGGTTTAATTTTTATATTTTAATAAATTTAAATTTTTATGAAAATAACATTATATATTTGAAATGGATTATATAAAGCCTGATTAATATTTCATGGTGAAAGTATAATTATTATTCATAAATATATCATACATTCTTTGATATATGTGAAATATGAATTTTGGGGTTCCAACCATGTACTTCTGAATAGGCATTGAGATCAGAGTATGTTTAATTGCTCAAAAAATAGATGCGTGTTCTAGTTATCATAAGTTAAATCTATGTGAATACAAAAGTATTGAAAATCTTAAAAAGAGACTATCATTAATTAAAAAGTGGAAAATAAGACCCCAGAATAATGATAAAAATCAAAGAACAATTTTTCTATTACTTCTTTTCTAATTTTCTTATAAAAATTATTTCACTTTTAAAATTTCATCTTATGTTTCTTAATTTTCTTTGCCATCAATGATCTTTTCATTATTTTTATTTTATAAAATAAAAACACCTAACCTTACTGCTGTACGTCTAATTTGAAGTTAAACAGATTTAAGATATGATATTGAATATCCACGAGATGGTGTACTTATTATTTGATTATTTATAAAGTATATTAAATATTTCTGAACTACCATTCGATAGTTATGCATGTGATAATATCTAAGTATATTAAATGTTTACATTATATTTTATAATGTATAATATATATTCTTCAAATTATTAAAAAAATTAAATCTATATTTTAATAAATTATAGATTCATTATAAAAAAAATATTATATTTTAAAAGTAACATATGAGGCACAAAGTATAAATTACATTATAAAGTTATTTTTTATATCTCTTTTTATTTTGAAATAGAAGAAATAACTTCAAATTTTACACCGTTTTTAATCATTTCGTCTATCATCGACGTTTTCCCAAAAGCAGCACCAGGAGAAAAAACACCACCCCTAAAAATATAACAGAATTCAATTTATTGACTTAAAAGGATTTTTATATTATAAATATAATGTATTACTTGTTTAAAAATATATTAACTAACACTAATAAATAATTTTTTTAAATGTTTTCTATTTTTATTAATTATAAGTGTAACCATTATTAAATATTAAAACATTAGTAACTACTGCTTAATTGAAAAAGTTGAATTGTAAAATTCAATTTTCAAGTTAGTTTCTCGCCTGGAAAAATTCGAGTTATAAAATCATAAATTACACGATGAGTTGAGTTGGAAAATCTTGGGAAATGTCTGAGTGAAACAGCTGGCTCACATCTGACTTTAATTAAAATCGCAACTGATTTTATACTTCTACACATAACATATATAGACTGTCTTTTAGAATAAATGGATATTTTTAATATGTAACAAGATGCGAACCTCTCTTGTTATCAGCTGACAGCAAAATCATCTCGCGGTCTTACGATTAAAATCTCTGAGAAAATTAGAGGCAAGGGAAAGCCTGCTGCTTCCGAAAAGAATGGCAACCAAAATCAACTAGGCAGTAATAGCTAAAGAAAATTTAAGTATCAACGCGATCGAATTTATAAATAAAGAACAGAAAGAAAGAAAATAGTACCATAGAAAAAAATCAAGTAAAATGTATAAAGGAAAGAAAAGAAAATAAAGATAAGAGAAAAAATAAGACTATGAAATATCAGTTGGACAAGATAGTAGAAAGAAATACGAAGAAAAGAAAAGCTACAAAACTGGTGTATGAGGAAAATAAAAAAAAAAGTTTTTTGGCAAAAGAACCGGTAAAAATTGAGCTGAATACAATAAGTGGGTATTGCAAGAGTACCAAGAAGATCAGAAAGTAAAAATGTGAAAGATCAAAGAATAGGAGAGATTTCCAGAAGTAACATTAATGTAAGTCGATGATTTGTTACACATATCGCTAAATGAAATATAGTGAAGCTGTGCCACGATAATCAAGAGTATTTAACAAGATCTTCGTTAAAGTAATCGACAATTATTATATTAGAAACAAGAAAAGTTTTTTAAAAGATGTGGTCATACTGACTAGCACTTCACAAGCAACAAGAACAAAAAAAATTAGCAGTAAAAAGGAAAGCATCATTCGAAATAACAGCACTCGGTGAATAATCGCCATATGAGGTACAGGATCTTCAATATTTGACAGTGACCCAAATGAAACAATATGGTACCAGTGGATAATCTGAAGAAGTAGATTACCTTAAATATTACAACGTAAAGCAAAAAAATGTATAATTATTATTTTTGCAGATAAATTGACTTTGATATTACTAGGCGAGGTGTCAAAAGTTGCACACCACAAGAAACTAGTGAAATCAAGACAAAGTAGGTAATTTGTGCATCATATTCTTAGATTATTGGACTGATTATCAAGAATTATCTCAGAAATTGGGTGAATTTTAAACAAGACTACTACTAACCTAGGTTTACATTTTTGAATTTTAGGCGATCTCTTTAGTCTTTAAATACATGCAATATTTAAAAACTATAAAAAATAGTTAATATAAATTATATTTTAATTTCTATTTTTATACTAAATTAATTTTTGTTTTTAATTTAAATACTTTATTTATTAATATCATTTTTACTAAAGAAAAAAGTATATTCATTCATGGAAAATTATATTCATTCAAAATATTCTTTTTTTGTGGTAATATTTAAATATATATGAAATAATCATCATTCATAATTTGATCTATTCATTCAAAATAAAAATTTTTTAATAAAGAAAAATACTTACTTATTAGGCATTTTATCGGATTCTTTCAGAATCATTAAAGCAGATATTAAAACTATTTTACAAGTAGCACCGTATCCCGGATTGGAAGACGAAACTTTGGTTATCATTTTTTTATTTAAAGATTCTTTATGTTGATCAGTGGGTTCCTGTAATTTAGTCGTCCAACCTTTTGCCATAAATGTAAGAGAAAAATGACTATTTTCCATAAATTCTAATTTTGGTCCTTTGGTACTGACATAACCCCCAGAGAAAAACTTTGGATACTAAACATTTTTTTAAATGATAAAAATTTAATTATAAAAGATAGATTATAAATATTATGTACAATATGGAATTGTACCTTCAACAATAATTTTCGACCACATTTAAATTTGGTTAATAAGCCAAATATTCCAACTGCTACTATTGTTAACAGTAATTGGATAAATGATCTGTAACATTAAAATAATAAATTTTATTATTCCAAAAAAATTATATTTTAAATATTTTTATCAAAATATAATTTACGTTAATCATTCGATTCAATTAAAATAAAAGAGTACATTCATTCTTTAAAAATATTGAAGTTTTATTGTGAAATATTCAATAAAGTTCACCGTCAGACGTAGTATTCATATGTTAATCAATATAAAAAGTATTAATATTTTTTTCAAAATTATTTGTTTTTTCATAATTAATGTATTCCGAAAGTCATTCGTGATATATACTTCTTAATCATATTTTTAAATTTTAATTGAAATTTTCAAAATAAAAGTATGTTGTAGAAAATATGAAAAAATATATTTGTATTGTATAATTAATCATTTTTTTGATTTCTTACTGTCAAGCAGATCTTGAAATACATATAATGTACGCATCACTTTTCTTTCAATAATATTTGTATTGTAATATACGCGAATACTTTCTACAGTTAATTGCTATGTTATTCATTATACTCCGAGTATATCATCGACATCGCAACCAAATGTTTCGGATAATTTATATCGAGAAGGCTTTATACATTTTAAACGACTTAAGCGAAATATAGGGATCAGAAAAACCCAGACGAGCAACGCCTTACCACCTGCTTGCGAGAGGAAGTTCGAGCACGAGAAAGTTCCTCAAGATCAATCTCGTTCATTTAATTTTGAAAAGCTAATTTGAAAGCTAAAAAGGATCGATAATTAGTCGATTTGTACATCGCTTTTCCGCCGAAGTGACACTACATCTCAACACCATTACTAATTTTAGATCATCATAGATTATATATCTGTATAATTATTACTAGTTTTTATTATCTTTATAGTATTTATAATTCATCAAATGAATTCTTTGATAAAAATTTAATTTTGATACTTTTCGATTATTGTTTAAACTTTATTTGTTTGTTTTCAAATATTTAGAAACTAAAATACACTTAGAAAAACCTACAATACAAATAGTTTTTTTCACACTAGACTCTATAATTTTTTTACCTGACTTTTAATAATAGTTTTGGATTCAGAAATAAATTACATTAATCGCTTGTTATTCTTCTATATTTTTAATTCTCATTCATATTTTGAATACTTTAAAATAAAATTAATTAACTGCTCATGATTCAACCTTCAACCTGGAGCGTCTGTGTCTACTTTGGTTTATTCATATGTTCTTTTAAAAATATGATATATCTTGAATATTTTAAATTACTTTTCTTAATTTATATAACAAAATAAATTTTATAATAGTGAGAAATTAGGAAAGTTCCTAAATTATATTGAAATAACATAAAATTTTTATGAAAAAAAGACGATATAAAAACAAAGGAAAAAGAAATGAAAAAGTAGAAAGAAAGTTTAAAATTTATAAAAAGAATGCAAAAATAAAATCATTATTGTTGCTTTCATTTAAAAAAAAAACTAAATTAATGAATTATATTTATTTACAAAATAATATTTTAATTATTAAATTGGGATTTTAATAATATTTTGTGTTTTATATTCCTTGGTACTTTATTAAATTCTTTTATTTTTATTATATTTTTCTAATATAAAGGTTTTTGTATTTAATTTAGATAAATTAATTTTACATCAATTTTTAAATATGAAATAAATCATTAATACATCAATTTTATAAATTAAAAAAAATTAAATGTACTTACTTATAAGTTAAATAAGTCTGCACCTGTATAGGTCTTTGCTTATAGTTTTCAAATAAAAATCTTTGTGTTCTAATACAAACTGATCGATCAGCACCTGGAAAAATGGTAGACCAACCCTCTGAAATAGAGCTACGATGTATAATTCCTCTGTAATTATAATTAGTAATTAATTAGTAATTATTTGAATAAATTGTAAAGGCTACTATAATATTTATTTTAAATAAATAAAAATTAATTTCTTACTTTGTTTTCAATTTTGGCTTCATTTCTGGTAATTTTTTAGGAAATAATTTCGAACGAAGTCTAGGAAGTTCATTGGCATGAGCAAATCCATATACAGCAGATTCCCAAGTACCATAATGAATCTTTGCTCCACTTACATTACCAGTTTCCCAATAATTTAAGTACATTTCAACACTATTGATATCGCTCTCAAATTTATCTCGAATAAAAATCATTCCCAAATCAGCTGGAACACTGTCAAAACCACAAGCACTTACAATGTATATTTCAGCTTCCTGGGCCGCTTTATTATATTCTAATTGAATTTTTTCCATATACTATATAGAATTTAATTTAAACATATTTTCTCACTATACATTCATAATTATGTGTTATTATATAATATAATTACCTGAGGTTCTCCACTGACATCTACATGATGTGTATGTGTGATAATGCAAGCTTTGATAACAGGTTCACCATAAAATCTGTATGGACCACAACAGTTCACTATAACTTTAGCTTGTTGAGTCATTTTTTGTAAAGATTCTTGATCTTTTAAATCCGCAAGTATTACAGGAATGTTTTCTAAATAAATTATTTGAACATAAATAAACATATACAATAAATAAAATAAATTGAAATTATATTAATTGCATCTAATTGTCTTACCACTTTCTGGAGCAAATTCTTTTAAAACTAATTCTAAAGCTTCTTTGCGACGTCCAGCAACTCCCCAAGTAAAATGTTTTTCTTTAGCTAAATGTGCAGCTGTTTTTACAGCATATTTACCAGTGAATCCAGTTGCACCAAATATCACCAGATCCAAACGTTCTTCAGCCATTTCAACTATGAATAAAATTTATTATATTATAATAAAATTTTATGGCAAATTTTTAGAACATAAATAAATAATTTATCAATCACATAATAATATTTAATTAATAATAAAATATGTTACAAGCAGTCGCAAGCATACATAATTATAGATGATTATATATTATAATATGATTGATGTAATTAAAAGATTTTATTACTTTAATAAAAATTATACAAATTAAATAATATTAATAGAGTTTTAATATTAAATATATATATATATATATATGTGTGTGTGTGTGTGTGTGTGTGTATGCAAATCAATATAATATTAAATTTACTTGTTTCAAGTATATCTTAATAAATAAAGTCAAGCTACCTTTAAAATATTTTCATAAATATTTTTATTTATGCTTATAAAATCCAGCATCATACAATAAATAATATACCTAAACTACTATGATACTATACCATATAAATACTATAAAAAATATTTAGTTACTAAAATAATTTTATTGTTTTACTATTTATATTTCATTTTTCAAAATGTATTTGTGATTTTTTTTATGTACAATTTTCATTTTTTAAATATTACTTACTAATGTTTAAAGTATTTCAAATATAAATCTTTTAAAATTAAATCATGTGTATTAAAACAATTTAATTTAAATTTTAAACATTAACTTTAATTAAAATAAAATATTAATTACTTAAAAACGTTTAATAATTTAAAATTTAAAGAAACAGTACATCTTTTTTTGAATATTTTTAAATTAAAGATCATGCATAATATTTATACATAATTAAATAATTTTTATTGGAAATTTTGAACAAATTAAATATTAAAAAATTTTTATTATATATTTTTTTATATATAGTTTTATTACTAATATTATTAGTTTATTTTACAAGAATAAAACAATAATTAGAAAAAAAAATAATTACATAGATCTATAATACACATATTGTTAAGCTAAATCAGAAATAAAAATATCGTTTTAATTTCTTATTGCAAAAATATAATTGCAATACATAAGAAATAGGTTAGATGTAAACTTAATTTATAGGAATTAATAATTTAATATATTTTACCGGAATGTTAAAATTCTTGTTAATATGTATATAATAAAGATGTGATACTATTCTATAAAAATTCTTTAAAAACCGTGCAGCAATGTCCTTCAAATGTAAATGATGGGATTCATTATTGCTTAGTCACCTATCACATACAGCTTTCTGATTAATTTAAACTTTATTATCGATTACAGATAATGTATAAAATTTATATAATGGTTACCATACAATCATAAATGTTATGATCGCTATCTCCAGTTACACATTTTGGTAGCAGAAGATATTCGCTTCTTACTTACAGCCGACTCGGTGTAAATTTTGCTATTAATTATTATTAGATGATTAAAATTCACATTACTTTTTTGTACCTTAAATTTAAGTTTTTTTTTTTAAATTCAACCGTTATTATAAATAAACAATTTAGTCTTTGATACTTATTAAAGATTAAAGTATAAAAAAATAAAAAGTAAATGATCGACATTAGTATAGTCAAAATTATTATTTACTAAAAGTTTTTTCTATTCATATATAAAATTATTAATAAACAGTTTTGTAATGTATTAGACATTTATTACTTTATGCATTAATAAATTGAAGTCTTCAGTGTCTTACATTTCTGTTAAAATGCAAAATTTTACACACATAATACAAACCAACATTACATGTAAATATCAAGTTCATACAACTATTACTTCCACTTCAATATTTATATTTAGTTAAAAAACGATCAGTTCGAATTGTTTAGGATTTCATAAATTAGTGCATCATAATAATTTGAATTGTTATTAAATTAAGATTATTATAACTAACTGACCATATTAGCTTGCAATGATTATCTCAAATGATTTGAGTACAAGAATGAATGGTAATCAAATTTATTCATCATATATTTATTATAATAATGTTGGAAGAAAAGGATAATTTTCATATTAAAATAATTTCATTAGTTACATTAATGCATTGGATTTATCATGTAAAAATTTATTCATTTCATATTGTTAAATTTATAATTTGACTATTACTTACATAACAATATTTTGTGTTTTTAATTATATCGATAAATTAATGTATTTTAAATGTATGAATAAATAAATATAGATATATTTGTAGAAGATTAAAAAACTGTACAAAATCAAATCTTCTAATCGACATTCTTTCTTTACATATATTGTATATAAATCACAAATGTAACTGCAAACATTTTTATTTGATTATTTTTTTTTTATAATAAACATACTATCTTTATTTATGCAATTACACAAAATATAAAGCTACTACATACATATTAATTCTATTATGATAAATTATTTATAATTATGTGCTTGTGTAATTTGAAAAAGGATCTAATTACATTTTTTATACGATATGATTTCTATCGACGTACTAATTGTTTTTAACAATATACAAAAATTCTAAATCTTTGCTAATACGAATTAATAAAAAATTAACTATTTACACATGAAGACAATATGATCGATTGTCATAAGAGAAACGCCTATGTTATAAAAGTAGATTTTCATTCATCTTAAAGAAAATAAAAGAGACTTTTTTATACTAGGCAATTATTTTATACAATGGTTTAATATCAAATCATACGTTATTAAAGATTATTAAAAATGGAAAATGAAAAATATACATTTTATAAACGTAACGAAAATTCTAATTTAGATTTTCATATTTAATAATATATATATCTTTATTTTATAATTCCTTACGAAATGCATGTCAATTATTGAAATATGCAATCAATTAATTTTTAAAACAGCATATTTAATCTTTATTTTTCTAATTTAATCTCATGTAATATAATGTAATATAATTCAATCTTTAATGTTTACAAAAATTATTAAAAAAATAGTTTTCCATATCAGAATTATAAGATAATGAAGACATGATACAAATTAAATATTGTTATGTTAACTTTTGTTTTTTGAAAAAAAAATGTACATCTTACTCTAAATATATCTAATGTATATGGTCGATATCATTGTACAAAATATCATACAAAAAAAAAAATAAAAATTAATAGAAAAAAATTGTATAAAATAATTCACCAACAAAAAAAAATATTCATTCAATTTAAACAAAAATAGTATTTCATACCTTAATATAAATAAATATT
The DNA here is from genome assembly GCA_018907245.1 of Eupristina koningsbergeri. Taxonomy (NCBI): domain Eukaryota; kingdom Metazoa; phylum Arthropoda; class Insecta; order Hymenoptera; family Agaonidae; genus Eupristina; species Eupristina koningsbergeri. The sequence goes on along the minus strand of JACCHV010002890.1, from coordinate 209,073 downwards.
TTTACAAAATAAAAATTTTTAATTTTAATTATTTTTTCGAATAATCATCTACTTAAAAAAATAATTTTTTAATTGTCCTTGTTAACAAAAAAAGTTAATGATACAATAAACTCTATTTAAAAATTGTACACGTATCACTATTGCTCGTAATAGGACGAATTATTGCGATTTCATCGTGCGTTTGCAGTTAGATATTGTTACTATTTACACCATTTGCATTAAGAATAGAATCAACTACTGAGAGACTCTCGCTTTCCAAATCAATATTGTCTTTATCTTTTCTTTCGGTATCGTCTTCACTAAGCAAATCTTCAGATAATTTCGTTACCATTTTCACAAGTTCTTCTACAGCTTTTGATGTGGTTCCCATATTTTCATCCGAAATATTGGTGTTGTAATATTGATGATCATTTATAGTATTTTTAATATTTGAAGATGAGCTATTTGTTATCATTAGGATCAGAATGAAAAATAAATAGAAAACATTGATTTTATTATAAATGAAGTAATTTTTTAGTGAAAATGAAAATGAGACTTACCCATTAGAAAGAGTTACAGGATTTAGTCGATCCAGCATATCCATGATAAAGGGAGAGTTGCCATCAATATCTTTTAATGAAGTATGATTTGAATCTGATAAACCCTGAAAAAAAATTTTTTCTTGTATAAATTTTGTACTTAGAATATTTAATCCTAAATTAGCTCAATATTACTATAATTTATCTAAATAATAAAAGTTTAATTTTTATTATTAATATGCTATGTAATAATTTATTTATATTTTTTTGAGTACTTCAATTTAGTCTATATTTATTACAACTTTATTATTTAAACCAGATTATTTTTTAAAAAAAAATATAAATAATAGTTTTACATAATATAAAAAAATAAAGTTTATAAATTAAAAATAGCGTTAACATAGCGTTTGATATTACTAAAATACTTGCAAATAATAATTATATCTAAAAATTTATGAAAATATTTTGTAGTAAATATAATTTATATTTACTGTAAATATTTATAAGTAAATAATTAAAATAGTAAAAATGTTCTTAAGTCAACATATAATTTGCAGATTATTTGTACTTAAAAATATTTTTTAATTTTATATTATATATTTAGAACAAATTTAATTTTAAATAATTTAAATTTTAATTACAATAAATAGAAATGTTGCAAATAAAAATAATTTTTTTCAGAAATTTTATAATTAAAAACAATTATAAATATAGTTAATGATTTTTGTTTTAAATAATAAAATAGTTGTATGTATATTATAGATTAAATACTAATAATAAATTATAGTTTCTACCTTTAATTCGTCTGTTTCAATACCAAAATCTTCTATGTGCTGGAGATAAAATAAATATTGCTCTTGATACTTTCCAAAATGTTCATCACACAATGTGGTTTGCCATGTTTCCTTTTGTCTATCTGAACTAGAATCTATCCTATTTAATAAAGAATAACCAATGCATTTTTCATAATCCCTCCAAGGTACATCATAGGCTTGGCAGCCTTTATCTTCCATGAGTACTGAATGATCACCGACAGCTTTTGCAGATGTTGGTTTCCGTTTGAAAATTGTGAGGTTATTAAAAAGTTGTGAAAATTCGCCAGGTATATTCATAGCTTCGATTAAATTATTTCCGAAACTATCCTCTCTATTTTCTTCATTATCAGACTCGGATCCAGAATCTCTGACGCAAACCATTTCTAGCGTCAAATCATCTTTTATTGTGGATTGACTTCTATTATAATGTCATAATAAATATGGTTTTTAATAAAAAAAACAAGTTTAAAAATATAAAGTAATATGATATATTTTTATTGTTAAATTTTCTAATTTGTATTAGTAATTTAGAAACAGTACATATATGTATATCAGTAAATATATAATTAGTTGTATAAAATATAGACATGGTTGGCCTAAAAACATTATACTACAGATACTGAAAATTTATTAAAAAAAAGATATGAATAGTAAAATAATTTTGAATTTTAAATTTAAAATATATTGTTATATTTAAAAAACTTATAGAAAAACCTAATAAGTTTATATATACTCACTAAAAATATATTTTTTAAAAAAGAATACTTCATAATTCTTTTTCAACATATTTGGAAAAAAAAAATATTTATATTTTGACAAAAGATTCGGCTTAAATTGCAAGTATATATAAATTTTATTATATATATTTTTGATTACTGGGGTAATATTGATATATAAAAAATTTCTTGCAATAAATTAAAAGAATTATGCATTATTTTGCATTCTTGCCTTTTTTAAAATTTTAATTTATCAGCATTTTCCATATCTGTGAATACATCAACTAAAATTAATATTCAATCACTAGCACAACCAAACCAGTCCATTATAATTGGAATTATATAATTACATTTAGAATATAAAAGATTTTGAATACATAAAACTGAATATGAGTGAATAAATTTCATATATTGTAATGAAATAGATAAGTTAAAATTAAAATTAATTATCAACCTGGTACTTGTATATTTATCATCACTCATACAATTTCCTTTTCTATAGTTAAAAATATTAAGAATAGTATAAAAATTTTATTGAAATATATTTTATAAATTTTATTATTTTGTATGCTCAAAAATCTATTTTAATTACTATGTTACTATTTTTTAAGAAAAATTATAAGTATTTTATTATAAAATAATTGTACATATTAGTTACTTAATTAAATTTTAAAAAAAACATAAAAAATTAAAAACTTAACGTTCAATTTTAAAAATTGTTAAAAATAATTTTACTATTAATATTTTTTATGCTTATGTAATTCTAATCCAAAGAATTAAATATATATTGGATTCATATTGTTGATTTCCTTTATGTTTATAGTTACAACTGAACGAAAAAAAATCTTCATTTATTCTTCCACAATAAATTTAATGTATTAAATATTTCAATGAAAATAATTTTACCTTGAGATATTTTTCTGATTCATTTCTATTTCTTCTTTATCTTCAAGTTCATTAGATTTATTTTGTTGATTTCTATTAACTACTATCTTATCTGTCTTCTTTTTCCAATGTATAAAATCTCTTACTACCCTATCATTAATATTCGACAATTCAACTAAAGCTTTTCGTAATATTCGATGAAATCGTTTTGTAGAAAGAGCCGCTGAGTGTAATAAATCTTGGTTTTGTAAAGATTTTGTATTCGATATTTTCAAAAGCTTATGTATCTTTGTTTTCATTTCCAATAATGTTTTATTAATTTCTTGACTTTGTAGTAATAGCATCTTGTTAAATCTCTGACTCCTTTGCTGTGTTTTTAAAGCTGTTACTTCATCAATTGTTGAATTCGCAGTTGCATTTATTGGTTTCGACCTCGATACCTCTGTTACTGTTTTTAATAAATTCGTTGGTGATAAAACCACTGGTTTATCATTCGTCTTAATATTATTGTTATCAATCTGTTGAGTTATTATAATCCACTTATAATTTTACTCATAATTATTTTAATCAACAAATTTTTTTATATAGTAAAAAGTTAACATTATAAAATTATATTTATATAATATTATAACTTTATAAATTTTGAACAATAAATGTATTTAAAACCTTTTGTAAATGTTGGTAACATTCAAATTAAACATTTAATTTAATAATTGTACTACTTACTTGTATTTGTTCTGACAAATTTTCTTGGGTGTTTGTAATTCCAGCAACTATATTCGTATTGTTACATACATTACTATTATTTCTTAACTCATTATTATTCTCTAAAATAACTGGTTCATCATCACTTTCAAGATCTATAATACTTGGCGATTGAGTAGTTATTAATTTTTCATGATGTGATGGTGGTTGGTTTGAATTATTTGATGAATTTTTTGGTAAAATAAAATGAGTTGGTTTCACAAAAGTAATGTTGCTGCTAGCTACAGACTTAGGGATTATTGTCATTGGCAGAGCTACAAGTTTTTTATTTGGTGCATGGGTCACCTTGATTCTTTTTGCACCGGTAGATATGGCAACCTTTAAAAGATTTGCCAAAGGAACTGGATTTATTGCCATAGATTTATTTGAAACAATTTTTCGTAATATGTGTGGTCGCTGTTGATGCGATAATTTTGATACTTGCTGATGTTGCTGATTTTGCTGTTTTTGCTGGTGTTGTACTTGCTGTTTTTCCTGTTGAACTTGTGGTAATTCTTGTTCATAATCAATTTGATTTTTTTTTATTGAAATTTGCTGATTTTGAGAATTTATATGATTCTGTAAAATTAATTTTATAAATAAAAATAAATTAATTTAAATTTTTTTTAAACATTCTCAAATCAATAATTAAAATAATTTGATTATATTACTTTTCATATGTTTTATAATTAAATTTAAGTAAACTCATATAATATTAATTTTTAAATAATAATAACTATAATATATTTTTTAAATGGATACAATAAAATAATCATTGTAATTAAAAATTATTGAAACAAACATTTTGTATTAATGGTCTATAAAATATTATTAGTACAAAGAAAATAATATATTAAAAAAATTTTAAATTTTTTTAAATAAATTTTTACTCTATAAGATTTATTAATTAACAATATATTTAACATAGTATAAAAAAAATTATAATTAAAAAATTTAGATTTTTTATTAAATGTTCAAAATTACTAATACTATTTAATATTCATGATATCATATTTACAAATAAAAAACTTAATAATATTATAACTTTTTGGAAATATAACAACATTATTGAATAATAACAAAATTACATATACAATTAACTAATTTGATTATCTAATTCTATATATTGTTAAAATTGAAGGAATTTAAAGACACAATTATAAAAATATAAAAAAATTAGAATTAATAGTTATAGAAAATAATACTACAAATCTATCTTATTCTATATTCGATACATAAAGTAAATATTAAAAAAATTTGTTTGTGAAATGTTATACATGTTACAAAAATATATAATAATTCGGACGCTGCATTTTGGTATTTTAATGTATTTTTATAATTTACCAAGTTAACCGATTTTTATACATATGACTTAACACTTTTAAAAAATAGCATTTTTGAATTCAATTTATGTTTATATTTTAGGTTTTATATCTTATTTTATAGTCTAAACCATTCAAAAATATTGTAAAAAAATTTCATCTGCAACTGCTTAGCCGTTTCTAAAAATATTAGTGCATAAATCAAAAGTACTGTTTTAAATATAAAGTTAAAAGATATTGTATTGATATATATTACAAACGAAAAATATATATATGAATAATTTCTTAATGTTTGATGTATCACATCTACAGTATTGATTCATAATAAGTATAATCATATATATGCGTACTAGTTCAAGTGGTATTCTATCAGATAACAACCGTACAAACATATGTTGTTCGTTCTCATCCTGTTAATCACATTAATCATATCTTTGTTCTATTTTACATCGATGCTCAAATTACTATAACGTGCGTTTTAATTAAGTTTTTTTCTTTTATTTTTCTTTATACATAGTCCGTGAATACTGTGAGTGTCGACGAATGGTTAATATTTGGAATTATCAAACACGTATTGTTCAATTGTCGATAAATGTTTTAAAAAAGTACTGATACGTTTTGTGTAGATTCTTTTGAAAATTAGCGAAAAGATTCTTATGCTTGACTGTCAATTATTCTTACACAACCATTCATATATTTATACTTTATTATATTTTATTATTAAAAATATTCATATATCTTTTCTTATTTAAAAAAAAAAAAAAAATGAAAATCAGTTTTACAACAAAGGAAGATCGGATAATTGTAATCTTCTAGCAATCCAACAGAGCCGGGATACTTATAATTAATTTATTTATTGTTTGAATTGTGTCTTACAGTGTTTATTTTAACGTGCTAGTGATACTTAGTAAAGTCAAAAATAATATTGTTTTGATTTGATAGTGAACATGTATGTGTTCAATAATTTTTCTTTTTATTTCTGCAGCAATTTAAATAAATATAAAAAATACATTGGACGTAAAAAAAGTAAAAGTGGTTCGCGGGTAGGCCTAGTATTATTTTTAAATGCAAAAAATTTTCTGAAGAAAATTGACAGATAAGGGTTACATAAGGCTACTCTATTTAAAAATTCAAATTCAAACTTGAAAGAGTTTGAGAATTGTATCTCATGAGTTTTACTCCTTTATAATTGTGAATGTTCGTTAATATCTTCTTTAGTTGTTATTATATTCAAATTATTGCATTTACCAATTTTGGGTGTGATATGATCTCACAATAACAATACAAGTTTAAATTTTGTAAATTATATTCAATCAAATTATTATACGTGAGTAAACACATTTTTATTTTTATTTCTAAACATAATTTAAAAATTTAAAATTTTTCTTTTTATAATTTCAAGATAAAAAATATTGAAATATCTTAAATGTTTTTGATAATACATACAGCATAATAATCCAAATAGCTTAATTAAATGCTTACATTAAACAAAGGATCATAAGAATCAATCTTATTATGACAACATTACATTTTCATATGTCAATAACAAATTAAGACTAGTCTAACTTCAATTAAAATAAATACCAAATTAGTAATATTTTAATAATTACAAGTATTCTCATACAAGTATTTGTTTAAATATAATTGTAAATAATATTTACCTTAACATTCTGCATTGAATTCATTAAAGAATCACAAGAGTCATTAGGATTCATGATTTCAGTGTCTCCCTCAATCATTGTTTGTTCACATGGTATCATGAGATCTGTCGAATCGACATTAGTTTTTGATATAAACTTTTTACTTGAATAATATTTATGATCCGAATATCCATTAAAAATATTGGGTACACATTCTTTTTGGATTTGCCGTTTTTTATTTGGTGGGCTATCATTAATTTCTATACATGGTACATAATTAGAATCGTTTTCCTCATCATCCGAAGTAGAAAGAGCTTGTCGTTTTCGACGCTTACGTTTGCGTGAATTATGTGAACAACATTTTGTTTCATCTAAATGCATCTTTTCTTCAATTTCCTTTGAACTCATTTGTGTATCATTTTTTAATATTCTACGAAAAATAAAAAATTAACATTAATTTTTTATTATAACATTAATTTTCAAATTATTATTTTAAAATATAATGTACTAAATAAGAGTTTATTCATAATATTTTTAAAAAATATTTGTAACAAACATTATTATAAATGTTTATAAAGTACATAAAATATCTATATATTAAATATATTTTATCTGTAATAATTTATGATAAAAAATATCATAAAATCTAGATATTTTAAAATTTACTTAATAATCATTATACATTACAGAAAATACATAACAATTAGTTTATGTACACAAAATATAAATTTTTTTTGAATGTTTATTATTGAACAATTATTAATATACAAGACATATTAATATAATCATACTAATTAATATACAATATTTTTATGTATTAATCAATAAAATTTTTTGTTTAATAATAAAATTAAAGATTATATCAATTTTCATTATATATAAATCACAAAATCTTTAATATAAAATTACAATTAAAAATTAAAATTTGTTCAAAATATTATTAAATATAAAATTTTCATCACTCTTTAAAGTATATAAATTAACTAATAATGTTTTTTATAGTTTTCAAATAAAAAAAATATTATATTTTTACCTAGTTACAGTTTCAATATGTGTTATGAGGGCTCGAGTAACTGCTCTTAATGGAAACAAATCTTTAGCATCACAAACAAAACATTTCCAAGTATCTTCTGCTTCTATTCTTTTCATAATTTCAGGATCAAGATTTCTTTTTATACACTTACTACAAAAAGTGTTGCTACAGTAAGAGCAACAATAAAGATTTCCACCATTTGCACACCACCTACAAAACATATCAGTAGCATCATCTCCTAAAACAGAATAATGAATAAGACAATTAAAAGATTCTTTTAAAAAATATAATTTCATATTATAGTTGAAAACATGTTTACCTTGTTCAAAAGTACCATCTCCATAAAATTCACGACATTTGGCACATAATAATGTATGTAAAACTGGATGTTCATGCATATTATATGCTTCTGCAGGTGCAGAACCAATGTGGTCATCACAGGCTGTACAATGGAGTCTGAGAAAACGGATAGAGGCAACATCTAATAAAAATAAAAAATACATAAAAGAAATATTTTTTATAGATTAATCAAAATTCATATCATAATGTTATAATTTACCATTGCCATATGTTAATTTATAAAAATCATTTTCTTCATCTGAAAAAACTGGACATGGAAAATTTAATATTGTTTTATGACTAGGTGTTACTAAAATTTAAAAACAATGTATTTAGTATTAAAGTATTAATAAAAAATATATTATTGATCATGAAAAAAAATTTATAAAAATTTAATTAAGTTTAGTTTATACATAGTTTTGGTGAGAAAATATTAAAATTTAAATATTGTATTATAGTAATTGAATTAATATCTTAAATAAATATTCCAAGGTGTATTTGAATAGAATTAGTAAATAAAAACATGTTTTTAAAAAGAAAAATTATATTATTAAATGAAATAAAAAAAAAAAGAAAAATTAATAATTAAATATATGTGAAAAAGTATTTAATAAAACCTTCTATGTGAAAGAAATGTTATCAACAGTACAAAATACAGTAAATAAAATTAAAATAAAAAATATAAAGAAAATTAATAAATATATATAGACATGTAATAATTATATGTAATAAAAAAAAAAGGTTTATATTCATTCAACGAATAAACTTATTATAAAATAGAATAATAGAAATAAAAATTTAAAAACTTTAGGTTATGTTAAGCCTAATAAATGATAATTACTAACCATTTTCTTTACTTTCAACTACCTCTTGGACCTCAACTTCCAGCATTGATGCAATGTCCATTGTAATGACACTAAAACTTCTTTTTTATTTTGTACACTTAAAAAGACACTTCACTTTAATTTTTCTGTTGATGTGAAATGGGTCGACTTTGTGATATTATAACGCCGCCATGTTAAAATTAATTCTTGACTTTTTTACAATTGTACAAGTTGTCAATTATTGGAATCAACTTTTAAGTACAATTTCCAATTTGATTTTATAGTGACAAATTTGTTTATAAAGTAATAAAATACATAAAACGATATCTTTTTTTAAATATGGGATAATATTTCTTTTTTATTTCATAAAGTTTTAAATATTTTTATATAAAGAAATAATAAAACTAAATTTTTATTTAAATATTGCTACGTGGATACATGTTATTACGTTTACAGATTATTTGTTTTTCTTTTATTTAATTTCATTTTAACTAGTTAAAATATTATTAAAGTATTATTACATTTATTTATCTAGAAAAATAATTCTATGGAAAAACATTTTATAAATAAATTTTTTTTATAAAAATAAGTATTGGGATGATCAAAATTCAATATTTAAAATTTCTGGAGATTAAAAATAATTTTTATATATAACAAATGTAACTACTTGTAAAAATAAGTAAATAATCTATACTCAAATATTAAAACTCCTTAAGATTTAGAACAAATAATATATGGTTTGTTTGATAATAAAAATTAATTAAATAACAGTTTGTGAAATGAATGATTCAGGTGTAATTATTTTTTTGATTATTATAAAATGAGAGCGCGAAATTTAATATATAATAAATGCTTCTAAATATAAGTAGAAATGTAATTTACATACATAAAATATGAATTTAATTCATTATTATCAATTGGTTGAAAAATAATTTTGCTTATTTACAATGAATTTTTATTTCTGTATTTTTGGCATTGAAGAAATGAATGATTAAATAAAAAAATGAAGTATAACGTGAAAAATTTAATCTTAATACTTCGAAATAGTGAAGTATTCAAAAATATTAGTTTAATATGTTAGTGATTAATAATGTCATCGAATGATTTGATTTCATTAAATAAATATTATTAAAAATTTTTATTATTATTATTTTTAGAAATATTCTTTATATTTTACCTTAATCAATAATGACAATTCTTACAAACTTTTTTAATCGATTTATAAAAATTATAATAATTACAAAGAAAGTAAAGGATAAAGGGAATGGACGTTATTTTTGGAAATAAATTTTGTATAGTTTTTTTTTAATATACAATGAAGGCTTAGAATAAAGAAAATATTTTGAAAATGAAAAAAAATTTTACAGTAATTTCTTCAGATCTGTGTCACACATATAAACGAATTTTTGGCCGTTTGGTTCATGGGTTTCGAATTCACCTAAATTCTACATCCAGTATATATTTGTTTTTGTCAATTTATAGTTAATTCACATGCTTTTGATATGTCGAATCAGCTTTTTTTGTAATTGTTCACTGTTATAATTAACAGCGTAATAGTTCCTTAATATACTTATTACGTTGGAAACCACCTAGGCCAACAACTATACTTAACATACAAATCCACTTAAGCATATCCAATATTTGAATGGTAATCGAACAATGCAAAAGTAGAATTTATAAAAGTATGTAAAGTTAAAAAAGAATAATAATAAATTGATAATAAGATAATCAATTGTAAAGATAAAATAGTGTTACTTTGTTGGTAATTGAATACAAATAATTTTTTCATTTTTAAAAAATTAAGTGCATTTTATATTCATTACAATAAATAACAATTATATTTTTATAATATTTTTTATCAATACTACCTTGATTCGTGAATGTATCTGAATTAAATATTTGTGCTAATTATTTAAATATTTATTTTGCTTGAAAAAAAAGGGTATCCAGTAGATATCCTCTCGATATATTGCATAAATCATCGCAGCAAGCCTTACCAGAGTTATAGAATGATTTAAAGTTTATGTTTCTTTGGGTTTTGATTTGCTCTATAAAAATATTCAAATTTATTCTCTGGGTATTTTTCTTTTTTTGTACAGAAGAATCATCAAAAAGATTTTGTTACAGTTTTTCAGTCTTTTTGAAATTTACCTAAAAAACTAGGTTCTTAATTCTTACATATGTCTTTCATCTTCAAATATTTTAAACTGAGTCTCATTGTTATCGCCAAGCCTCTATCTATTTTTTTCTGTTGAACGCTTCAATGAACTACAAATCTTTGGAGTTAGTGTCGACTATCATAAACATAAGATTAATGCCATCTAAACATTTTTTGTTTTTTGTCTATTTTTATTATTAATAAACATTAATAATAACTTTTAAGGTATGTAATGGTATATTATTGGTCTTTTTGAGTAGACTATCAAAGTTCATACCTATAACATCTTAATCTAATATCTCTGAATCTGACGTACAAGGATTAACAATTTTTTCTGGGATTCAGCAGATTTATGAAATTTGTTATTTCTGTTAGGAATTCACTGATCTCTTAGTTTGATTGCTTACGCTGATTTCTCTGGATTTCTCAAACTGTTTCGAGTAATTGCGATGTCAACTAAGAATTTCCTTGTTATTCAATTTTTTAAGATACAAGGTAGATCATCAACCATCGTGATACACATCAACTTGGATGATGAATCATTATATCGTTGATGTTGATATTATTATCTTCGCTACCATTGATATTTGCCTCTTTGACGCTTGTTCTCGTTATTTCACAGTATTTATTACATTTTTAAAGTGCATCTAATAAACAATGTGTAGCAAAATATTATGACAATAACATGTATTGCAAAGTAATATATTCGAATTTTTTTTTGTCCATCTAGAATTTTAGCGCATAAATTTCACAATGTGAAAATAAATTTGTACGTACAGACATAAAAGTTACAATCATAAAATCGCTAAAATGATAGGAAAAAATGAGTTAAAAAAGCGTAAATTAATAATAAGTTTAACTACTAAGATATATTTAATTTACATCAATACGAAAATATTTTTTTATTGATATAATATCTACCGTAGAAATTATAGCAAAGTGTAAGTCACACCCATTGTTTATTAAAGCAAAACTTGTTTACAAATGGCGTCAAGTTATATTTTTCTTTATTCACTTTAAAATACAAATTTATTGAATAAAAAAATGGCAGAAAAAAATGGGGATAAAAATATCGAATATAAAAAAATTGCTAATCAACTAACAGAAAACATTCAAAATATCATTTTAAAATCCAATTATCAAAACTTTTATAATGAAATTCAGGTAATTTTATGAGTATTAATAATTTAGATATATGACATTTCACTTCAATAACAAATTAAATAAAATTTGTAATTTGTAAAATTTATTTAGTATATAATATTATTATTGAGAATTTTCTTTAATATAATTTAGAGTCTGGTAATATCTTCAGCAGTACAAAAAGAGGATTTCAAAACTACACTATTTAAAGTTTTAAAAAGTAAAGGTTTAGAAAATGAAATAAGAAATACTGTATTTCATTGGACAAGATCGCAAGTAAACATTAAAAAAGTTAATTTTATTATCATTATAATTTTTTACAACTCTTTAAATATTTTTAGAAATCAGTTAAAAATGAAAATGATAATAAATATCAAGCAGATTTGAGTTATTTGAAAAAAATACAAATTCAGTGGGAAAAAAGAATTCAGAAATCATTAAATTCAATGTGTAATGAACTCAATGTTCCATTAGCTAGACTTCGACCAAATTCTGAGAGAGAAGAATTATGTGAAAAATGGAATGAGTTAAGCACCTGTGATTTTGGTATTTATTTTATTTAATTTTACTTAATAAATGTCTTTTATATATTCTTTTAGGTCATGTTTTTAATGAATTATATGTTATTTAAAAAAAAAAAACTGTTTTTATGATTTATTTATAGCAAATCTCTCTCGGTATAGGCCATTGTATGCTCCAAAAGATTTTTTAGAAGTTCTTTTTTCCATTAAAGATCCATTGTTTAAAAAACAATTGTAAGTAATTGATATTTTAATAAACCAATATTAACTAATGATATTTAAAATTACATTTATTTCTTATTGATTAAAGAACTGAACCAAATTGGGAATTCAGTCATATTCAAATTCGAGTAAAAACATTATCAGAATTGGTGATTAGATTATTTTTAAAATTTAAATTTATTTACTTTAATAATAAATACATCAAATTATTATTTCTATAAAATATGTAGAGAGACATGTACAAAGAGTTTTGTCAAGGTGTTACTTTACTAGGTGTAAATGGAAATATTCCATCACAACAAAATTATATAAATTTAGAAGCTGAAAGAACACATCTGGGTGAAAAATTGTTAAAGTTTAATCGTGCACCTATAGCTCAGGAATTTTTAAAACGTGGAGCTCCTAGAGCATTAAGAGGGCAACTGTGGTCTCTTGTTTTAGGATCAATTATAAAACAAAGTGTAAGTTTCATTATTTAATATATTATAAAATTTATAAATATAGAATTTATGATTAAAAAATTGTTTATTTTAGAAAATATTATATATATTTATAATATATAAAAATAATAATGATTTAGAAAGAATAAAATGAATTTTAAAAATACTTAATGTATTGTTTTTTGTTATCAGGATATTGACTATTATGAAGAATTAAAAGAAATGATTCTTCAATATGATATAATGGTAGATAAATTGATAATTAAGGTAATATATTCATCTATTAATTGCTAACAAATTACAAATTATTTCAATAATTATTCAAATTTGCACAAGGATGTTCAATTAACAGCTAGTAATGATGATCAATATTTTGTTTTTGAAGACATTTTGTATAAAACAATGTTAAGTTTTTCAAGGGATTCTGAAGTTCTAGCTCCAGTTACAATGGATGAAAGTGCAGGTGGACAAGTAATTCATGCAGTACTACAAGGCAAGCCTGCAACATTAGAAAATACTTTAGTTTTCCCCCCAAGTGGAGTTATTCCATTTCATGGCTTCACTATGTATGGTATGGTATTTTAAATGAAATGTATGTATTTATTTACAATTTTTAAACTTTATTTATTTCAGCAACACCTTTTTGCTATTTATACGATGATCCATGTACTATGTATTTTACATTTAGAGCATTTTATTTGCGATATTGGTTTCGCCTTCATACAGTATCAGCTCATGAACAGGGTATAGTTGCTTTGTGTCTTTTATTTGAACGATTATTACAGTGTCATGAACCTGAATTGTGGGTACACTTTCGAAATTTACACATTCATCCGTTAGTATCATAATAAAATTTTATATTGGAGTTATTATTTTTAAAGAATTATTATTTGTGCAAATAAACTAAGAATTTAATACTTGTATTTTTTCATTATAGAATAAAAATTGTTTTTAAATGGTTAATGAGAGGTTTCAGTGGTCATCTTCCACCAGAACAGCTACTCTATTTATGGGATTTGGTTCTTGGATATGATTCCTTAGAAATAATACCACTACTTGCTGTTACAATTCTCAGTTTCCGCAAAGAAAATTTAATGCAAGTTAATACTTTGCAGAATATTGAAGTTTGTAAACATATCTATTATTTAATAATTAAACAATTTTATTAATAAATTTTAAATTCAAAATAATATTTTAATATTTTAGGCTGTATTAGCTGATTTATCATCATTGAAAATTATGCCATTGTTACAATTGAGTTTATTGAAAGACTGAGAAACAGAACTATATTTATTGTTAAAAACCTGTTATATAGTAAAAAGTTTATAGAATAAAGTATAAAGTTTTCTAGTTATTTTTTTTTACATATAAATTTTTTATAGATATGTATTTTTGAATTTGTGTTTATTTTTATTTTTTAAATTTTATGTAATAAATTGGATATACACCAATTATATATGTTTTATTCAATATTACCTAGTATTTATAATAATGAATTTTTGAAAATAATTTATCTTTTAGCTATAAAAGTTCATGATGTATTTCATAAAATGTATTAATTACACAATTCCTTTGTAGATTAAAATACATTGTTGTAAATGTGGATTTACATAATCATTTTTATATTGTTATACATTCATACAGTCGTACAGTCGTAAGAGGCGATGGCAAAGATCACAACACAATTTTAAATAATTTAATAATAAATAAAATGGAATTTTATAAATAAATACTGATTATATAATAATGATTTTATAGTTAATTGCGCATATTAATATAAAGTATTGATTAAATAAAATTATAAATATATATTTTTAAATTATTTATTAAAAAAAATGAAATTTTAAATTTTAACATAAAGTGTAAATCATGAAGTTTGCTTTAATTTAATTCAAGATATCTATTTAGTATTTCATTTATACACTACCTATCCGCCCTATTATAGTTTAATGCGTTTTTATAATATACTATATCAGAGGTAAATTGATATTATGCAGTGTTATACATGAAATGAATTATTGTTTGAAAGATATATATTATAAACAAACATGTATTTAAAAGTTGCCAATTGATTGTACGTGTAATAATTAACTTGAGATTCATTTTTGCGTGAGAACTCGCTTTTGCATACTTGTACATACTTGGCATTACTATTATATTGTACATAAATATACAAAGACGATCATAATCAGTAAGGTAGATCAGATGGTGCGACCTACGATCTAGAGGTTTAAGAAACTTTGAAATCTAATATAAACTTAGATGTATGTTCATAAGGGAAAAAAGAACATGATTTTTCAGTAAGCAATTGGGTTTCAATGTACATCGAAAACTGAAAAGTATGGATTCAAACGAATTGGAAGTAAAAGGGTAAAAGATAAATAAATAAATTGATTAGGAACTTAACGAGTAGTTAAATATTGAAAATTGAATGTCTGTCGTAACTATATTATAAAAAAAAATTTTGTTTTCTTAAAGAAAAAATAAGTAGTTATTTTACACGACTTCAATCTCACGTCTTAGCGCTATTTATAATTCGTATCACACTCCAAATAATGACCAGTCATCCAAAATACATGTACATGCTGTAGAAGAATTGATCAAAATACATTTATAAGTCAAATGAAATAAATATGCAAATAGTTTTTACGTAATAAAACATAACATTTCAATATCGACGAATTCTGTCATTATATAAATAAACTTTTATAACTCGGAATACCAGATTTATTTCTTATCATATCTTTCATTATAATTTTTTGGCGATTTTTGCTTCGAAACCGGAAAACATAAAAATTATTTCACGTTAAAAAAACACAAAAAATTACAGTAAAAGTATACATAACCACGGATTAACATTTGTAGCCTTAGAAAACAGACTTGCAATTGTAACGTTAACATATCAATAACAATGAATTTTAAATAATACACCAACATATTATATATTTGTCTAATTAATCAGTTAACATCAAGTTAACTTAGAAATAGATAAACTAATTATACAATTAAATATGAAATAATTATTTAAACAAATAGTAGAGATTTAATCATGAAATAAACTAACTCTAAACAATAAATATGTAATAAAAACTAATATAATTTTTCCCGTTGAATAAAAGGGGAATTAAACAAATTATTTAAAAATTTTTCGAAATAGCATAAATACAGAAGCGGCTTTTTTTTCATATAAAATAAATATAATAATCTTAATACATTTTAATCAATCAATAACCTTGTATGAATATTTTATTATCTGATATATATTTGTATATATATACCTCTGCAAAAAATTGAAATAAAAATTTTGACGAAACTTCTAGCAGTTATTTGCGCTGGTTTTCTTGCTTTAATCATCATAAAATATAAGGCATATTTAGCAGGTTTAAGATTATAATATTTTCCAAAAATTGCACCATACGCTGCGTTTGCAATAGCTTCACTCTAATAATGCGATGAATATTATATATATATATATTAAATCATTGAGAAAAAAACACTTTAATACAAGTATTATAGTAATTACTTCTGTGTATAAATATTGGGCACACCATTGCCAGGAGAAAATTTCAAAATATATTGCTTTTAATAGAAATATATATTTGTTTGACTGAGAATCTTTCTATATGAGAATTTTATATTAACATTATATTATAAGAATTACTTATCACTGAAAATATTTGTAATCACCTCAGGTATTGCAAGACCAATAATAGATGCATTGTAAAGTGTCGTTGCTATTAACCAGAAATAAATTGGCCCAATAAATTTATTAATTGCTTCGTAATATCTATATATGTATGTGTATGTGGGAGTATGTATTATATTTTAGTTCACGTTTATATTAGTTTAGAAATGACTTACGCCAATATATTTTGATGAAAAAATACTAAATTTTTTATATCATTGTCTATATATAAATTCAAAAGGATTTCTTCATTGTTTTTGATATTCAGTTTATTATTTGTTTCTAATTGACTTATTGAGATAAGTTTTTCTTTAATAACTCTGAAATAGCCACACCCCATTATTGCTATATATAATCCAATATTTTCCATGGCCCAAAATTTATAAAGAAAGTAAACCATGATCACACATTGCGTTATAAATAAAATTGTAAATTCTGGATCTTCATGGACATCCAATATGAATCTATAATTAACATTTAAAAATTATATTTAACAATTAAATGTTATCAATTTAATTCATAAATATTGAGAAAACTCATTAAAAGTTGAGTGTAGATGTGCAAATTTTAAAAGCAATTACAAAATGCAGATCTGATAATCGAATCAGGAAATATCAAGATTTGTGTGGAATCGGATGAAGGAACGGACAGGTCCTGATGTTTCTCACATTTCTAAGAAGAGTTTCTTTGCAGTTAAATAATTTATTAATCCGATGGCATTACACCATGATAGCATGATTGAAAGAAGACGTGATTTTTCAAGGCCTAATATAGTCGCATGTAATGACGCGGGAAGTGAGGAAAATAATAGATTGCTGTAGCAGATTATCGGGATACCGGAACTTCCGCATAAAGAAACACGTACTCGCACTGCTTAAACAATGAGATTATCAAATCTGGTGGTAATATATTATTATAATTCGAGTCAAGGGTTATTTATATATTATATTATATGAATATATTTATTTAATTTAGAACTATCATTATACGAAATTATAAATAACAAATTAAAGTGTACTTCCTATTAGCGTTCACTTTTCTCTGCATGTATTCGAATTATCATTAATAAAAAAAAATGAAAGATCGAATTAGTTTTTGGATAAATACATACAATAAATCGTGTAATATGATATTATTAATTGTGGATACAATATTACATAGAAAATTGTACACCACAGAACATTAATTATTAATGTAAATAAAATTAACTCAATAGAATCAATGGTAATAATTCATATATTTATATTAAATGTATATATAATACAAATTTATAAGAAAAAAATATATCTTTTAAACAAAGAAATAATATCTGTACTTATAAATACAAAATACAAATATATATGTTAAAATGTTTAAGCGTAGCTTAATCACTTTTACAACTATTTATTTTCATTTCATACAATTATCTGCAAAAATCTTTATTAAAATATTCAGAAATCACATCATAAGTCACTTCACAAATCACATTTAATATACACAATTATATAAAGAAAAACTATTTTCACGACGCAATACTATATTAAGAACTGAAAACAGTAGAATAAATATGTGCACCGGTTAACCAGGACCGGCTTATGAAAAGGGACATACAAAACCTACGCGACTGTAAAATAAAATAATTGCAGGGCTCCTATATTATGTGAATCGTAAGCATGCAAGTTTTGTTTCCGCTTCTACCATTTAAAGCTTCACTCCCCTGGTCAATACTAACAAGAAGGACACATCTCAATGTTTAGTGTTGTTTCCCGATTATAGTAACGAAAGCACACACGTCACCACCCAGAAAAGGTAACTAGAAATGACATTAACTAATAAAATATTTCAGAAATAAAAAATTCCTGTCATTCAAATGCTATAATAATTTTAATATCTTGTGGATTAGAAAATAATCAAAGATTATTAAACAAATAATTTATATAATAATCATATCATTCTGTTATAAACAAGGAATAAAGGGAAATTAGCAATGGATTGTATAAAATAGGTTTAATTTAAATTATTTCACGTATTTGAATATTTTCTTGTAAAAACAATTTTAATGGAAGAACACATTCAAAAAATGTTCTATATGATTTGAGGACATACGTGGATTTGTATTAAAATATAAATATTTGAAATGTAATTGTAAAAATAGTAATTATTTTAAACTTGGATCTCAAATAAACAATCATTTTTTTATCAAAGCAATTTTATTGTGTGTTTCGAATAATTTGTAATAATACAAATCTATGACTAATTACATTTACTATTTTTGAGTTACAAATATATTTGATATTAATTCTTTGATTATTATTTCATTATATTTTATGTTTTCACACTTTTAATTCTGTTAAGTATTTAGATATGATGAAAGTGCAAAATGTCGGTCTATTTGTACAAAATTTCACTGTATAATCAAATCAATATTTGTAAAAAAATTTGTATATAGATAAATGTTCATCCAATCATATAACGAATAGTAATTTTGATTCATTTATAAAAAAAGCTTTTTATTATTAAAATTATTGTCATTTAAGTTTACAAGATTACTTTACATATAAAATTAATAATTTATATTCATACAGTACCTGTGTTATCCTATGTATTATTAGTAAAAAACACTTTTACGGTAATTCAGCAATATTTATATTAAATAGCGATGATGCTAAAGGAAATATTTATGATAAATGATCGCCTGTATTTTAAATTCAAATATAAATATAAAATATATTTTGAAAGTGTAGATATAAATTGGGCTTTACAAATTATGCAAATCAGCGATTGGTTTATTTAAATAACACTAAAAAAACTGTATGCATGCAAAATCTTTCATTTCATTATTAAATCTCCTAGCTGAAGTAACTGCTTGTAGAAATCGGATAGTAATGCCAACTCTTTCAATTGAATCAGCAACCCAAAGTCAAATTATCTGAATTTTTAATGAGTGTAAAGACTAATTAATTTAACTTCTGTAAAGTTTTTTGTTACAGAATCAATAAATTATTTGTTTTGTGAATGAAGGGCACGTATTTGACTTATAATTAAAATATATTTATCATACTTTATATTTTAAAAATTTTTAAAATCTAGTTTAAGATTACATTTCTATTTAATTAAATTTGTCTAAATATTAAAACTGGTTATTAGTATAAAATTTTCCATTTTCATTGTAAAGTACGTAATAATTTAAATTTTCCTTATAATTGGATTATTTTACTCTGGACAGAATGCCAATATTAATAAATATTATCTTTAATAATTTTTTATAATTTCGTTAAATATGATTTTTTATTTTATAATATCGATACACCCTTGTTGAGTTTATGATTCTTTGTGTATGTATGTATTTTTAAAAAGTCAATAAACTATGATTATAATTCAGACTTTTTTTATTGTGAATGCTTAGAAACTGTGATATTTTTTATTTATAAAATCTTTTATTATAAAAATACGGCTATAACAATTATAAATATAAATATTCCTGATTCCAAAACCGCATTATTAATATATATGCAGTGGCAGTGATTTGATAAATTATGTTATAAGTAATATAAATATTAGTATTATATAATTTTACCTTCTACAAAACAAATTATTTTATACAAAATATAATAATAAAATAAATCTAGAAATATTCGAATCGTAAAGGAAGTATAGTAAAATGTATACATGATTAAGTAATCAATGTATTTAATTTTCATTATGATTAAATGTTATTTTAAAGACTACATTATCAGTTATCAATTGTGATTATTAACACGATAATCTCAAATAAAGTCCATATATTATACAAGAAATGTTCCGGAATATTTTGTAATTTATATAGAAAGAAAATTAATTGCATGATCTACAGAAATATGATAAATTATAAATATCATAAATGAAATAAATTTTAATTCGTGAATATTATACTTTTATTTATGAAAAATGGTGTTCATACAAAAAAGTTTATAATTATTACATGTCAAGTAAGGATATACAGAAGCAAATCAGATAAAATATACTATTCCGAATCAGTGGATAAAAATTGTTACTAAAACTATATTTTTCATTATATTCCATATACTTAGGTGAGTTATTAAATTCTATGAACTTTTTAATTGACGAAATAACATGAATGCAGAAAATGCATTTTTAGTAAGCTGAAACAAATAGAATGAAATTATTATATTTGAATCAGATAATAATTTTTTATATATACCATCAGATATATAATATTATATTTTTGTATACTATGTCTGTAACTAATCTATATATAAATATATATATATATATAATTTTAAATTAAAGGTCGTTTAAACGTAACTCTGATTTGATTCATTTTAGTTTATTGCTATGTATATTGTGCAGTATGTATTGTATAAATTTTAAGATTATAGTTACAAATGAATAATATTAATGCGTATATTTTAAGTTTAATTTATTTTGAATAATATTGCTAAAAGGAAACATTAAAACATTTAAGATTAATAAACTATAATAGCGTGACGAATCGCGCAATATTCGGAGATTGAAATTAGTAAGATTTTTTAACGATTTTTGTGTCCATTGAGATTTTCCGTAGAAACCTAATATGTTTGGATGTCGTTCGATTTGTGTCGGTGGGTTTACAACAGGTGGACTAGCAAGTTGTAATCCAAACGCCATACAAGGAGGTATTGTGTCATTGTTTAAAACAATACAAAAAAAATTGAAAAAAGATATTGTTTTGGTGCTGAAGGTCGAAAGTTAAGAGAATTCACAAATCATAAGTCTAAGGGCGGTTTTCTATAAGTTGATTAGTTTCATATTATAATGTAACAGTGTGTTAAATTGTAAAATTATATGTAAAATATATTGATTATGCATATGTATAAGAATAAGTCGAATATTGTAAAATACCAGATGGCTTTTTCCTGCAGTACCCAGCATAAGCTTTTTAATGCTTTAGCGCTAACAAAAGAATTACGTTAAAACATAGTTTTATGGTTAATAGATTAAGCGAATTATAAAATAATGAGTGATTGTTTAACATTTTGTGAGGTGAAAAGGATGATTCAACTTGGAAGAGTAGTTTCAGAAATTGTCCAAACATTCTGATCTCAGAGATTTTCCGAGGACGATCTTCTCAGACCTACACGTCGCGTACGAAAGTTATTTTGTATTTTAACAATTTAATAAATTGTCTGGAAAGTATCATTTTTAAATTATTTGTATTATGTTATTTATTGCATTTTTTATTTATTTATCAAATTTATATATATATATATATATAATTGAGAAAGGATCGCAGACAACATACTCTGTGAAACAATGTCTGTATATACCTGGGCAAAACATTCAAATGAAAGTTTGACGATACCTCCAGCCGTTATTTGCACTGGTTTTTGGGCTCTAATCATTATAAAATATAAAGCATATTTTGCAGATTTATTATCATAACAATTTCCCATAATTGCACCATATGCTGCTTGCACAATGGCTTCGCTCTAATAATAAGAACATTATATTTAGTTTCTAAAAGTAACAACAATATTTAATAAAAACTTTATAGCAATTACTTCAATTTGCAAATATTGACAAACAGCTTGACTAGAGATTAGTGCAACATATACTCCAAATAAAAGCAACAGATATTTATTTATCAGTGTATCTTCCTGTATTAAAATTTTATATTAATATTATGATTTACTAGTACTATATTACTGAAAATATTTATAATCACCTCAATTAATTTAAGACCAATAATTGACATATTATAAATGCCCGTTGCTGTTAACCAGAAATAAATTGGCCCAATGAATTCATTAAGCGTGTCGCAATATCTAGAAATAAATGTTTGAAATATTTTCGTTACCGCTTAATTTAATTTAAAATAGACTTACATTAATATGTCCTGATGAAAAAATACTATATTTTTTACATAATTTTGTATATCTATGTGAAAATCATTCACGAAATTGACTCTCATATTCACGTTGTGGATTGTTTCTAATTGATTTAGTGAAATAAGTTTTTCTCTCATAACTCTGAAATAAGCACATCCCATCATAAAGAAATAGACTGCCAATAATTCTACGGCGACACCCACGTACATAGAAAATGCGACTGTTGTACATTGTATTATAAATAGAAGAGCATATGATAGATCGTCTTTTGGTTCGTAAAAAAATCTAATAAATATTTTTCAATAACATATAATTATATCTTGTTTAAATAGTATATTAATAGCTCCTATTATATATGAAAAAAAAAAATTAACTTGCAGTATGATTGTGAGTAAATTGAAATCGGTATCATTAATTATAATGTTTAATTCATAATGATTACTTTTGCTTGTCAATTTTACAAATGAGATAAATTTTAATATAATATATAGTCTACTCCTAAAAATATATATTTATACATATTAGTGATATTCATGTTTAAATAACAAAAGAATAATTACAATAAATCCCGTAAAAGTCAAGATATGTTAAATGGAAAATATGTTTTATAATCAATCTAAGTTTTCTGACTGCTATTATTCATCCATCGTATTTTAAATGGGCGTTTCAGGTTGTTTGAGTTGTTTATGTAGATAGCAGAATTTTCATTTCAGTGTCTATTATACAACCAAGTATTTCACAATAATTTTTATTCGCAACTTTACATAACTGTTTGCGATAGAATTATGCAAATTTTAGTTTTTGATACCGGTAAATTTAGTAACAAAAACTAGTGTAGAGTGAAGCTCAAATAGTTGCTTGAGGTAGAAAACTGTTGGTAAAAATTCCATCATACTAATGGTATATTCCCTTATACCTTGTCATTCCTTGTAATGCATGTACACGCTATGGGTGGTGCTTTAGGGAGTCATCGTCAACTGGAGTACGAGGATGAAGTTTGATCCTGGTGGGAAGTAGAATAATCCAGGGTTAGCGGAAATAATAAGTCATCATAACCTGGTGTCGAAAGAAACTGCGCTTATCAATGCAATCTATTCAAATATTATCGTGTTATCGATATGTGATGAGCAATTCACTCGCATATCTTAGGTAAAGAATGAGCATCGAGGCGAATCATTAAATACTCAAAATGTAATGGCTTTTTTCTTTGGTCGACTTGACGAAGATTTTTTCAGTCAGAACTCGCAAGATAAATTTCAATTCAATTGTTCTAAAAATGAGTGGATTGCAAGCAATGAAGCAAAACTTCAGCAAAATAGTAAAATTAAAGAAACAACTACTGTGATCCTCTGCTTCTTTTCTGCCTGATTGTCATCTTCAACAAAAACATTGTCATATCTCCTATACTATACGTACCCTTTTTATCTTTGTTAATCAGTCACTAACCTATTTAGTATTGAATTCTAAATATCATACATAAAATTGTAATCATACCTCCAATTGCAAACAATATATTCGAATAGTATAGAGATGATGTTTATCCAATAATTATGGTGCAATATTAATTAATGATACCTTTTCAATGATTCTCACCTAATCGACTAAGATGGAATTGCGTGTGTTTGGGTTTCATAGAGTATTATAGTTCTGGTTTGGCTCATGCAGGATTTAAAGTAATATGCGAATAGTGGATTTTATGTAGTAGGTGTACAAACGAATGAAACAGGGTAAATTATGGAAATGAGTTTCTTATAGAATAACATATACTAACGCAAAAGGAAAAATTCGATGTGTAGTCTTTGACAATATCATTCGAATTGCACATTCTGCTATGTATGAAAAGTAAAGGATAGATATAAGAATTATAAAAAAAAATCTGTAATAATTAGCCTTCTTTTGAAATCCTTTGACAATGTGAAAATCTTCTGGTCTTACTAACAACCAAATTTTATGACATATTTCTAAAAGTCTCGTAAGATCATCACGTTTTAAAACTGCTATTGTATATCGCCCGAATGTATTCACAATAGCCAATAATTCACTAATTTTTACAAAGTCGTTATTCTAAAATTAAAAATTTATTATTAAAATCTTGATATATTAAAAATTAATCGGTAAGCTATGATTAATTGAATAAAAATAATGCCGAAAGTAAAAACAAGTATGCTGTGTTTTTTAATAAATGTTGTTTCAAATAATTTTCAAGTATACTCATGTTTTATTTTCCTTTCCCGTGTATATTAAGAAGTAATTTATTAAAGAATTTAATTAACCAAATTAAACGAATTAATACCACAACAAGTTTAAATTTGAAATAAAAATGTAAATTGGAATTTTAGTACATAATGTAGAAAAGGAATATCAATTTATCAACTAAATAAATCAAAAATATTTTATTCATAAATAATAATATAATGTGCAAAAAATAGTTAAGTTATCAGAATAAAATTCAATACCTTATGTAACATATTTTGGAAAATTGTTATTCCCCATGATAAAGATATGTATAAAATACAAGAGTATACCATAAATACTAAAAATTTCGGTTTATAATTATATGTCTCATTCTCAAAAGGGACCAGTCCAGAATTTCTCATACATGCCAGATATGGTGCTATTAATTCCTTGTAAGTCAATATTTCCTTCATTGATTTCATTTTTAATATATCTATAAGTATCTCTAAATTGTGCTTTATCAAAAAACATCTTTACTTATGTATTTTTTGGAAAATATTGCAGAAAATTACAATAAAATATTTTATAATATATTAAAATTTAAATAAATATCAACAACATTTACATCTCAGTTAAATCTTAAATAATTTATATAATAATTATATCGTTTTGTTTTGACCGCAGAATATGTGGGAATTAGGTATGGATTGTATAAATTATGTTTCAATTAAATTATTTCATGTATTTGAATATATTCTTGTAAAAACAATTTTAATGGAAGAACACATTAAAAAAATGTTCTATATGATTTGAGGACATACGTGGATTTGTATTAAAATATAAATATTTGAAATGTAATTGTAAAAATAGTAATTATTTTAAACTTGGATCTCAAATGAACAATCATTTTTTGATCAAAGCAATTTTATTGTGTGTTTCTAATTATTTGTAATAATACAATGTATGACTGATTACATTTACTATTCTTGAGTTACAAATATATTTGATATTAATTTTTGTTTATTATTTCATTATATTTTATATTTTGACATTTTTAGATCTGTTAGGTATTTAGATATGATATAAATGAAAATGTCAGTCTATTTCTACGAAATATCACTGTATAATCATATCAATTTAAGTTTAAAAATGTTTGTATAGATAATTTTTCTTGCAATCGAATAATGACTAGTAATTTACATTCATTTATAAAAAAGCATGTTATTATTAAAATTATTGTCATTTAAGTTTACAAGATTACTTTACATATAAAATTAATAATTTATATTCATACAGTACCTGTGTTATCCTATGTATTATTAGTAAAAAACACTTTTACGGTAATTCAGCAATATTTATATTAAATAGCGATGATGCTAAAGGAAATATTTATGATAAATGATCGCCTGTATTTTAAATTCAAATATAAATATAAAATATATTTTGAAAGTGTAGATATAAATTGGGCTTTACAAATTATGCAAATCAGTGATTGGTTTATTTAAATAACACTAAATAAACTGTATGCATACAAAATCTTTCATTTCATTATTAAATCTCCTAGCTGAAGTAACTGCTTGTAGAAATCGGATAGTAATGCCAACTCTTTCAATTGAATCAGCAACCCAAAGTCAAATTATCTGAATTTTTAATGAGTGTAAAGACTAATTAATTTAACTTCTGTATATTATAAGTTTTTCTTTCAAAATCAATAAATTATTTTGTCTTTGAATAATGGGCACTTATTTGACTTATAATTAACATATATTTATCATACATTATATTTTAAAAATTTTTAAAATCTGGTTTAAGATTACATTTCTATTTAATTAAATTTGTCTAAATATTAATACTGGTTATTTATATAAAATTTTCCATTTTCATTGTAAAGCACGTAATAATTTAAATTTTCCTTATTGTTCGTGATCGTATTATTTTAATAAAATTAATAATAATAATTATAATAAGGAGAAGGGATTATCAGTTCGGGTTGTAATAATTTAAGTTTAGTTTATAATGACTTGTAATTTATTTTCTCTTGTGCGATAGTGATTTGAACTCAAAAATGTCTCAAAATAAATTGAAGTGTAGTCTCTTTCGTTAGTTGCATCAAGCTTGTTTCCCCCACTCGTTTACAGCTGTTTCTTTGAAATTTTTCGGATTGATTTAAAATTTCATCCAATATAATACTTATTTCAACTTGCAGCTCATGTTTAGAAATTCTATACCATTACCGTTGAATTTTCAATTGTTGATTTCCCGAAACACCAGCTTTATTAATGTATACATTTTCATAGGCTATACGCCCGTTATCATGCCCAAATTATTGCATTACATCGCTTAACCTCTAAGTGGATACCACCCCTCCTTATTCTAGTCAAAAAATTCATTTTCATTTTGGGCTCATGTATCGCGGGTGTCCGCGATAGGTTCTCTAAATGTATACATTTTCACGAATCATTCATGATTTCATTATATCCTCCCCCCGTACAAAATCACTTAGGTTTTGTACACACCTTTGAGTTCCTAAAACATTTTTTTTTTTTTTATATAACTTACAATTAGATTAAATATGAATTATTTATTATTTATACACTGTTCATACATACGTTACAGTACCAGAGTACAATTTTTCCGATAACTTAATATTATTTGAATACATATAATGACAAAATATAATTCATTCACAATGATCTCACTTCCATACAAATACACTCATATCAGTACACACAATAAACAGTAAGATTATAATCGATACATTTAATTATAATATATTTATACGTAGAAACTAATATTTTGTATTCTAATTACTTAAATATTATTTAATAGTTTAATAATTTTGTGTGAATGTCGAAGATAATCACCGGATGCAGTGTGCACTTTCACAACTCGTACACGATTATCTGCTCCTGGGAATATATCGACTATTGTTCCTTTCAACCATTGATTTCTCGGGCTTTGTAAATCAACTATCATAATTAAATCTCCTACTTTTAACGCTTGTTCGTTGATTAACCATTTGTTAGTGGGCAACAAAGTCGGCAAATATTCCCGCAGCTACCTTTTCCAAAATGCATCAGCGAATTTCTGAGACAGTTGCCACTGCTTTTTTTTTAATCATATATCATTTAGCTCGTATTTTTCTAACTGTAATTGCCCGGAGGCTGCGCTGATCAAAAAATGATTAGGCGTTAAGGCCTCACAATCGCGTGGGTCAAAGGATACATGCGTCAACGGTCGTATAATTCTTCGTGCGTTACTTGATAGCGTAGTATGATTTTCAATGATGATTTTACTGAACGAATCAATCGCTCCCATGCTCCCCCCATGTGAGAAGCGTTGGGAGGATTAAAACGCTATTCAATTCTTTTATTAGCAACGGAGTTTTTTATTTTTACTGAATCTATTTCTTTAATAGCACATTTTAATTCACGACTCGCGCCCTTAAAGTTTGTACCATTGTCGCTGTATATGTATTTCGGTGCACCCCTTCGCGCCGCTAACCTTTCAATCGCTAATATCGCGGAGTCAGCCGATAGATTTTTCGCTAATTTCAAGTGCACTGCTTTAATGGTAAGGCACGTGAATAATACACCTTACCTTTTCTCGCGACGGCGACCGATTTTTACCGTCATAGGCCCAAAATAATCGATCCCACAATGGGTGAAAGGTCTTTCTTTGATTGCCAATCGTCCTACGGGTAGTGGGGACATCGTCAGAGATTATGGCTTTCCTCTGTTCAGTCTACGTACTAGACATTTACTTGTCAGTGACTTCAAAACATTTCGCATGCCCACCATATACAATTTCTGGCATATTTCATTGAAAACTGTTTTGTGACTACCGTGATAGAAACGTCTATGTTATTTTTTAAACAATAATTTCGCATATTCGTGGTGCGCATCTAATATTATAGGATTATTGTTAAATATTTCAGACGATAGTCTTTTAATTCTGCCGTCCGCTCTCATAATTCCATTTTCGTCTAAATATGGTTTTACATTTTTTATTTTACTATTTTTAATTACTGCTTGTCCTTTCTTTAGCGCATATATTTTGGACCCGAAATTGTCTCGCTGAATTAAACGATAACAAAATTCCTCGGCCTTTATCATAGTTTCATTATAAGTAAGCAGTTAGTTTTATTCCTCCAAATATCAATACATCTATATAAACGACGCACTGATATCAACAACCCTTTTCTACCTAGCAATTTAAGAGGGAAAGAAATGTCTAATTTTAATGCCGTGACTACAAAAACATAGGATTTTCTCAACTCTGATTTCTCTATTGTTTTGTTTTCCTCTTCACTAGGCTTCTTTTCGGTCGGCCAGTTATTTTCCGGAAGTTGTAGAAAATCGGGACCTTCGAACCATCTTTTGTTACCATTCATATTATCATTTACA
Source organism: Eupristina koningsbergeri (assembly GCA_018907245.1). Classification (NCBI taxonomy): domain Eukaryota; kingdom Metazoa; phylum Arthropoda; class Insecta; order Hymenoptera; family Agaonidae; genus Eupristina; species Eupristina koningsbergeri. Next base: position 179,641 of record JACCHV010002890.1, on the reverse strand, counting down.
CGGGTCGCGTCGTCAGCTGGATTGAGGCTTGACGGTATCCAACTCCATTCATTTATTTTTGATAATTTACGAATTTCGGTTAACCGATTACATACAAATATTTGTCTAATACGTGGCTCTGTTCTTATCCACGCTAAAACTATAGAAGAATCGGTCCAAAATATACGACGCTCGATCTTTATTTCTAATTCTTTTTTCATCTATTCCGCTAAACGCGCGCCGATAAGTGCCGCTTGTAATTCGAGACGCGGTATTGTTTGAGGTTTCAAAGGGGCTATTTTACTTTTAGATATTACAAACGAAACGTTGGAATCGTTATCATCTTTGCTTTTAACGCATAAATACACTACCGCGGCGCACGCTAATAAACTCGCGTCACAAAATATATGTATTTCCACTTGGTAATTGACAAATCATTTAGGGATAAAACATCGAGGAATTTTGATATTTTTTAAATAATTTACGACATTTAGCCACTGGACGAACATAACATTTTCTTCTTCACGAATTTTTGCATCCCAATGAACTCCACTTCGCCATATATCTCGCATTAATAACTTGGATTTTAACACGAATGGAGACAATATACCTAAAGGGTCGAAAACCGATATTATAAAACTCAATACTTTTCTTTTTGTTGATCTCTCTTCTCCGTTTAATATTCTTTCCGACAGTTCTGTAACTTTCGTGTTAAATTTCAAATAATCTGTATGCGTTTCCCAGAAAAGCCCTAGTATCCTTTCGGTATTTTTGGCGTTTAAATTTATTTCTAAATTGCCTGAACTGTTTTTTGTACTTGATATTTTTTTTATTAAATACGTCGAATTACTCGCCCATCCGTACATGTTAAAATTTGCATTAGAGTTTAAAAATATTACGCTTTTCACTAAAGAAGTAATTTCTTCTTCACTGCTTCTACTAATTAAAAAGTCATCCATGTAACTGTTTTTTATTATACTTCTGGATGCTTCCGGATAACTTTTTTCGAACAATTTCGCGTTTTTGTTCTTAATAAAAATCGCACAACACGGTGACGATCGCGCGCCGAATATGAGACTATTTATCTCATACGATTCAGGTTCTTTGTTTCGATCTTGCCCTCGCCATAAAAAACGTTGTGCTCCGCGTTAAGCTCTTCTTCCCTTATCTTGACGCGCAAAAACATATCCGATATATCACCCTTCGCAGCTATTGAAAATTGTCGAAATCTTATTAGAACTCCTGGAAGAGATTCTAAGAGGTCGGGTCCTGCCTCTAATTGGTCATTTAAACTGACACCTTCAGTCTTAGCCGCGGCGTCAAAAACCAGTCGCACTTTATTAGGTTCATTGATATTCACGACCCCAAAATGTGGTAAATACCAAATTTTTTCGCGATAGATAATTTTTGTTTTTAAAAGCTGTGTGTACCGTAGGTCTATAAATCTCTGCATTTCCTTATAATATAATTTGGCAAATTTTGGATCGCAGTCTAAGCGGCGTTCTAAAATAAAGTCTTTTTTTGCTGTTATATAGCCGTTTGTGTTAGTCTGTACATTCAATTTCCACGGAAGTCTTATCTTCCATTCTTTACCTAGATATTTACTTGTGTTTTCCAGAATAACGTCGACATGATCGGTTTCATTTTTTATTTCGTTATTCGTCACTCCCACATTTTCTAGTTCAAAGTAATTTTTTAGTGTTTCGTTCAATTCGTCGTTATTTTCATACAGGTTTTAAATATAATTTTTGGCTTGGTTTATCGTATCTCCTTTTAATAAGTTTATTTTAGCATTTGTTACTCTTCTGATTTTGTTCGACGAACCGTGTAAATTCCACCCGAACAAGGAACGCGATACCGTTAAATCGTAATTTTCGATTTCTCGCGTGCATATTAATCGCCAATTGTCTTGCCCGATTAATATCGAAACTTTTGCATCGCGATAATATTGTAATTTAATTGTGTTTATGTTTATTTGTAATTTTTTAATGATATTTTCCTTTATTAATTTGTCGGGTTCCTCCATTTTAGTCGCGTACGCGAAACGAGAAGACTGCTTCTCCCTTTTCTCGTCTCTATTCTTACTCGTTTTATTCGAAAAATTTTTAAACAATTCCATTCCTGACTTTGAGGCCAATTCTGCCTGCTCCTACATGAATTCCGTTAATATCTCTAACTCCGATTTGTTATCTGTGTCTTCCTTAATTTTTTGTAAAAACATCAATTTCAACGCTTGTGTCAATTTATTTCCTACCATTTTTAATAAATACGATGAGTGTAACTGTCCTGTTAAATGAAGGCTTTTAAATATATTTATTGCATTTCTTAATTTTGTAGAAAATTGAAATAAGTCAATCTCTCCCGATATCAAATTGGGTAATTTTATTAAATCGCTAGAAACCATATCTGATATCACATTTTTATTGCCGAAACGTAAATCAAGTGTAGATATTATTTCATTCGCGCTTTGATTTGACACCAACGATGAGTTTAAAACTTCTTTCGCCTCTCCCGACAAAGCTTTCAATAGACGCGATATATTGTCTTCATCGTCATAACCCCGACAATGGGAAGAACGTTCATAAGCTTGTTTAAAGGTAAGTCATTCTAATGAATCTCCCGAAAACTGAGGTAATTCGTCTAAATGTTTACAATTTTTATTATTTTGTGAATTCTCGCGTACGGTATTTAATACGCGCTCGATAGCGCTTATCAAACTGTTGTTACTGTCGCACGCGTTTGGCATCGAATTTTGCCCGTTTTCGCTCACCCTTGGTATGCTGTGGAGCCATTGACGATGTTGTCCTTGTTCATCCATCCTTATATTTACTATGTCCTTGGCTGGTGGAGTTGGTCTGGATGTCTCAGCTTAGTGATGGTAAGATGTCGTGGGTGGTAGAGACAGTTCTTCTGTTTGCGTTTCTTCATTCATTGTCAAGGTTATTGGCTGCAATAATTCTTCACTCCTTACTCTTGTTGATGTTTTAACGTTCCTTTTGATGGTAGATGGTTTTTTCTTTGGTTTCGACGGCATTGCTTTCTTTACACTTGACGGGCGTACTACTTCATTTGACGTTGGATTTTCGTTTGCTCTCTTTGAAACCATCTTCATTTAGAATTTACACTCAATCACTGATTAAATTATGCACAATTTCCAATCCTGGCAATAGTCCCGGGTTTCGGCACTAATTGTTCGTGATCGGGTTATTTCAATAAAATTAATAATAATAATAATAATAATAAGGAGAAGGGATTATCAGTTCGGGTTATAATAATTTAGGTTTGTTTTATAATGACTTGTAATTTATTTTCTCTTGTGCGATAGTGATTTGAACTCAAAAATGTCTCAAAATAAATTGAAGTGTAGTCTCTTTCGTTAGTTGCATCAAGCTTGTTTCCCCCACTCGTTTACAGCTGTTTCTTTAAAATTTTTCGGATTGATTTAAAATTTCATCCAATATAATACTTATTTCAACTTGCAGCTCATGTTTAGAAATTCTATACCATTACCGTTGAATTTTCAATTGTTGATTTCCCGAAACACCAGCTTTATTAATGTAATACATCTACAAGTATCTCTAAAATGTGCTTTATCAAAAAACATCTTTACTTATGAATTTTTTGAAAATATTGCAGAAAATTACAATAAAATATTTTATAATATATTAACATTTAAATAAATATCAACAACATTTACATCTCAGTTAAATCTTAAATAATTTATATAATAATTATATCGTTTTGTTTTGACCGCAGAATATGTGGGAATTAGGTATGGATTGTATAAATTATGTTTCAATTAAATTATTTCATGTATTTGAATATATTCTTGTAAAAACAATTTTAATGGAAGAACACATTAAAAAAATGTTCTATATGATTTGAGGACATACGTGGATTTGTATTAAAATATAAATATTTGAAATGTAATTGTAAAAATAGTAATTATTTTAAACTTGGATCTCAAATGAACAATCATTTTTTGATCAAAGCAATTTTATTGTGTGTTTCTAATTATTTTTAATAATACAATGTATGACTGATTACATTTACTATTCTTGAGTTACAAATATATTTGATATTAATTTTTGTTTATTATTTCATTATATTTTATATTTTGACATTTTTAGATCTGTTAGGTATTTAGATATGATATAAATGAAAATGTCAGTCTATTTCTACGAAATATCACTGTATAATCATATCAATTTAAGTTTAAAAATGTTTGTATAGATAATTTTTCTTGCAATCGAATAATGACTAGTAATTTACATTCATTTATAAAAAAGCATGTTATTATTAAAATTATTGTCATTTAAGTTTACAAGATTACTTTACATATAAAATTAATAATTTATATTCATACAGTACCTGTGTTATCCTATGTATTATTAATAAAAAACACTTTTACGGTAATTCAGCAATATTTATATTAAATAGCGATGATGCTAAAGGAAATATTTATGATAAATGATCGCCTGTATTTTAAATTCAAATATAAATATAAAATATATTTTGAAAGTGTAGATATAAATTGGGCTTTACAAATTATGCAAATCAGCGATTGGTTTATTTAAATAACACTAAAAAAACTGTATGCATGCAAAATCTTTCATTTCATTATTAAATCTCCTAGCTGAAGTAACTGCTTGTAGAAATCGGATAGTAATGTCAACTCTTTCAATTGAATTAGCAACCCAAAGTCAAATTATCTGAATTTTTAATGAGTGTAAAGACTAATTAATTTAACTTCTGTATATTATAAGTTTTTCTTTCAAAATCAATAAATTATTTTGTCTTTGAATAATGGGCACTTATTTGACTTATAATTAAAATATATTTATCATACTTTATATTTTAAAAATTTTTAAAATCTAGTTTAAGATTACATTTCTATTTAATTAAATTTGTCTAAATATTAAAACTGGTTATTAGTATAAAATTTTCCATTTTCATTGTAAAGTACGTAATAATTTAAATTTTCCTTATAATTGGATTATTTTACTCTGGACAGTATGCCAATATTAATAAATATTATCTTTAATAATTTTTTATAATTTCGTTAAATATGATTTTTTATTTTATAATATCGATACACCCTTGTTGAGTTTATGATTCTTTGTGTATGTATGTATTTTTAAAAAGTCAATAAACTATGATTATAATTCAGACTTTTTTTATTGTGAATGCTTAGAAACTGTGATATTTTTTATTTATAAAATCTTTTATTATAAAAATACGGCTATAACAATTATAAATATAAATATTCCTGATTCCAAAACCGCATTATTAATATATATGCAGTGGCAGTGATTTGATAAATTATGTTATAAGTAATATAAATATTAGTATTATATAATTTTACCTTCTACAAAACAAATTATTTTATACAAAATATAATAATAAAATAAATCTAGAAATATTCGAGTCGTAAAGGAAGTATAGTAAAATGTATACATGAATAAGTAATCAATGCGTTTAATTTTCATTATGATTAAACGTTATGCTATATGAGTGTTAGTTCGCAATGGGATAGTGCAGGAAAAGGTGACAAGGGCAAGACAGACAAGGTTATGTGAATATTATTGTTTTATTTTACCCAGAAGAACAAGAACTTTCCAGAGACTTGGAAGAGGATCGGAGGTGTTACCCGAACAAGACTCTATTAGCCAAATCTGTCATCCCACGTTTCCTCCCTTAATTTATTCCTTTCGAGTTTTTATGCCTCTCCTCCATCTCGCTTCTCTATTGGTTTTTCGAAACCCTCTAGGCGGGCCTTACAATTTCGGTAAGCCACTCAGCCACCCGCTCCCATCGGCCGGTGGCCCTTCGAGCGCCCATCGGGGAGTGAGGTCAGTCGAGGCGGTGCGACCATAACGGTCGCACGTGCTTGGACCCAGCCATGTCGTTTTTGGTTTTCCCTGGCGTAAAAAACTCTCTTTGGGCATGTAAAGGGAAAAAGCCGTTTACAATCTATTTCTTAAATATAAATTAGCTTAACCTTACAAATAATGCCGGACGATACAATAAAATGGCCTAGGCAATATAACTAAAGACAATTTTTATAGATATAGACTGTTTATACCGATACAAATTGTGATACTTAGACTAACTCGAAATTACAAACGTAGATAATTTTTAAGGCGCTACATCTAAGCTTTAGGAACCGACGGTCGTCACGCTTTCGCAATCACATTTTGTTGGGCTTTGTCGATTAGGCGAAGATGGCCAGACCCTACGGTTTCGATACCTCCACACATAAGCGGTCGTTTTAGTGCTTTTTTTCTCGGTAGATATGCGCGTCCGCATACCACCCCAACCGCACATCTGCGCCATTCGGGGCCGAGCTGTGGCGGCTCCCCCGGCCCCGCTGAGTTGCTGTAACGTCATATTTACAACTCAGATTCTCCGGCGATGGCGACCCTTCGTTCTATGGGGGACGGTACGCTACCCCAACTCCGACGATCTTTCGCCAACAATGAGTATATAATAATTATCAATTGTAGTTATTCCTCAGGATATTCTCCAATAAAGACTATTTATTATACGAGAAATGTTAAGGAATATTTTTTCATTTGTACACCATTTATTTATAAGATGGATAATTGAGTGCATGATCTTACAAAAATATAACAGATTATGAATATAAATTTCATAAATGAAATAAATTGTAAGTCATGAATATTATCCTTTTATTCATGAAAAATGTTGTAAATTCAAAAAAATTGTTAATAATTATATGTCAAGTGAGGATATACAGAAGCTATTAATGGATGAAATATACTAATCATAATTAGTGGATAAAAATTGTTACTAAAACTATATTTTTCATTATATTCCATATACTTAGGTGAGTTATTAAATTCTATGAACTTTTTAATTGACGAAATAACATGAATGCAGAAAAGGAATTTTTAGTCAGCTGAAACAAATAGAATGAAATTATTATATTTGAATCAGATAATAATTTTTTATATATACCATCAGATATATAATATTATATTTTTGTATACTATGTCTGTAACTAATCTATATATAAATATATATATATATATAATTTTAAATTAAAGGTCGTTTAAACGTAACTCTGATTTGATTCATTTTAGTTTATTGCTATGTATATTGTGCAGTATGTATTGTATAAATTTTAAGATTATAGTTACAAATGAATAATATTAATGCGTATATTTTATGTTTCATTTATTTTGAATAATATTGCTAAAAGGAAACATTAGAACATTTAAGATTAATAAATTAAATAGCGTTACGAATCGCGCAATATTCGGAGATTGAAATTAGTAAGATTTTTTAACGATTTTTGTGTCCATTGAGATTTTCCGTAGAAAACTGATATGTTTGAATGTCGTGCGATTTTTGTCGGTGGCTTTAAAACAGGTCAACGAACAAGTTGTAATCCAAACGCCATACAAGGAGGTATTGTGTCATTGTTTAAAACAATACAAAAAAAATTGAAAAAAGATATTGTTTTGGTGCTGAAGGTCGAAAGTTAAGAGAATTCACAAATCATAAGTCTAAGGGCGGTTTTCTATAAGTTGATTAGTTTCATATTATAATGTAACAGTGTGTTAAATTGTAAAATTATATGTAAAATGTATTGATTATGCATATGTATAAGAATAAGTCGAATATTGTAAAATACCAGATGGCTTTTTCCTGCAGTACCCAGCATAAGCTTTTTAATGCTTTAGCGCTAACAAAAGAATTACGTTAAAACATAGTTTTATGGTTAATAGATTAAGCGAATTATAAAATAATGAGTGATTGTTTAACATTTTGTGAGGTGAAAAGGATGATTCAACTTGGAAGAGTAGTTTCAGAAATTGTCCAAACATTCTGATCTCAGAGATTTTCCGAGGACGATCTTCTCAGACCTACACGTCGCGTACGAAAGTTATTTTGTATTTTAACAATTTAATAAATTGTCTGGAAAGTATCATTTTTAAATTATTTGTATTATGTTATTTATTGCATTTTTTATTTATTTATCAAATTTATATATATATATATATATAATTGAGAAAGGATCGCAGACAACATACTCTGTGAAACAATGTCTGTATATACCTGGGCAAAACATTCAAATGAAAGTTTGACGATACCTCCAGCCGTTATTTGCACTGGTTTTTGGGCTCTAATCATTATAAAATATAAAGCATATTTTGCAGATTTATTATCATAACAATTTCCCATAATTGCACCATATGCTGCTTGCACAATGGCTTCGCTCTAATAATAAGAACATTATATTTAGTTTCTAAAAGTAACAACAATATTTAATAAAAACTTTATAGCAATTACTTCAATTTGCAAATATTGACAAACAGCTTGACTAGAGATTAGTGCAACATATACTCCAAATAAAAGCAACAGATATTTATTTATCAGTGTATCTTCCTGTATTAAAATTTTATATTAATATTATGATTTACTAGTACTATATTACTGAAAATATTTATAATCACCTCAATTAATTTAAGACCAATAATTGACATATTATAAATGCCCGTTGCTGTTAACCAGAAATAAATTGGCCCAATGAATTCATTAAGCGTGTCGCAATATCTAGAAATAAATGTTTGAAATATTTTCGTTACCGCTTAATTTAATTTAAAATAGACTTACATTAATATGTCCTGATGAAAAAATACTATATTTTTTACATAATTTTGTATATCTATGTGAAAATCATTCACGAAATTGACTCTCATATTCACGTTGTGGATTGTTTCTAATTGATTTAGTGAAATAAGTTTTTCTCTCATAACTCTGAAATAAGCACATCCCATCATAAAGAAATAGACTGCCAATAATTCTACGGCGACACCCACGTACATAGAAAATGCGACTGTTGTACATTGTATTATAAATAGAAGAGCATATGATAGATCGTCTTTTGGTTCGTAAAAAAATCTAATAAATATTTTTCAATAACATATAATTATATCTTGTTTAAATAGTATATTAATAGCTCCTATTATATATGAAAAAAAAAAATTAACTTGCAGTATGATTGTGAGTAAATTGAAATCGGTATCATTAATTATAATGTTTAATTCATAATGATTACTTTTGCTTGTCAATTTTACAAATGAGATAAATTTTAATATAATATATAGTCTACTCCTAAAAATATATATTTATACATATTAGTGATATTCATGTTTAAATAACAAAAGAATAATTACAATAAATCCCGTAAAAGTCAAGATATGTTAAATGGAAAATATGTTTTATAATCAATCTAAGTTTTCTGACTGCTATTATTCATCCATCGTATTTTAAATGGGCGTTTCAGGTTGTTTGAGTTGTTTATGTAGATAGCAGAATTTTCATCTCAGTGTCTATTATACAACCAAGTATTTCACAATAATTTTTATTCGCAACTTTACATAACTGTTTGCGATAGAATTATGCAAATTTTAGTATTTGATACCGGTAAATTTAGTGACAAAAACTAGTGTAGAGTGAAGCTCAAATAGTTGCTTGAGGTAGAAAACTGTTGGTAAAAATCCCATCATACTAATGGTATATTTCCTTATACCTTGTCATTCCTTGCAATGCATGTACACGCTATGGGTGGTGCTTTAGGGAGTCATCGTCAACTGGAGTACGAGGATGAAGTTTGGTCCTGGTGAGACGTAGAACAATCCAGGGTTAGTGGAAGTATTAAGTCATCATAACCTGGTGTGGAAAGAAACTGCATTTATCAATGCAATCGAGTGAAAAATACCGTGTTGTCGAGATACGATGAGAAAGTCCCTCGTATACCTTAGGTAAAGAATGAGCATCAAGACGAATCATCACACTGAAAATGTAATGGCTTTTTCCTTTTGTCGACCTGACGAACATTTTTTCAGTCAGAACTCGCAAGATAAATTTCAATTCAATTGTTCTAAAAATGAGTGGATTGCAAGCAATGAAGCAAAACTTCAGCAAAATAGTAAAATTAAAAAAACAACTATTGTGATCCTCTGCTTCTTTTCTGCCTGATTGTCATCTTCAACAAAAACATTGTCATATCTCCTATACTATACGTACCCTTTTTATCTTTGTTAATCAGTCACTAACCTATTTAGTATTGAATTCTAAATATCATACATAAAATTGTAATCATACCTCCAATTGCAAACAATATATTGGAATAGTATAGAGATGATGTTTATCCAATAATTATGTTGCAATTGTAATTAATGATACCTTTTCAATGATTCTCACCTAATCGACTAAGATGGAAGTGCGTGTGTTTGGGTTTCATGGAGTATTATAGTTCAGGTTTGGCTCATGCAGGATTTAAAGTAATATGCGAATAGTGGATTTTATGTAGTAGGTGTACAAAAGAATGAAACAGGGTAAATTATGGAAATGAGTTTCTTATAGAATAACATATACTAACGCAAAAGGAAAAATTCGATGTGTAGTCTTTGACAATATCATTCGAATTGCACATTCTGCTATGTATGAAAAGTAAAGGCTAGATAAAAGAATTATAAAAAATATTCTGTAATAATTAGCCTTCTTTTGAAATCCTTTGACAATGTGGAAATCTTCTGGTCTTACTAACAACCAAATTTTATGACATATTTCTAAAAGTTTCCTAAGATCATCACGTTTTAAAACTACTATTGTATATCGCCCGTATGTATTCACAATAGTCAAGGTTTCACTAATTAATATAAAGTCGTTATTCTAAAATCAAAAATTTATTGTTAAATTCTTGATATATTAAAAATTAATTTGTAAACTATAAACTATTGTATAAAAATAATGGCCAAAGTAAAAACAAGTATGCTGTGTTTTGGAAAAAATATCGTTTCAAATAATTTTCCAGTATATTTATGTTTTATTTTCTTTTTATTTATATATTAAAATTAATTTATTAAACAATATAATATACGTAATCAATACAATTGTGATACAACAACATGTGTAATGGGTAAATAAAAATGTAAATTAGCATTTTATTATATAATGTAGAAAAGCAATATCAATTTATCAAATAAATAAATCAAAAATATTTTTTCATAAATAATAATATAATTTGCAAAAAATAGTTAAGTTATCAGAATAAAATTAAGTACCTTATGTAACATATTTTGGAAAATTGTTATTCCCCACGAAAAAGTTATGTATGTAATACTCGAGAATGCCATAATGGTTAAACATTTCGATTTATAATTAGATAATGTCTCATTCTTAAAAGGGACTACTCCTGAATATCTCATAAATATCAGATATGGTGCTATTAATTCTTTGTAAGTCAATATTTCCTTCTTTGATTTCATTTTTAATACATGTACAAGTATCTCTAAAATGTGCTTTATCAAAAAACATCTTTACTTATGTATTTTTTGAAAATATTGCAGAAAATTACAATAAAATATTTTATAATATATTAATATTTAAATAAATATCAACAACATTTACATCTCAGTTAAATCTTAAATAATTTATATAATAATCATATCATTCTGTTACAAACAAGGAATAAAGGGAAATTAGCAATGGATTGTATAAAATAGGTTTAATTTAAATTATTTCACGTATTTGAATATTTTCTTGTAAAAACAATTTTAATGGAAGAACACATTCAAAAAATGTTCTATATTATTTGAGGACATACGTGGATTTGTATTAGAATATAAATATTTGAAGTTTAATTGTAAAAATAGTAATTATTTTAAAATTGGATCTCAAATAAACAATCATTTTTTTATCAAAGCAATTTTATTGTGTGTTTCGAATAATTTGTAATAATACAAATGTATGACTAATTACATTTACTATTTTTGAGTTACAAATATATTTGTTATTAATTCTTTGATTATTATTTCATTATATTTTATGTTTTCACACTTTTAAGTCTGTTAAGTATTTAGATATGATGAAAGTGCAAAATGTCGGTCTATTTGTACAAAATTTCACTGTATAATCAAATCAATATTTGTAAAAAAATTTGTATATAGATAAATGTTCATCCAATTATATAACGAATAGTAATTTTGATTCATTTATAAAAAAAGCTTTTTATTATTAAAATTATTGTCATTTAAGTTTACAAGATTACTTTACATATAAAATTAATAATTTATAATCATACAGTACCTGTGTTATCCTATGTATTATTAGTAAAAAACACTTTTACGGTAATTCAGCAATATTTATATTAAATAGCGATGATTATAAAGGAAATATTTATGATAAATGATCGCCTGTATTTTAAATTCAAATATAAATATAAAATATATTTTGAAAGTGTAGATATAAATTGGGCTTTACAAATTATGCAAATCAGTGATTGGTTTATTTAAATAACACTAAATAAACTGTATGCATGCAAAATGTTTCATTTCATTATTAAATCACTTGGCTGAACCAACTGCTTGGAGAAATCGAATAGTAATGTCAACTCTTTCAATTGAATCAGCAACCCAAAGTCAAATTATCTGAATTTTTAATGAGTGTAAAGACTAATTAATTTAACTTCTGTAAAGTTTTTGTTACAGAATCAATACATTATTTTGTCTTTGAATAATGGTCACTTATTTGACCTATAATTAAAAATATATTTTTATTACATATTATAAAGGAAATCCACATCAGTTGCAGTTAATGAATAAATCCAAATTATTCGAATATGTATCGTCGACGTTTCGACAAGTAAACACTTGTCTTTGTCTAGACTATTTATTAAATAAAATATTTTTTTTACAATAGTTATTACTTATGGTTCAACAAACAATTAGCAATCAATGTTATGATTACCAATAATTCTGGGGCAGGAATACGTCGGTGTTATACGACTTGTAAGTCGTAACATCACAGGTACAATTAGTAAAAAAAGTACATTGGACATCTCAGTTTATATAATTTCATGTCGTCACCCTCTACATCATATTATTATTCGTCATGTTATTGAGGATCATGTGGTATTTATGATTTAATTTTTGTTTGTACTCCTATCTATGTATAGTGTTATTGTTAATTTTTATATGTATCATTTCCGAAATTAAGCGTTTCTTATAATTATTTTCGGTATCAAGAATATCGATGTTATCCCAATCAATCATATAGTTGCATTTCAATGAATGCGCCGCTACAATCTAAGTATTATTATTATCCTTGATGTGTCGCCAATCCTTGTTGTTAATTTACGCTTAATTTCACCAATAACCACTGATGGATAGTTTTTACATATTATTCTATACGCAATATGAGTTTTATCCCATTTATCAGTAATGTTTTTTTCTTTGTGAAATTATTGAATTTAATTTATTCTTTTATATTCAGGATTAAATGTATTCAATTTTTTTGAAATTTAAAACATATTCAGCAAAAATTTTTTTTGTATATGAAAAAGTCAATTTATGAATTTTTTTTTTAAATATCTATCTCACATATGGTATTATAACAACAAAATCTTAAGGAATAGACGAGATTATGTTCATCTATATCTATTAACAACGCAGCGATATATTTCTTACCCAATTGTAAACAATATAGAATTGTACCTAAGCACTTAATGAATATTAACAACATTTTATAACACACTCATTTGTATGGTAATTACCATTCCAATACTTTCGATAGGCTAAAAACTAATCTGTGTAAAAATTCTCACTCTCTTTATTAAAGATATTGACAAACATAGATATAATTGTAACAAAAAATTAAACTCGTTAAAAAATGAAATTGTAATTTTCAACGTTGACGCTTCTACAATTAAAAAGTTTTTTGATGAATATTATACTTAAAATAAATACGTTAAAGAGAATGAAAATTGGCGCTTGGGTAAAAAATTAAACATTTTAATTTTATATATGGAAAATAAATATATACATCCAGTTTATATATATAAAAAACATACATAGCAACTGATGTTGTTGATATAGTAGCCTTCAGACTGCGCTATAATTTAATTAATAATTTTACTCTCAAAGACGCTGTAATACGGTCACAAATTTTGAGACAACATTACCGACTTTCAATAGTAATAATCATGACAAAGAGTGCATATGAGAACTCACTATCGAATATGTAAAGAAGAATATTAATAACAAAATAAATTTAGGCAATAAAAATACACAAATCAAAATGCTTAAACTTAAAAAAAACAAAACAATTTTTAAAAATAATAAGAATGTATTTTTTACTAACTCTTAAAAAAGCAATATGACAGTATGTATCAGTATTGATGAATACAACATAAAAATGGAAAAATCATTAAATAATACTAATATCTTCAAAATAATAAACAAAAATCCATTAAAAAATCAATAGACTAAAACACATAAATTATTGTAATAATTTAATGAGAAGAAGTATTTAGATAAGAAATATCACAACAATCAACTTACACAGACAAATACTAATTATGGACTACCCAAAATACACAAACATAACTGTCCTATGCGCCCTATCATTTCTACCGTAAACAGTCCCTTGTAAATTATATCAAAACTTTTATATAATGATTTTAAAAAATGTATCAATCTCTCCATGTCAAGAAAAAACAACAGCATTGAATTAAAAAATAAATTAAAAAATGTAAAAATCCCAATAAATCACATTCTTATATATCTTGAAGTAAGTTCGCTAATTACCAATGTGCCTTACATAAAAAGTTTATAAAAAAGAATAACTACTATACATGGTTCTAGCAAAATCCCTTTTAATGATATTTTAGAAATTACCGAATTTAATTTTGATAATACGTATTTTGTATTTGAAATGAAATTTTATAAATAAATTTTCGGTACCTCAATGACCTCTCCAATATTACCTTTATTTGCGGACGTAGTGATTGACATCTTGGAGCCTGCATGCCTAAAAATATTAGAAAATAATCATAATATCATTTTATTATTTTATTATAGATACGTAGATGATACAATTTTTGTATCCATAAAGATCAAGTAGACGCTATTATAAATACATTTAACCAATATAACGAACATCTACAATTCAGGTATGAAATGGAAAATAACATATCTATTAATTTTCTTGACCTTTTAATAAAAAAAACAGAAAATAATAGAGTTGTTACAAATTGGTATCAGAAACCTACACAATCGGATAAGATACTTAACTTCTTATCCAATCACACACTGCCGCAAAAAAGGAATATTATGTACAATTTAATTCATACAGTCATATTACTTCTTAATACATGATTTCATAAAAATAATTAAAAAAGGGTTTATGACATTTTACAATAGAATAATTACCTGGATTATTTTATTGATAAACACATAAAAAGACATCTGAAAATTCATAAATTCAAAAACAATAATTGTAACACTTTTGAAAAATTCCATAGATTTTTTTTTTTTGCTTTGACCTTTCCATAATCAAAAAAATTTTTTGCTGAATATGTTTTAAATTTCAAAAAAATAGAATAAATTTAATCCTGAATATAAAACAATAAATTAAATTCAATAATTTCACAAAGAAAAAATCATTACTGATAAATGGGATAAAACTCATATCGCGTATAGAATAATAAGTAAAGACTGCCCATCAGTGGATATTGGTGGAAATAAGCGTAATTTAACAACAAGGATTGGCGACACATCAAGGTTAATAATAATACTTAGATTGTAGCGGCGCATTCATTGAAATGCAACTATATGATTGATTGGGATAACATCGATATTCTTGATTCCGAAAATACTTATAAGAAACGCTTGATTTCGAAAATGATACATATAAAAATTAACAATAACACTATACACAGATAGGAGTACAAACAGAAATTAAATCATAAATACCACATGATCCTCAATAACATGACGAATAATAATATGATGTAGAGGGTGACGACATGAAATTATATAAACTGAGATGTCCAATGTACTTTTTTTACTAATTGTACCTGTGATGTTACGACTTACAAGTCGTATAACACCGACGTATTCCTGCCCCAGAATTATTGGTAATCATAACATTGATTGCTAATTGTTTGTTTAACTATAAGTAATAACTATTGTAAAAAAAATATTTTATTTAATAAATAGTCTAGACAAAGACAAATGTTTACTTGTCGAAACGTCGACGATACATATTAGAATAATTTGGATTTATTCATTAACTGCAACTGCTGTGGATATCTTAATATCTACATACAATAATAAAAGGTGCAACGAATCAAAGTTTAAAAAATATATTTATTATATTTCATTTTAGTTGGATTTTAAAAATCTAGTTTACATTTACATTGAAATTTAATTTAATTTGTCTAAATATTAAAACTGGTTATTTGTATAAAATTTTCCATTTTCATTGTAAAACACGTAATAATTTAAATTTTCCTTATAATTGGATTATTTTACTCTGGATATAATTCAAATATTTAGTAAATATTATTTTTAATAATTTCTTATAAACTTCGTTAAATATGAATTTATATTTTATGATATCCATACACCCATGTTGAGATTATGATTCTGTGTATATGTGTGTATTTTTAAAAAGTCTAAAAACTATCTTAAAAATTCTGACTTTTTTAATATGAATGCTTATAAACATTATTCCATTCATGATATTTTTTATTTATAAAATCTCTCTTTATAAAAATACGGCTATAACAATTATAAATATAAATATTCCTGATTCCAAAACCGCATTCTTAATATATATGCAGTGGCACTGATTTTCTAGCTTATGTTATAAATAATATAAATATTAGTATTATTTAATATTTTCTATTAAAAGCAAATTATTTTATACAAAAAATAATAATAAAATAAATCCACAAACATTAGATTCGTAAAGAAAGTATAGTGAAATGTATTCATGATTAAATAATAAATGCGCTTAATTTTCAATGTGATAAAATATTATTTTAAATGAGAATATAAACAATTATCAAATATAATAATCAACAGGATAATCTCCAATTGAGCCTGTTTACTATACATGAAATGTTAAGGAATCTTTTGATATTTGTACACCATGTATTTAAAGGATAAAAAATTTAGTGCATGATCTTACAAAATTACAACAGATTATGAATATAAATTTCATAAATTTCATAAATTGTAATTTCTGAATATTATACTTTTATTCATTAAAAATGTTATACATTCAAAAAAGTTTTTAATTATTACATGTCAAGTAAGGATATACAGAAGGAATTAGCAGATGAAATATAATAATCCTAATCATCGGACAAATATTGTTACTACAACTATATTTTTAATTATATTCCATATATTTAGGTGAGTTAATAAAATTATATTAATTTTTTAATTGATGAAATAACATGAATGCAGAAATTGCATTTTTAGTCAGCTGAAATACATAGAATAAAACTATTATATTTGAATCAGATAATAATTTTTTATATATATCATCAGATATATAATAATATATTTTTATATATAATGTCTTTAAGTCTATTTTATGTCTATATATATATATATAATTCTAAAATAAGGGCCGTTTAAAAGTAACTGTGTGATAATTTTATATTGGATTGATGATGGAGATTATACGATGATGTAAATAAAAAACTCCTTTTATAAGTAAGCCGTAAATATCGAACACTTTATTCACCAAAGAACCCCATTTTATAATCTCACAGTACTGAATTTTTTTGACTTTATAATAATTTCTCGTGCGTAATTAAGCCGCTAAACTTGGCCCCGTCCCTCGCGACTCGATTTTCATTTGTTCCCGAATCAAGGGACGGTTGGTCTAATTGTTTTAACCGTTACAGCATCTCGAACTTTCCAATCATGCGCATTTTTTGGCCCCCACGTCCACATTTATATACAGTTCAAGCATTAACCTTGGCATAAAAAACTTCCGGCTTGCCAACGGAAGAGAAAGCCAAAACAATCTATGCGCATCACCCTTGTGAATGTATATAATATTATAAGTATTGATTGATCTAATTAGTCCCATATAATAAATAATTTAAATTTTTTTATCCAAAAAGTTAGAAAAAAATAATCTTTTGCAGGCATAAAATGCATTTTCGGCTTTGTTCAAATGTATCTCAATGTGTTGATTGAAAATTATGTTATTATAAATATTAAT
Source organism: Eupristina koningsbergeri (assembly GCA_018907245.1). Taxonomy (NCBI): domain Eukaryota; kingdom Metazoa; phylum Arthropoda; class Insecta; order Hymenoptera; family Agaonidae; genus Eupristina; species Eupristina koningsbergeri. The sequence goes on along the minus strand of JACCHV010002890.1, from coordinate 161,602 downwards.
TCCCATGTAAATATTAATTTCTATAATTTCCCACAAAAATATTGTTAAACATTTTTGTGAGGAATTATGTCATTATTTATAGATTTTATACAAAAGTTATTGTAGACATTTACATTAAGTAAAGAAATTTAGCTTTTTTAGGAGAGAAAAGAATGGTTTATCATTTAAATGTATTAATTTTAATCTTCCAATTATTATATTAATTTGAAATTTTAATGAATAAATTTTGTAAATTATGGATATATTGGATATTATTACTTTTATAATAAATAATTAAATCGTCTGCGAATGCTAGAGCTTGTAACTCGGGAGAAGATTAGATTAAAAAGATTTTAAATATCACTATTAAATATGTTAAATAAAATAAGAGAAGTAACTGTACCTTGTTGGAGACCATGTTTAATAATAAATTCTTATTTAGAGCATAAAGAGCCGTCAGATACTGTGAAGAATTTATTTGTTAACATATTATAAACAATTTTAATTAAGTATGAAGTAAAATTTTTCTTTATCATTTTATATATCAAGCCATTACTTAATAACATATTAAAAGCTTTTTCTATATCAATTAAAACGGTGCAAGGGACTATCTTTTTCTTTCGCCCGAACGGTTTCATTCGTCCGCAATCTATACATGTCACTGGATTATTACTCGTAATTATTGTTAACTATAAGATTTAATAATATATTCATGCCAAACTGAAAACTTATAATTTTAACAATTCGATCACTTTTTTTCAAATTAATTAATCTTTAACAAGCACAATTTAGTTTTCACATAAATTTGTGATAACCATAAAATATTTTGATTTTCCACCGAAAAAAAAATAATTATAATTTTAACAATTCACTGATTTGTAAACTAAAAAAGTTTATCTAATTTTTCCGACACGCCTTATTAAATTTATCACACAAAGAATTTTTGATTATCGATAAATTATTTTAATTTTACACTAAAAAAATAAATTATTATAATTTAAACAAATTCACTTATTTTTAAAAACTTAAAATTCGATCAAAATTTTACGACACGCACAATTTAATTTATCCCATAAGAAATATTCGGTTACCGAAAAAATTATTTAATTTTAAACTCAAAAATGAAATAATCATCCTTTATAACAAATTAACTTTATTTATAATAATTTAAACATTTATTGTTTCTGCGTATAATTCTATTCTATTATTTATTTATTTATACATCATAACTAATTACTTATTCATATATTTATTTATTTATTTATTTATATTATCACGTTTATTTTTCTCGTGACTTATTTACTTTTTTATTTATTCTTTTATTTATTATATTAAGATTTGCCAGTTCTTTTCTGCCGTAGCTGAATCGGTCGAAGCGCTTCAGCCTTTATGAGGTTATAGGGTTAAAATAAAATACAATTTTATCAATTCGAGTGTAAAATGGTGATTTATTGATCATAAATCGGAAGAGAGAATTTGATGTATAAAAGCGGCTCGTGATACGAATCTAGCGCCTATATTTATAAGCGATTATTATTAAGTATCAGCACTATTTAAGCGCGTGCATTGTGCCTCATCTTTTCGCAATTACGTTGCGCAATCCCTTTTTAGGTATACGAAACATTCATTTAATCAATGGAATTATTATATTTCGTTACATCCGTAATATTTTTCTTTGTCGCCAACTTTCCCTTGTTGCCTGTTTTCCGACAGCAAACGAGAGTGACTCGTTTGCTGCGTTTATTTGCGAAGGTAGCCCCAAATTTTATTACGAGCCGAAACACTGCTCGGGGGAAGAAATTTTCCACACGCTGCTAACTTGCACGTCACTTAGCATCTTCTTTCGGTGCTAGCCACTTGCGTGTTTGATGTGGAATGCTTGCTTACGATTCCTCTTCTTTCATTATTTTCCGACGCATTTTAATTTCCGATTTTCTCGCGATCATCTGCGCGTGATTGCAGACGCCTGTGTATAAGTTCGCGAATGCGTGTGTGTGTTTCAAGGGTGATATCGGCAATCATCTCGCAAGCGCAAGGCTCGTTTTTCCAGCGGATCCACGCCCTGGGAGAATCATCGGCCCCAGCGGCCCGATCAAGAGGTAACAAGCGAGTGACACCGAGCTACGTAAGGCATCTAAGGGCGACTGCTCCACCGGTGAGTCCGAACAGAAGACAGCCGAGTGAGACGACGATCACGAGCGTCTCTTCCGCAGCGGCAACGCATCGCTTGTATTGTATTAATCTTGTATGCTTCGCTATTCCCCTCGCTTGAGAGGGAATTTTATACCATAAGTCGTGGAGCTAATACTACAATTTTGTGAAGCTCAAATTGTTGTTTAATTATTTAAATATCCTGCCTGTTAATTCTCACTCTCCCGTTCCTATTATTTAATTTAATTTATTTACAAGATCAAACATTATCAAATTTTTTATCACGCACAATCGAAATTTTTCACACAAAGGAAACTTCGATAACCGAGAAAACTATTTAATTTCACACTAAAGAGCACAAATTACCGTTTAAATAAATTAATTTATTTATAACAATCTAAGAATTTATTAAATTTTTCTCCATACACGATTAAATTTTACACCAAGAAAAATTGGTTTAATATAACAATTATCCAATTTTTATCAAAAAAACCAATAATCAACGATTTAAATAATTAATTTTGTTTATAATAAATTAAGAATTTTATTAAATTATTCTTCATATGTGATTAAACTATTTGAAATTTTACTTATCCGTACGAAGATATTCAGTGCAACACCATACGAACGATACTACCTTTTACCAGACCACGTTGTCCAAGTTGCAGCTTCCAAGATCAAACCTTCCTCTTTCCAAAAAAAAATCCTTTTTCCCGACAATGTGTCCCGGGTTTCGGCACCATGTTAATTTTATATTGGTTTGATGATGGAGATTAAACGATGATGGAAATAAAAAACTCCTTTTGTAAGTAAGCCGCAAATATCGAACGCTTTATTTACCAAAGAACACCATTTTATAATCTCACAGTACTGAATTGTCAGATCGTTTGACTTTACAATGATTTCTCGCGCGTAATTAAGCCGCTAAACTTGGCCCCGTCCCTCGCGACTCGATTTTCATTTGTTCCCGAATCAAGGGACGGTAGGTCTCATTGTTTCAACCGTTACAGCATCTCGAACTTTCCAATCATGCGCATTTTTCGGCCCCTACGTCCTCGTACATACGCACTTCAAGCATTACCCCTGGTGTAAAAGACTTCCGGCTTGTCGGCGGAAAAAAAGCCAAAACAATCTATGCACATCACCCTCGTGAATTTATATAATATTATAATATTAAACGACGGTACAACCTCGTCTGCAGAAAATTTAGGAAAAGCCGAGAAAAAATAACTTGTCATGCAAAGCGAATGAGAGAGAGAGAGAGAGAGAGAGAGAGAGAGAGAGAGATGAAGACATTCACGAGTACGTCTTCCCGCTCTTGCATACACATTATTCATGCATACCAACACCCCTCCCCGTTCACACAGACGACGAATCTACAAGTGTGTCCTAATGAGCTTCCAGCTCCAGATAGTCAAGAGCATAGCCAAAATTAGGCATTTTAATGACTCTTTTCAATTGTCTATCGCGGGCGTCCACGCATCCTGGAAACACTCATGACTGGGAATCAAACTTCCAGTTCCGTCCCTAACACTGTGATTTGATTCATTTTATTTTATTGATATATGTATTGTGCAGTATGTATTGTGTAAATTGTCAGAATATAGTTACAGATTAATAACATTAATGCGTATTTTTTACATTTAATTTATTATAAATTATATTGCTAACATGAAACATTATAGCATGTAAGATAAATAAGTTATAATAGAGTGAAGAATCGAAAAATTTTCGGAGATTGAAATTAGTGTATTTTGTGACCGCCTTGTGAGTCCATTGAGTTTTATCCGTAAAAACTAATATGTTAGGTGTCGAAAGATTTGTGTTGGTGGGTTTACAACAGGTGGACTAGCAAGTTATAATCCAGACGCCATGCAAGGAGCAATTGCATCATTGTTTAAACAACACAAAAACATCGGAAAAAGATATTGTTTCGGCGCTGAAGGTCGAACGTTAAGAGAATACACAAATCATAAATCTATTCGCGTACGAAAATTATTTTGTATTTTAAAGATTTAATAAATTATCTGCGAAGCATATTTTTTAAATAATTTTTATTATTTTATTTATTGCATTTTTTATTTATTTATCAAATATATATATATATTGTGACATGCGGTCCCGAAATGAAAACTTTGAGAGAGAGAGAGAGAGGAATAGGACCCCGGTCGTGGGAGTGGGAAAATTGCGGCGGCACGCGACTCGAAAAAAAGGGGGTAATAGTTCTCGATTTTGGGATACGCGTGCGGGACGTCGACAATTTTTCCTGCGACAGATTTTAGAGTTTTCTCCTGTATTCCAACTAGTTCTGAGTTTTTTTTTCCTTATTTTATCGACGTAAGGAAAAACGTATTAAAATATTGTTGCGTAGGTGTTGCATGCACGTGTGCCGTTTTTTTTACTTGCTTGATTTATAATTTCTTTTCCCTCTAATTAATCTCTCTCTCTCTGTGCGTAATCTCGGTAATTATTTATTAAAGTTTTCAACAAAGAATCCCGAAAAATAAAGGTGCGTGTAGGCGCGCGTCGCCGAGGCGGCGCAGATCTGTCTCTGTGTAAAAAAAAAATAATAAATTTGTTGCTCTACAAAAAAAGACAAAAGTGGTGTTCGATTGCTTTCTGTTTTTGTGGTATTATCCTGATTTTCTGAAGAATAAAAGAAGTACAACGAGGTTGTCACATAGCATCCAACAAAAAAATCCATGACAATTATTAAAAGGAAATTTTATCACAAGGAAAATATGAACATGAAGGACGATTAACCAAATCATATAAAACAAAAATTAAAAAGGATAAATTTAAATACAAAGAAAAAGAAATTAAACAAAAGAAATATAATTCAAGGAAAAAACGTTTGGCGCTTCCAGGAAAAAGCAACCAGAAGTAAACACAAAAACGTAAACAGTAGCAGCTCAGTAAGAAATTAAATACTTTTTTTTTCTCTCTGAAATATTTTTTTATTATTCTCTTTTCAATTGATATCATATAATTTATTGCTTTTTTTATAAATTAAAAATTATAATGCTAAATGTCACAAGAGTAAAATTATTAAATAATGAAAAATAAATTCTTCATGTTAAAATTTATATAATAAAATATATAAATCTCTCTTTATAAAAGAAAATTTTTTTATATATATAAAACACAAATTTATAAAAATATAAATAATTTTTTTTAAAATGATGAATATTTAAAAATATGATAAATGCAATAGTAAAAATAGAGAAAAAAAACTAAAAATATATAAAATCAAAAATTAAATATAATTTAAATATCAAATAGTGAAAATTAAAATTCTAACACTCAATATAAGCAGAAAATTAGAAATAGAAAAATATGGAACACGCGGTCAATCGGTAAAATACCGGCGTGGTGATTCCATCGACCGCGGTTCAGTTCCCAGAACTTCAAAATTTTTTTTCAGAGAAAATTAATATTTCGAGCCGCTAAATCTAAAAAGAAGTAAAAACTTAAAAATTAAAAACTTTTTTAAATACTCCAAACAAATAAAAATCATTTTTATACAAAATTTAAAAAGAAATACATATGATATAGAAATTTAAAACATAAGAAACTAATAAGTGCCGTGAAGTAATGGATAGAGCTTATGTTCAGTGATACGACGTAACGTGGTTTGAATCCCGACAACAGAAATAATGCACCTATTAACCGAATTAAATTTAAAACTCACGGAAACTTGGATAGAGAAAAGAATCAGGTTGTATGATGTATTACAAGGACTGGAAATAGCAGAGGATATTCGAGAGGCGGAAGACAGTAATACCCGCTTTAACAGGGGTAGAAAATTAATAAGAATAATTGAGGAATTAAATGTTAATAGAGATACAAAAGAAAGAGTATTAGAAATAATTAAACTGAGAAATGTAAATAAAATACTAGAGAAAGAAGAAAATGATTTAATCGAATGGGAAGAAAGCGACGCAGAGGAAAATGCGGACAATAATAGAATAGCCGCAGAGCAGTGGATCAAACAAATTCACACCAACGAGAGAGACTAATTGAAGAAATTCACGACACTAGGCAGCTTTTCTGTTCACTGCACGAGGACCAATTAAAAATAATAACATTGGTAGAGACTTTAACTAAAGAGGTCCAATCATTAAAAACTCTACAAATAAAAGAACCTCGAGTGAATTTTCAAGATACCTTTCGAGTCCAATATTCAGATGGACAAACGACAACAAGCACGCCGGCTGATGTTGCGGTGATGCCCGCCAGATTAAATTGGAGCCAGACGAGGTCGCTGGGTGATTCTGGCCGTAGAGGGTCGCATGTATTTAACACATGCGAAATACCTAATTCAGGCATGGCATCTTCGAGCATGAATACGACAGGCAGAATAGACATTGGAAGAACGGTAGGCCAATGGAGAATTAAATTTGCAGGTGAAAAGGGAATGTCCATTGAAGAATTTCTGCAACGAATAAGTGAGTGCAGAATACTGACACCCCTGACAGACGAGGACATCCTCAACGCTCTAACGGAACTCCTTGAAGGTACTGCATTACATTGGTACCGCCAATCCCGTTGCGATTGGCATTCATGGGCGGATTTCTGTGAACCGCACGTAAATGTTTTGGAATTGATACCACCTTTCAAAATAAGCGGGCGGCAGAAATCGACCGCAGGACTCAGGGTCGAGGAGAACCCGCCAGAGACTATATCTACCGACTCCGGACATTGATGGGTTACGCTCATGAGCAATGGTACCCCGAGAGGCAATTAGATCATATATATAGAAATCTATTGCCGGAATCAAGAAAGCTAATCCTACGAGAGAAATTCAGCAACATCAACGAGTTGGTCATCGCTGCCAGGGAAGCTGAGGAACTTATTGCGATGGAGCGGAGCTATGTACCGCCTTTACCTCCGGAGCAGTCGGTCATGCCAAATTTAGCGTGGGTAAAAACCCAGAAGAAAACCCCAGCAAAAATAGCGGCAATAGCGGTGGATGCAGTAAAGCCTACGAATAAGAAAAAGCTTACACCAGTAAGCAGCGTAGAATCTGTCGACGATAGTATCAAAGGACTCCGGGAAGAAATGAAGACTTTCTTGAAAACGATCCTTGGATGGTCACGACGTCCTCAATATAAAGGCCCAACTGGGAAGAATGGAGGAAAAGGCAGCCCTTTAGCCAAAAGAAAAGGACCACGGAAGCCAAAGAGCGATCACAATAAGGATAAGGAGCCTGAAAACATCCCAGAAGTCACCTGTTGGGATTGCGCGTGGCCTGGATATATGCGCCGATCGTGCCCTGAATGTTCGGGAAAAGAGGAGCGGAGCGAGCCGGAGAGGTCCAACTCGCCGCTCAACTAGTTCATTGGACTTCAACTGTTGAAACCCCGGCCGATCATGCCCGGTGGTATATCAACGTCGATATCGGCGGTTATGGCGTTCGTGCCCTAATAGATTCGGGCGCAGCCAAGACGGTCCTTGGTCCTGTAGGACTTCAAATCGCAACCGAGGAAGGTCGTCCAGTTCAGCAATGTCCCGACGCCGCCGTTCGCTTGGCAAACGGGCAAATGGAGACAATTATTGGCGAAGTTATGTTACCTTTCGCTGTTTCAGGTTTTCAAAGAGAATTGAACGTTATTCTTCTTCGGAATTTGGGAGCCGAGTGTCTCCTGGGAGCAGACTTCTTGCGGAAGTTCGACGCGGTACTTTATTCAAGAGAAGACCGTCTAGGTATAGAGGATGGAGAAACAGTAATCCCCCTCGAAACCTACGTAGTCTCTCCGCACTGGACGAGTGCGATAACTCCTATAGGACTGGCCGATATAACGCAGGAGCAACGGGAGGAGGTCATGCAGTTATTGACAAGAACTCTAGCTCCGGAGGATGCACCATTAGGATGCACACACCTGGCGGAACATAGTATCGACGTTGGCGAAACTAAGCCCATAAAGCAAAGATACTATCCAGTATCACCAAAATTTGAAGAAGAAATGCACCGCCAGGTTTGTGACATGTTGTCGCAAGGGTTAATACGGCGTTCCATGAGTGAATGGTCGAGCCCTGTTGTAATGGTCCAGAAAAGGGAAGGAATCTTCAGATATTGCGTCGATTACCGCAAGCTAAACGCAGTCTCAAGAGTTAGTGCGTATCCACTCCCTTACATGGACGTGATCTTGCGCAAACTTCGCCACGCCCGTTACATCTCGACACTGGACTTAAGTAGCGCCTACCACCAGATTCCTCTGGCCGAGCCCTCGCGGCATCTAACAGCGTTTACCGTGCCAGGAATGAGACTTTTTGACTGGGTACGACTACCCTATAGTGTGGTGGGAGGACCCGCAACGTTTCAGCAACTCAGTGATAAACTGATTGGACCTGAGATAGAACCTTTTGCATTCGCTTATTTGGATGACATAATAATCGCAACTGCAACGTATAAGGAACATCTCGCACAGCTGAAAACAATTTTAACCAGGATCACGGAAGCAGGATTGACAATTAATCGTAAGAAGAGCGAATTCTGCTGTACCCAAGTGAAGTTCCTGGGCCTCCTCGTAGATCGAAACGGTTTTCGACCAGACCCGGACAAAATAGCGCCGCTATTAGAATACCCGGCGCCTAGAAACTTCAAACAGCTCCGCAGGTTCCTTGGGATGGCCAGTTGGTATCGAAAGTTCTTGGAGAACTTTGCCACCACCGCCGAGCCCTTAACCCGCCTTACCAAGGAAAACATTATGTACACTTGGGGAGAAGAACAGCAAGCGGCCTATCAACGACTGTTGACTGCTATTGCGACGGCGCCTGTGCTGAGTCGCCCACAATTCGACAAGAGGTTCATGCTTCAGACGGATGCGAATAATACTGGCCTTGGAGCGGTACTCACACAAGTTTTGGGAGGACAAGAGCGCGTAATATCCTACGCGAGCAAAACTATGACTGCCGCTGAACGCAATTACTCGGTGACGCAACGCGAATGTCTAGCTGTTCTCTGGACAGTGAAGAAATTTCGCTAGTACCTGGAAGGATACCAATTTACAGTCACCACCGATCATAGCAGTTTAAAGTGGCTGCATAATCTGAAGAACCCTACAGGTAGGCTAGTCCGTTGGGCGCTCGAGCTACAAGGCTATTACTTCGACGTTCAACATAGGAAAGGATCTTTGAATGCGGTAACTGACGCGCTGTCACGCCTTCATGAAACCGATCACGAGATTAACGTCTCCGCAGTCACACAAGAAGAATTACCAGAAGACCCTTGGTATCAACGGATTTTTAACCAAGTGTCCAAAAGCTCGACTGATTTTCCATGGTGGAAAATAGTCAATGGACGCTTCTATCGTTATCGGACAACGCAACCCTTGGGCGAACACCTAGAGGACCGGGACGCCTGGAAATTTGTGCCACGATTGGAGGAGCGATCCAAAACCATCAGGGAAGCATATGAGAGCGCTACAGCAGGATATTTCGGTGGCCGGAAAACCAGCGAGAAGCTGGCTCAATTATATTATTGGCCAGGTATGCGGGTTCAAGCTAAAAGATGCGCCCAAGACTGCCATACCTGCCAACAATGTAAAGTCGAGCAGTGACCTCCGGCAGGTTTGATGGGACGAAGACCCATAACTAGCCCTTGGATTACCGTAGCGGGGGACGTGATGGGACCACTGCCCCTCTCCACGAAGAGGAACGAATATCTCTTGGTGTTCATGGACCTGATCACTAAATGGGTCGAATGTATTCCTATTCGAAAAGACAATGCTCAGACCATTCTCAAGCATCTGAAAGAAAGAGTGATACTTCGCCATGGAGAACCAGAAGTCTTCTTATCCGACAACGGAACAGAATTCAAGAACCGGATCGTGGACAGTTACTTGAAGGCAAACGATATCGAGCATACGACTACCTCCTTACCATGCCCACGCTAACCCGTGAATCGTACGATTAAGACCATTCTAGTGGCGTGCATGAGTGACACGCATCGTTCGTGGGACGAACAGGTTTGTGAAATAACCTTTGCATATAATACGGCCATCCAAGAGTCAATCGGCGTTAGCCCAGCATTCCTCAACATGGGTTCCTCCCCATGTTGAGGAATTTAAGGCGAGGAATTTCAACTTTAAGACTAAGGCCATCGAGACAGAGGGTGAACAAGCCCTTGGAGGATGGATTGAATGTATGAACCAGATGAATAATCTCCAACACGCTGCTAGGCGACGAGCGGAACAGTCGCAGGCAAGACAAGTCCGCTATTATGACGCGAAGAAGAGGGACGCAGAACACCTCATCGGAGACAAAGTTTGGTGCAAAAATAGGATTCTATCGTCCAGAGTGCAAGGCATCTCCGCTAAGCTCACCCCGAAGTACAAGGGACCGGGCATCGTGACCTCCAGAGAAGGAACATGCGTGTATGTGATTAAGGACAAGGACGGCCAGGACTTGGGTCGATTTCATGTTGGAGATTTGAAACCTTATCACCCAGAAGTAACCGAAGGGACCTTAAACCCAGGGGAGGAAGAAGCCACCAACGTTCCTCAAACTCGCACGAGAGTTACTCCACCACACCGTAAGAGAGGTAGGCCTAGAAGAGCTTGGGTGTTGGTCATTCGTGGGGCTCTCCTTCATGGAACCCGGAGACTCCCTTTGCGTATCATTCCGCCTTACCTCCGTCTTCTTCGGATAATATTGTCACCGAAAAACGGCGGAGTAGACCGAAAGACAGCGTGAAGAAACGCCTGGCGAATCCGACGATTTTCCCACGTCGAACACGAAGCCACGCGATTCCTTAAGGATTGCACTGACATATCGTTAGTGAGCCCTTTTTACTCTTTCTTCTCTTTTATCACAAATTTGAATTTTCTTTTGCTTTAATTATGTGAGTGTTCTGGTAGTTAGAAGCTGCTTACTCTGCTTTTTCTTCATCTTCTTCGTCCTATACGCTCATCTGCTTAAACTTTCCCTTTGAATCTAATTTTTCTACGCTTTGTTCTACCTTTTGAAAGACTTCACACGACTCGCATGAAACTCTCACTTACTTGATTTTCTTAATCTTCCAGTTTGAGCTATTTTCTCGCTTTCGCAGCATGGCATGAACAATTAAAGTAACAGATGAAGTTTAAATATTCAGATCTTATAATTGCAGGATATGGAAGATAAGAAAACTTCCGAAGTATCGGTGGCAGCGGATGAGACGGAAGCCAATGGGACGGCGAAGTCCCCCACGGTACATCTCCGCCTCCAGACAATGGAGATGACCATGGACTTGTCTCCAACGCCCATTGGTAACGAAGGGCAGATGAGAGAGCTTCTTCGAGAGATTCGGAGAAGCGGCAGAGAAGACACCTGAGACCGCCCCTGATGTCCAGGAGGGACCACAGTCCCCGAAAAGGCCTCGATGCGGAGTGGCCGACTCTATGCCGCAACGGGAAGAGGGGAAGGCCTCAACCCCGAAGGAAGAACCGGAGACGGAGGCGGACGCTATTCGGGTGCTCCTCCCGAACGGGTTAGTCCCGCGTCCAGGGGCGCCATGAAAAGAGGTAGCCCTCCAGCTCGACCACCTATATTACCGCCACGTGGAATTGGAAAAGTTTACCACCCAGGCGTTGGAGGGGTACCGGGCCTGGTGGACCCAGGCTCCAGAGTCCGTGAGGCAAGAGTCGGTTCATGGCGATCTTGATTATGAGGACTGGGCCCGGGACGTGGTCCAGGAAATCGAGTGGTGGAATGGTTTGAGGGAGGCTCGAGCCACCCTTAAGAAGGTCCTTACGGAGATAGCCCAGGTTAAAGCTGTCATTCGGGACTACCAGATGCGGATGGACGAAGAATACCCACGGCAGCTGGACCTCCTCCAGAAAGCCACTTCGATGGAGCATAATGCGAAGGAAGTCCGCCAGGCGGCGAACCGCCTCGCGCATTTTCGCACGAACAGCCGCAGGAGGGCGGAATAGTTGCATTACAAACTCCAACAGGCCCAGACTGATAAGCTTAACGCGTAAGCGAAAATGAGGGACCCGCGTGGATACAACCCGACCTTGCCAGCTCCAATGAGAGCCTGCTCGCAATGCGAAATTAAGGGGGTAACTTGCGGTCGTGATTGTGCCAACCGGCACAATTATCCGAGCCAACGACGTGGAGATTACTAAATTGAAGACCAGATTCATATTAATTAAATAAGTTACAGTATTAAACAAAACAAAAAAATATATTAATACACGATGTAAGTAAGATTCTCTGTTGTGTCCAAATTAAAAGAAAATTTTATTAAAACAACTTGCGTGTATCACAGTTTATTCCAATTCCTGTCTCAAAAGAAACCTCCTTCTCTCCTAGTCTCCTTCTACCTGTCAACTCTGTATAAGCGGCGAAGAGAGAGAGAAAAACCCATTGTGCTTAACACAGTATCTGTTCGCGTCTAGGGGTGGGGGGTGTGACATGCGGTCCCGAAATGAAAATTTTGAGAGAGAGAGATAGAGAGAGAGAGAGGAATAGACCCCGGTCGTGGGAGTGGGGAAACTGCGGCGGCACGCGAGTCGAAAAAAAAGGGGGTAATAGTTCTCGATTTTGGGATACGCGTGCGAGACGTCGACAATTTTTCCTGCGACAGGTTTTAGAGTTTTCTCCTGTATTCCAACTAGTTCTGAGTTTTTTTTTCCTTCTTTTATCGACGTAAGGAAAAACGTATTAAAATATTGTTGCGTAGGTGTTGCATGCACGTGTGCCGTTTTTTTTACTTGCTTGATTTATAATTTCTTTTCCCTCTAATTAATCTCTCTCTCTGTGCGTAATCTCGGTAATTATTTATTAAAGTTTTCGACAAAGAATCCCGAAAAATAAAGGTGCGTGTAGGCGAGCGTCGCCGAGGCGGCTCAGATCTGTCTCTGTGTAAAAAAAAAATAATAAATTTGTTGCTCTACAAAAAAAGGCAAAAGTGGTGTTCGATTTCTTTCTGTTTTTGTGGTATTATCCTGATTTTCTGAAGAATAAAAGAAGTACAACGAGGGTGTCACAATATATATATATATATATATATATATATATAAATCATTGAGAAAGGATCACAGACAACATACTGTCTGACACAATCTCTGTATATACCTGGGCAAAACATTCAAATGAAAGTTTGACGATACCTCCAGGCGTTATTTGCACTGGTTTTTGGGCCCTAATCATTATAAAATATAAAGCATATTTTGCAGATTTATTATCATAAAATTTTCCAATAATTGCTCCATATGCTGCTTCCACAATGGCTTCGCTCTAATAATAAGAATATTATATTTAGTTTCTAAAAGTAACAACAATATTTTATAAAAACTTTATAGCAATTACTTCAATTTGCAAATATTGACAAACACCTTGACTAGAGATTAATGCAACATATACTCCTAATAAAAGTAACAGATATTTATTTATCAGTGTATCTTCCTGTATTAAAATTTCATATTAATATTATGATTTACTAGTAATATATTACTGAAAATATTTATAATCACCTCAATTAATTTAAGACCAATAATTGACATATTATAAATTGCCGTTGCTATTAACCAGAAATAAATTGGCCCAATGAATTCATTAAGTGCGTCGCAATATCTAGAAATAAATGTTTAAAATATTTTCGTTACCGCTTAATTTAATTTAAAATAGACTTACATTAATATGTTCTGATGAAAAAATACTATATTTTTTACATAATTTTGTATATCTATGTGAGAATTATTTATAACATTGTCACTCATATTCACATTGGTGTTTGCTTCTAATTGACTTAGTGAGATAAGTTTTTGTCTCACAACTCTAAAATAGGCATATCCCATCATAAAGAAATAGAGTGCGAGTAATTCAATGGCTACACACAAATATATAGAAAATGCGACTGTTGTACATTATATTATAAATAGAAAAACATATGATAGATCATCTTTGTATTTTTGTACAACATATAAATAATTTACATAATAATCATATCGTTCTGTTTTAAACACGGAATATATGGGAATTAGGTGTACATTGTATTAATTAGTACATTGTTTAAATTATTTCGTGTATTTGAATAGTTTCTCTTAAAAATATTAATAAAGAAAGAACATATTCAGAAATGATCTATATGATTTTAGGATATACAAGGATTTGTATTTATTTATTATCTATTAATATTACAATCCGACTAATTGTCCAGGGACGGGTTCCGTTATTGTACATAGTTTTTTATATATACATTTGTTGATTAATATATTATTTACAATATGGTATTGTGTATATGTTATTTACATCTAATAGTTATTGTGTTTTATTTTTAATGATTTGAATTTGATATAATATTTGTGTCACTATACTTCTGTAACTATGCACTTACGTGTGTGATTTGTTTTTTATTGTTTATTGTTCTCGCATCTACTGTATTTGCTTCTCTCTTTTCTTCTCTGTTTTAGCATTCCTTTCTGTTTCTCTTTTTTCTATTCTTTTCTCTAAAAACTTTATCTCCTTAAGGATTGTTCTGTCTGTAGAATAGTTTTTAAATTTTATACTGGTCTCTCTGTCGATTCATGTTTTATCATTTGTTTTTCTGCTTTCTCCGAATATATCCTCTGTTTTTTCGCATTTTGTGATGTAATGCTCCCAATCTCCATCCTCATTCATACATAGTTGGCATCTCCTTTCTTCAGTATTTAATCAGTATCTATTGTGCGATGTTATATTATCACATCTTATTCTCGCCACTGTTTTTATAGTATTCGCATTATGGTTATTAATGAGGTAGGCTGGGAGTCCTATCTCTTTTATCTCTGTATACTTTATTGTATTTAGCATCTACTATCTTACTGTTTCTCTATTGTTGCTGAATGTCCCTGTTTCTTTGTCGTATTTCTCTGTATATATCCGTTCTCCCCATTGTCTACCAGTAATCAATTTGTCTTCTACTAAGTCCTATTTTATTTAATCATTTTTCCATTTCATTTGTCTTTTGGTTTAAGTAATTTTCTTTGTATTCCTCATAGTATCTCTTCACTAGTCTATTTTTACCCTGGTTCATAATTTTATCCTCGTATTTTCATACTCTAATTTTCAATTCCACTTCCATCTTGTTTTCATCGGTCTCTTCATAGCTTTGGTATCTAGACGTACAGAAGTCTAATTTTAGGGTCCAACGTAAGTAGTCTGCCTTAATTTTTTCTATTTGTTTATTGGTCTGTGTCCCCCATATTTCGAGCTCATACTCCAGTACTCCTTTCACCAAATAATTAAAAAGCATTTTTCTTAGGCCAAAGTCTCCTGCACAACTCTTTTCCGATAATTCCCATGTACTTTTCGCAGAAATTATGACCTTCTGTATTCTTTCTTTTATATGTTCGTGTAGTCTTCCGTCATTTCTAAGTGTGTATCCTAAATAGTTAAATTTTTCTACCATCTCAATTTGTTTTCCTTGCCATTTTCATACCTCGATTTTATTTCTTTTCTCTTTCTTGATTATCATAATTTTGGTTTTCTGTGTGTTTAATTTCATTTCCCTGTATTTTAAGAATCTTTTCGGAGTTGACATCATATTCCGAATGCCCTCCCTATTGTCTGCTATGAGTGCCAAATCATTCGCATATGCCAATATCCAGATCTCTTCTTTAACTTTTATCGCACCTATGTTGAAAAGAAAAAAAGAAAAAGAAAAGAAAGGGGCTGAGGCATCACCCCTGTCTCAGTCCCATATTTATTAAAAATTCTTCTGATAGTCCTTCTGCTGTTTTCACTCTGCTTTTGGTTTTTTCGTAGATCATTCTTATATTGTTTATCAGACCCTTATTGTACATATTTTCTTCCATGATTCTCCAGAGCTTCTCTCTGTTCATAGTACAAAGGCAGTTTTTAAGTCCATGAATAATATATATAGTTTCTTCCTTTATTACATTGTTCTTTTTATAATATAACTCAACACATATATTATCCGTGATCGATCTCCCTTTCCTGAATCATCTGGACGAATGTTCTTCCGTTCAGTTTCTTGGTCCAGTCTGTTTTCAATATCTCTGTGTATATTTTGACCTTGACAAGAGCATGGATAGCCCTCTTTAGCTGTTCGGGTTGTTAGGATTACCTTTTTTGTATATCGGGACTATTATAGCTGTTTTCCATTCAGATGGTATTCTACCTTGTTCCGTAATCCTCCTGATAATTTCCTACAATCTAACTCTTATTTCTTCGCCACCGTATATCCATGCTCGTTTGGAATCTCATCTATCGCATACGCTTTCATCTTTTTTAGCCTTCTCCAAACTTTAACTATCTCTATGTTATCTATTATCAATTTCTCCCTTATATATCTCTTTATATTTCTCGGCTTAGTGTCTTGTCTATTTTTGTCAAATCATTTAGTAGGTTCTTAAAGTGTGTTTCTGATTCTTTCATACTTATATTTGTGTCTTCTCTGTTTTTTTTCTTCCTCCGCTTGTTTATATATTTTCAAATCTGCCCTTCATTTTTTATCTTTTTCAATTCTGCCTCTTCTTTTTCTCTCCATTCCTTTTTTTTCTTTTCGCAAATTGTATGCCATTTCTCCTTTGCTCTTGGTGTTTCTTCCTTTTTTCAGCCCTTCAGAGTTTTCTTGACTCTGTTTTTTACATTTCTACATTCTCTGTCATACCATAGCCTTTCTCCAGTTTTTCGATTCTTTGTTTTTATTTCTTTCTTCTCAATATTCTTCTTAATTACCTCTTGATTTCCTATCCATAGTTTTTCTATATCTACTTCTTCCCTTTATTCTGTATACTCTTTATCCGTGCTTTCTTTATATTTTTTGATGTTCTCTTCATTCCATAGCATTATTGTCCTTTTCTCTTCTTTTTTCGGTTCCTCTTCATTCCTAGTCCTGTCCTTTGTTCGAATTGTAACAACCAACGGCATGTAATCAGATTTTATCCTCTTTTTTATTTTAAAGCTTTTCGTTTTGTCTCTGACTTCTTTGTCGAATATCGCGAGATCTATAACTGTGTTTCCTCTTGGCTACGTATGTGTAATCTCCTTCTTCGTCCCCTTTGGTGGTTCCATTTAGAATGCTGTATCTGTTCATTTCTACCGTTTCTATCAATTTTTTTCCTTCCTTGTCATATACCTTATTTTTACTTTTCCTTTTTTCCATTCTATACATATCACATTCTTTTATATAGCTTCTTTTCTCTCCTCTTCTAATGCTGAAGTTACTCATTATTAATTTTTCTATGTCCGCACTGTAACTTTCCTTTTCTATAATTTTCTATTTTCCATCCATGTCGCTGTTGTTACTGTAAATTCCAAATATGTCTAGCTTTCTTTTACCTTCATCTATTTTCACTCTTATTCTGGTCATTCCTTCCCCTTTGTCTTTACCCAGTTCTTTAATTTGTACCATCCACTCTGTGTTTATTCCTATAATGAGTTCCTCTTTCGCCCTACCCTTCTTTTTTTCTCTCTTGGCACTTATAATAACCGATTCCATATTTTTGGCAGTCTTTTCCTACATTTCTCCGCATCCTTTTCCTCCATCCAAGTTTCCGCCATACATGTATAATCCATCTTTATTTACATACTCCTAGAATTCCTCATCTTTAGACCATATCCCCGCTAGGCTCCAGAAGATTATCCTTATCTTCCTTTTGTATACTTTTATCTTCTTTATTACCTCACCGTTCTCACTGTCTTTATTTTTGCTGTTTGTCAGTTTTTTCTTTCTTTTTCTTTTCGTTCTTCTCTTGTTCTTGTAGGTTATTCTTGTTATTTCTGTTGATCGTTTTGTCTTTCTCGTTTTGGTCCTTTCTGGTTTTCGTCTTGTTATTTTTCTTTTCCTTCTTGTCTGTTTTTCTAGTTTCTTTTCGTGTTGTCTGTTTTTTTAACTCTCTCTCTCGTGTTTTTCTCTCTGTTTTTATCTGTTTTTGTTGTCTTTTTTGTCTTTTACCCATCCCTTCTTTACTCTAAATTTCTTGTTTCTTTATTATCCTCCTCTCTTTCCTTATTTCCCACTGTTCTTTCCACTATTTCATTTTCTTTTTCCTCTCGTTTTTGTTCTGACTTGCCTTTGTCTCTCTTTTCTATTTTTTCTTCTTCTTTCTTCTCTTTATTCTCGTCTGTTTCCGTATTTCTGTTCACTTCTCTGTCGCAGTTCTGTTTTATTTTTTTTTATTTGTATCCATTTCATTTCCATTTTCTTATGTCCTATCCATCTCTTCCATTTCCCTTCTATGAATACTTTTCTTAAACCTACTTTGACGAAGACCCCGATTATTTTAGCTCTTCTTACCCACTGCCTTATCTTATTCTGTACATTTCGTCTTCGAATGAGAGGTCGAAGTCCATGTATATTTGTGTATCCAGCAAGTTCTTCCTTGACTCACATACTTTATCCCTAGTAGGTTTATCTTTCAACTTTATTATTATTATCCTATTGCACCACCATGCACTTCTAATTTCCTCTTGACACCCCAGTCTTTTTTTCTATAAAATATGTCGCCCATTTTTAACACCCATTCTTTGTGCTTTTCCTTGTCCATTCCCTTTATAACAACGTTCTCCTCTCTATCTTTCCTCTCTCTCCCATATAAGCCTTCTGATCCCCATTAGATCCCTGTCCGTGATTATCAAGCTTGTAGAGCGGTCTCCCGAGCCGCTACTGCTTCATCTTGACTGGTTTGATTTGCCACTTTCTCTACTATTTGCCCTTGAAGACTTACTCTTATCCTCTTCTACTTCCGTCTCCTCTCCGTTGCCTTTCCTCTCATTACACTACCTAGCCTCTCTTGCTTTATCTCTTGTCCTGTAACTATCTTTGTTTTCTTCGCTTTCTTCCCCGCATATTTCATAGATTTCTACCATCTTCTCTTCTATTTCTGTCATCCTCTTCTCCATTTTCATTGCCCAGGATCTGATCGCCTCCTCATTTTCCTTTGCCATCTCATTTACTTCTTCATATATCTTTTCCAAACTTATGATTCTCTCTTTTATCTCTTTCTTATCCTTTTCATATAGCATTTCTATTTTCTCCATCTTTTCTGTGATATCCCTCCTGTATTTTTCTATTTCCAGTCTGTCTTCGTCCCTGCTTTTTTTTTCCTCCAACCTAATCTTCCTGTCCCCTTCCAAAAGTTCCTCTTCTTCTAGGGAGCCTTTTTTCTTAAAGTTATCCAGTGTAAGCTGAGTACTCTATCTTTTGTTGGCCTTACCTCTGATCATCATGGTTTTGTCCTGTTTTGAGCTCATTTTTCTGCTTCTTCTGTTTTACTTTGCTATAATTTTGTTTCTTATTTTTAATTTTAATTTTAATTTTAATTTTAAATATTAATTTTAATTTTAAATTTTAATTTTAGCTTCTATTTCAGTTTTTGCTTTTGCTTTTAATTTTATATTTTGGTTTTTTAGTTTTGACTTCATTATTTATATATTTATTTTCAAATTATGCTTGTTCAACTCAGTTTTTATTATTTTTTATTTTTATTTTAGTATTATTATTATTTAATACAGACTCCAGCCTTTCAGCCCGGGAGCGGACATTGTACATTGATTCTTACTTAATTATATACATTTGTTTTGTGCTAATGTTAAGTTATTTACATTTTACATTTTACGCTTTATACACAGTTTATTTATCCTATTATTTCTAATTTGTTATTTGTATACTTCAGTCTTCTTGTTAACTTCTTTTATGTTTTCACTTCTAATTTCTTGGTTTCTTCCTGTCTTTCTCTTTTATTATTACTTTTGCTATCTTTCTTATCTTTTAATTCTTTTTCCCACTTCCGAATTCTCTTATCGTCTTTTCGTCGTCCCATCCTTTCTGTATACCTATCTCATCCGCCTTATCTTTAATCCATTTACATCTCTCTAGTAGGTGCGCCCAGTCATACTCCTTTTCATTGCATAATTTGCAAGTTCTATCCTTTTCTTTTAACCAATACTTATTGTTTTCCGTTATATTGCCGCATCTTATCTTCGCCACCGCCCTTACGTCTTTTATATTCTTTTCTTTCTTTAAATATTCCGGTAATTCTATTGCTCTTATCTTCTTATATGTCTTATTATATCTTGCTTGTTCTATCTTTTTTCTGTCTTTTCTGTCCTTCTATATCTTCCTCTCTTCTTTTGATTTCTCACCATTTGTCTTTCCCTGCCTCGTTCCATATCTCCAATTGCTTACGACTGAGCTCAATACTATTTAGTCATTTTTCGGCCCAATCTGTTGTAATTCTTTCTTTCCGTTCTTGTTTTTTTTCCTCAAGGCAGCATCTTATCAGTCTATCTTCCTCTAGTCTCTCAATCTTTTCTTGTAATTTCAGAGCTCTAATTTTCCATTTCACCTGCATTTTCCTTTCTTTATTTTTATTTTAGTAATTGATTATTAATAATTAATATTCTGCAAAAAAATCCAGTTAAAACTCACTCTTTGTAGATTTTTCTATCTCCCCTCAATTGCTGTTGGTCAGTAGATTAAGGATTTTACTACTATCGGCGGTCTCTCGGCGCCGTCTGCGCTTTTTCTGTTTTCTGACGTCGGATGACATCCATAACTCCCGTCCCTATTCCATTCCTCCATCTCACTCCTGCCTTCATTTCTATCTTCTTTATATTATCATTTTTTCCACCGCAATTTCACTTGCTCTCCAACTCTGTTCTTTTCGTACTAACTTCTAACGTCTCTATTTTTCTTTCTATATCTCTGCGTAATTTCTCCTTTCATATATGCTCTATGCTCTCCTTAATTTTCAAATCCTAGCTAAGCATTATGTACACGATATATATCATACGGCTATTGCTAACGGAATCTCTATACGAGGATTTGTATTAGAATATAAATATTTGAAGTATAATTATAAAAATAGTAATTATCTTAAAATAGGATCTCAGAAGAACAATCATTTTTTGAACAAAGCATTTATATTAAATGATCCTAATTATATGTTATAATAGACGAATATTACTGATTACATGTACAAGCCATAAATCTATTTGCCATAATTTTTTTGCTCATAATTTTATTATATTTTGTACTTTCACACTTTTAAATCTGTTAAGTATTTAGATATGATGAAAATGCAAAATGACGGCCAATTCATACGAAAATTCAATGTATTATCATATCAATTTAAGTTTAAAAATTTTTTTATAGATAATTTTTCATCGAATCACATAACGACTAGTAATTTAGATTCATTTATTTAACAATCATGTTATTATTAAAAATATTGTCATTTAAGTTTACAAGATTACTTTACATTTAACATTAATAATTTATATTCATACACTACCTGTGTTATCCTATATGTATTAGTAAAAAACACATTTAAGGTAATTCAGAAATATATATATTATATAGCGATGATGCTAAAGGAAATATTGATGATAAATGATTGCCTGTATTTTAAATTCAAATATAAATATAAAATATATTTTGAAAGTGTAGATATAAATTGGGCTTTACAAATTATGCAAATCAGCGATTGGTTTATTTAAATAATCCAAAAAAACCGTATGCTTATAAAATTGTTTATTTCATTATTAAATCTTGTAGCTGAATCAACTGGTTATAGAAATCGGATAGTTATTCCATCTTTTTCAATTGAATCAGACACCCAAAGTCAAATTATCTGAATTTTTAATCAGTGTAAAGCCTAATTAATTTAACTTCTGTATATTATAAGTTTTTATTACAAAATCAATACATTATTTGTTCTGTTAATGAAAGGCACGTATTTGAATTGTAATTAAAAATATATATTTTATTTATTTGTTTTTTTAATGTTTATAATCTGGTAGACATTAACATGGCAATTTCATTTAATTTCTCTCAATTATATAATATATATATATTGTAAAACATTTGTATAAAATTTTTCATGTTCATTACAAAACAAGCCATTATTCCAATTATCATCATAATTGGATTTTTTTACTCTGGGCAGAATTCAAATATTTAGTAAATATTATTTTTAATAATTTTTTATAATTTCTATAATTAATATAAAAATAGAGCTATAACAATTATAAATATAAATATTCTTGATTTCAAAACCGCATTATTGATTCATATGCAGTGGCACTGACTACATTAGCCAACTTATATTATGCATATGATACATATTAGTATTCATTAATATTTTCTATAAAAAACAAATTATTTTATACAAAAAATAATAATAAAAAAAATCTAAAAACATTAGAATCGTAAAGGAAGTATAATAAAATGTATTCATGATTATGTAATAAATGCGCTTAATTTTCATTGTGATAAAATATTATTTTAAATGAGAATATTAACAATTATCAAATGTAATAATCAATAGAATAATCCCCAATTAAGCCTGTTTACTATACATGAAATGTTAAGGAATCTTGTTAAATTTGTACACCATTTATTTAAAGGATAAAAAATTTAGTGCATGATCTTACACGATTATAACAGATTATGAATATAAATTTCAAAAATGAAAGAAATAGTAATTTCTGAATATTATACTTTTATTCATTAAAAATGTTTTTCATTCAAAATAGTCTTTTATTATTACATGTCAAGTGAGGATATACAGAACCTATTAACGGATGAAATATACTAATCTCACTAAGTGGACAAAAAGTGTTACTGTAACAATATTTTTATTATATTTATTATATTATATTTTTATTATATATTTAGGTGAGTTATTAAATTCTATGAACTTTTTAATTGACGAAATAACATGAATGCAGAAAAGGAATTTTTAGACACCTGAAATAAATGGAATAAAATTATTATATTTGAATCAGATGAAAATTGTTTATATATATTATGAGATATATAGTAGTTCATTATTGTATATTGTGTCTTTAACTGATATATTTTACAATATATATATATATATATAATTACAAAATAAAGGTCGTTTAAACGTCACTCTGATTTGATTCATTTTACTTTATTGTACCATATTTTGAGATATGTATAGTATAGTATGTTTTTATTCATTGTAAGAATTTATTAACAAACGAATAACATTAATGCGAATATTTTATGTTTAATTTATTTTGAATAATATTGCTAAAAGGAAACATTAGAACATGTAAGATTAATAAATTATAATAACGTGACGAATCGCGCAATATTCGGAGATTGAAATTAGTAAGATTTTTTAACGATTTTTGTGTCCATTGAGATTTTCCGTAGAAACCTAATATGTTTGGATGTCGTTCGATTTGTGTCGGTGGGTTTACAACAGGTGGACTAGCAAGTTGTAATCCAAACGCCATACAAGAAGGTATTGTGTCATTGTTTAAAACAATATAAAAAAAATTAAAAAAGATATTGTTTTGGTGCTGAAGGCCGAAAGTTAAGAGAATTCACAAATCATAAGTCTAAGGGCGGTTTTCTATAAGTTGATTAGTTTCATATTATAATGTAACAGTGTGTTAAATTGTAAAATTATATGTAAAATATATTGATTATGCATATGTATAAGAATAAGTCGAATATTGTAAAATACCAGATGGCTTTTTCCTGCAGTACCCAGCATAAGCTTTTTAATGCTTTAGCGCTAACAAAAGAATTACGTTAAAACATAGTTTTATGGTTAATAGATTAAGCGAATTATAAAATAATGAGTGATTGTTTAACATTTTGTGAGGTGAAAAGGATGATTCAACTTGGAAGAGTAGTTTCAGAAATTGTCCAAACATTCTGATCTCAGAGATTTTCCGAGGACGATCTTCTCAGACCTACACGTCGCGTACGAAAGTTATTTTGTATTATAACAATTTAATAAATTGTCTGGAAAGTATCATTTTTAAATTATTTGTATTATGTTATTTATTGCATTTTTTATTTATTTATCAAATTTATATATATATATATATATATATAATTGAGAAAGGATCGCAGACAACATACTGTGTGAAACAATGTCTGTATATACCTCAGCAAAACATTCAAATGAAAGTTTGACGATGCCTCCAGCCGTTATTTGCACTGGTTTTTGGGCTCTCATCATTATAAAATATAAAGCATATTTTGCAGATTTATTATCATAAGATTTTCCCATAATAGCACCATATGCTGCTTGCACAATGGCTTCACTCTAATAATAAGAACATTATATTTAGTTTTTAAAAGTAACAACAATATTTTATAAAAACATTACAACAATTACTTCAATTTGCAAATATTGACAAACACCTTGGCTAGAGATTAATGCAACATATACTCCTAATAAAAGCAACAGATATTTATTTATCAGTGTATCTTCCTGTATTAAAATTTCATATTAATATTATGATTTACTAGTAATATATTACTGAAAATATTTATAATCACCTCAATTAATTTAAGACCAATAATTGACATATTATAAATTGCCGTTGCTATTAACCAGAAATAAATTGGCCCAATGAATTCATTAAGTGCGTCGCAATATCTAGAAATAAATGTTTAAAATATTTTCGTTACCGCTTAATTTAATTTAAAATAGACTTACATTAATATGTTCTGATGAAAAAATACTATATTTTTTACATAATTTTGTATATCTATGTGAGAATTATTTATAACATTGTCACTCATATTCACATTGGTGTTTGCTTCTAATTGACTTAGTGAGATAAGTTTTTGTCTCACAACTCTAAAATAGGCACATCCCATCATAAAGAAATAGAGTGCGAGTAATTCAATGGCTACACACAAATATATAGAAAATGCGACTGTTGTACATTGTATTATAAATAGGAAAACATATGATAGATCATCTTTGGGTTCGTAAAAAAATCTATAATAAATATTTTTCAAATATATATAATTATATATTATTTAAATAGTATATTAATAGCTCCTATTATATATGAAAAAAAATAATTAACTTGCAGTATGATTGTGAGTAAATTGAAATCGGTATCATTAATTATAATGTTTAATTCATAATGATGACTTTTGCTTGTGAATTTTACAAATGAGATAAATTTTAATATAATATATAGTCTACTCCTAAAAAATATATATTGATAAATATTAGTCGTATCCATGTTTATATAACAAAAGAATAATAACACTAAAACCGTAACATGAGATGTGAAGTGGAGAATAAATTTTATAATCAATAAAAGTTTTCTGACTGCTATTATTCATCCATCGTACTTTAAATGGGCATTTCAGATTGTTTAAGTTGTTTATGCAGATAGCACAATTTGCATCTCAGTGTCTATTATACAACCAAGTATTTCACAATAATTTTTATTGGCAACTTTACATAACTGTTTGCAATAGAATTATGCAAATTTGCGTTTTTGATACCGGTAAATTTAGAGACAAAAACTAGTGTAGAGTGAAGCTCAAATAGTTGCTTGAGGTAGAAAACTGTTGGTAAAAATCCCATCATACTAATGGTATATTCCCTTATACCTTGTCATTCCTTGTAATGCATGTACACGCTATGGGTGGTGCTTTAGGGAGTCATCGTCAACTGGAGTACGAGGATGAAGTTTGATCCTGGTGGGACGTCGAACGATTCAGGGTCAACGGAAATAGTAAGTCATCATATCCTTGTGTCCAAAGAAACTGCATTTGCCAATGCGATCGAGTTAAAAATACCGTGTTGTCGAGATGCGATGAGAAAGTCCTCGTATACCTTAGGTAGACAATGAGCATCGAGGCGAATCATTAAACACTTAAAATGTAATGGCTCTTTCGTTTGGTTGACTTGACGAAGATTTTTTCGATTTTTTAGAACTCGCATGATTAATTTCAATTCAATTTTTCTAAAAATGAGTGGATTGCAAGCAATGAAGCAAAACTTCAGCAAAATAGTAAAATTAAAGAAACAACTACTGTGATCCTCTGCTTCTTTTCTGCCTGATTGTCATCTTCAACAAAAACATTGTCATATCTCCTATACTATACGTACCCTTTTTATCTTTGTTAATCAGTCACTAACCTATTTAGTATTAAATTCTAAATATCATACATAAAATTCTAATCATAACTCCAATTGCAAACAATATATTGGAATAGAGATGATGATTATCCAACAATTATGTTAAAATGTAATTAATGAAACTTTTTCAATGATTCTCACCTAATCGACTAAGATGGAATTGCGTGTGTTTGGGTTTCATAGAGTATTATTGTTCTGGTTTTGCTCATGCAGAATTTAAGGTAATTAACGAATAGTAAATTTTATGTACTTGGTGTGCAAAAAATTGAAAAAGGTAAATGATGGAAATGACATTCTTATAGTATAACATATACTAACGCAAAAGGAAAAATTCGATGTGTAGTGCCGCTTTTTGACAATGCCATTCGAATTAAACATTCTGCTACGTATGCAAAGTAAAGACTATATATTAGAACTATATAAAATTTTCTGTAATAAGCTGCCTTCTTTTGAAATCCTTTCACTATGTGAAGATCTTCTGGTTTTACAAACAACCAAATTTTCTGACATATTTCTAGAAGTTTCCTAAGCTTATCACGTTTTAAAACTGCTAGTATATATCGGGCGAATGTATTCACTACTGTCAAGGATTCACTAATTAATATAAAGTCGTTATTCTAAAATTAAAAATTTATTGTTAATTTCATGATATATTAAAAATTAATGGGTAAGCTACAAACAATTGAATAAAAATAATCTAGAATATAAAAACAAGTAAGCTGTGCTTTTTAATAAATGTCGTTTCCAATAATTTTCAAGTATACATATGTTTTATTTTTTTTCCTTTGTACATTAAAAAGTAATATATTAAACAATCTAATAAACAAAATCTATATAATTGTGTTACAACCTCAAGTATAAAAAGTAAATAAGAATGTAAATTGGCATTTTAATATATAATGTAGGAAAGGAATATCAATTTATCAAATAAAAAAATCAAATATATTTTATTCAGATATAATAAAATATTATGCAAAAAATCGTTAAGTTATCAGAATACAATTCAATACCTTATGTAACATATTTTGGAAAATGGTTATTCCCCACGAAAAAGTTATGTATGTAATACTCGAGAATGCCATAATGGTTAAACATTTCGATTTATAATTAGATAATGTCTCATTCTCAAAAGGGACCAGTCCTGCATATCTCATACATGCCAGATATGGTGCTATTAATTCCTTGTAAGTCAATATTTCCTTCATTGATTTCATTTTTAATATATCTACAAGTATCTCTAAAATGTGTTTTATCAAAAAACATCTTTACTTATGTATTTTTTAGAAAATATTGCAGAAAATTACAATAAAATATTTTATAATATATTAACATTTAAATAAATATCAACAACATTTACATCTCAGTTAAATCTTAAATAATTTATATAATAATCATATCATTCTGTTATAAACAAGGAATAAAGGGAAATTAGCAATGGATTGTATAAAATTGGTTTAATTTAAATTATTTCACGTATTTGAATATATTCTTGTAAAAACAATTTTAATGGAAGAACACATTCAAAAAATGTTCTATATGATTTGAGGACATACGTGGATTTGTATTAAAATATAAATATTTGAAGTGTAATTGTAAAAATAGTAATTATTTTAAAATTGTATCTCAAATGAACAATCATTTTTTGATCAAAGCTATTTTATTGTGTGTTTTTAATTATTTGTAATAATACAAATGTATGACTGATTACATTTACTATTCTTGAGTTATAAATATATTTGATATTAATTTTTGTTTATTATTTCATTATATTTTATATTTTGACATTTTTAGATCTGTTAGGTATTTAGATATGATATAAATGAAAATGTCAGTCTATTTCTACGAAATATCACTGTATAATCATATCAATTTAAGTTTAAAAATGTTTGTATAGATAATTTTTCTTGCAATCGAATAACGACTAGTAATTTACATTCATTTATAAAAAAGCATGTTATTATTAAAATTATTGTCATTTAAGTTTACAAGATTACTTTACATATAAAATTAATAATTTATATACATACAGTACCTGCGTTATCCTATGTATTATTAGTAAAAAACACTTTTACGGTAATTCAGCAATATTTATATTAAATAGCAATGATGCTAAAGGAAATATTTATGATAAATGATCGCCTGTATTTTAAATTCAAATATAAATATAAAATATATTTTGAAAGTGTAGATATAAATTGGGCTTTACATATTATGCAAATCAGCGATTGGTTTATTTAAATAATCCAAAAAAACCGTATGCTTGTAAAATCGTTCATTTCAATTTTAATATCCTAGCTGAACCAACTGGTTATAGAAATCGGATAGTTATGTCAACTCTTTCAATTGAATCAGCAAACCAAAGACTAATTATCTGAATTTTTAATGAGTGTAAAGACTAATTAATTTAACTTCTGTAAAGTTTTTTGTTACAGAATCAATAAATTATTTGTTTTGTGAATGAAGGGCACGTATTTGAATTGTAATTAAAAATATATATTTTATTTGTTTGTTTTTTTAATTTTTATAATTTGGCAGCCATTCACATAGCAACTTCTTTTAATTTTATTCAATTATTTTATATATATATATTTGTATAACCTTTTCCATTTTCTTTATAAAGCAAGCCATTAATTCAATTTTTATCATAATTGGAGTTTTTACTCTGGATATAATTCAAATATTTAGTAAATATTATTTTTAATAATTTTTTATAAACTTCGTTAAATATGAATTTATATTTTATGATATCCATACACCCATGTTGAGATTATGATTCTGTGTATATGTGTGTATTTTTAAAAAGTCTAAAAACTATCTTAAAAATTTTGACTTTTTTAATATGAATGTTTATATACATTATTACATATATGATATTTTTTATTTATAAAATCTTTCATTATAAAAATACGGCTATAACAATTATAAATATAAGTATTACTGATTCCAAAACCGCATTATTGATTCATATGCAGTGGCACTGATTTTCTAGCTTATGTTATAAATAATATAAATATTAGTATTATTTAATATTTTCTATTAAAAGCAAATTATTTTATACAAAAAATAATAATAAAATAAATCCACAAACATTAGATTCGTAAAGAAAGTATAGTGAAATGTATTCATGATTAAATAATAAATGCGCTTAATTTTCATTGTGATAAAATATTATTTTAAATGAGAATATTAACAATTATCAAATGTAATAATCAACAGAATAATCCCCAATTAAGCCTGTTTACTATACATGAAATGTTAAGGAATCTTGTTAAATTTGTACACCATTTATTTAAAGGATAAAAAATTTAGTGCATGATCTTACAAGATTATAACAGATTATGAATATAAATTTCAAAAATGAAAGAAATAGTAATTTCTGAATATTATACTTTTATTCATTAAAAATGTTTTTCATTCAAAATAGTCTTTTATTATTACATGTCAAGTGAGGATATACAGAACCTATTAACGGATGAAATATACTAATCTCACTAAGTGGACAAAAAGTGTTACTGTAACAATATTTTTATTATATTTATTATATTATATTTTTATTATATATTTAGGTGAGTTATTAAATTCTATGAACTTTTTAATTGACGAAATAACATGAATGCAGAAAAGGAATTTTTAGACACCTGAAATAAATGGAATGAAATTATTATATTTGAATCGGATTATAATTTTTGTATATTCTATATGTTATATAATAATATATTATTCTTATATGTTTGTATATACCTCTGCAAAACATCGAAATGAAAGTTTCATAAAACCGCCAGCTGTTATTTGCACTGGTTTTTGGGCTCTAATCATTATAAAATATAAGCCATATTTTGCAGATTTATTATCATAAGATTTTCCAATAATTGCTCCATATGCTGCTTCTACAATGGCTTCGCTCTAATAATAAGAATATTATATTTAGTTTCTAAAAGTAAAAACAATATTTAATAAAAACTTTATAGCAATTACTTCATTTTGCAAATATTGACAAAAAGCTTGGCTAGAGATTATTCCAACATATACTCCAAATAAAAGCAACAGATATTTATTTATCAGTGTATCTTCCTGTATTAAAATTTCATATTAATATTATGATTTACTAGTAATATATTACTGAAAATATTTATAATCACCTCAATTAATTTAAGACCAATAATTGACATATTATAAATTGCCGTTGCTATTAACCAGAAATAAATTGGCCCAATGAATTCATTAAGCGCGTCGCAATATCTAGAAATAAATGTTTAAAATATTTTCGTTACCGCTTAATTTAATTTAAAATAGACTTACATTAATATGTTCTGATGAAAAAATACTATATTTTTTACATAATTTTGTATATCTATGTGAGAATTATTTATAACATTGTCACTCATATTCACATTGGTGTTTGCTTCTAATTGACTTAGTGAGATAAGTTTTTGTCTCACAACTCTAAAATAGGCACATCCCATCATAAAGAAATAGAGTCCGAGTAATTCAATGGCTACACACAAATATATAGAAAATGCGACTGTTGTACATTGTATTATAAATAGGAAAACATATGATAGATCATCTTTGGGTTCGTAAAAAAATCTATAATAAATATTTTTCAAATATATATAATTATATATTATTTAAATAGTATATTAATAGCTCCTATTATATATGAAAAAAAATAATTAACTTGCAGTATGATTATGAGTAAATTGAAATCGGTATCATTAATTATAATGTTTAATTCATAATGATGACTTTTGCTTGTGAATTTTACAAATGAGATAAATTTTAATATAATATATAGTCTACTCCTAAAAAATATATATTGATACATATTAGTCGTATCCATGTTTATATAACAAAAGAATAATAACAATAAATCCCGTAACAGTCAAGAGATGTTAAATGGAAAATATGTTTTATAATCAATTTAAGTTTTCTGACTGCTATTATTCATCCATCGTACTTTAAATGGGCTTTAAATTACTTTAAATTTCAGATTGTTTAAGTTGTTTATGCAGATAGCACAATTTGCATCTCAGTGTCTATTATACAACCAAGTATTTCACAATAATTTTTATTGGCAACTTTACATAACTGTTTGCAATAGAATTATGCAAATTTGCGTTTTTGATACCGGTAAATTTAGAGACAAAAACTAGTGTAGAGTGAAGCTCAAATAGTTGCTTGAGGTAGAAAACTGTTGGTAAAAATCCCATCATACTAATGGTATATTCCCTTATACCTTGTCATTCCTTGTAATGCATGTACACGCTATGGGTGGTGCTTTAGGGAGTCATCGTCAACTGGAGTACGAGGATGAAGTTTGATCCTGGTGGGACGTCGAACGATTCAGGGTCAACGGAAATAGTAAGTCATCATATCCTTGTGTCCAAAGAAACTGCATTTGCCAATGCGATCGAGTTAAAAATACCGTGTTGTCGAGATGCGATGAGAAAGTCCTCGTATACCTTAGGTAGACAATGAGCATCGAGGCGAATCATTAAACACTTAAAATGTAATGGCTCTTTCGTTTGGTTGACTTGACGAAGATTTTTTCGATTTTTTAGAACTCGCATGATTAATTTCAATTCAATTTTTCTAAAAATGAGTGGATTGCAAGCAATGAAGCAAAACTTCAGCAAAATAGTAAAATTAAAGAAACAACTACTGTGATCCTCTGCTTCTTTTCTGCCTGATTGTCATCTTCAACAAAAACATTGTCATATCTCCTATACTATACGTACCCTTTTTATCTTTGTTAATCAGTCACTAACCTATTTAGTATTAAATTCTAAATATCATACATAAAATTGTAATCATAACTCCAATTGCAAACAATATATTGGAATAGAGATGATGATTATCCAACAATTATGTTGAAATGTAATTAATAAAACCTTTTCAATGATTCTCACTTAATCTACTAAAATGGGATTTTGTGTGTTTGGGTTTCATAGAGTATTACAGTTCTATTTTGGCCCGTGCAGGATTTAAGGTAATTTGCGAATAATGAATTTTTTGTACTTGGTGTGCAAAAAATTGAAAAAGGTAAATGATGGAAATGACTTTCTTATAGTATAACATATACTAACGCAAAAGGAAAAATTCGATGTGTAGCGCCGCTTTTTGACATTGTCATTCGAAATAAACATTCTGCTATGTATGAAAAGTAAAGGCTAGATAAAAGAATTATAAAAAATTTTCTGTAATAAGCTGCCTTCTTTTGAAATCCTTTCACTATGTGAAGATCTTCGTGTTTTACAAACAACCAAATTTTCTGACACATTTCCAAAAGTTTCCTTACATTATCACGTCTTCCAACTGATAAAGAATATTGCATAGATGCACTCAGACATATCAAGTATTCACTAATTAATATAATGTCGTTATTCTAAAATTAACAATTTATTGTTAAATTCTAGATATATTAAAAAAAATGGGTAAGCTACAAACAGTTGAATAAAAATAATCTAGAATATAAAAACAAGTAAGCTGTGCTTTTTAATAAATGTCGTTTCCAATAATTTTCAAGTATACATATGTTTTATTTTTTTTCCTTTGTACATTAAAAAGTAATATATTAAACAATCTAATAAACAAAATCTATATAATTGTGTTACAACCTCAAGTATAAAAAGTAAATAAGAATGTAAATTGGCATTTTAATATATAATGTAGGAGAGGAATATCAATTTATCAAATAAAAAAATCAAATATATTTTATTCAGATATAATAAAATATTATGCAAAAAATCGTTAAGTTATCAAAATACAATTCAATACCTTATGTAACATATTTTGGAAAATGGTTATTCCCCACGAAAAAGTTATGTATGTAATACTCGAGAATGCCATAATGGTTAAACATTTCGATTTATAATTAGATAATGTCTCATTCTCAAAAGGGACCAGTCCTGCATATCTCATACATGCCAGATATGGTGCTATTAATTCCTTGTAAGTCAATATTTCCTTCTTCAGTTTCATTTTTAAAAGATCAACAAGTATTTCTAAGCAATGCATTTAACATTAATAGTTTATATTCATACACTACATGTGTTATTCTATGTGTATTAGTAAAAAACACCTTTATGGTAATTCAGAAATATATATATATTATATAGCGATGATGCTAAAGGAAATATTTATGATAAATGATCGCCTGTATTTTAAATTCAAATGTAAATATAAAATATTTTTTGAAAATATAGATTAAAATTAGGCTTTACAAATTCAGCAAATCACCGATTGGTTTATTTAAATAATACTAAAAAAACTATATGCATGTTAAATCGTTCATTTCAATTTTAATATCCTAGCTGAACCAACTGGTTATAGAAATCGGATAGTTATGTCAACTCTTTCAATTGAATCAGCAAACCAAAGACTAATTATCTGAATTTTTAATGAGTGTAAAGACTAATTAATTTAACTTCTGTAAAGTTTTTTGTTACAGAATCAATAAATTATTTGTTTTGTGAATGAAGGGCACGTATTTGAATTGTAATTAAAAATATAGATTTTATTTGTTTGTTTTTTTAATTTTTATAATTTGGCAGACATTCAAATGGCAACTTCTTTTAATTTCATTAAATTATTTTATATATATATATTTGTACAACATTTTCCATTTTCTTTATAAAGCAAGCCATTAATTCAATTTTTATCATAATTGGATTTTTTTACTCCGGGCAGAATTCAAATATTTAGTAAATATTATTTTTAATAATTTTTTGTAAACTTCGTTAAATATTAGTTAATATTTTATGATATCCATACACCATTGATATGTTTGTGTTCTGTGCATATGTGTTTTTTTAAAGCCATCTAATCCAGTGTTTAAATTCGTTATTTTTTTACTTATAATTTTTATAGTCAATATCTTAAACATTTTTCTTTTTAATTTAAATTGTTCATAGTGATTATAATTTTACAATCATAATTATAAATAATCAAATATCCACAATTAATTATTTCATATTTAGTGTCTGTCACTTATTTATTTACTTGTATTATTAACAATATAAATATTACTGATTTATAATATAATTTTATATGAAATATTTTATTTCATGTAAAAAATAAAAATACACAAATCTTTTTAATGCGTTTATATCCTTATTAAGTCATATCATATTCACTTATAATGAATTATTTAAATGTCTTTAAATACATCATCAATCATTGAATTTGATTAAGTTAACTTGTTAATATTATAATTGAATGTAGTTTTCCATTAAAATTGATAGATATAATAAATCATTTTAATGCAATATTGATGAAAATATTTTTAATAACTATTATTATAATAATTAATATAATTTTTAATAGTTTTTAGTTATCCACATTTTTATTTCGTATATCTTAAGTTTTACCTAGTTAATTGAATGTTTATTCTTTTGAATATTGTGAATATATTTTATATAACAAATTAAAAATTTTTATAATATCATGTAAAAATTATAGTTTTGTAGTGTAACACATATTCTACAATATAAAATATTCTATTAAAAGATTGATTCTTTTATATTTGCTAATTTTAATGTAATATTTCTTACTCGTTTATTTCATTATGAAAAATGGATTTTTAAGACCTGTTATTATCATTTTTGTAAGTATAATTCGAACATATTTTATAATTCGTTATTTTACAATGTATAAGTAAAGCCTTATTGTATTAACTTTAAATATAATAAAATCTGCCTATCATTTTATATTAATTTAATTGATTGTAGTAAAGATAGAAACTATAAATTAAAAATAAATAAATAAATGGTCAATGGCGTTAACAACAAATTTAATAATGTTAACTCCATTAACCAAAACATATTCATTTATAAATAGTACACTTGTTTATTTATTATATGATAATCTATAAAAAATATTTTTTATTGTATAAATTAAATCGATTTTTAAGAACTTAAAATTCTCGATGCTCTCGCATTTCAAGTCAACCAGAAACTAATGCGAACAAACTGAAGAGTATATTAAGCTATACATAATTTATTCAATTATAAAATTGATTTTTGTTTTAGCCTGTATCTGAAATAGTGAGTATAAATGAAAGCATACAAAATTAATAATGCGGTATAGAAAGTTACAACATTGTAGAACGACCATTTTTCCTGTGAAATATATATGTAACAATTGCATTGATATAATGTATAATTTGAAATAAAAATTAGTTTTATGTGCATTCGAAGCATCAATTTAATTTTTATGAATTTATAAGTTGCTTTTTTTCTATTTACCGCAGTATTTAATTTTTTACAATTAATCGTCTCTTCAAAATACACTTACATTAAGAAAAGACTTTTAAATGTATTTCCATTAATTTATAATCTTAGTTCCCTTCCATATAAATTGGTACAATTAATAATTTATTTAAAAAATGTAAAGTATTAAAAAAATTATGAAAAATTAAAAAA
This sequence comes from Eupristina koningsbergeri, assembly GCA_018907245.1. Classification (NCBI taxonomy): domain Eukaryota; kingdom Metazoa; phylum Arthropoda; class Insecta; order Hymenoptera; family Agaonidae; genus Eupristina; species Eupristina koningsbergeri. The sequence continues at coordinate 126,177 of JACCHV010002890.1, read as the reverse complement.
ATTGGAATTATTATAAAAGATTTATTATAAAATCATTTTTTTATCGACTCTGGCGATGAATTTAGAAATAAATATAGAAAAATAAAAAGTAACAAATTCAATTCATTTACATGACAAAAGAAAAAGAAAATAGCAATTTAATAGGTTCATCATATTGTTATAATTATTAAAAACAAAAATTTAATTAGCTATTAGAGTTTAATGTTTTAAAATTTATTTACTATCAATTATATTTAATTATTCAAATCAGTAATTGATAAGTATGTATATGATGCATAAATCTGTATATGGTAATTTCAAATAAAAAATTCATATTCATAATAAAAAGTATAATTCTTAAACAACAAGGTGCAAATTGAATGAAACTTAAAGTATATTAATTAATTAGCATGTCTGCGTTTCGACAAACTATCCTTCTTCCTAGTCCAAGCAATAACTTAAAAAAAAAATACTTATAATCTACAATATTATTGCCGTAATGTCACACTTTTGAACGAGATATTCTTAGTGATTGGTATTTTTATTTTTTTAAGTTGTTTTGTACACATTGACTGATTTTTTTTTTGTACTTAATTTTAAAAATAAAATTTTTTATAAATGATTATTTCAATTTTTATTCTATTTTCTATTTTCATTAGATTAAAAAAATTGCCACTAGTTTTTTATAGATATTTATATATTACCAAGATATTAAAACATCAAATAATAGCGATGGGTTAAAAAATTTTTCTATTACTATTTTGTCTTTGGCCTCTCTAATCTTACATTTTTACATATTTAACTGTATCGTGTATGTATATTTATCTTATATTATAAATTTTATTAGACAGTAACTCATACGTTGCATTCACTGAGGTTTAAGAAAAGTTATGAAATCATTATTATGTGTGATGCATTTGATTTGATAAAAATGTAAGTAAATTAATGATTTTAGAATCAAAATTTAAAAACAGTAATTTTTTAAAATGGTGTTGTATTGTGAATATATTATGTCATTTCGAAAAAACTTTTGTATAATAATATGTTTACCAATAGAATATATTATGTTAAGAATTTTTTATGTCGTTAAAAAAATCTATTTCATTTACAGCTTATTTCAACAATAATAGTTTATAAATAAAGATATAATTTATTATTGTGTATGAAAAAGTTTAGTAGGGAGCTAATGTTCTTCTCATATTAAGTGCGAGTTATATATTATTGAACCTACGTTTTAAAAAAGGGTAGACTTACAGTATTTATTCCGCGTTTGAAAGTTGTTTTATTTTTTATGATTCTAAAGATTGCATTATTTTTTAATGATATTAGTTTTTAACTTTTCATTGTTAATTGATTTTATCAATATAAGCAAAACTTTACGTACAGTGTATTATATTGTTTGATTGCAGAATTTTTATTTTCTATTTCATATGCATTCTATTTATAGCTATTGAATTAAATTCATTACAAAAAAAAAAAAAAAAAAAAAAAAACAATACTTCAATTATATAATTTTTTGAATTATTAAACTTTATTTTTTCAGTTTTATTAAAAATATGTAAAATAGTATTTATTTTTATTAATGAATTTCAGTGTTTATTTAATATCGAAATTGAAATAAAGAAATTTAAAATGTAGATGTTTCGAATTTATATTAAATTTATAATTTCAATACTTTTTACATTGAATGATATTCCAAAATATTTATAATAATATATGTAAAAGCACTTTAATATACGAAATTTTTAATAAATTATTAAATATTTTAGACAATCCAAATCTCAATCCATGATCACAAAGATCCATGCGAAATGCAAGATTATATTGTGATCATTTTCGTTAGATAAGTGTCAGAGCAAAACAAGGTTTGTATTCAGGGTTAATAAGAACCCCTTACATTGGAAAGAAGTTTAATTTGTTCCAAAGAAAAAAACTCGCGTTTTATTAAAAATTTAATTATACGCACTTTAATAATGTTTTTTTTCTTCAAATTTTAATAGGTACATCGACATAAAACATTTGATGATAAAGCATCGGATTTTAGCAAATTGTCTCATGTATGAAGAAAATGAAAGCTTAAAGTATAATTAAGGTGCCTCTAGAGATTAAAAAAAAGTGTTAAATTAATAAGAATTGTGTAAAATCAATTTGACAGAAGCTACATCAACAAAAATAGAAATTATAAACTCATGCTATCTACAGAGATATGCGTTAAAAGTCACAATTAAAAAAAAAAGCACGATTCAAAAGAAGTATTAAATTTTGTTTAAATATGCGATATACAATTCAAATACTTGAAGTAATAAAAAAAAAAAAGAATTAAAAAATATATGAGTAAAAATAGTTTTATTACATTTTTGAATGCAAATAATGTATATATAATAATAAAAATAGTAACATCATTGTTTATATTTTATATTTAACATACCGGAGATAACGGTTAATTTCACTCCGTTTTCCCCCATAATTGTTCTGCGAGATTAATTTAGCTTGTAAATAGTCCGGGGTACATTTTTCTGGAGTAAACATGGCCTGAGTAAACTCCCTATTCGTCTCTGCTTCTAGTATCATTCGTGACATCCTACATCTGTTTTTTATATTTTTTAACAGCCTGGTAAAGAAGGAAATTAGTTTCTATAAAGTCCGCCAGGGTCGGGTAAATATATAATTATTGCTGGACCTATTCACGATGTTTCTCTTGGGCTCTGCAACACATTGGACTATGTCATTATAAAAGCTATATTTATATATTTATGTGTATATACAAGAGTGTGTTTATTATCTTGCGGTTCAGTACGTTTGCTCGTGGAGGGGAGTAGGTTAGAATGAATGGTAGTCTTACAACAGTCACTTATAGCTTGCGTTGTGATGTATAACGGAGACGTTGTTTTAAAAATACATTCGTCACATGAAGTATTGTAAAATAAATAAAATAAAGGTATTTTATCATTGTAAAATAAAATATTAATAATTCATTAATCACGTATTATTTTTGTTCCTTTAACTGTAGTACAATGTAAATACAAACCAAGCGTTTGTAACCACTCCCTGAATGTCCCCTCCCTCCATGATTTGAATTCATCACGGTACAATTCCTACGAATTATTAATTTGTCTTATAAGAATTCTTTAATTTTAAATCTAAATAAATATTGGTTTATTTCTATACTTTTCGTATTTACTTAAATAATTAATATTGTGTCTTTATTATATTATGAGCATTATTGGTAATAATGAATTTACAAGTTATTTTTTTTAAGAAGAATATTTCTCTAAAATCGATGCACTCATAACGTTTTATATAAATGTACTATTTAAAACACTAGATGTATATATATATTTTGATTAATATTCAAAAATATTCAAAGTTATTTAAATTTAGTATTCTTTTTAGTTCATTTCTAAGCTTTATATTTTATTATAATTAATATTATTTAGCTAATAAATTAAAAATTCATATCACTGATTACAATTATACATTTAGATTTAATATGTAATGTTAAATGCATAATTATTTTATATATTCCATTTTAGGCAGTACAATGTCTTTAAGTATAAATTTAATATTTTGTATGATTATAACATCAGTTGTATCTCAAGTGATTTATTATAATGAGATAGAACATAAATGCCCTAAGCCATGGGTAACATTTCAAGAATCTTGTTATCGGTTTATAAAAAGCTTTAGACCCAGAGAAGATGCACGTAAAAATTGTTTGGCATACCAAGCTGATCTGATTTCTATAAATTCATTAGAGGAACATGGAAATACATTAAAAGAATTATTACAGCAAGATCCACAACATAGAAAATGGTATACTGGCGTGAGAATGCAAGGTAGCTATTGGACCAATGAAGATGGTACACAACTAATAAACATGGAAAATGCGTTTTTATCTGAACGATTAGATAATGTACATGGACGAGATTATCTTGTTTATGCATATAGTGATGGGCTAAAACGTTGGGGATTGGAAAAAGTCAATGGGCAAGATGCATATTATTATATTTGTGAAGCTCTTGCTGCAAACTTATATTATTTACAGTCCAATGATCGTACATATCAATATGGTATTGAAATTAATGATCCTTTAAAAATTCCTAGAGGACCATATTTTATTAAACAACCAGAAAATAAAGTTTTTGATGTTTCCAAACGAGTCGTAAGCAATGATGTATTTTTAAGCTGCTTAGCTGGTGGATATCCATCTCCAACATATGAATGGTTTAAGGAAGATTTTCAAAATGATCGACTAGTTGCTAAAAAAATTGATCCATTAGAAAATTTTAGATACACTATTAGTGGAGGAACTCTTATTATTTTTGCTCCAAATCAGGTATTGTAATATTAAATAACAGTAATATTTATACTAATACAATTATTTCAATTTTAATAATATTTATTCTGTATTCATTATGAAAAAAACAATTACTCAGACTGAAGATCGTGGTACTTATCACTGTAAAGCCACAAACATGTTTGGAACTATAAGATCAGAAAGTGTTGAATTATCTTTTGGTTATATTTTGGAATTTAATCTTAAACGTCCAGAAGAACATGGTGATGAACATTGGGGTAAAGCAGTTTATTGTGATCCTCCACAACATTTTCCAGGTGTAAAATATTACTGGGCTCGAGAAGCTTTTCCCTACTTTGTAGATGATGATAATGAAAGACTATTTGTATCCTATGATGGTGCCTTATATTTCTCAGCACTTGAAAAAATTGATCAAGCAAACTATTCATGTAATGTACAAAGTACAGCTTCTGATACTGGTCGTAACGGACCATTTTTCCCTCTATACGTTAGTCCTCATTGTAAGTTTAACAAGATTTTTTAATTTATGCATATTTTATTAATTATTTTATAGAAAATATTCCACAAAAATTTAAATTATAATAATTTCTTTAAGTTTTATTTTATAAATATAGTAAATGAATTATAGTTATCGAACTTTTATATAACATATCATACTAGTTGAGTATTAATTTTGAAATTTATGTAAAATAATTTATATACTAATTCATAAATTAAACTAAAATAATTTATATATTTTTATTTTTAATAATTAATTAATATTGCAATTATATATGTATATATTAATTATACTTATAATTAATCAATATTACAGTAACACCACAACAATTGAAATTCCCAATTAATTTTCCAAAAATATTTCCGGAAGCTCCAATTGCCGGTGATCAAGTTAGAATGGAGTGTATTGCATTTGGATTGTAAGATATTATTATTAACTTTTTACTTAATAAGATTTCGTTGCAATAAGTAATAATTAAAAATTTTAAGTAGGACATAACTGTATAAGTGTTTATATTTTCTTGAATTAATATACCAAATACATTAATATGTCTATAGTTAGTTGTTATTGAGTTTCATAAATTATTAACTACTATGATTCATAGACTCAATAAAGAAAAACAAAATTATTTATAATGACAAGTAGCAGACATAACAAATTCGTCAACATATACGGAATATTTGAAATTGATAAAGTAAAAAAAAAAAATAATAAAGTAGAAAAGTAGGAGGTATATTTTTTTTACAACGATATACGATTATAATTAATATAATTTAATATTTCTATAAGATAAAAATTAAAAAAAATTATTAAAAAAAATTTATCACTCATTATACGTAGTCCTGTACCTTCATACAATTGGACACGATATGGTGCTGATCTACCGCGTGGCGCTTATCTCATGAACCATAATCGTGTTCTTATAATTCCACGAGTACGAATTGAGGATCAGGGCAAATATATATGTCGTGCTCGAAATGAAAAAACTTCTATCATGGAGTCTGTGTATTTATCTATCCAAGCGGCACCAAATTTCACGGTTCCACTGGCAGATAAACATATGGATAATAGAGGTGAACTGACATGGGTATGCGAGGCGTTTGGCATACCTGATGTAATCTACAGCTGGTTAAGAAACGGTGAAATCTTAGACATGTACACATTGCCTCCTGATGATAGAGATCGATATCTTATACAAGATAATGTCTTAAAAATTAAATCATTGAATCCGGAAAGAGATGAGGCCATGTATCAATGCGAAGCTAGAAATCAGCTCAAGACTAAATATTCATCTGCTCAGTTGAGAGTTTTGTGTGAGTGAATAATTTAATAATAACTTATTAATAGTAGTTTGTATTATTATTAAACATTAATTCATAATAGAAAAAATCAATCATTTTACAGCTCTACAACCTTCTTTTAAAAAGCGACCGTTAGAACCTGAAACATTTGCAGCAGAAGGTGGAAATGTTACAATTATTTGTAACCCTGAAGCTGCGCCTCGACCAAAATTTACATGGAAAAAAGATGGTAATGTTTTAGGAAGTGGAGGTAGAAGACGAATTCTGGACTCAGGTAGTCTTATAATAAGTCCAGTTTCGAGAGATGATGAGGGAACATACGTTTGTCAGGCTGCAAACCAATATGGCAATGACGAATCACGTGGACGTTTAATAGTGTTAAGTGAGTAAAATTTGTTTTTATTTTTAGATCTTTTAATGATTATTTGTAATGACTCACAACTCATTATATAATCGTTTTTAATAGAATTGTTTTGCTTATTAGGAATGTAAAAAAAGTATTCTGAATTTACAACAAAATTCACTTAAAATAAAAAGAATTTAACATTTTTTGTTCTCAATTAAAACTTATAATATTGAATTTTAGATGGACCAAAATTAATCTCAGCTCTACCTCAACGTATTGTTACTGCAATCGGCTACAATCAAACACTCCGTTGTATAGCTGAAACAGACGAGATGTTGGACGTAGCTTACATTTGGATGCATAATGATATGCGTATACGTGATAAAGATCTTAAGATTAATCCACACATTATCATAGATGCTGGAACTCTTGATATTATTAACGCAACCTTCGCCGAAGCTGGTGATTACGAGTGCATTGTCAAGAGTGCTGTGGGAAGAATTGCGTCAAAAACATCCATCATAATTGAAGGTCCACCCGGACTACCAGGAGGTATACAGGTTGTGAATGTTGCCAAGACATCAGTTACTCTTACGTGGACCGATGGAGCATATCATGGACGTCCAATTACAAAATATGCAATTGGAGCAAGGACAAATTGGAATCATACTTGGTTTAATCTTACAGAAGGTATGTAAACTTATTTATTATACTAGTAATGATACTGCTTTTTGTAGTGTAAAAGAATATTCAATAATGTTTTAATTTATAATTGCAAAATTACAAACAACAATATAATACATTAAACATTTCTAAGGTATTAAAAATCTTGATTTAAACAACACATAAATAATAAAATAACTAGATTTGGATAAAATTGAACTTTTACTTTAAATTTATTTATTGATTAAAAAAAGTAACTTTTTTTTTTTATTTTTAATTATTTATTAAAATATCATTAAATATAAAATCCATTCAATTGTTATAATTATAATAATCATTTGTAATCTTAGTTGTTATTTACATGTTTTAATATACTTTGATTGAGATGAGTATATTTTGCTTTGTTGAACCAATAATTTATATTAAGTACCTGAAGTTGTTAGTGACTCTCGAGTAAATAAAATAATACTCGATATATTAATATGTTAAAGATATACTTTTAAACTTAAATCTTATAAATTTATGTATATTAATGACAAATTACAACAAATACAGTTTACCCACATAAATTTTATACTGAACAAAAATTGATTAAATATTACAATTTTATTAATAAATTTTCGGTGTTTCGTCTTTATCCAATCAAATATGAGAAGCGTTACACTTGGTAATTTTAATATTTTTAAAGTTCATAGATAATTGAGACTTATTAAATTCCATTTTCAAATATGTGATAATCAAAACGTAAGATTCATTAATCTCGCAGCTCTTAGATTTAATTTAAAAAAGCTGTAATTCAATAAATATTTTAAAATATTCTAAATAAATATTTTAAAATTAAAATCTCAAACAATAGATAATAAATTTGTGTCAAAATTCGATCAGATTAAAATCGGAAATAAATTGAAGGATTTCTGATCATTGACTTCGTATTTAATTATTACAATTCTCTGCTCAATATATACGAGTTGTAATACATTTTTGTTTATATTCCTAAAAAATATAAAATTTCAATAAAATCACAATTTACAGATTATACATCATACGTTGAGGTCGACAGATATAATGGTCGTAAGCAAGTATTTTTGGAGAATGTATTACATCCTTATACAACATACGAGTTTCGTGTTCAAGCCGGAAATGAACTCGGCTATGGACCACCATCAATGCCCTCGCCACAATATAGTACACCATCGGACAGACCAATAAAAGCTCCTTCAAACATTAGAGGTGGAGGCGGTAAGCTTCAAGGATTATTAGCAAAATTAATTAATAAAATATTTTTTAAAAAATTATAGAAAAATGTTAATAAAACAATTTTTTATTTTAAGGTAAAATTGGTGATCTTACAATTAAATGGAATGCACTGAAATCCGATGAACAATATGGACCAGGTGTTTACTATAAAGTGTATTGGCGTCGTAAGCATGCAGAGACAGAATTCCAATCACAATCACTTAAAGAACATGGCAATGTTGGTATGGCTGTAGTACCAATTCAATCTCAGTATTACTACACCGAATATGAAGTTCAAGTACAGCCGGCAAATGATATTGGTTATGGACCAAAGTCAGAAATAGTTACAATATTTAGTGCTGAAGATATGCCACAGGTATATTATTTTATAAAAATTGCATGTATTGCATTGAGAAGTGAAAAAACATAATAGTTATAGTTTAACTTGAAGTAATACCACTAAGTATCTTAAAATTTAATATTAATAGTAATAGATTTTAATTCCATTTGTATTTTTTTATGTAAGAGATATTCCATTGTGCCAGGAAGATTTAAAAGGACAATAATATAATACAATTAGAACATAAAACACAAGAATATAAATATTTCTTTTTTTTTTTAATTTTGTATATAATTTTAACATATTATTTTTTCCACAAATCATACATGTTTTTATTGTTATAAAATTCAAATTCATTAAAAAATATTATTAAAATAATAATAGAATAAATTATATTTCACTGATATAAATGAACATTAGTGAAAAAAAACTTCAATTTTATTTCATTAGGTTGCACCACAACAAGTTTCAGCAATCTCGTACAACGGAACAGCATTAAATGTTACTTGGCAACCTATTGAGCAAACTCGGGAACGTGTTCGTGGTAAACTTATAGGCCATCGTATTAAGTATTGGAAAGAAAAAAATCGAGAGGAAGACGCAGTGTACTATTTATCTCGAACAACTCGTCCTTGGTCACTTGTTGTTGGTTTACAACCAAATACGTATTATTATGTTAAGGTAATTATATAGAAATAAAATTTTAATTTCCAAAATTAAAAATGAATATGAAAAAATATGTTTATCTGGTACGATTGTATGATAAAATTTATAAATAAATTCAATCCTAAAAACCAAAGGAGGATATATTTAAAATTTTTAATCTTTTAAAAATCATTGTGTACATATAAAATAATATGCATTATAATAAATTAAATCAATTATGAAGGTCATGGCATATAATTCCGCTGGTGAAGGACCTGAAAGTGAGCGTTTCTTGGAAAGAACTTACCGAAAAGCTCCTCAAAACCCACCATCTTCAGTGCACGTATTTGGTAGAAATCCTACATCCGTGAGAGTAACGTGGCGTTACGTTCAAAATATTAAGGACGAGGAACCGGTTATCGGCTTTAAAATTAGAGTTTGGGAGACAGATCAACATATGAGCACAGCAATGGATACAATTGTTCCTGTAGGTGCAATTGAGGCGATCATCAACAAACTAGGAGTTGGTAAAGAATACTATCTTCGAGTTTTAGCATACAGCAACGGTGGTGATGGCAGAATGTCTAGTCCAGCACACAGATTTAAAATGGGAGATTCGTCCGATTACGGAAATGCCACGTCTAAAAAAGTTGTAAATTCGGGATTAATTATTATAACATTGCTATTTTTGAAAGTATTTGGATATATTTAAAAATCATGAATAATTTACACGTTTTTGGTGAGCGATAAATTATCTTTTCTTGATTTTACTTCCATCACTGTCACTGTGGTTATTATTATTACATAAATTATATGTAACATTAGAAATTAGAAAATTGTCATATACAGTTACAATATTGAGATAATTTAATAAACTAATATTATTATTTTTTTTTTTTTTTTATATTATATATTACTAATATATGCTAGTATGTTTGAATGAAACAAGCAATTAATATTCAGAATTTATAGTGATTTAATAAATTATTTATAAAATTTAAGTAATATTTCATTCGCTCAGATTTTATAAAATAAAATAAAATATTAAAGTTTTTCTTTTTATTTTAAGAATTTAATATTACTGGGTTTTTTCAACTTAAATATAATCAAGTAAAATTTACTTATTTGAATTTTTCTAAACATTTATTTGCAAATCGGTATTATGTATTTATAATTATTTTATAAATTAAATGAAAGTTCATGAATTGAATAAACGTAACTTTCTTAATTTTTAAAAACTAATAATTGATGCTGCATGAAACATTATATTAATATATATTTCATAAAATAATTATCATTTAAAAATTTAATTGTGTTTTGTACAGTAAAAAAAAATTGTAATAGAATATAGTAAATGAATTTTTATATTTTTATAATTCATAAATAAGATTTGCGGATAAGGTTATATAAAATAATCAGCTTTTTTAAAAAATTGCCTTAAAAATAGTAAAAATTATTTCATAACTTTAGTGATAAATAAATGTATTTTGAAATTTTAAGAATAGTTTTACATATATTTTCATTTTTATGTATAAAATGTTATAATTTAAAATTATTTTCTAATTTTCATTTATTTAATTATAATTAAAATTTATACATTTTATTAAACTTTAAAAAAAATTTTAATATTTTATAGTAGTATTTAAAAATACAATCACAAAATGCCTGAAAAAACTATTATACTAAGTCTTCTAAGGATTTTATTCATCCTTTGATGTTGAAAATTTACAAAGAATATGGTATCCATTTATAATGAACAATAAAACCTATTATAAATTTAATATTTATAATTGATTCTGATAGGAATAAATAAATTTATCATTTTTAACTGTTAATATTCAAGATTTTTATAATATTATCTAATTTTACAAAAAAAATGTTTACATAGTTTTATTATATTCCTGTTCAGATTTAAAGAAAAATATATAATACAAATTTTTATTGTATCGAAATATTAAGAGTGTAAAAACATACATACATCTAATTATCAATACATGTATTAATTTACATACAATAATACAAAAAAAGAAGATGTAATTATGAATCTCATAAGTTTTCCGTCCAAATATTCATATAAGATTTTACATAGATATAAAAAAAGCTTCAAATACTTAAAAAAAATATCTATAAAAATAGAATTGGTTTATTAGATAAGGATCTGTTTAAGGCTGAATAATTTTAACACAGATGTATGTTTCACCAAATAAAACCTACAACATCTGTGAGAAAATTAGTCTCATTCTGAAAAAGTCCTATCCAATAAACTAATTACATAATGGAGGGTATTTTTTACAACAATATTGAATGTAGAGGCAGAAGTTTTATTTTATAAGAATTGAAAGTTTTTCAATAATAATTTAATCAAAAAAATTGTTTGTATCGCCCAATATGTAAAAGTCTAAAAGACTTAGTTTGTAATGACAAAACATTAGAATTGTAAGAAAAAAATAAACACTTTATTGTATACTGTAAGTTCAATGTTATGAATTAATTTTATATAATCAATGTAATATGTAAAGAAACAATATTTTTAATACATTATATCAAAAACTATATTTAATGTAATTTAATTATACAATAATTTGCAAATTATTGCAATTATACTGTTCAATTAAATAAAAAAATAAAAATTATAAATTTTCATATGTTACTATGTGTTTCATTTACTAAATTTATTACACAAAATGTATAAGATTAAAATTTTATAACAACATAAATTAAATTAAACTATTAATATGCATGTAAATAGAAACATTGAATTTAGTTTTATTATTCTTTGCAAGCATTAAATAAAATTTAAATTTCTATCTATGCCAATTTTGTCGACAATAAGTAATTATTGGAGAAAATACCCGAACTTTTCAGCGATTTACGCGACGACGTTACTGTCGTCGCATATAAATAACTATATGTGTACCTTTATAAATATATAAATACATACGTCTCGACAGTATTTAAAAATAATAAATAATAATTTAAATTTTTAAATTTCATCAAATATATTGTGTTTTAGCATAATTTATATCGATAATTTATCTTGAAAAAAAAATCATTTTGTAAAATTAATTTTTTATGTCTGCTTTATTACCAATTATATCAGCGTATTTATAAGATTCAATTTTTGCCCAATTTTTGTAAAATCTTGAAATTTAAGTACAAAAATTAATTTTTAATAAAAACCTATATGTTTTTATGAATACTCATTTCGAAAATGCTTTAGTAATTTCAATAAACTCTACGCGCTACAAGCTTTCGAAAATAACTGTCGACAAAAATATTAATTCATAAAAGTACCATAGCAAATTTATTTACCATTTTATGCACTAATGTCGTCAATTTTATGTGACAACACAAAAATATCAATAAAAATATACGCAGACAAATAATGGAGTATTTTTAATGTTATAAAATAGTAGAAAATTTTAGAATTTGTGCAACCCTCATTGAATTAAGATTAGCATTCAGATTTTGATTTTGAATCCGAAAAAGAAAAAAAGGAATATACGTATATCCTGCGTGTGTTTAGATATGCATATAAGTCAGGCAAGATACCTAAAATCATATAAAATGTTGTAAAAACCTAGAAGAAAACGCTGGAAAGACTAAAATCTAAAAAATAATATTGTGAATTTATTCCTCATCCAATTGGAATAATTTAAATTTCAGATAATAAGCGCCTACTAAATTATACTCCTGGAAGAGATATCAATGAAAAATAGGCGCTCGCCCTCTAGTGATTATAACACATACTACTGGAGATAAAAAAAATAGTTTGGTGGATTTTAAAAAACGCAATAAACTTGCAAAAACCATTATATATTATTTTTTTGATTTAGGACATCCCTTTCAAGACTTTATAAATTATTATAATCACAGACTGCATGAATAAATACAATTATAGCTTTAAAAAAATCCCTCAATTATACTTATATCATTTACTTTTAAAAACTTCTATTTTTCTTACTTAGCTAAACCATAATAATGTCCATATTTTTTACTAATTTTAATACATTAATAATATGTGTTAAAAGATTAGTATTAGTTTACCCTTATACTTATGCATTGCCCGTCGAGTAGCGATTTTGAACATAAACAGAATAATAACATTATATTTTCATAAATTGATACCCTGTAGATGTAATAATTAAGGAAATCAGGCACACATTATCAGGACATTTAAATTAAAATAAAAAATGTTTACTCGCAAGCCATATAAATAAGCATAAAACATTTACGAAATAATAAAAATTAATAATGATAAAAAAATTTTGTTTAAATAAGCTATTATAATAATTAGCTTTAATAAGCCTTAGTAGTTTTAGAAAGTTACTTTGATTTTCAAGTTGAATATTTTCTGATAACGTTAGGTTAAAGTAGCGACTTGGTGTTTATCACAAGTACTATGTCAACATGCTCTTAAAGGACGAAATACTACTGAAATGACTAATCAATTAATGAATAATTTTATTAACTAGTAAGAAAATTGTCTCAATTGTATAAATAAAAATACAATTAAATATTGTACAATGAACAAATATTAAACGATAGATATTTATATATAAATAAATATTTTTCCCATTAATGATAATTATAAATCTATATTAATCTATATTAATAATCTTTTTTTTTCATTGATGATAATTCGAAAATTTGTAGTTTTTGACTCTTTTTTTCTATAAATTTTAAAGGTCCTTTAATAGGGTTTGATTTTCGACGTCAACAATATATTATATTAAGTAAACTAAATTACATGAATAATTAAAATGTAATATTGCAGTATTGCTAATAAATTAAAAACTCAGTTTAATTGACTAATTTCATTATAAAATTATAAAATATTATCAATTCTTATTTCATTCGACAAAGTTTTTGATATTATGTTAAATTAATTTAAAAGTCACTTATAAACTTGAAAAATTATGTATTAACTTAAACTACTATGATAAATAATTGGAAACGTTTAAAGAAATTATTAAATATTTTTTGTATCAAAAAAAACGTATTACAACTTGGAGTAAAATTTTTTATAATAAATAAATATATGTAATATATGGCTCGATCAAAAGTGTAAATAATGTAAAATTAAATTTACTATAGAACTATTAATTGAAAAGAGTTTTTCGTAAATTTCGTATATTTATTTTTGTTCATACCCAGTAGTGACAGAAGTAATGGAGACTAAATGAACAAAAATTGAGACAGAAAGACAGTGTGAGAGAGAGAGAGAGAGAGAGAGAGAGAGAGAGAGTAAGAGAGCGAGAGAGAGAGAGATAGAATGGAAGAAAAGAGTGAGAAACTACTAGGGTTTAAGAGAGACGAGATATCCTCAAGCTTTCTATTTTCACCTCCAATCATAAAATCATACCACAATAGTTTTTAGCGTCCTTTTGATACGTATATTTTATATACATTGTATTACTGTATAATATTCAATTGTATAAATTTATTTTTTAATAATTAAGTGCGCAAATAAAAGTAATTGTGTTTATAATTTATCCCACCCAGTAAAGAGAGTGCATTCGATTTTTCGGTAATTATTTGTGTTTAAAATCCTCAATATTGTTGTAAAAATTAGTAGTGGTTAGTTTATTTTTTATATTATGCTTATTTAAATTTATTTAGTAGTATAAAATAATATATAATATAACATATATATGCCTAACCATTCATATTAATTTGCATACTTGTATACATTGTAAATCATTGTTGCACATCAATATTTCTATACTTATATTCATTGTTATGTGTGTTTTGGAATAAAAAGTTTTTATCATTGCATTGTTTCGTTTTTATTTCTAATATCATTAATTCTATATATCTTTAGAAATATATATTTAGTATATAAATTCTAATTAACAGAATTTAATTAATTTTTTTTTTTTTAATAGTTGTACAATTTTGATGTATTCAAGACGACGAATTAAAAATTTTCATTAACAAATATATATTTAATTGATATATTAATACAAATGGTTATTTCATGTTAAGTGTACAACAATTAAATATATTTAACATTAAATTTATATTATGTTATAATATTTTAGAATAAAAATATTAATAAGTAGAATTAACAATTATAAAAACTTTAATTGAAAGAATCTACAGTTATATTATTGTACAATTTATATTTATTGAAAAATATTTATTTTTTATAATATTAATAAATGGTCATCAGTCTACTAAAGTTAGCTATTACAATAACTTATTTAAAAAAAAAAAATTTATCATAATAAAATTTAAAATAAATTTTCTTTCTTTGTTTATTTATATTTATTTATTAAATTTAATCAAAACTTATGTTTAATTATATTATCTAACAATGTATTAGTACGTAACTTAAATTTTAATTTAATTTCAGATTACATGATTAAGTGTTGTAAAAAATAATAAAGAAATAAAAATATTAAAAGGCAATATAATGGCCTGGAGATTTAAAGCATCAAAGTATAAAAATGCTACACCTATAGTACCTAAGCCAGAGTCATGTATCCGTGACATTTGTGTTGGATCATATCAAACTTATGGGAACAATATTGCAGCATCTGCTGCATTTATGGCATTTAATGTCGATCATAATGGTAAAATTATAAGATAATTTATAGTTATTTATAAAAAAATTTTGTTTTATTTACTTTTTATATATATAAATTAAGATTTTTATTGCATAAATATTTTTGTAATTAGTATTTTAATCTAAATAAAATAAATAATATTTAATGTAATTATTTTATGATAGGCTCTAGTCTAGCTGTTTTACCATTAGAAGACTGTGGTCGAAAAAGTAAAACAATGCCTTTGCTTCATGCGCATGGAGATACTGTAACAGATATGGACTTTTCTCCTTTTCATGATGGACTGCTTGCTACTGGATCTCAAGATTGTTTGGTAATTTATTGGCATCTATTTCCCAAGTGTTTTATTTTATATAATCAAATTTAATGTATAAGCTTAGATACTGAATTGAACTACTTACAATTATTGAAAGATATAAATATTTTATATATTATGTAGTATCCTATATATATTAAAATCTTATATAATTGAAATGTAAATTATGTATATTAAATACAATATTAATTATATGATAAGAATTATAATATTTATTATTAAAATACAATTCAAATTTATTAAAAAAAATTTCTTCCATTCTTTTAGGTAAAATTATGGCACATACCAGAAACTGGTTTAGACCAATCTCTTTGTAATCCAGAATGTACTTTTTCTCACCGTCAAAGAAGAGTTGAGGTTGTACGTTGGCATCCTTGTGCAGAACATCTTTTGACAACTGTTTCTTATACAAATTTATCACTCTGGGATGTTGTTTCACAAAAAGAACTATTTTGTATGTATTTATTTATTTTATACATTTTGAAAAATGTCAAATTTATATATTAATGTACACTTTATAGAAAATATTTTTGATTCTTTATAAAATATTTAATATATTATAAAAAAGTTGAACTATTGCATTTTAATATTTTTGATATATACATTTTTTTTATAAATATAGATTCAAAGTTAATTGATAATTTTTTACTTCAAGTTTATAATTAATAATTATAAATCACTCATAAACTATTATTGAATATTTTAATATTTAATGATTTTTTATACTTTATTTCATAGCTAATAACGAACATAAAGAAGTTATTCAGTCACTTAGTTGGAAACAAGATGGCACATTACTTGTAACATCTTGTAAAGACAAACAAGTTAGAATTATAGATCCTAGAGCTACAAAAAATGTTGTTCAATTTACTTCCAGTCATCAAAGTATTAAGGATTCTAGAATCGTTTGGTTGGGAAGTGGTGATAAATTACTGTCAACAGGATTTGATTCTTCCAGACTTCGACAAGTGTATATTCGTGATTTAAGAAACTTAAGTGATCCAATTAAGACTTTAGAACTTGATTGTAGTACCGGGTAACTAAGTATTACTTATTAATTTTTTTTTTAAAGAAAATTTTTTAAATTTATATTGCTTGTATAAGTATAAATTTTTTTAATTTCTTAATCTGATAATGTTAAAATAATTTTTCAGAATTTTAATGCCATTATTTGATCCTGATACAAACATGCTATTTCTTGCTGGTAAAGGTGATACTACTATAATTTATATGGAAGTGACAGACAAGGATCCATACTTAGTTGAAGGAATACGACATAGTGGAGAACAAACTAAAGGTGTTTGTTTAGTACCAAAAAGAGCATTAAATGTTATGCAAGCTGAAATTAATAGAGTACTTCAATTGACATCAACAATGGTTATTCCCATTATGTATCAAATACCAAGAAAAGTATGTACAATAAAACTAAATTTTTTCATTTATTTGTAGAAAATAAGGTTTTTATTAAAGAATCTCAGTATTATATCTTAAAATTTTTATATCAGAACTATATATAAATAATGAGACAATTTTTTTAAAGATCATTTATGTTTTCAGACATACAGAGATTTTCACTCTGATATTTATCCTGATACTACTGGCTGTATAACTCAAAATACAGCAAGTGCATGGATTCAAGGATATGATATACCAGTACCAAAAATATCATTAGATCCATCCAAAAGAAGTAAAGGAGAACAATCAATGACAGTAAGTATATTATATTTATGTTTTAATATATACATTGAATTTTATCACCACAATATTTATCATTAATTTTGTCTATTAGTAATTTAATGTATTTATGAATGTGTCTGTGTGCATGTGTTTAGTTTGTACTTTAGTAATTATATTTTTCTGTGTAATAATTCACATATATTTATAAATATGATTAATTTTCAATACTATTTTAATTCATTCTTTACAGTTAGCTTTTAAGTGATGCTTCAGTATTTAATTGTAACAAGTTGAACCAAAAATGTGAACTTCGTCTTTTGGTTGCTGTGAACTTTTGGAGTATTAATTTTAGAAATTAATATTATATGTTATGGTTTTTTTTTTTTTCTTTCAGATATCAATTATAATTTTTGTAGTTTATTTGTATTTCTCTGAATTGAGCAAACTGGCACTGGTGATCAGTAGTTAAAATTCCTATGTAAGTAAAATAAAATGTACAGATCGCCAACCTCTACTTTTCAGTACATAGATATTTAATTAGTATAACGGGGTGAAATTTTTTTCTTAAATAAATTAAAAATTACTTATGTAAAAAATGTTTTTGAAATTTTTTTTTTTTTTTTCATGTTTAACAGTTTAATAATATAGAGGTATTATAAATTCAGTTTATTAAATGCAGTTTAACAGTTAGTACTCGATTTTTAATATTATAAATTAAATAATATAAAAATATATATAAATAATAAAAATTCACGGTCAATTTTATTTCTTTTATTTTTTACATAAGTGAATGGAAAAAACTTAAATATTTAAATTATCTATTAAAATACCTTAGATTGAAAATTATTTTTTATTAACTATTTAATCTATATGTATTATATGTTGTAATTAAAAAATAACTTTAACTTTAAATTGCTATTTGAATTAATTATACATATAAAATTTTATTACCATACTTAATATCATAAAAAATTAAAATTTTTATTTAATAAGTTATAAAATTTTAGTATAAATTATTTAGTTACTGTAAACTTACATACATTTATATTAGTTAATACTACTTCTAAATAAGGAATATTATTTTTCTATTTTAATTATATTTATAAAATTAAATTTAAAACGTAAAGACAGCGATTTTGTAATCTTAAATATTAAGACCGAGATTTTGAATTAATTTAAAAAATTATATTTTTAACTGATTTTAAAAAAAAATAATTTAATGTACATTTTATCAATTATAAAATGTTTTTAAAATATTCTATGGTCAAGCATAACATAATATTAGAATTTGAAATATGTAGTAGAATATCTAAAAATAACTTCAAATTTTTTAATATTCTAATTACTGTTTACAATTAAATTGAAAGTTATTTTGAAATTCACGCAAATATTATTGATTAATTCTATTAAAAATAGAAAATTTTATTTTGATTAAGTTTAAAAGAATATCTAAAAATGTTTTTGTTTTTCTTTTATAATTTTTATAAATAGTATAATTTTTATGTAACTGTCCAATGTAGTTTGTTGTATTAATGGTAAATCGTGGTATTCTTTGATGGATTAGTAAAATAAAATTTAGGATTAAGTAAATTGTCGGACCTTCAGGTACATAAAGGAAGTCTTACTGCCTTAAAAAATAATGAAGATATGAAATCGGAAATGTGGCAACAAAAGGCTATAATATCAACACCGAAAGGATACTCAAAAACTCAATCTTATATAATAACGGAAAAGGACGATATGGTTTTTGAAAAAAATGATATTAATAAAGATAAAGAAGAATACAAAAAGGCAGAAATTGATAAAACAGAGGATGAAAAATCTAAGATACAGAATGGATCTCAAGTGATACCACCAAAACCTCTTCCTAGAGCCTCTAGAACCAATAGTTTAACAGAAGAGGGAATAAAAGAAGAGGCAAAGCCAGTAGCTCGACCAAGAACTACACCAAATCCTACTTCAGTTGTTACCTCTGTGAATCCAAACATCATTGGAGGATATAAGGTTTGATACTTGATAAAGATATTGGGATTATGCTTTATAGGTTTATTTTATAAAAATTTTTATTTTTAAGTTATTATTAATTTGTATGTGTGTGAATGTACACGTGACCATATTTTATTATTTATTCCAGTTTTAAATTCCAAGTACTAAAATTTGTTTTTGTTTGTAAAAAAATTATTTTTATATTATATATAATTGAATAATTGAATAGTATTATTTAAATAACTAATAAAATACATTTTTAACTTATATATGTGTATACAATATTTACAATATATCTAAAAAATTATATAAAAATATTTTTGTAAGTAAACAAATATTATATTTATACTTGGACATATTTTTTTGTTGCTTTATTATACTTTTCATTTTACATTTATTTTCTTTTTTAATAAAAATAATATATAGAAGTCAGGTTTAATGTAATTCCCAAATATTAAACTTGTTTATAGTTAATGTTTCATTAAAAATCATAAGAAACTTTTTAAAAATTTTATTCTAAAATCACATTTTAAATTGAAGACTTATTTTTTATTAAAAAATTGTATATTTATCAACAATAAATTTAGTTTCGTATCCTAAACCATTATCTCGAACTCATCATTTTATTTGTTACATTTTTTGAAATTAATTATTCAAATGTAAAAAGTAGATTTCTTTTACAGCCACGTCTAGGTCCGAAACCATTTCAATCTAAGTCAGTCAATCAGGAGTTTTCATTCAATAAAGTTTTCTCAGTTCCTCAAGCGCCAATAAATGAAAGTAATGGACATATTTGCAATAATGATTATGATAAAAAAGAGGATGTTGATAACGTTGATAAATCACCAACATATGAAATTAATCTCAGTAAGGAGTCCGAAGTTGTTAAAAGTGACTCCAGTTCCATCGAAGAAGAAGCTAATTCAAGTGACTCCGGATACAAACCAAAGACACCTAGTACAGCAGAAAGACGTAAACTATTTGAAATCAAGGTAAAAAAATAATAATTATATAATAGAATAGAATATTTTTTATTGATTTTTATGTAATGTATTAATTCTTTCATAATAATAATAATTAATATATGAAAAGAAATAAAATCATTATTAGACCATTATTATTTTCAAGTATTGTATTAATGTTTTACATTTTTATTAATATTTATGATTTATAAATTTAAAATGAAGAAAAAAATTGTTTTTATAAATATATATTATATTATATTTTATTCGTTATAATACTTTTAAAGATTATTTTGAAAAAGTTCGATCCATAATAGCTTATCCTACTTTAAGGATATCCATATAAAAGTATGAGAGCTACAATTTTATATACTTATAAATACGATGGATAATTAATTATTATACATCAATTATTAAACATCTGGATATTATTTTTTATTTATCAAATCACTAAATTTGAAAAATGAATTTTTATAGTTTTTTTTATTAATGTATATTGTACATTTTTCTAATTCATAATTAAAAAATCTAATTAGGATATATAAATGTTTATATTTATATATATTTAATTATAATAATTAAAAATTTGATAAATACATATTTCTATATTTATGACAAAAATTAAAAAAAAAAAACATATTTTAAAAGGTAAAAGACGAATCACCTGAAAATGAAGATTCCGATAGTTTCGAGAGAGGAAATTCCAATAGAAACTCTATTGCTGAAAGGCGGCGTTTATATGAAAATAAATCGGGATCGGTATCAGAAGGTAATTCAATAGAAAAAACAATGGGTTCACCAACATTGATAAGACGAAGAGATTCTTTCAAAATCAAAAATGATGTCAAAGAAGATGAAGTGAAGAAAACTTCTTCAATACAACATCAACAAAGTGTAGATTTATGTGTTGAAAAATCGGAATCTATCGCTGCTCCAACTCCTAAAAGAACTTCTACAGTTTTTGGTAAATTATGGTTCATTATTCAAAATATTCATAAAATATTTTGGAAATAATAATTTTTTAAATATTATAATATATTTTATTATGTTTTTTTTAATTTATGTTTTGACAAATATTGAATATGGTAAATTATTTTAATTATTTTGTTTATTATTATACACTATTAACTCTGCATTTTTGTCGATTAATCTTTAGTTATAGTAGGACTATAACTTTTCATTTATAACTCATAAATTCATTAATTCATAACGAATTGGCCTAATAATAATTTAAAAGAGGTAGGAAATCTGACGAAGTTAAATTTTTAGTTTATAAAGTCATAAATTCATGGCTTAATTAAATTAAATGGCTTAATAATAATTAGCAAGAAGATTAAATTATATTATATTACGGTATTACTGAGGGAAAGTTAAGCACGAAAAACATTAAATATATAAAACTTTTTAAATTATCTTAAAGATGTGTAATTATTTATTCAATTTTTTAGGAAAAGTATCTAAGTTTAGACATTTGAAAGGTACACCAGGACACAAAT
The DNA here is from genome assembly GCA_018907245.1 of Eupristina koningsbergeri. Taxonomy (NCBI): domain Eukaryota; kingdom Metazoa; phylum Arthropoda; class Insecta; order Hymenoptera; family Agaonidae; genus Eupristina; species Eupristina koningsbergeri. Next base: position 103,841 of record JACCHV010002890.1, on the reverse strand, counting down.
CAACATATATAGAAAATATAAGAAACATTAGTCGACAGTTATCAGGAGAATGTGATGGATTTCATGGTAAGGAAAAATAAAGTTTTATTGTTTTTTATTTTTATATAAAATATTATGTGTGTGTATAATAGATTATTTTTATTATTTATATGAAAAGCTTTTACCTAATAAAAATAATTTTATGTTTATAAAAACTTGAATAATGTTAACAAATAATATATACTATAGATTAAGAGCAATTTGCTGTAATTAAATAATTTATAAATTTATTTTTATTTTAAGCCAATTTCGATCGAGTAGCTGTTCCTTTAAGTGGCCCTGGTGGAAAAATAGCTGTTATGGAGCTAAAGAAAACAGGGAGGCTACCCGATGGAGTCATACCCTCTTTAGTACATGGAACAACTGTTATGGATTTTCAATGGAATCCTTTTAATAATCAACAACTTGCTGTTGGTATGTTTTATTATTTTATAACTACATATCAAAATATAAATACCATAAATCAATACTTAAATATTCAAATTCATGTTTATAAGGTATAAAAATTTGTTGTTAATTCAACTTTTAAAATAAATGTTAATATTAATTATTATTGAGCTTAATATAATAATATTTAATTTTAAATAATAATTGTTACAAATGGCATTTTTTCCAATTATTAATTACGGATATGGATCCGGTGATATATAATTTGAATATAAATCGGATCTTACCAACTTCTTTATTTCTATAGCATGGATATAGGTGCTTTAAATCAATGTGTTTATGTATAAATATAAATGTGTGTATTTACATATATTAGTTGTATACATTATAGAAATTTTTCTTTTGTTTTATAAAAATACTTAATTAAATATTTAAATATAATTAAATTAATTATAATAATAAATTTCAATGATTTCAAAGCTTGTGACGATGGGATAATTCGATTATGGGAAATACCAAATTCTGGTTTGACTGAATCCACAAATGAACCAAATTATATAATTGAGGCACACACTGATAAAATATATCTTATTAAGTTTCATCCTCTCGCTGACCACGTTCTTGCCTCAGCTTCGTATGATATGACTGTGAAGATATGGGATCTTGAACCACTAATGTCAGGCAATTCAATAAAATGTCAAATAACTTTATATGGTCATACAGATCAAATTTTTAGTATGGCTTGGTCACCATGTGGACAATATCTTGCTACTGCGTGTAAAGATGGTAAATTAAGAATCTATAAGCCTCGCAGCAATGAATCGACAATAAAAGAAGGCAAGGGTCCAGTTGGTACGAGAGGTGCCAGAGTAATATGGGCATTAGATGGACGTTATTTAGTTGTTATGGGATTCGATAAGTAAGTTTAAAAAATTTTTTTTTTAATCATTTTATAAAAGTTTAAATATACCACCTCTGTTATAAATAATAACATTTATTACATAATTTTTGAATATACGCATAAACTTATTCTAACTAAAAAAACTTTTATTTGTATAATTGTTATTGATAAAATAATAAATAATATAATATTTACAGAGTTTCAGAAAGACAAATAGTTGTATTTAAAGCTGATAACTTAAATGTTCCATTAAATACAGTTGGATTAGATGTTTCTCCAGCAATTTTAATGCCATATTATGACGAAGACAGTTCTACTTTGTTTCTTACTGGACGGGTAATTTGAAATCCTATTGTTTATTTGATCTATAAAAGATTCGTACATTTTAATTGAATTAATTTAAATTTACGTGAATAAATAAATAAATTTTAGGGTGACTCAACAATTTATGCTTTTGAAGTAACAGAAGAGGCTCCGTTTTGCTGTCCATTGAGTCATCATCGCTGTGCATCTTTGCATCAAGGTCTATCTTTCTTGCCAAAAAATAAATGTGATGTTGCAAGTGTTGAATTTGCTTCAGCTTTAAGATTAACAAATAATACAATAGAACCATTAAGCTTTACAGTTCCTAGAATAAAAGTAATTATTAATATCTAAAATCTAATTTTTTCATTAAAAAAAAATATTTATAATTTATCTATATACTTACTTATTTTTAGAGTGAACTTTTCCAAGACGATTTATTTCCACCAACAAAAATAACATGGAAACCGACATTGAGTTCAAGAGAATGGTTTAATGGAATTAACAAACATGCTCCAAGAATTAGTTTGAAACCACCAGGAATGAATAATTGTAAATATATCTGAAAATTAAAATTTTTTTTTGATATGCTTTAATTTCATTTTTTTTAAAATAAAAATAATTCAATTAATTATATTAATTTAATTTTTAAATTAATAGTTTTATCAAAAAAGTAAATATTAAAATTTATTTTTGTTTCTTAGTAACTGAAAATCAAGGACAAGCAATGACTTCACCAGTTTCAGCTAAACAAAATTCAGGAAATGTACCGTCATCTCAGCTTTACAGAAAATTATCTGGGTATCATACAGATATTAGAACAAAACAACTAGAAGTAAGTTAAGCTTAAAAATTTATAATTTTATATTTTTTATATTTTCTTTGAGTAAATATCAATACATGTATACTTCATTACAAATTATTTATAAATTATACCTAAAAATGAATATATTTTAATTTTTATTTAATAATCAATAAATTTCTCAGCAAAATATACAATTAATAAAAAAAACTTGTCTAAATTAAATTTTATTACTAATCCATTATTATTTTTGTTTATGAATTTTAGATGCAAAAGACTTTGAGTATGCTTGTTGGCGATGTTATTACATGTCCATTGGAACAAGATTATGTAGAAGGTGTTGAAGATCATGAATGGGTATGATTTAGATATGTTATTTTAAAAAATTTTATATTAATTTAATAGGTTGACCGCTATATATTAAAATTTTTAATTATTATATGTATATATAAGCTTGTTTTTATATGTAAATTAATTGCTACTTAATTATTGTTAAATTTATATTTATATATTAATATAATTTTTTTTTTTTACAGGATGCTTAAGCATTTATCAAATAATGGAATTTTTAAAAGATTATTAAAATAACAAAAAATAATATAAAAACATTTCTTTTAACTTCAGAAGATATTTATTAAATGAAAGGAATCTTCTAAGTTTTTGATTATTTGTATGTTGCGTCTTAAAAAAGTTTGTAATTTATTAATTATTTGAATACATGTGTTTTTATACATGGTATATATTAATTACGTATATGTGTATGGTTATATACTTATACAAGCATATGTATATACATACATATTTACATATTTACGAACATGATTAAACTGATTTTTATACGCATGTCATTTTTTATACCATATTCGTAAAGACTTTATAAAATAAATCAGATTTGTAAATTTTCTATATGTATTCTTACATCAAGTGATAATAATGAATTTTTTATAATAATTTAAGTGAATATTTCAAAAAGAAATATTAAGCTTTAAATAATGGTCAAAAAAGAATAAAAATGTAGATGTGAATAACAAAAAATGATTATACATTTCAAAAAGCAAAGGTATAAGTACAAACAAATACCTGTGCAAGCTACATGCATATGTAATCAAACTGACCTTTGTGCTCATATCATTTTCTATATTCTATTCATAAAGATTTTATAAAACAAATCAGATTTATAACTTCTCTACATATATTCTTAAGTCGTGTAATAAGAATTAATTTTTTATAAGAATTTAATTAGACATATGAAAAAGAAATAATAAATTTGAATAATGTTCAGAAAAAAATAAAAATGTGGATATGAAAAACAAAAAATGATTATACATTGCAAAAGGCAAAAGTGATGATAATTCTAGTCTGGTATATAGAAACATTTTTTAAGAATTTTTTATCAAAGCCTAATTTGATTTATTAAGTATAATATAGTAATAGTGATACTATACCATGAAATAAAATATCAAATAGTGGTTCGTTGAAAAAAACCAAAAAAAAAAATAAATAATATGAAGTGAACTACATTTTATTATTAATTTTCATAAATGTATTATCAAAAAACCATATCTTTTTTTATATAATTAAGATTTTAATTAAGTACAAAAATTACAGATTGCGAAAAATTTAAAGAAAATTTTGTATAAGATTTATAATAAAACTATAGTGACAAGTTACATTTATCATCATATAAATTGTAATATTTAACAAGTATGAGCACTATAATAGAAATAAATAAAAAAATCATTTGACATTCTTATTTTACATTCAGTTTTAATGAATATTTATGAAACAAGTATAATAGTACTTAAGATAACATGTTATTGTAAGTATTATGGTAATGATTTAATATATATAATAAAAATTTATGTTAGAAACTGACGTGTCATAACGTATTTCAAACATACACAAGTTATTTTACATTTAAAAGTGTATAATTTTATGTATTTTAAACAGTAATTTAATATATCATTACTGAGGACAATGAATATATTTTGTAACATAGGATATTTATAAATTAGTACATCCTGTGTATGTTGACTAACTTTAAAAATTTTACTTAGTGATAATTTTGCATTTCATTGATTATCAAATGGAATACAACCAAGTTTTTACAGTTATAATTAAAATTTAAATTATAATGACATATATAAACAGTATTCTATTATAAAGTAATTTAATAGTAACATTAAAGGTGCTAATGTCTACATCAAAATTTATTTTACAGTTACAATAATACAAAAACTAATTTAAAATAAATATATCTTTTATATGTTTTTATACTTGAATATTTGTAATTTAACAACATTTATGATAATCATACTTACCATTTAGCAAGTGCCATATGAAAATTTAAAAAAAATATGCCAAATAACATCAATGACTTAAAGACTCTACATTCTTTTGAATTTTTTAAAAATTAGATTTTCTCGTTCTTTAAGCTTTGGTATATTTATCAGCATAATGATAAAACAGTGATCACTTTGCTTATATCAAAACGAAAATTTTTTCTACTTACAATAAGCAGATATAAATTTTTTAAAGAACATTATTTTATCATATAACATTAACATAATATTTATTATATAACACGAATATTGTAATAATATATTGTTGGCTAAATTATAATACTCTATATGCAGCCTTATTATATATAAAATAAAAATGTGAATTAATAATTTTGTAGTATAAACGTTTTTATAACAAACAAAAACGATAAAATATCTTAATAATGAAAATGAAACATTAGCAACATTAGTTATAGTTTTGACTGTGTAACACTTTTATATCTTATATGTAAGTCACTTATAAAAAATATTTGTACTCCATAAGAATGTTTTATTTTATAATCATGAAATAAAAGTCCTTTTATTATTTATTAAATATTACTTATATTTTTAATTTAACACATTATTTTTATAATTTTATTTATAAAACTTTAAAAAAAAATTCACAAATTAAATTTTTTAATAAAATAGATACAATTTTCATTTAAATTATTGCCAATTACAAGTTCATTCTAGTCAACTACTTTTTCCAACTCTATCTCTTGGTATTAGCCTGAGTTCCATACCATGTTTCAGGAATACATTACCTGCACAAAAAAAAAAATTTTATCATATCTTTTAAAAATAATATTAATATCTTGTTCCTTTTTAGTATTTAATTCAATATTATAATTATAATTTTAATTTATTTAAAATAAAAATTACCAGCAGTTTGTTGTGGATTAATGCCTACACCATCATCAGTAATTATTGCAGAAGTAGCTGGGGTAACTTTAAATTCTTCAGCAGCAAATTTCAATACAGCTGTAAATGGTGTATTTTCTGGTACACTAAGTCTATAAAACAATATTATTGTTACATAAAAATGTAATAAATTATTTCATGAACTATTGTCAAGACACAAAATATAAAGTGATTTATACTGCAGTAACATATTTATTTTAAAAGATATAATTTAAAAGATTAATTTTATATTAGTCTATGTGCAATTTTAATATGTTACAAAAAATTATTTTTAGTTTCTTTTTCTTTTCTTATAAAATACAATCGCTTTCAATATCTGTCCATATTTCATCCAATTCTTTTGCTAATTTAATTCTATTTACAATTAACATATAAAGTTCATTTGGACCACATAAAAGAGTTTTTATGATATTTTTTAAATCGCTATAAGAAATTTCTACATTTGAAATCCATTCATTTTCATCAAATATCATATTTCTTCCAAAATAGAAAGTTGCATCAATAAAAGCAACTTGAAATTGAGAATGATCAAATAATAATTTTAAAAGAACTTTCTTTTCAGTATCTTTTAATTCTAAAAATAATGACAGGTCATTTTTTATTAATTTTACTGAAAATAACTCTAAAATACAAATATTTACTGGACTCTCTGTTTCTGATTTATAAGCTAAGTTAATTAGTTTTGAAATATATTCTTTTTCAAACATTTCATACATTTTTTCCATTACATTTAATTCATTGCCAATTTTTATTTCATGATTCCAGGAATAAATAAGTATTTCATCGTCAATATCATTATCATGAAATTCCAGTTTTTTAAATATTTCTATTATACTATTTGCTTGCATGGAATTATTTAACATATAATTTATACTTTTTTCAAGCCTAAAACCTCCAAATTGTTTGATATACATATTTACTAATTCATTAATCAACTCTGTTGAAATTTTTTTTTCAATTAAACAAAATTCTAATATTTTATCACAAGCACGTTCGAAATTACAACATTTATAAATATAATTCTTGTTATTTTTTTTCATCCATGCATTTAAGTGACTTTCAAAACAAGTTTCTTTTTTTGTTTCTTGGACTTTCAAAATTACATTTTCAATAAATACGCAAGCTTCAAAACATTTTCTCATATAAGAACTATCCATTTTTTTATAAGTTTCAGGATTATCTATTATATCAAAGTAAAAATCAAAAGTTCTTAATATTTTATCAATATTTTGCTCCATCTTTGATTTATTTATATATTTTTGTACTCAATGTACACAAAAAAATATTTCAATCTTGATCACACTTAGTAATGGTAAAAATAAAATCAATTTAACATGTCTTGACAACTAGTTCTTCACAAATCATAATTTTGAATAGAACCTACACTTTGAATGGTAGTTTTGGATCAGATGTTAATGTTATCTTGAAAGTAACTTTAGATCTGAAAAAAATGAAAGGCATTTCAATTTGAATAATAATTTTTAAATTAATTTTTAATTGATTATGCAGGTAATTCTTAAAATTTTGAATAATCAACATATGTTACAATAGTATGGAATATTATATTATATAGCTTGTAAGTTTAATAAATAATTTAAGTTAGGATTATATATTTAATAAATGTATACTTACGCCATTATTAAAAGTCTTGTTTTATAATTATTTTAAATAATACAAGAAATCATGAAATATTCATTAAATAACCTAAATTATTTTAAAATAAAATTTTTATCTAGATAAATCAATCTATTAACAGTTTTTATTTCCTCCAAAAATAATACACAAGAATTGAAAAAATATTGGTTATTATACAAAGAGATAAATATTATTAACAAGACGGAACTTCCGCTTGCGGAAATTGTTTAAGTTTAAAGCCTTTTCACATATGGTACTTTTGTATTACGTGTCACTAGTAATATAGATGTCGACACTTTTTGTTGACAAGTTATTCATGTCGATGATCGTTTCCAACTGGAGCATACAAGGATCATTCTAGTTTTTTATACATTTTTTCAGAATTTTTAAAGGGATAGTTAATCTAGCAGATATTTTGAAAGATTGAGAATGTCTTTGATAGGTACAGGTTTCTTTAGGCTGATACAGAACTGTTTTCCAGAGTTAAAATAAATGCTAACGATGGCGATCAGAAAAAGAAAAAAATTGTAAAATGGCTGTTATAAAAATTCATAAGATACTTGTAAATGGAAAATAATTATTTAATTTAATCTTCGAGTCTCTTCTCTAATTTATAGTCCATTATATCAATGGTGTATAAGCATATTATATTTTTCCAATAAAATGCTGGGAAAAGGTCAAACAGCCACATAGAAAAAAAAATGATTTTTCTTAACTTTTGTAATTCACAGAGTTTGAACGATAATTAAAAGATTAACGAACATTGATCATTTCTAATGAACCAATTTATACTATATTTTTAATTATTATTAGTATTTGCGTGCGATAGTGTGCAACATTAACCCGAGTCCTTTAGTACGAAGAAAATTGAGGGACGTGTGGTTTGATAGTTGATGCTGTCCAGGGGGTAACTTATTTCCAGACAATTCCATAATGCAACAAGTTTTCTGAAAGATGAATTCGAAGACGAAACAAAGTTTTTTGTTTCACCCTCGAATCTATCTGAGAGGTCGAGGATTTGCATTACCTCGCATCACGAGAAAATCACTAGGTGTATCCCTTCGAACAGATTTGATGAAGAACTATATACTGCGAAACCCAAACTCATAAAGAGGCATATTTTCCGATTTTTATGCCGAAGATTTGGTTTTTCTCTTTAACCAGGAATTTTTTTCGGTTCACGAATTTAAGTAAATAGAGGAGACAAATAGATGATATTTGATTAATTAATAAATAACTTATAAAGTTATATTTACCATCCTATATCTTGTATCTTTTTGAAAGTTAGGGAATGAAAACTAAAGCTTAATTGGTAAAATAAAAAATTTTCTAATATGAGTTGATCTCTAATTTTATAAATATAATAGTCATCAAATGCTAAATGACCTTATATGTTCTATTTTAAAAGGTTGAAAAATTTGCAATCTTACGCTATGACATTAAAATTAATAAATCTACTAGATTTCATAGACATTCTTACATAAATATACAAAACAGAATATGTTAGTTAACTGAATAACATACAGCATAGTTAATTAAAAGATGTTTAAACTTTAATTAATTTCAGATAATAAATATTTCGCTTTTTAAAATATCAATAATAATTAATACAAAGAAATTTGATTTGAAAATAAAAAAATAGTATAAATTGAATTTTCAGTCAATCAAATGGGACAATGTTTAATAGTTTTATATTGGTGAATATTTGTTTAATCTGATTAAGACAATCTTTCGTAATATGACCGTCATATATTCTTCAGAATATTTGCTAGTTTAGCGTATTATGTGCATCACACAAATGCATAAAAGTTTGTTAGCTTTAGCTAAGCATAGATTTGTTGTTGTTATCTATATAATCATTAAGATTATAATTTTATCTATTCTTTTTTAACCATCATTAAGATGGTTCTTAGAAAACCATTATTTATTCGTTTATGAAGTTTAAAAGCATAAAAGTCTTTTATTTTATTTAATTATCTTTCTTTATTTTTTTTTTAATTTGCCTTTTGCTTATTCCCCATTCGTGTACTGTCGTCTACTCGCTGCCATGCGTCTTTCAGCCAATATGGCTACTAGTAAAAGTTTTGCTGCTATTCTTCGGCCAAAGAATTTAAGTTTATTCAGACGAAGTAAATTTCAAATTGTGCAAAATTCCATTATAGCAAAATACAGTAACTGTTGTCAGTTTTATAATTTAGGCTTACTGTCCCTCGAACCTTCGGATCATTTAAAAATTAAGAAAAGTAAGCAAATTTTCAACCTTGCATGTATTACATCATTTCTTAAAGATTTTTATAGATATTATTCTTATTATTTGATTATTTTTACTTGTTTGATTATAAATCTCTTCATCTATTTTCAAAGTACTTAATAGTTGATTTAATAATAAACGTTTCAATTGTCATTAGAATAACCGGTATATTTTAAAATATTCATAACCTATCAATTTCACGTGTTATTTTTTAATTTTTTAAATTGTATGTTTATAAAATGCTATCAGTTTTACTTTTTTAATAATTAGCAAATGTAAAAGTTGACCGTTATTATTTTTTTAATTTAAATGTATTTTATTTTCATACATAATTTTTAATATTTTGAATCTTATCATTATTTAATAATAATTTATATAGTTTATAATTATTATTTAAATTTTTAAATGTTTTTTTAAATTTTACAATATTTATAAATAATTATTTAAATTTAATTTTTTAAGAAATTCAAATTTTGTTTGATTTTATTTTATATCCTTATTCATTTCTTATTGTAATTGATTGAATTTATATGCATAGCAAATTTATTTTTAAATAATGGATTCTTTGATAAAATTTAATGTTTTATTTGTTTTATTATAGGTAGTTTATTAGGATCAATACAAATTTATAGGAAATTTCATTTATCAAATGGCTTATTTGCAAAACGAGATTATTATGAAATATTAGGAATCTCAAGAAATGCATCAGCAAAAGATATTAAAAAAGCCTATTATCAATTGGCCAAAAAATATCATCCAGATGCAAATAAAAATGATCCAAATGCTAATACTAAATTTCAAGAAGTATCAGAAGCATATGAAGTTCTTAGCGATGAAACTAAAAGAAAAGAGTATGATACGTGGGGTGCAACAGCTGAACAAATGGGAATGGGTGCTGCCAGTGCAGGAAGAAGTAAAGACACTCGTGACTTTAATTGGCAGTTTAAATCCTCAATAAATCCTGAAGAATTGTTTAGAAAGATTTTTGGTGAAGCTGGTTTTAATGCTGGAGGTTTTTCAGACTTTGAAGATTATGCAGACTCTAAATATGGTTTTGGTGCTGCTCAAGAGGTAATATTATACATTATTTTTATTTTAAATTAAATTACAACTTTTATAATTTTTCCAACAATATTTTTAGGTGATAATGAATTTGACATTTTCTCAAGCTGCACGTGGTGTCAATAAAGATATAAATATAAATGTAGTTGACACATGTCCCAAATGTTTAGGTAGTCGATGTGAATTAGGATATAAACCTATAAAATGTAATTATTGTAATGGAACTGGAATGGAAACAGTAAACACAGGTCCTTTTGTGATGCGTTCTACTTGTAGACAATGTCATGGTACAAGAATGTATATAAAGCATCCATGTGTAGAATGTGAGGGTAAAGGACAAACAGTAAGTAGATTTAATTTTTAATACGGTATTTAAGTTATTAAATATAATGTTCTAAGATATTTTTATTTATTTGTGAAATAAAATCTTAGAAAATAATAATTATAATATTTAAATAAGCTTCAATTGATGGAGTTTTTATAAATAATTTTTTATTATTAAATCAATCAAATTGACTTAAAAAAAAGTATTTTTATATTTATACAAACTAAGAATTTTTATAAAACTAGTATATTTTTATCCAACCAATTTTTATCACAAACTAATGAATCATGTATATATATTACTATTATTATTATTAAAAAAACAAAAGAAATATCAAAATTGTTTAAAAATTATATAGTTAAAAATGAAGATATGTTATATTTTACAAATAAAGATTTTTTATATTGAATTAAGTGAAAATATTTATTTACTTTGTAGTGCTATTCTGTAAAGAACAGGACAGTCTATCAAATTATAACTAGTGTTAATATAATGTAATATAATATTTAAAAAAATGATTAATTAGAGAATTATGATTTTTTTGAATTTTTTTTTAATGATATAGTAATTAATTAAGGGTAAAAAAATAAATTAAATTTTAAGTAGTATTGTCATTAATAAAATAAAATAAAAGCTAAAAATCTGATTTTAATATAACTTTATTTATTGAATTTATTATTCACATTTTACTAATTTTAAGACAAAAAAATAACAATGTGATATATAGTTAAAAATATATTATGATTACAGATAAATTTTAGAAAGTCAAATTTTTTAAATAAGAGTTTATGTATTGAAATGAGTTTCAATGATTATTTATAAATAATATTAAACATATTTTTTTAAATAACAAATTAATCATGAATGAAAATAATTCATTTACAAAAAAATCTTTAAATATTTATAATGTATTTTATTTATGCAATTGAAAAATTATCATTATAATTAATCAATAAAGAGGATAAAATAATGTTTTAAGATTTAATAATATCTTTTAACTATAATAATGTATATCTGATGTTTATTACAGGTACAACGTAAGAAGGTAACAGTACCAGTGCCTGCTGGAGTTGAAGATGGTCAAACTGTACGAATGGCTACTGGTAATAATAAGGAGATTTTCATAACATTCCGCGTGGAAAAATCAAATTACTTTCGTCGCGATGGTTCAGATATTCACACGGATGCTGATATTTCTATATCTCAAGCTGTACTTGGTGGCACAATTCGTGTTGAAGGAGTTTATGATCATATTATGGTACAAATACGACCACATACTTCTTCACACACTCTGATACGTCTCAATGGCAAAGGCATGAAGAAAGTCAACACAATTGGTTATGGTGATCATTATGTACACATTAGAATTAAAATACCAACGTCACTTAACACAAAACAACGGGCTTTAATACAGGCTTACGCAGAATTAGAAGATGATACACCTGGACAGATTCATGGTGTTACTTCTAAGAAGGATGGTAAGGAACAAAAGCAGAACAATTGATGATCAGCTTATTAAGGTCAAAATCTTTGTCTTTTATTTCTGTTTAAAATCATTTTATTTAATTGAAATTCAAGGTAAATATTTTTTGTTTCATAGATTCTTGTAAAATGTGAACATTTCCCATGCATTATATGAGCCAATACTACTTTAAGACGATTGCTTTTAAAAATTTTATAAAATCGGAATTTTATAGAATTCTAGTCAATCGGTTATTTTGGAAATGGACTTAACCAAAGATTATCAAATTATATCTAAAATCATATTTGAACATTTTAGTGACACTTCTATAAAATTACTAGTTATTAATTTTATAAGCAATTTTTTTATAAATATTGACCGATTATGGTATGAACATTGAAGATTATAATAAATTTTTCAATTTTGATACAGTATTGTGTAAATATTTTAAATTTTTAATGCAATAAATACTTTTTATTTTTAAAGTATTTGTTTATAAAAATGAACATTTGACTAAATTAAAAAATAAGATGATTTAAACAACTGAATAGTTTTATAGCTTAATAAAATTCATTTGATTCAAAATTTACAGAAATTATATTTCTAGTTCAAATGAAATGCTATTCAAGAATTTTTGATTAGAGAAAAAGATTGATTGATATTATTGATATTATTGATAATATGTATTGTAGGTATCGCTTGAGTTTACCCCGTTACATGTGCGTGTTATTTATATAGTTTAATTTGTTAAATAAAATATTGTAAAACAGTAAATGCCATTTTGTTGCTTTTTTATGTGGAGAATTTTTTTAATATAAGCATTTTCCATACTTTATAAAATATAAAAACTTCATGAGTAAAGTTTATATATATAAATTATGTATTTAATAATAATTTAAATCCTATGTATCAATTATATCATTGATAAAAGATTTATTTAAAAATTAAACGGACTATGCCTTATTTGAATACAATTAACGACTAAAATATGGACTTTCATTTATTATTAATTAAAATAAATCAATGAATAATACAATAATATTTTACATAATCTTAAAAAAATACTTTAATTTAAAATATATTTAACAATTAAATTATTTTTGTTTATAAAAATTTATTTCATTGTATCAATAAATTACTAATTATAATTCATGAATAATTATATAAGAAAACAAAGCAAACAAACTTTTATATAAAAATCAAATTTAATTTAATTTAGTAATTTTTTATTGTAAACAGAGTATATTATTGTAATTTACATTTATTTATTATATAAAAATTCTTACACTTATTGTAAGCTATTGGCATTCTACTGTTAAAGTTAGTCAACTTTTTTTATGAAGCAAGACTAGTTCTTCGTGGAATTATATTTATTTTACGATCATGAAATAAATTAACTTTTTTAGGCACAACGGAGCAAACTCAAGCGAATCAAACAAATCAAACAATTCAAGGTGAAAGTTTACTTAATAGGGTGAAGAGAGCAATTTTCGGATAGACTAGATTATTAGGTGAGTGAATTCACCTTTGGTTTTATTGACTGATGTTATCCTATTACAAATGATAAATTTTAATTAACCTACCATTAAACAAAATAACCCTTGAACAAAAATATAGAATTACATTTATTAAAGTAGAAAAAATAACTTGAATAATTGTATAAAATTTTAAATGATTGAATAATATTTTTACTGTTTAAGCAATATATCTGTTGTGCTTATTTTAATTAAATGTTTATGGTTTCACGCTTTTTTAAACTTTACAATTGATTAAATATATTTGTTTTGTTTAAATATTATAATTTTGAGAAAAATTGTGTTAATTTCAATTTTTAATATTAAGGTTAAATACAATTGTATAACCAATTTTATGATATATTTATCATTTACTAATATTATAAACTATTATACATATATATAAAATGTATAAAAAAAGTTAAATTAGAAATAAGAAAAATCACATTAAATATTAAGTTAAGACAATTATGTTTCTACATGAAATGTAAAAAATCAACTTGAATACATACTGTTACTACATAATAAACAATTTAGAGCATAATAAACAGCTTTTCAAAACAATAGAAAATCTTTGTTAATTTCATAAATTAAATTAATAATATTAGTCTGTAATAATAATATTATTTTTTAAACAAGAATTGACATTGTATATATCAAAAAGTACATGTAATAAAATTACATTTGTTATTGTTTATTATATTAAACTCGTAAAATAAAGTTCTTATTAGTGAAAAATATAAAATATTTTTATGAATCGTTATTTATTTAAATAAGAAGTATTTAAGAAATAGGTTCAATATTGAAATAATAACAAAGTATATCATTTAACTTAACATTTAAATAGATTGATTAATAGATGTTTATTAATGATTATTTGTTAACAAAATTGTAAATAAATTGTTACAGGAACCAAGCAGTGCTACTTAGAACCATTTGATCTAATGGATTCCATTCGAGAAGCATTGAATGATAATGAAACAACGAGGTTGAAAAAAACGAAATATGATGACTCAAGTATAAAAGATCCATCTGATAAATCACAAGATGTTTCGGATGATGAAGGTGAACGACGAAAAATGCCGTAAATAAAAACTCAAAATATGCAAAAATTGGGAATGGAGGAAATTAGTTTACACATGACAAATGTACATGTAACAATAAAAAGAGAGTATCCAAAGAATTAGCTATTGTTGTACAATGTTTTTATTAACAAAAAAGAAAAAAGAATTTTTTAATTGTAAATTAAAATGATCAATAAAAATAATTAAATAAAAAATTAATGTATGAATAAACCTTAGTGAACAGATCAATACAATATTTTATAGTAAATACAATGTATTAATAGATCTACACACGTATATATATATATATCTGTATAAAAATAATTATTTCAATTATATTTGAAAAATTCATTTAAAAAAAAAATATTTGACATTAAAATAAGAAACGTTTAATTTTTTAAATCAAAGTTGATTTTTTTATACACTTCATTTTTATGCAAATAAATATTAAATAAATTCTTGCCTCTTAAATATTAATATATTGTTACAATACAATTGATTATTTTTACTAATTTCTTTTAAGTACTTAAATTTATATAAAAAAAAAGAAAATATGTGTAGTTTATTTTTAAATTTTATTTACCATACAATTAGTAAAAAAATTCGAAAATATACAAGTTTTAATTTCAACATTGTTAAAAGCTATTTTATTGTTTACTTACAAAACAGCGTTATGAATTACAAAAATCGGTGATTTCAATACCTTAATAATAATAATCTAATATTTTTTTTATTGTAGAGAATTATTCAAATGTATAATTAAATTATTGGAATAATAACAATTAATTTAGAGAATATTTTCAATATTATATTAATAAAAGAAAATTACATTTTAATTCTTATAAATGATAAATTGTAATTATTTGTTGAAATATTTATTATAAGCTGTTTTAACATCATAATTATTTATATAAATTGAAAATATTGTAATTCAACGATTTATTATTATTATTATTATTATTAATATGATTATACAATTTATAGTTTTACTGTAATGGTAGAAGTATGGTTACTAAGTTGATTGTTTAAATAGTAAGTGATGAAATGTATAATAGTGATTCTTATAAGAATATTTACTGGATTAAATAATAAGCATGGTTTATTTTGTAATTAATACATCAATAATTATGTATATTAAAAGTTCTTCGAATTTTATATTTGTTCATTATTAAATTCATATTCTTGTTATAAAATTTATTACCAGCGGTGCATGCACAAGTACTTCGAAACCCCAATATGTAGTACTTAAGCAACGAAGAACCTATAAAATGCTTCGATGTATTTCGAAATCATTGCATCTGACTAACTCTTTTGGTGGGCAGCTGCTCACCAAAATGAATGCTAACCATTCTGAAATCCGGGAGCGAAGAGATTTATTAATACTTACCCATACTCTCTTCTTCGACAATAAGTATATGTGGTGTACTATACTTGTAGTCATCCTGTGTATTCATTCCTACTTCCACGGTACATAAAATTACTACCCTTATACATTTCCAGACCTCCATGTATTCAATTACATTGTTATATTTCTATAAATACGCACACACTGCTATTGTGTTGCACATCATTTTTGCACTTAAAGATTACGCTTTGTACATAAAATATTTACACTTATACCTTGATATACATCACGTACGAAAAATATTTGATTTATCTCGCAAAATGTATTTACATGTATTTATACATTGACGCATGTTGAATGATAAATATTAAAAAACTAAAACTTACCGCAATAATATCGTTCACACAAAATTATACGTATTTTTACAATATGAATATACATATATTATCGTTGACACTGTATTTTATTTTTTTGCTAAAGTAAATAAATAGATTTCATTTTTATTGTTAAATATTTCTTGCTTAAACCTATTTAGTCATGTTTCTGAATATGACCAATTCTCACCTGTAAAACTAAGATAAAAATTTTGAGTAAAACATTAAAAATTACCATGGGTATACCTTGAATAAGTACCATTTTTTATAGAGACTATTATACAAAAGAGGATATAGTGGGGGATAAACATAAAAAAAAAGTTACCAGTAAACATTTTAACCCCAATTAACGATGCGCTAAGTAAGATTTAACCAGCAACAGATCACATTGAGAAATGCATGCTCAAGTAGAATATATATTTTAAAAGAAAAGATATACGTGTGCTTCTGGAGCGTATTTAAGTTTCGAAAATTATTATTAAATCAACCTACAATCCAATCAAGTATTAAAGTCTTCTCGAGTTACTTAAAGTTATGGATCTCATTTATTACTGAAATAAAAATAATAAACGTGGAAGAAATTTGAAGGAGTACTATGTATAATTTAAAACAATTGTAGAAGCAAATAAACGGGCGAGTGTAAGGACTTCCATATCTACTGTACTTTACGACAAATCTACATGCGTCAATAGAAATTACTTGATAGATCAAATATTTAATCTGATATATGATAAGACTTTCTAACATTTAAAACTCGAGGTAATGTTTTTCTCATGTCGCACATAAAACTTTATCGCGTAAAGCTATTGCGATAGTTGCTACATCGTGTCGTGTTACAATATTGAAAAACGCAAATTGCAAAGACAAATTTTTTCACTGCTACTGATCTCAAAAGAAAAATAAAAAAATGAAAAGATAGGAAAAACTCCCCCACACATTTTTCGACCTTTTCAAAAATACTGCAATAAATAGTCGGGTCAAAAAAAATTTAGTCACACTACTTTTATAAAACACTATATATGTAAAAATTTGACAATATCTGAATTTTACTAAATTTTTTATAATATTTGATCTAACAATTTTTTGGCATTGGAAAATTTTTCATGGTTTTTTTATATTCATGTTTTACTCTTATATCTATTCAAATAGTTTAAAAATACAATTTCCTTTTTAAAAATTGATATTTTTCGATTTAATGTTAAGTTTGTTTCTATGATATACTTGAAATACGATTTTGTTTCTATATATATTTAATATATCTACATATATTATTGCATTGTTCATACATATGAAGATCGTGAGAATTTATAATCTGGAGAAATTTTTAATTATTAAGATCTGAAATACACCTGTACTTTTTTCTTTAAGGAAGAATCTAATGTTATCTAATAAAAATCGGAAAAATATTTTGAACTACCTGATTGACATTAAGTAAAAAGTATAAAATGTTTTTATTTAGGGTTCTATAATGTACAATTTTTTTTTTATTTCATTAGATTTTTTGGAATTAAAAAGCAAGAAGCATTACAGATATAAATCTAATTGTATTATATGTAGCTCTCCCAACTTTTTAATATTGTTTTATATTACCTATCTATGTATGATAGAATAGATTACAGTGTTATCCATCGTATTAATTGGGTTAGCTCAATGAACTAAAAAAGTTTTGCGAATTTTTTATTGGTTTATATTATTAACACAAGTCTTTTCTCTATAAATTATTAATTTACTACGACTTTGGAATTTGGTCATATATACCTTATCTACGTTCATTAGTTATTAAAATAAATGGTCTAGCTAAAATCTTTGCGATAAACGCACACATTAATAATCGAAAATAAGATACATTAATCTTGAAGTGGGAGGAAATTAAATTAGCGAATGCATACGTACATATATTAATGTTGTTGTTATTATTATTATTATTATTATTATTATTATTATTATTATTCGAGAAAATACAAAATTAATATGAAATTATGAATTTAATTAAATCTAATAATGTTAAAACGAAATTCAATAGTAAACAATATACAATAAAAAATTATTAATACTCACAATTTTAATAACAAAAAATTATAATTATTATATTATTTTAATTATAATACTACAGTTACAATTTTACCGTAGTTAATGCATAATATTAATTTACATATAATGCAAGGAAAAGAATGCATAATATTTGGTTGCACAGTATGAGTAATTATATTTATGCTTAATAATTTACAAGCTAACAAGAGTTTTAAAAAATGTTTATCCTTAAATTAAATTTTTATTACTGGTAAAACAAGTAAATTAATAATAAATAATGGGAACTAATTTATAAATTAAATTTTATATTATATAACAAAATATACAAATCGTATATTATAAATTAAAATAAAAATAAATTACTTTATGAAAATAAATTACAAGTCATATATCATGTATAGAAAAATGAAATAAAAATAAAATAAAATTTATTTCAATCTAGTTATACTTATCTCATTTTATAATTTCTAAAATTATGAATTAAAAATCAATTAAATGAAATTATAATAAAAATGAACACAGATATAAAATACTCACATGAATAATTGTGTATTTAATAATAATAACAGAAAAATATTTATAAAATACTTATTCAAATTTTTTATTGTTCTGATTAAACGGTATTTTAATACTTAATATTTAATATTCCATTATTTTTCCAACTGTTTTATTTTTATCTGCATGCTTTGTTCTTTGCTCATAAGCAAATACGCTCACGTATCTTGGAATTCAACCGGTCTTTTGGGAATTGTCCGAAAAATAAAAAGTAAGGAAAAGAAAAATGGAGCTGATACAGACGATTTTCACGTTGATTACTAGTTTAAATTTGTAATTACCGTAAGTACCTTCAACACCGACGTTACGAATTTGGTTCCCACGCTTGCTTGTTTACATAGAAAAAAAGTTTATTACAATTTATCTACAATTTCTTGATGTTCACGATTGATCACGGAGCCAATTAAGTGCTCTTTAGCAAAGAGAAAGAAAAGGAGAGATCACATAGATAATTACTGTTATAAGTTTTAGATTAGTTTTTAATGAGCCTTCAATATGACGTCTAACGCTCTCGAAGGACAGAGCTAGTCTACCGTTCAATTATTCGTAGCGTGAGCGTTTTGCACATATTATCATTAATTTGTTTTGAGAGTTGGACGTAATAAAATACAAATTTAAATTATAAATTTGTTATATTTTTATAAGGTATACGTGTTTATTATAGATCGGGCGACCATTACGATATTTCATATAATAGTTATATTCATTATATTAAAAATTGTTGTTAATTTGATATTTAATAATATTCAGACATCGTTTATCTCTATCCTACGGTATTTTATAATTTTCCATTGCTCTGTATTATAATATAACTTGAATAATTTTTTATAAGAATTTCATATATAATTATAATGTTTTTCTTTAGCATTAATATTAATCGTGATTCAATTTGTCGCGAGTAGTTTGGTTTAAAAATTAAAAGTATTCAAAAAGTATTAAAATATAGATTTAGTTAATTACAAATTTAGTTATATTTAAGACTTTTTTCCTTTTGTATATGTCTATATTTATGATAAACAGTTTTAATAATAATAATAATAGCTAATAGAATGAAAAAAAAAATAATTTCGTTACAAGTGTGATCTCACGTTAAATGAAATTAACCCATTGCTCTAAATATGTGAAGCGCGTAATTACTCATCTTCGGTATTGATGTCAAACATTATTTATTTTTTTTTTTTTTTTTTTTTTTATAAACATACATCGATATTGCTAGGTGTTTTCTATTTTATAATATAGCCAAAATTATTCGTAAATACAGTATATATCAAAAATTGATATAATTTGTGAATTATTTTAAGAAAATAATATTATTTAATATTAATTTAATTATAATTGTAAAATTCTTATTTTTAATGACTTTATAAAATTTATATTTTAGTATAACTTTTATAATTTATACATAAAATAGTGAATTTCTGAAATTTAATAAACTTTGGAAATATAAATAACAATATAAAGTAAAACACTTTTAAAAGGCATATATAAGTTTATACTAAAATATTGTACTTCTACCCATGAATATTAAAAAATTTTAAGTATTTAGAAATAAATTTTTTTTATATCCTTTTCTTGAAAATTTCATTTTAAGATTTTATTTCATTCAAGAGTTAAGATATGTGTCGAGGCGCACAGCTTCTAAAATGAAAAGTTATAACCGACTGCACTTGTTATTTTTTTAATAAAGTCATAAAAATTTTTTCAGTTCAATTAAATGAAGTTTTATGTACTATTATCTTGGATTTTTTTAGAAATATTGAAAATTCATAAAATAGCGTCGTTCTGAAAAAATTCAATTTTACACAAATAAATATTATTTTTTGTATGATAAATTTGCTTAATTGATAAAAGTATATAAAAGAGTGTTCTTGTACTTCCTCAAGATTTTAAATTAATCAGTTAATTATCGTTGACCTATAGGTTCAGCTATTTTTTAGAATGAAGTTTCGAGAAAAATGTGATAAAAATTTTGATCTTTTTTTATAAATTTAATTTTTTAATATGTTATCATTTTATAAACATTTAAGATCTGACTTTGACATTTAAAAATATTGTTGTTTGAATTGTCTAATATCGAAATATGCAAAACATTGATTTTTTAAAACTAAGAAATTGAGTAAGCGCCTTAAATTCTTATCACCAATTCATGAAAGCTTTAATAATTTTTTGGTAATATAATTCATTGAAATTCTGATTCAGAATAATTTAAAAATAATGTATACATTTATGTATTAAAAGTTAAACATTAAATACATAAATTTTTATAAACGAAAATTCAATAAAGGTAAGTGATTGAATAAATTTAATAAGTACAATATAAATTTATTAAAATAAGTTATACAGATATCATATAGTATTTGACATTTTAGATAAGAAAATTGGATAATTTAAATTTATTGTATTTCTTATTACATCAAATTCATTAATGTTTAAAACGAGTATGGAGAGAATCAGATGTGCACTTTGGTAAATTAATATAGAAATAAAAAATGTGATTCCAAGTGTTTTAAATTAATCATTTATTATTCGCACAGAGCACAAGGAAGTTCTTGCATATGAGGAGGGAAATAAGCTTAATTGCTAAATAAGCTTGTGAATTTTCTTATTAATTGTATGTCGAGACAGTTATAATATATCACAAATTTCCCACAATATGAATTTACAATGTAGTCGATGCAATTTAAAGGCGTTGCATTTCTTATTTATAAATCATAGATAAGGGATGTCCCAAAGTAGTAAATGATGTTTGTGTGGTTGTAAAATTTTATGATGGACGGTACGTTGTGTTGTTAGAAAAGTAGCCTGTGTTTCTCGGTTGTTTCTGAATCGTTGTGAATGAAATAGTAGTTCGGCTTATGCGCACAACATGAGATCGGATGAGTAATCTGATCTCTACGAGAGTAATCTTGACCGCATATGCTCCATATTGAGGCTACTAGAAAGCACTCGCAATGAGAAAATTTCTACTAAATCTCACACACGCATGCCCACGATGCAGAAAAAATATATATATACATATATATATGATGCAGAATTCGTAATATCGTCCTGATATTTTTATATCTTTTCAGATAGATGTATTGCCGCAATACCGAGCAGCGCAACAACTGTAACCAACCAGTGGTAAAAAATGTTTTTTCATTACTTGTTAAAAAATTTCCATAGTAGAAAAAATGTGTGAAGAAGTGATTTATTACATTCAAAAGCAGTCGTTTTGAGCTGGAAAATAATGAAGGAACTGGATAGCCGAAAAAATTTGAGGATGAAGAATTATAATGATTGTTTGGTGAGAATCCTTGTTCAATGCTCGAAGATTTAGCTGAGTCACTGGAACTTGACTTGTTAACAGTTAAAAAACACTTGAATTACATTAATCATTTCAAAACATTTAAATTTAGATCCTGAATGAATTGAAATTAAGGGCTATAGAGAAATGGGTTTTTACTTGTGAATAGATACTTCAATGACGAAAGAAGGTGGAATTTTTGTTTCCAATTTTGATTTAAAAATGCGAGAACGGATCAAATGAAATAGTTTTAAATTAAACGAATAAGAATTAAATCCAAATAAACATCAACAAATTAAACAAAATAAACCAATAACAAAATCATATATCCATGGATTCAAATTTACTGCATATAATTGGAAGGATCAATGATGTATTTTATAATGAGTTGCTTAAGTTTAATAAAATGATTATGGAGAACTGCTACCGTGTTGAACCTATTTGCTTAAAATATATATCTTAAGAAAAACTGTCTGAAAATGTAATTAGATATAACAAAATAATTTTTCATTCCTAAGAGGTTTTATTTCATAGGTAAAAAAACATTTTTTAACGTCTCTTCGTTCATTTCATAAAAAATTGCAATTCTCCTGTTTTAGAATCACTTTTTTTCAACTATTTCTATTTTTCTATGATTCAGTTAAATTTTGAAACATTTAACATAGATCTTCATCGAGCATAATTCTAATTTTTCATTTTTATATGTTTCAATTACCAAAGTATTTTCTTGTTTTTCAGCTTAAAATACCCATTTTTTAATGCTGTAAATCTCTTTTAACACATTTAGTTAATTAGAGCATACTCTTCTTTAAACTTCATTAAAATTGTGCTGCTATTGACAGCGCGTTTCTTCGTGTTAAGTAATGAACAAGAATTCTCAGCAAAAGTATTTTAAAAGGTACAAAGTCAGACATATTTAAGGAAATATAAAAGCGTTTTTATGTGTTAGTATAGTCAAATGATTCACATTAAAAAATTCTATGAGCTAGCATAAATATATACATTAAGAAAATAAGTATAAAATCCCAATTGCATTATAAATATTGAGATAAGTATAATTATATAAAATAAAAACGGATTTTAGAAAGTTTCGAATATAATTATTAAATATATGGGTGAAAAATCACATATTTATACGGAGAATGCATGCTTCTTATGTTCAAATGATAATAAATAGTTTATTACAAATATTAGTCATTATTAAAAGTCATTAATAAAGCCATTATTTTTTTTTGAATAAAAAAGGTCATATAATTTTCGTAAATTGGCATTAGATGCATAATACTGCTCAGCAATTACATGCCTCATTGATACAAATAAATGGTGGTGGGATAAAACCAATTCCAATGAGTAAATCGCGTGTTAAAATATTCCTCGACTGAATGCTTCAATCGTTTTCTTAAGTGGTTTTGTTACATATGAAAATGTCTTATCACGAGATAAAATATTTTTCTTATCTGTTTTAACATTCTGATCTTGTTTATGCAATCTTTAGCTTTAAATTCAAATGAATTATTTATTAGAGTAATATTCACTGTTAACAGTTTCGACAGATTTTATTTATTTCTGCTAGATACATCTTTTTCATAGGAACAATTAGTTTGATTGTTTCATTTTTTGTTTTTCAATTTCCTTTATGTTGTTTATTCAGTTCATGTACAGACAATTTATTGATTTTTAAAATCTTTTCTATGAACAAAACTATGTAGTAGGTTAATTGTATTATATTTAAGCGATTAAGTTTTTGTTAAGTTTAAGTATCATCTATACAATGCTTGCAATTTATTCTTCTCGTGTTTTTCAGCGGTTTATTGCGTTTTTTTTATGTTTTACGTCAAATTCAATGATTTGATTTTTATGAGAAACTCAAAATACTACGGATAATCCAACCATATGTTCATTATTTTGTCAAGAATTCGATGCGATTCTGTAACAGATTTTTATAAATTACAATAAAAAAAAATTGCCAACAAATTAATGTTTGTAAGTAAAAAACTCGTACAGTCACGATATTAAAAACTATAATTTGTATAATAATTGTTTTATTCTGGAATGAAAACTTTTGTTATAAATCAAAGAAAGAGAATGGGACAAATTATATGGTGCGGTGCTAAGTACATTAATAGTTGGAAAATTTTTGGACAGATTACATTTTATGATTATACACTTTATACTACTTTATATTTAATGTCAAACCTTTCATTACTACGTACATATTCATTTATTTAATTTATATTATTCTTTTTTTTTTATTAACGTAAAACCTAACATACTATTTTAACTAAATATTAATGTATATTTATAGTAGATAAAACTTTATAATTGTTAATATTATTATTTTAAAAATAACGAAATATTCCTGTAAAATATCAATTAAAGATATATTAAAATATTTAAATATTAAACAACTAATGGATAAACGTATTTAAATTTTACTTGTGAAATATAGAAATGGAAAATGAAAGCTGCAGTGAAAAATTATTAATTTATAATGTATTGTCATAATTCAGTAGATAGCAGTATAAAAACGTATTAATATTTAATAAATTGTGTTTTAATATCCAGTTTCAAATTCTTAAATATTTAAATTTTTTACGAGAAATTCATCGTAAAAGAATGAACCTTAATGATAAATTAATTGTGACAAAAACGCATTCAAAAATATTTGTTTTAAAATTAAAAATACAAGATAATAGAGTGAAAAGATAGAAAATTTTGTTTGAAAAAGCTGATTCTCAAAATATCGGTGTTGCTAAGTGAAATTTAGTATTGCCTCGTCTTTCAGAGAAGGTCCGAATAGCGTTAGGATCGGCTAGTGTAAAAACAGTTATTCAACGGTTCGATAATATCGTTTGTAATGTAGCTCTAATACACAATAATTAGTTGTTATTTAAAATTTTATCGATTGTAAAGAAAAGTAAGAACGAAACAACTCTATTAGGGACAGAAACTTTGCCGACTATCTTTGTTGAAGTTTAAATTATTTAAATTTACGGATTTTTTTTAAAAAAGAAAAATAATAATCAATTCATCTTCATTTGTTAATTTTGATACCGTTAATTGAATTGGAGAGATCGCAGGATGTATATAAATATATTTTTTTGTTCTGTAACTTGAAATTTCAAATAACGATTTTGCGGTGCACAAAGTTTTCTAAATAAGAATTGCTTATTTGAAACGGAGACAGCGAAGAGAATAGAAACTTAAATTGAAAACCAAAGCCGATAAAGAAAGGAAAGTTGGAAAAACAGTATTTCTTGCAGTACATCGCGTAAAGTATAGGAAACTGCGTAAAAGTACCGAGCATAAAAATATAAGATACATAATTAGATTCCATTGTATTTATAGTACAATAAAATGCGTGCAATTTGTTTGTCTTTGAAAATTGAATTCAATGTTTGATTCATAGAAACTGTGGTTGGTGTTGCAACGCGGATGATTGCGGAGGAGAGAGAGTCGTCGGTGCAACGTCGGTGCCCAGGATACCAATAATTTATTTGCATTAATTGAAGAGCGAATAAAACTAGGAGTGCGCATATGTTTGTTAGGAGAGTTGTGTGGCTCGGTTGGACAAAAGGCGCAACAAGGACACCGTGGATTAATTCGAGGGGGTGGCTATGGGGTTAATGGGGGTTTGGCCGACGAGGGGCAATAAAACGATCGAGTCCGCTGGCGCGGTATAATAATATAAGAAAAGAGTTGAATAAGAAGCGTGAGATCTAGAAAGGAAGTATTACGTTAATACACGAAGCGAAACGAACAACTTGGTTCTCTCCTACTTCCTTGCACTCCCTCTCTTCTTCTCGGCAACAAATATTCACACACATGCGCGCGCGGGGCCGGCGCACCACGTATCCGAAGGCTGCACAACCAAGAGACGCTCCTTAGTGCAACGCAACGCGCAGGCTCGTAGAGACAGTTACGTGTGTTTCTCACCTTTTCTTTAATAACGACGTCTTTTTCGTCCGAGCCTCGGTCTGTCTGGGCACACGCAGACAACTCCGACAATGTAACCGAGCCCGACTCCCTTTCCTTTTGCTCGGCCCAGCTTTTGCCGTCCCTCGCTCGCCAACGCCGCTGGATCTCGCGATTTAAGGGTCCAGGAATTTTCGAAAGTGAGCGCGAGTTTCGAAAGTTCACGCTACCGCTGTTTTCTTATAGTAAGCATAATCAATATTTCAAATCCATACGAGGATGGGAGATGCTTTGGGCCACGATCATCATGGGCAAACCCGAGGATGAGAAAGTGAGAACGTTGGGAAATTATGTGTCCCGAGTGAGAGTATTGGGAAATATAGTGCAACCAGCAAACAGCAACCACTCGATAACAAAAATCAACGAGGAACTGGGGACCAACTGGTGATTGCACCAGAAAATGGAGGTGCGACAGGCTGGTATCATGCGATTTTTGTTTAACCGTACCGATAAATACACACAATCATGCACGTGCTTACACGCACACACACACACCCGACGCAGGTACGCACTTTTGCAACTGTGGTATGTGTACATACACTGGCATTTAAGCATAAAGCTAGGATTACAAAGCCCGACGTACGAACGTCACAGTGTATATTGTGTTAACAGTTGCGATTACGAAACGCCGCGATTTTTTTCTCTTTTTTTTTTTTCTTCCTTTTCTTTTTTTCTTTTTTTTCTCCAGAATAAGGACAAATAACCAACTGTATTGGAATGAGTTTTGAGGTTATGAGCTCGTTCGATCGATGTGCAATTATCCGTGTTTATAAAGGTACCTGCTGGTGTTTATTTTATAGGTGATCGTTTCCGCGAAACTCCGAAATGCCCGAGCGAGAACCGATAATAATGGGATCCGGAAACGGGATTTAGAAGATGCGCTACATTGCGATCGGTGACAATGATTCGAGAATCGCCGAGGACAAAAGCGACGAACGAGCCACGAACTTTCTTTCTATTAGTTTTCTCTCCCAATAAACAGACGTTTCAATATTATCGAGCATTGTCATTTGTGACATGTACGGGTTCGAGTTTTTTTTTCTCTTTTTTTTATTTATTTATTTATTCATTCCGTCGTTGTGTAATTCATCACGGATGCGCGACATAAATTATTCAACTACAAAGAATTTATTGTATTCGAGAATAACATTTTTTAGTATCTTAAACGTGCAATTGTAATCTAAAATGTAATATTCAGTAAACGAATTGTAATTGAATTCTTCAATAAAAAAAAAAAAAGAAGTAACAATTACTCAATAATGGTCTAGGACGTATAAATTATTAAATAACTCAGCGATAAATATCTTTGAGAACACTCTGTATTTATTATAACAGTTTTGTCATTCATGTGTAATTATATTTATCATTGATGTCTTACGTAAATGCACTTAACGTGCAAAAAGAATTGGTAGAATTATAAATTGGGGTAGTAATCACTTTTTAATAGTAGTTAATTAAGAGATATGGTATACAAATAGCCATTTAAAACGACAATAACATCAACGAAATCAATGTAAAATATTTTATTTTAAAAAATTTAACAAATGCATTGTTTTTCTGTAAGCACTTTTGATGAATTTAAAAAAAAAATATTGACACGAAAATGTAATATTACGTTAAATAATAAATATCAAAACTATAAGAGCATATATGTGTCAAGGTTTCTTTTTTTTAAGATAATTACAAATGCTTATGTACGTAATTATTCGTATTTTCATTCAAATATTACAAAAATAATTTTTCAATTATTATGCATTCAAAAGTGATTTATTAATAAAATTCTTGGTCATTATATAGATTAAATTAAGCCCACTTCCACAAATTTATATAGATTAAAACACGCTGTCTATTATTTAAGCATTTTTCATAACAATATAATACACAGGTTTTATTACTACGCAATTACTACAAATAAAATGGTCAAGGAGAATTATGAAATTTTATTCTTGTTTTCATTTGAAACTTATTTAATTAAATTTATTTTTTTATTAATAAAAATGTCGATGAATAAAGAAATTATTGCACGTATAATATTTCATATAAAATCTTAGTAAAACGTTCGAAATAATTTTATTTTATGCTGTTCAATATTAAATATTCATTTTAAGTAGCGTATTTGTTTTTAATTTTTCCTCGTAGTAATGTATTCTAATATATTGACATATTTAATCTAATATTCTAATATAATACATTCCAATATACTGACAATATAAAATGCTGGATTTTAATTGAAATTAAATATACTCATTAACTATTATATTTAAAAAAAAAAAAATTAAGTCTTATTTGAACAATACGTGATATTATTTACATTACTTTATAATTAGAGATAGAATGTTTTTTATCCATAAACATTATGTCTTAATAAATTAAAAATATAACGCAATTAATGCTATTATAAACTTAATAAATTTGTTTTTTTAATATTTAATAAAATTTAGGTAATTCTTTTTCTGTAAAAGTGTGTATTCTTTTTCATTATTCAAGTAATTCAATGTTAAGATAATTTTGGTACTTAAAAATAGATGTAATGTTACATTTTTAATCGTCAATAATATTATTTACTTAGTTTAATGACAATTTAAGCTTTACATCATTATTTTGAATTGCTATACAAGAAAAATCAATCCTGTTTTTCAAATTTTATTTATATAAAGCATATTATGCAAATTGAATCATAGGTAAAAATAGAAGAACAAAATTTTATGTTACGAATTATATATTATTCCAATTTCACTATGATTGAACTTTTGGTAAAGAAGAAGGTAAAGGATAATTGACGCATTTAAATTAAAAAAAAGAAAAAGAAAAAAAAACACATACCAAAGTTTGTCATTATTAAGTTTTATTTATGAAGTACAAAACACATATTCATAAACAATTATATTTACCTTAATAATATAAAGTCCCTTATGTTCATTGTTAACTTATTCAACGCTTACTCAACACTTTAATACGTTTGGTCTGCATTTTTGTTCCTCCAATAAAAAAGATCCGAGTGTGAAGAAAGATATTTTTATTTTCAGAGGTCAAAGAGCCACAAGAGAATTGAGTCGCAAAAGAGGTCAGTCTTCACACACAAGATATATAAATTTAAGGATGAAATGCAAAACGATAGCATAAATTCATAGTACAGTGAAGTACAGGAGAAAGAGGTGAAGATACGTGCAACGCATTGTGAAAAGTTTTTTTCAAAGGAAAAAAAAACTGCCAAGCCAAGTCCCTTGTTTTTAGCGGTTTTCTTCATCTTATCGAAAAAACCGGTTCTTTTAACCAATACACACGTATATGTCCTCTTTCTTTTTTACATGTCTAATTACTTCTACACTACATGCAAAAGTAAAAAAGAGAGACAAAGAGAGGAAGAGATGGAGGAGAAGAAGAAGACGGAGTGCTCTCGTTGAAGAAAAGCGAGACGAGCGAAGAAATCAGAAGTAAAAAAGGACGAAGGGGGGAGAGAAGAAAAGCAAGTGTCAACGGGATAAAGAAAGAAGGAAAAAAAGAAAAGAAAAGAGAGAAAGAAAGAAGGAAAGAAGGAAAGAAAGAAAGAAGAAAAAGAAATAAAAGAATTCACGAGTCCCGATTTATGCGACCGGTCGAATAATTAACCAATAGAAAGTCATGAAACACTCTCAGAAAAGCCCAATTCACATCCTCTCGCGCACGATTTCAGCTCAGGGCGGGGATTTGGACTCCGGCAATTGCATCTGCGTCAAATCCAAAAACTCGTTGTTTCCCCCGAAAGTCGTAGGGCATTGGCTTGGGTCGGGGGAGGCTTGCATAACTCGATTAGCGAGCGCGAGCGGAAAGTTCTCGCAGTGATAAGGCGAGCGGGCGAGTCGGACCAAGTGAAATGTTAAAAACGCGTACGACTCGGTCGCCGATGTTGTATGCAAGAGATGCAAAGCAGCGGGCATTGAGCAACCCGGACAGTGTGTAGTGCGGTTGTGCAAGTTGAGCGGCGACGGGGGGAGTGCGTAAAAAAATAACTGGCGAGTACAGGAAGGAGAGTGCAAGAAAGGCCCAAGGACGCGGTCCCCAAGTGGCAAGACGCGGGCATGAAGGATGGCCGACACCGTTGGCCGTCCGCAGAACATACGTGGGGTCGTCGGCTTCGCCGATGTCGATCCGCGACGTGGCGAGAGGCGCGCTCTCGCGGCTCGATGTGCCATGTGGGCCCTCTGCCTCGGAGTGTTGGCGTGTGTGCTGCAGTCCGCGGCCACGGGAACTCCCACCTGGGCCTACTTTCATAATCCCGACGGTGAGTGAACTTTGAACTCTTTGGCTTTCCTCAAAACTCCCCCTCCCCCTCCGCCTACCTGCCTACCTCGTGGTCATTTTTTTCTTCTCTCTTTTTTCCTTGCCTCGCGAGCCCTTCCTCCCACGCCAACCCAATCTCCACCCGCGTCCTCCAAACTCCGAGATACAATCGATTTATTGCTTTGAGCGCTTTGATAACGCCACTTAAATTAATATCGACCTGCCACGATGCCCACTAATTGATTTTCCCATAAATTCAGAGATTTTTTCCTCATTTCCGTGGGATGCAGAGTCTCGCAATACCACGTAAATTGGGAAAAGTATACGATCTTTACGGCGTTGTATCAGGCTCTGACTAAATTAAAACCATTAAATTATGTTTTTATTCTTATTTCTGAAAAACATTGAATAGCTCATAAAAAAAAAAAAAAAAAAAAAAATTTAACTTACGTACACATAATATTAATTATGTACGACCATGACTGAGGTTGTCCTCTCATTTTTAGCACCAAGCGTACAACGAATGCAATTGTCAATTTATTTATGCATAATTATAAATGAAATTTACTGTTTTTTTCTTAGAAGTAAACCAACCTTTGAAAAAACCATGCTATTAATTAAAAACTTCTAAATATATGTATCGCGAAGCTGGTCCTAAATTATATTTTTTATAATATTAACCCATGAAATGTTCTTTTGATATTAATTTTTTTATTATTATTTAATTAATAGCATATTTTTATTATCTTTGTCACGCACATAAACGTAATTTTTTTATTTTTTATGTTGAGCCTCTGAATCCACGTGACGGATATGAATTATAGTAGTCAACAATAGCAATTACTCCTACCTACTAAATACATATCTCATTCTATGCAATGACATCAGGCCAGAACTGTTTTTTTTTGTTGCATTACTTCATACTAAGTGTTTATTTGCACATCTAGTATTCGGTATAAAAAAAATATGTAAAGAAAAAATACCTATGAACATCACCATGAACACAAGTATTAAAGAAATAGTTTTTCTTTGATAGGCGCTATCACACCATTATTATATGTAATATAATACTAGAAATAAAAAGGTTTATTGGTTTTCCAACACATGAACACACAATGTATAATGAGAAATATATGAATTTTAAAGATCCAATCAGTACACGTCTGGTGTTTGTCTTTATGACTTATTTATAGTCATTGCGCACATGTTAAACTTATATAGGAAATTATAATCATATGAACTGCAGTAGCTACTTGTGGAATTCGCGATATTAAAAATTTATCTACTTTGAATATTTAAGTTAATATACTTGCTTCGATAACTTTTCCCATAAATGTTTTAATAAAGAATTTTGTTCCATTGTATGTTCTGGCTACATGTAAATTTTCAAGGAAAATTATAGATGAAACAATTTTCAAATTAAAGTTACGCGGCGGAACACCTGTTACATCTAGTAAATTCAACAACTCAAAAGGATAATTTACATTTTCTTTTACATTTATCACTATATCTATTGGTTTGAATAAAAATTTCCAGCTAACATTTCTTGTAATTTGAAATTAATTTTAAATTTGTAATAGCTTGAACAGCATGTTGACGG
Organism: Eupristina koningsbergeri; assembly: GCA_018907245.1. Lineage (NCBI taxonomy): Eukaryota > Metazoa > Arthropoda > Insecta > Hymenoptera > Agaonidae > Eupristina > Eupristina koningsbergeri. The sequence goes on along the minus strand of JACCHV010002890.1, from coordinate 71,425 downwards.
ATCCATATTATAATAATTGTTTTATATGTTTATTTAATATAATAAATACAGTTTGTATTGATTCATTTTTCTAAATTAAGAAAATTGTTTAAAATTTTCAATACTAAAATTGGTTATATTTTTTCATGATAAGTAATTTTTGCATTACCAGTATTTAATAATTGAAAAATTAAGTATTTTTTCACTATTCATTTATTTTATCATATGTTGAACCTCGACCAACATGTAATATTTATTTAAAATAATTTGATAGTAAGGCCACTAAAATATTTTATTTTTATATTATTTAAATATTTCAAAATTCGATTAAATGTTTCTAATACATATTTATCGGATATTGTTGTTTAACTCAAGATACTTATGGTTTCAATAAGAGTTTTAAAAGTTCACCATCTAATATTATTGCATCGCTTTTAGATGGAACAATTGCGATGTTATCTTGCGATCTAATTTTAGCTATGACTAGCAAAATTGAGAAGGATTATTTAGTTCTCTATTTTTACGTGTTTAATGTCGAAAAAATGTTTTGGTTGTGATTATAAAGATAAATTTAATATATATACCTCTGTTGATTTGTTAACAATTGCTCGTTTGTTTTAATATATAAAATTAAATTGTTAGTGAGATATTGTTATTCAAGTTGCATGTCAGTATTTATTGAAGTCAGTTAACGAGTAACTTGGTTGAAGGCATCATGAAATCAATGAGTGAATCATTTAATATTTGTATGCATTTATCTTCGATTGCAATATCTGCTTCATTATAAATTACTCAATTCAAGATTTACATCTTGGTTTTTCGACTTGATTTTGTGCAATACATTTAAACTCATTACATCTTTGTGTATTTCTTATAATGCACCTATATTTTGCTGAAAAACATGCCAGCAATACTACAAATACTTGACGAGTTCGAAGAAAGTGTTAAATCCCAAAGATTACATTGAGTTTTTAATACTTACATGTATTTACGTTTACGTTACCATACCATCCGATAATTATTACCTTCTCAACAGATACACGAAGTACATAATTTTAATTAAATAAGGTTTTCATAAAATTTTATTGACATCATATTATTTTATTCTTGTAGCTTATTTAGTGCAAGTACACATTTATTTTTTCCGTTAATTTACTTTAGCTTTTTTCGTATATTTCTTGTTATTCTCAATCAAATAGTTTTAATTTTTTTTTATTGTGAGATGATTAAAAACTATTATTATATACAATAAAATAAAATAAAAATAATAAATTGTAAATAAACTAGAATATAAAATATAAAATATATGAAAAAGGTAAAAGAAAAAACTTTTTAAAAGTTTAGTCACATACACATGGTTAAAAATCTGTCCGAATTAGATAGTTTTTTTTAAATCACACATAATATATATATATAAAATATAAATGATGAATAAAAATTCATAAATTTATAATAAATAAATATAATAAACCAAATTAATTGATCATAATTATTTATTATGAATTGTGCTAAAATTGTTTGATTATACTTTAGTTTGGAATTATTAAATAATATTAATAATGAATGAAAATTTGTAATATTCTAATTATGTAGTATATTGTACAGGAAGTTTTGTAGTCTAAAAGGAATTTATATGTATCTTGAAAATTAGTTAATTTCTTAGGTTTTTAATATTGTGAATGTTCATAATGAAATTCCTGAATAAACTATCAATAAATTATAAATAAATCATATAATATTATATTATATTATTCATTAAAATATATGAACGAATTTTTACAAAAGTTTTATTCATTTTCAAATGTTTATGAAAATAAAAATGAACAATTAAAATTAATTGATACCGTTTAAGAAAACAAATTATCTTATTGAATTCTTCAATTTACTAGATATGTCAAAACATTCACGAAATAAGTATATTTAAAATTTGATTCATGTCAGTTTTACTATGAAATTTTCATGTATTCTGTTTTTGCAATAAAATAAAATTAATTATAGAGAAAAAATTACGAGAAAAATGATAAAGTAAGTACATTAAATGGAAAATTCAAAGAGAACAAAATTTTATCACTAAGAATTACAGTAATAACTAATAATAAATCAATATAATAAAAAATAAATCAACACCCTAGTTTTTACGAAATTATAATTTCCCGTATAATAATGACAAGAAAATCATCAGAAGGACAAACACTGAGCAATCTGGATTGGATTTAGAAAATATACTTTTTTTCATGGGCAATTATATGTTTCATTCATTGGTTGAAAAACCATAAAATCTTTTTATATCAGCTATTGATGAATTTACGACAAACATAATCTCATAAATTACAAATTTTATTGATTATATGAAATATACATTTCCACATAATTTATTTATTTTATTTTATTTCTACAGAATTTTGTATAAATTATTTGCAAAGATAATTTCCCGGGCTGAAATAATGCATATAACATTTTTGAATTCAGTTTACTGTTTATAACGACATGTGTTCAGTTGCTAGAGGCCGTTGCTAATGTACACTTCCTCCAACACAAAAAAATTCATGGACTCAAAAATATTAGTTAACATATAAAATAAATTATATGATCCTTCGAATAATCGTGTTTAAACATTTTATTATTAATTCATTCGTTTATTAATTTATTTCTCAGATTTTTTTATCATAATTTTTTGTTTAATAATGGTTTTTAGTATATTTAATCACTTCATATTTTTTTATTAATAATATATATAAGTTTACTTATTAATTAAATATAAATTTTTATTTTTTGAGGATTATAAAAGCTTATTAATTAATAAAGTAAGTATAAGAGTAAGCTTATATGTTATACTACTAGTTGATTAAAAATATAAGAAAGATAGAAAGAGATATATACAACAATAATGGCATTAATAGTTTAAGTTTAATGCGCTTTGAAGGAAGCTTCCATTATTTCAAATTAAAAAATTGAACGGAAGGTGATTAAAAAGTTATTCTAACCTGTTATATAAGCAAGTATAAATTTATGTTATGTCGATAATTAAGTAATAAATACAAAGGTTAAGGTTTAACGTTGACACAAATATTGCTTGGTTTTAATCTTTTCATCTACTGATGATAATTCTTTCGTATTAATTTTTCGTTCGTCATTTCCGTAATATATTAAGTATAAATACTTATTTGGTATTTAAAAACTATGTGTTTCTGATTTTATGAAGTATTATTATTAAGTTTTGCAAGTATCTATTATTTTTTCAAAGTAGAACTTTTTTTTAGTATTGTTTTAAATACATTATTTATATCCCATTTTATCAGAGTAGTGGAGTGTGAATTAATAAGTCATACATTTTTCTTTAATATTTTTAAAATAATCACAATTTTTATTAATTATTATTATTTAACTATTACAAAGAGGACTTTATATAATATATTTAATTTAAAGGTATGAATTATAGAAATTATCTTTATCAATTTGTCTCTTTATAAAGTATTTTCATATTATTTTAAAAAATATTGATTTTATAATCATTAGAATACAATGAAACCATAAAATTATTATTTACAGTTTCTGTGGTTATTGATTCTAGTTTTTGAAGCAGCATTTTGTTTCATCAATATGCATTATGTGGTAGTTACCGCGCACTTAATTTTATGAACCACGTTATGTGAATTTCAATTGTCCACTGGATTCTTTGTATTATAGTTATTTAATATTTTTTAATGTTAATTAAAGAAATTATATGTATATCAAATATTTTCAATGAGATGGTATATTTTTTTTAAATAAGGATTCAAAGTGTTGGTTGTAATTTTGTTATTTTTTGGTATATTACAAATAAAAATTTTTAATTACTACATTTTTTTGTATATACTTCCATTATTTTTATATATTTTAATTATTATTCAATACCATAAATATTAAAAATTAATAGCATGTTATTACTGTATAAACATTATTTAATAATGTTCATTTAATGCGTAATTTTTATTTTCTTATAAATTTATAAAAAACATTAAATATTTTATTACATTTAGTTATTAATACTTCAATGTAAATTTTCTTTAATGAAATAAAAAGTTTTATTGTGACTTATTATTTCGTGTTTTCTCGTTTTACGTTTTATGGTTGAACACGAGATATTCTTTTATATTTTTCTAACAAGGGTCTATTACAATCAATTAATAATAGGCTCAATTAATTAATACATGTTTATACATTGTAGTAGTATTTCCTAACGTCGTTCAAACGAAAGAATTGCCTTACACAGATACAAAGATAATGATAATTATCCAGTAGCAATGACAAAAACATGTTTATCTAAAGTACTTAAGTATAATATTGTTCATAAATTTTTTTAAAGATCTTTTTTACGCTTTTAAAAAATGAATGATGGTTTCAAATATTTTTATTTAATTAAATTTTTGTTAAATAAGTTGAAAATTATTAATATATTAAAGTATTAAAAATTACATGCTTTATATCAAATGTGGATTACATAAACTTTTTTCCATTGTTTTTTTTTTTTTTTTTATTTATTTTTAATTTGAATTTAAATATAAAAAAATTTTATGATCAAAAATAAAATGTTATCGATTATTAAACCATAAGTACATATGTTATTAATCAATTGCGAACACTTCAAGATCATTTTATTTATTAATTAAAATTAACAATTAATTTGTGAAGGAAATTAATTAATCTTATACACAAATTTAAGCTTAGAATATTTTTAAAAAACTTTCGATAAATCAGGTCCATGCAATAAATATGATAGAAGATGTTTAGTATGAATGCGACGCGTTTTCCTCTCTTTCAGATCACATAACTATTTAAAATCCTGATTTTGTTATTTTAATTTATACATATTATACCAGAAATTAATATTAAATTTAATATTCATTATAATGCAAGTGCTGTTATAGTACCATGAAAATATAAATCTTTAATAAAGTATTATTTAATAATTTATCATAAATATCTGATATTAATATTAAAACTAATTTTTTATTAATGACTTTTTGGTTTTTATTTGAGAGTAGAATTTTAAAATATAAAAATTTAATATTTCTTTTAACATTATAAAATCAAAAATAGAATTTAAATTTAATCGATTGTTAAGATGAAAACAAATAAGGTTTTAAAAATATATTATTTATATTATGAAATATAGATTATGTAATGAAAACAATGACTTAGTTTCAATTTTAACATTAAGAAAATAAGTTTAATGCTTTATATTTTATAATACTTTGCAATTTTACGAGAAAGCTTGGTTTTCTTAATGTTGATGCACCAATTAGTATAGTCAATATACGTGTGAAGACATTTATTTGCAATCATATTGTTGGAATATAAAGAGGAAAAAATAAATATTTATCAAAAAAATGTACACGTTACAATTTTCATTAATACAAGCCAGTTAAAAGTATCAAGTTGTTAAATTTTTTTAAATGTGCAATACAAACTTGTTTCATACATAAGTTTTGTACATCGGAAAAAATTATTTAAAGGTAAAAAATTTTTGTTTCATTTTCACATTGGCTAGAGAAGTTTGAGAAATTGTTTATTTAGAAGACACCCTGTATAAATAACGTTGAAAGTACCGCTGTTCATAGTAAAGTTCAGAAGCTATGTGTACAGCAATCTCGATGTCGGTTTTGCCTCGTAGAAGGTGTGCGAGTGCAACGGCCTCGATATACCTGGATAAGTATCGTGAGCATAGCCACAATCAACGAGATCGTCTTACAATCTTTTCTTTTTTGCTTTTTTCTCTGTTCTAAAACATTTTTTATTCTCTGTTCTTTATTAGATGATGATGTAATTTTAGTTAGTTGTATAAAAATAATTTTTTGCATTGTTATTATTGTTTTTCATATATTTTTTTTGGATCTATTTCGACAGAATTTTTTTAATTAATTAAAATTTAAATTATGTAAAGAATTTAGATTACTTTTTAGATTATGTCTCAATTATTCATTCTTATCCTATTACATTTATGATTTTATAATAATGACAATCATCTTAGTTTTATTCATGTGGTTACTAAAAAGATCAATGTATTACAATAAATATTTATATTTATTAGTTTTAATAAATTTATAATTTTAATTTACGATTATCTATATTTTTAAAAATTAACGTTTCGTAAAATCTTAAATTCCTACTTATATCAATCATCTTACTTACATATTGGAATGTTGCGTCAATTATTTATATCATCATTATTATTGTTTTTATTGTTATGATTATATCTGCTTTCACATGAACATTTATGCAATAAAACTGTATTAAGATTCATGTCAAGAAAGAGCGATAGAATTAATCGAAATGGTTATGCTTTTTATAATGGAAATATCGCTAGCACACGACAAGTTCAAGTAATTTTTATCGATACGTGGACGAAGTGTCAATTTCCAATAGATCAATACTACTTGAAGAATTAGTGGTTAAATTTTTCCTCTTGGCGATTATTTAAACTAAATTCTGCTGTATTATTTATATTATATTTTACACCAAATATAATATTTTTATACTTTGCATAATAATGATAGAAAAAGTTATTTTTAATCATGAATCACTATAGATATTGCGAAAACTGCAAACGATACTAAACAAGAAGAAAGTATACTTGTTATGAGATTCAAAAAGCGATTAATATACCTCACAAATTTGACACGTGCTTATTTCCTGTCTCACTAGAAACTTATTTATGAATAGAAAAGCTCATTACGGGGTATAAAAAATTATTTTAAATTTTAATTATATCTCATATAAAATAAATTTAATAATGCTATAATAATAAGAAAAAAAAATAAGAAAATATAATAATAGATTTAATATTTTTAGTCTTTGAAAAAGATTGAATAATTAAATATATTAATAAAAATAATATCAAAAAATTAATGTATTGAATATTAAATTAAATTTCTATTTCTAGTTCAACAAATATTATATTATTATGAAAAACAACTCCTATGTTTAAAAAATATGTGTAAAGAAAGATCTTGCGTTAGATGCTAACAATTAATAAACAGTTATTGTTAATTATATGCCGACGTTTCAACAAGTTAGTTCATCGTTCTTGTCAAGGACTTAAATATAAGTTAACTTGATATAAATTATTGCACAGTAATTTTATAGATTTAGAGCTTAATAAATAATAGTTATTTTTTAAATATTTATAACTCAATAAATCACTATTTGTAAAGCTATAACTCCACAACAATTGCTGTTTGGTATTTGAAAAAAATGTTAAAGTTTTAAAAAGAACTAACTCATTGATAAGCCGATGCACAATTAATAAGAATTTTTTTCTAATTATTGACGATCATAATAAGTATCATTTTCTTCATGGTTTTATTAATTCTGAAAATTTTATTTAAAGAATGAAAATTATTTAAGTTAGTATTGCAATTATCCGTAAATATTATGTTATTTGAAATCAATAATCCAGACTAGTATTTTACGTTTTATAGATTTTTAAAAGTTTAATTCTATTACTTATAATAAATTTTTAACGATGTCTTATTTCTTGAATACTTCCTTGTAATATGATAATTATATTTGTACATCATTCTTATATTTTTTATAAAAAATGCACTTGTACAAATTATTTGTTATTATATTTATTTACTTAATTTGAAATTATATGTACGTTACAGACAATTATTTTTTTATAATATTTTTTAAATTCATTCATGCAAATATTAAATTATATATGTAAGTAAAAAAAATATAAAAAACAGTGTGCCGATATGCATTTATACTATAAACATTCATTGAATATACATCAACTATAGGCTAATGTCTAAATGAAAAATATGAAGTTTTTTTCTTTTTAAACACAATTTTAATTTATTTCGCATAATATCTATACATTGTCGAAAAAAATGTGAATTTATGAATATTAGTTTAGAAATAATTAAAAGAAACTATGCTTTAAAATATTCAGAAAAATATAGTTAAGATGATAGAGTATTTAAAAACTTACTGTAAATTATTCATTTGCATATATTTGATTAATTTTTTGTATTCCAAATAAATTTATAACCTCATTACATCTTATCTGAAGTTAATGATTATACGTATAAAAAGTATGGAACTATTTTTATTACGAAAATTGTATTTCTTAATGATTTCCTCTATTATTAATGAAATTGCTTTTCATTAAGAGGATTATTTAATGTCTGATTTAAAAAAAGGAAGGATATTCATTTATAATGACTCGATTAAATTTATATCAAACAATGTTATATAGCTTCAAGTAAGCATTCATTTTATTCGGTTATGAAATAATATTAAGTTTTTTTATATACGTACTAAAAATAGACATGTGCTTATGAAATGACATGCAAAAACTCTTACAAGAAAGCGTTGTTTATAACATGTCGCACGAAACTGTAAAAACGTACGAGTGAATATAAAATTTGCTTGTGTTTGTGGCGAAATCCTTTGACACCGCAGATACTTACTAGTAATATGAACACTGTCAAGAATTGTGAAACTGATGGTCGTGAAACTTTAATAATTTACATTTTTTTAAAAATAAACTAAAACCTATACTGAAAAAGAAATTTTCACTTTTCGGTTTTCTAATTTAATTTAGTTATTGTGATCCGAAATTAGATTCTTGTATAGTATAGTAGATTATTGTAGAAAATATTATAATAGTGTGTTCTGAAAATATCGAGATTTTATTTTTTTTTTAAACCACTCTATGTCGCATCAATGCTGCTCCTAAAGATAAAAAACGGATAAATAGAAAAAACTCTTCCGTGCATTTTCCAATCTCCTCAAAATCGATACGATAAATAATATCTTCAAAAAAAAAAAAATAAAAACTCGATATTTTCTGAATACATTATATAGATGCTTTTACAGAAAAACTACTTTTATACACAATTTGAAGTCACAATATATCAAATACTATGTGAATATTTTAGTTCTTGTCTTCAAGATGCAAATTGAAGATTTTTTTTACGACTGCGTTAATTATATATAATATGCAGAAATTACAAAAGATGATGCTTGTCTTTTACTTATCTAACATAACAAATTTACAAATTGAAAATACTTTACACAAAATAGAATTGTGTTTATCTAACTATTCAAACTAAAAGTTTTCATTCTTATTTAAAATTTTTAGACAACCTCTTACCTTGGCAGCAAATGCCTCCCAAAAGGCTTACTTCATTGTGATTTTATAGTTGGAATACCGTCACGCATTCATTATTTTATCCATTCTAACAATTCCTCGAAATTCTTTCTGGGGTCTTCATTATTATGCGAAATTATAAAACGGCTTCACTTGTTGCGTGCGAGTATGATAATGATGATACAAGTATTCAGTGGCTTGTATGTGTTGACCAGTAGGTGATCTAAATTAAACCTCAAATTAATTGTAAATTGCTTTTTTATGGGTCAAAATCCGAGACTTAAAATAGGAAAATGATGCAAAAAATAGAGTCGCAAATGAGATCCGCATGGTTTTAATAAGTGCGAGCGATTTGGTACATCTTGTCGTATTTATTTATATGTATAGGAGACAAAAAGGAGAGCGACCGATTTGGGAAAGTAGGTAAACGCACGTACGTAATGTTTGAATGTATAGGATGATGTAGACATGTATGTTATCCATACATATATAAAAATATGTGAATTTGAAATGTTGACAGTGGGAATTCATGTACAGCCATCAATCTAGTTTTTTCGTATTACTTTACTTATTGGCTTATTAAATATATGTTAGATATTATTATGATTTTTTTTTTATATCTTATGTATTTAATTTGATTCACTGACATATGTAATGAGTTAAACATTTTAGAGCGTATAGTTTTACCTATTTCTTTATACTTCGTGCACTACGCAGATAAATAAATTATAAGATGGAATATATTTAAGGAAGATATCTTTATTATTGAATAAAACATTAAAGTTAAATTAAATAATTAACTATTCGGAAAAAATATTCAAGAATTTTATTAAAAGATTAGAGAAATATATATGTTTGGTTAGATATTAAAAATTAAAAAAGTCAAAGCATAGTTTCAAGATTAAATGCAATTGAACAGTTAAAAATATTATAATATATTAAAATAAAATAAAATCAGTAAAGATACATAAAATAAATTTTATTATTATTGTAAAGAAGCAATAAAACTATTTTAATCATTACAATTATATCAGTGAGTCGATATAAAAAAACTAGAAAAAAATTTAAATAATTTGCTTATTGTCTAATTAATAATTTTAATTGTTCCTGCTTGTAACAGACAGATATAATTTAAATCTATAAAAATGATAAAAATGATTTTTAATTACTTAACTATATAACTTAAAATAATTATCACTAAATTATTTTGTTTACATATATCAGTCCTATTTATTTCTTTTTATGCATTATAAATATTTGATGAGAATGTGAAATATAGCTGAGGAAACTTTTTTAACTTAATTTGATTAAAAATAAATCAACTGTATTCATTTATTATTAATTAATACTTTGTTTTAATTAATTCCTCACTTAAATATGATAATTTGTTTATTTTTAGAATTAATATGATAGCTGAAACATACATACATTTAAAGATAAATATGTTGAAATGATCAATTATAAGATTAATTTTACACTTTAGTCCAAATCAAGAAAAAAAGTCTGCGCAAAGCTTTCAAGGTAATTGAATGCATTTGTTCCTCTTTCTCTTCTTCTCGATAATTTCGCGTGGTAAACCGCTTCCTTTTGAAGATCATTTGTACGTGTTATTGCTTTACCAATTGATTGTAAATATTAATTATGCCATTTGAAAATTCGAATAAACTTTGTAATTAGCTTCTTCGCAAAACAAAGACATTGTAAATATGTATAAGATCATCTACATGTATTTGTCCTTTTTTCTATTTCTCAAGGAGTGTGTGTAGGATGAATGGAGGTTACCTGTCCTGCATTGTATCGTGAATTGAAACTATATCAAGGAGAACTTTGTTACACCTCCACAGTTTTGCTGGATAGTCCAAATATGTCACACTTCAAAAAATAATTTCTTCCTCGATAGTTTTTTTTTTTATAAGTAGTATCTATGAAATTGGCAAGTCTAAATAAATGTATAATTGGTCTTTGAATAAACTAATTATTCAGTATTATTCTTAAATGTACCTATTTGTATTAATATTATTCATAGAATCTATGATTATTATTTTGTATTCAATGCATGTTAATTAAACTTCAACTAAATTGATCCTATTTCGAAACGAATTAAATAGAAGGAAGAACTAGTAATTGTTGTTGAGATTGAGAAAAGCAAAAAGACAAGAGAAACTTGCGATAAGTTAAGACTGTCACTGTAGAAAGTCAAACTCAGCAAAAACAATCATCTTCGACTGTATTAAATAAACAAAATTAAAATTTTTTGTTCAACTTTATTTTAAGATGTCAATCGCTAGGAGATAAGTGATACTTTAAAAAAATTATTTCATTTATACACATATACATACAATTGTGATTCTATAATATACAGTTAATATTTATAAGAAGCTTTGTTTACAATCAGTAAATTGAATAAATTAGCATTAATATTGTACTAATAGTATGAGTCTATGTAACTTTTCATTCGATTGAAAACTCTATTACACTCTAATATAACTGGTGTAAACTCGTTCTTTTACTCTACAGTCAAAAATGAACTATCATTCAAAACTACAGTTTCCGCTGGTAGGAGACCTATATTATGTGCTACTGATTAAAGATATTCCTTTCATAACCTTAACCAACGGCAACATCCCCTAAAATAACCTGCTAAATGGGAGTTGAAATTTAAAAAGGATATTAAGAGAAATTTTGTTATCAGATTTAATTAAAAATTTAAATAATATATTTTTAAATTTAAGAAAATAAAATGAAAAATTAAACAGCTAATATATGAGTAGATTTAAATGAATCAATTAACAAATATTTGTTATAAATAAATTCAATTATGAAAATCTAACAGAAATAGGAATATAATATTATTTAATACCAATAAAGCCAATTATTTTTTTAGTATTCAGACAATTAGGTCTTTGAAAAAAAGACTTATGTAGCTAATTATACTAATTTTCATAATGATGTTTACAAATGAACATTACAGTTTAATTGCAAAATAAACAATATAATGTGGTTATTATGTAATTGTGATAGCTGTGTAAAATGCTACAATCGTATTAGAAATAATACTTGCTTTTTCCAGACTTTATTTTTATGTATAAATATACGAAAAATTATGCAATCTATCGTTAAAAAAATCTTATAACTTAGTTGCTTTTTAGTTGTTTCCAAAAAATCATTAGTTTAGATGTTTTTATATAAGCTGCCATAATCATACATATTTAATGAGATTAATTATTTATATTTATTATATGTTTTTTAAGAATACAGATATTATTAATATTGACTCGTTAAGTAAGACATTAAAATATACAAATAAATTATGTACAGCAAAAGTATTCGCAACAATATACGAGTATAAACTTTTGTGCGATAAAAGTATGAAGAACTAAATCATTAAAAGAAAAGGGGGCGGTACACAGAAACCAGTTAGCTAGGGACAGAGATAAAAAGTACATTGGTCTTTGAGTTAATAAAAGACAGAACGAAAAGTTTCGTTATGGCAAATACACATCTGGGTCATACGCGTGCACACGAGCTACGATTTGTATGCCTCCACACTGATTTATTTCCTTCAATTTATTTTTTAACAATGCGTATTCATTTGTGATGAAAATATCGACGTTCTGTTACGTGAAATTTATGTAAAATAACTCACCGAATTCAGGTGATTGTAATACTTAAACATTTTAATAAATCTGGATTTATTGATCAAAACTACGCTCATTGTAATTTATTTTTTAGTGTTTTAATCAACATTATTATTAAATTTTCAATTTAATTTATTGATATATAAGATATTATATGTAGTGTGTGAAGCAAATAATCAGTATTTTTATAACAAGAATTATAAATTTTTTTACTTATTATAGAATGTATTTTACAGACACACTGCCCATATGAAGTTATTATATAAGAAATAGTTATGATGTATATTTATAAACCTACAATATAATAAAAAAAAATTCTAATTAAAAATTGCAAAACTGATCTGACATTTGATATCAATATTAGATTTCAATAAATTAATTGAAATTTGATCATTATTGCATTAACAAAAAAAATGTAGACCATGTTAAAATTTTAATATATTAAGAAATTATAATGATATTATTTTCTGAAATATCGAAGCTAATGCAGGTGTCGAGTTAAATATAAATATATTTTCTTGTTTACATTGAGTATATTTCATCAATTTCTTTTTAATCTTTTAAAAATTATTATACAATGAATTTTCTTTTCATACATTTTTATCGTTAAATAAAAATCATTTGTTTTATTATACATGGTGCTCTAATAAATAAAGTGTGACTTTTTGTCATATCTTTTGTTATTATTTTCATTTTATGCTATAAAAAAGTAACTGTAATGTAATTTTTAATACTTTTAACATCAATGTTATTTTTTAATGTTGTTTAGTTAGTTATATTATGAAGCATTAAAAATATTATCTCAAAATGTTTCATTTATACATCATAAAGCTTTGGTTCTGGAAATGGTGCATGAATTGTATCAGAAACGGTTGAATGGTTTTAAATGAAATTTTTTTTAAATAATCATTGAAACCAATTGTATGGTGTAGGCTATAAAATAACATAAAGATTCAATATTAACTTTATAATATATTTTATACGTACATAAATTATATATTATAAAAGAAAATTGATGTTTCGTTTGGAATTTCATTTATTTTTTTTAATGGTTAAATATATGGTGAATGAATATAAAAAATCGAGCTATAAATAAATCATAAAGAAATAACAATATATAATAAAATATGGAATATACTATTAACAAAAAAATAAATAAATAATATAGTAATGTATAAAAAGATTTAATGATATAGAAATATTCAAGATTCTAAATTCTAAGAATACACATTTTATTAGAATGTAATATTTTTTAAATAAAGCTTAACTTTATCCATTCTCAATTTTTTAAATGTATAAATATATATTGTTTATACGTTATTTAAATTTATGAATGCACTAGTACATACAATGGAACAAAATTTTGCATTAAAAAATTTATGGGAAAAGTTATCAAAACAATCATACTAACTTAAATTTTCAAACTAGATAAATTTTTAATATCGGAAATTCCACAAGTACCTACTGCAGCTCATATGATTATAATTTCCTATATAAGTTTAACATGTGCGCAAAATAACTATAAATAAGTCATAAAGACAAACACCAGACGTGTACTGATTGGATCTTTAAAATTCATGTAGTTCTCATTATAGATTGCATGTTCACGTGTTGGAAAAACATTAAAATTTATGAAATTACTGATGAATTATCGAGAAATATTGTGTATTAATTTGTATTAATATAATTGTATGAGTTATGAGCGAGCTGTACATATCAGGGAGCAAGTACTTAAACATATGAATTAAACAGACCAATATAAGCACAAAATATTTTATTGCTAATATTAGTTATTAATAATACTATTAATAACATTTATTCAGTTACTTTAATTAGTCGGTTTAATGTTAGCTTAATATTTTAATTATATTTTGCTAAAACTTAAAATTATGGTCAAAATAAAATTTGTATAAATTAAATTTATAGTATTATTTTGTAAACACTACTAAAAATAATTAAATAATGCTTGTTAGGGTTTGCTTGTAATACTGTACAACAAGATTTATCTTAAAATTTTATTTTTATTAAATAAACTATAATATTTGATTATAAGTATAAATTATGTTAATAAACAAGATTTTATTGTTACAATTAAGAAAGTAAAGACAATTAAAATTTCTATTTATTGTATAAACTTATTCCATTGGCTTAAGTACATATATTTATTTTTATTTCTCAGCTCGAAATTACATTAGTCCCAATTTAGCTAATTAATTAATTGTATGGCATTCATTACTATATTATAATTTTTTATAAATTTATAAATTAATTAATAAATATTTTATTTTAAATTGCATATAATAAAAAATAATTTTATATATTAGATAAATTAGAAAATTCAGATTCCTTAATTTTACTGCTCTATTTATGAATATCTATATTTAGATTCATTAATAGAATATTCTATATAATAACCAATTAAGTTGTATATATAAATATATATCTTTTTATACCATCGGTATTTTTAAATTTTTTTAATATAATTATGCGATTTATCATTTATGAAGACATACAAAAATTTATTATTACATTATTTATGATCTGAATTAATAGAAGTATTATGCCTTATTAGTACAGGTTTCAAAAACCATGTCAAGAAACATTTGAGTAGTGAGATTATCTGTGAGTTAGATTAAAGAATTATAAAAGAATATATTAATTAAAACTGTTTTATGAACATTTTTTATAAAAAATATAATGCATAAATTATCTTTCTTAATACAATTATATATGTATTATAAGTAAAATTTTTAATAGAAGAAAAATTATTATTATAATGATTCTTAAATATGTTAATACTTTTTTATATTTTTCATTTAAATATATATATATATATATATATATAAAGTTGTACCCTTAATTAGTATTCGTATTATTTATAAATAATACGTAAATATATTTTGCTGCATTAAAATTAAGTGACAAGAATCTTTAATATTGAATACTTATGTATATACATGCACATTCTTATGAAACAAAGACTATTATACATTTATTGATATTCCAATTAATCACCTTGTCTATGAATATTTATTTTATAAAAATATAACAAAAAATAAATATTTATAGCTAGCTACATTTCAATTATATATTTTTGCATCTTCATTTTAATATCTTTTTTTATAATAATCAATAAATTAATTTTAATTTTTATCGTAATGCTAATGATTTAATTAAAAATGATTTAATTTATTCTTTTAATGTTGTTATGGATTAGTTTTATTGTAATTGTAAAAAATCAAGCCCTCTTTTTTTTATTTGAATAAGATAATTCCTACTCAAAAGTATTTGAAAGTTATAAACAGTTAATACGAAATTATTTCAATTTTTTAAATAATCACGTACTATTAAACAAATCTAAAAATATTGTATTTATTGATTTTAGCTGGTTCTACAGCAGAAAGAGGATACTTTGGACCTTGGCGACAATGCAAATATTTATTGTATGGCCGAGAAAGATGTGGCCAAGGTGTAACAAGACTCAAACCAATTTGTAAGTGTTCATTAAAATTTGCAAAGTATGATAAAATACAATTAATATTTATTTTAAATTCTATTTCTGTACATTAATTCACTGTGTATATAGCGAGGATTCAGATATGGCCTTTAACATATTTAACTTATGTAAGTTAATAATAAATAATATTATTATTTAGATTTTAAAAAGGTATAAAAATGCAGATGTTATTGAACTTATAAGTTATTCGCTATATGTAGTCGCTTGATGTATGTTGTTAGAATTTATGGCTGAGAAACATGAAATTTATAAGTTTTGATAGCGTTATTCATCAATTGTTTGGCGATTTGATCGTACTTAATTGAATCAATTTTAAGATATCTCTGGAGTGTATAAAATGTAGTTGAACATGCACACTACATTTTATAAAAGTATGTAAAATAAAGCTGCAGTCGACCCTATAAACCTGTTGTTTTAAAAATCAATAGATGAACTCTGTTCGAGCATAAAGCAGTAAGTAATATTGTGCCACATGTGTATACTCACAGTAGCAAGCACTATCTCTCTCTAATTGGTCCTATATTGACTCATACCAGTAGTATCTCACTGTTTGTTTTAGACCCATAATAATTAGTAATGCCTGGTATTCTTTATACACTCCTTACATAATCTTGTGATAACAGGAAATTAGTCTTTTCATCGTTTGCATAGGCTTTAAAAAAAAAAAAAAAATACTAGAGGTCATTGATATAGAATTGTAATAGTGAATAGTGCTTCAATATATTGATATATAGTATAGTCTCAAATTCTTTGTTTTCAAGATAATGATAGCGAAAAACAATTATTTTTACGAGACCCTATAAATTACACATTGTCTTGGTTCATGAATTAGTATTTGAGCGTTCAACAGTAGCCTTTAAACGGTTTTTTTTCCTTCATCCATGTTAAAAATAATGCTTAATTATATAACAACATATCTCTTTGTGCCTTTCCTTATTTTCAACTCAGCGGATGGAAACACATTATTTTAAAAATTTTTCAAGCATTTATTTTTTATGTATATTCGTGGTATTATAACGATTTACTTTTTAGCTTTTATCAAAGTTATGTTTGATTTGACGTAGGTATTAATTATTACTTCTCTATGATTAAATTGGTTTATATCAATATTTTCAAGAAGAATAATAACTCATAACAATTATCGTTAGTTTATTTGTTAAAATCTTTGGCTATTATTAGATCGTAAACGAATTGCTCTTTTTTTAGGGAAATTTACTTTTAATACGAGTGAATTTACAAAGAAATATTGCTAGAGAATTCCGTGATGCATATTATTGATCACGACCGGATAGTGAAAATTGATTTATATCGAAAAATTACTGAGAGTAAAAGGTAAAAGAAGAAAGTAATAATAGTAGTAATGTATGTCGGGAGAATTGAACGCTTCCGTCATCACAAAGTTATATTTGTTGATAAAAAAACCTTATCAACTTTAACACATATAGTATACACATGGCTAAACTTTTGTTTTTGTTTAAACAATTTCAGGGACCATTTGGGTAGCAGGAATAGCTGCTGCTGGTGCATCTGTTATTCTAGCAATAATTGTTGGCTTAACCGTACTTCAACTGGCAATGGCTTCTTCGGCAAAACGTGTTATCATTACTTATAGCACTGCAGTGATTGTGAAGGTCGCTTTAGCTATTCTAGCCTGTAAGTTTAAAGAATCAAGCGATATATCTATTTTTTTATTAAGACACGGAATCAAAGAACTACCTCTCAATAATAAACTAATTCAAATTTTTTATAAATATATCAGGCATTTTAAATAAATCATTATTAAATGCTAGTTTGCAGATACATTACATATTTTATACTTTTGCACTTACTTCTATGCATTAATAATTTATAAATTTAATGTAAATTTTAATTTAGAGCGTACATTGTATTTTTAAACAACTTTATTTCTGATTTTTGTTTATTATTCATTCAGATATTATTAATATAATTATTTATTTGATTCACTTTATTTATGCTTTATAATGTATTTAATCTTGTTATTATTAATCATATTGCACATTTTTTATTAGCAACGAACCATAAATTATTTTAAGAATTTGTTATAATTTTCATTAAATAAATAAAACAATAGTATAGATTTTCTTTACATTTTTTTAAGCTTTAAATGATTAAATTAAGTCTTATAATTTGCCTATTAATTTTAATACAAAAAATATGTAAGCTTATAAATTATAAGTTAAATATTTTAAAAAGAACTTTTATTAATACCGCAAAGTGTGTTTAGTATGCGCAAAAAGTCGGTGCAGCTGGTTCGCTCTCTCCTTGACCTAAGGCTATCCTTTACAATAAAATTTACATCAATTTTTTCCTGCTTATTTTACCTGGTGCACCTACTGTTGGTGCACAGGTGTGACCTAACCGCTGAGACACGCGTGCATATAATTTCAGCACGCAGTCGGGAATATGTACGGAAGTCGCTGGTTCAGCGAAACCTAGTAACCGCTAAAGCGAGAAAGAAAAGGAAGTAAACCTGTTGCAGCCTTTACAATGAATATTTAAGGCGCCCAAAGTTAAAAGAAACTTCCTGGCTCTAAATTTATTACAGTAATCCACAATAAATTTAAAAAGAAAATTTATAATAATCCTCAACTTGAACCCTCCGGACATTCCGGGCCCTTGAAATACAGATGCATTTTTCTTACAATTACTTACAGTTGCGTAATATATCATCTGAACATTATTATTGCTAGCTCCATGCACTGAAAATTCCTTTCAAGATTACTCTCGTATTCTTGCTCTTCCTGTAAACGTTTTTTTTCTTTTCTTTTTTTCTCTTCACTCTTTCTTTTAACTTTCGCCTTAATTTTACTAAATACACTCGTGTACCAATATTAGGATAAAAATATGCATTGATCCAAGATTTTTTATACTTTATTTGTTCTTAATAAAAATGCAGTTTTAGTTTACTATGGATAATTTAATGTATATTAATTTAGATTTTTAAATAATCTCATATAATTATAATTATATAAATTTTTGGAATTATTTATAATTTTAAAAATATTTATATCGTGTAAAAAATATTTTAATTACCTTAAGAAATATTTGAAATGAATATTGAATATTGAAAAATTCTTTATTTAGTCCAAAGTTTAACGTACGGAAAAACAACTATTATTGATTTAACTGGAAATAATATTTATGAATTTATGGATTTATAAAACATTCTTAAAAAATTAATATCAAAAATCAAATATATAATGCAAATAGAAAGTTTAATACAAAAAATAAAAAAAAATTCATTTGGTCTCTTCTATATACGTACAATATACTTAATACGCTTAAAGTTACAGAAAATTTTATTATTTCATTTTTTGCCAGTATGCTTACAAATTTAATAAGTGAGCCAAGTTTTTCGTTTACGCTCGATGTTATATATATTCCATACTTTTTAAATTAATTTGCACATTTAAAAAACAAACTTTTAAAATAAGTAAAGGGATTAAAAACAAAACTTTATGTTACTGAATATAAATGGAGTATTTAATTTTATTACTTTTTTCACGCTACTTACATTAAAGTATTCAAAAAATTTAAAGATAATATTAAGAGTATATAAAAGGATACATAAAATTATCCTACAAAAATATTTTTAAAATTATAATCAGTATCCATTATTAGAAGCAATGAAAAATGAAATAAAATACTAAATTTACCTGTGCATATGAGAAAAAAAATGTATATGCTAATTTAATCAGGTTTTATATATAAAATGAGGATAACTGTATTCATTATTTTTATTTATATTTTATTTATAATAATATTCTGAATTTAATGATTTTATTTTACTAAAACATTATCAAAGACATGAAGATTTTTTTTTGAAAGGCTGATAATTTATTAAATTACAATTTTATTATGAATATATCGTCATAGATTTCAAACTTCATTTTGAATTATTTATATTGGTATTTTCTTTTTTATTTTAAATTTATTTAATAATATTACAAATTATGTTTTGTTTTTGATAAATTGCATATTTTACTTAAAGGGAACCTTTCTATTGATATTATGGGTTTTTTTAAGCAAAGTAAAAATTTTTCAAAATATAAGGAATATATTTCATAAGACAATAATTATTAGTATTAATATGATAAATTTATAAATAATTGTTTATTTGTTTTTAGCTTGTTTAGCTGTGATAGCAGCAAGTCTTTTTGCAATGCAAACAGATGACCGAGATAATAGTTTTATCATTACAAGAGGTGAAGGATTTTACATGCAAGTAAGTTCAATAACGTTTTTATTATTTTTAATTTTTAATGCAATAATTTTTCTAAATAAAATATATAATATTCCCAAATTTAATTTTAAATGCCTTAATAATTATTATTGTAATTGAAAAAAATGATTCACTCGAGTTTGAACTTTAAATTTTAGAATAAAGATATTGATTTTCCAGATTGTTGGTTTAAGAGATTTGTTTCATTAAAAGAATTAATATATTAAAGCTAATAAATATCCCATAAGTTATTTAAGCATAAGAATAAATTTTATAGATTAATTAAAATATTTTATTTTCTATATTATAATTTAATATATAATTTTACGATGCTAATGAAAGTGTAAAATTGAATTTTCTTCTGCCTTCCAGATTGCATCAATCGTGTTAAACTTTGGTGTTCTCGTCTCATCAATTTATGAAGGAATTTATGCAAGAAGAGGCGGTGATCCAACTAAGTTGAATAATACGTCTAATGCTCGAGGAGCGACAATTAACAATCCTGGATATCGAGAATCTCGACATTCTTCCAATGGTATGAATCGTTAATTATATTTTTATAGCTAGAATTAAAATTGACGCTAAGTGGAGGAAAAAAATTCTTTTGAAGGAATTATTTATTAAAATTATTGAACTAAATGCATGCATTGAGGATAAAATCAATAATAACAATAAAACAATGATTGATTAATTAATTTAAAAAATACATTTATTATCACAGAAATATTTTGTAAAAGTCAAATGTAGTTAACAAAGCGAGTGGTACGTTTCAGTTTCCGTAGCTTTTGCATAAATTTGTGTGTATTGAGCATTTGTATGTAGAGTGTATTGTTTTGATTTACTGTAATCCGAGAAGTTAATACGATTAGACGATGGATAGAATTCTGATTGAGTGTTTACAATTGCTATCACGATCGTAGATTGTAAAATATCGAAAATTGTGTAACAATATTATAAGTTCAATTTTATTATCAAAAGCAAAATTAATTTTAAATTCACCTTTGGAATAACAATGCAATTAAATAACAATTGAAGCAATTAAAATTTTTTTTATACATAAAGATAAATGTCTGTTCTTTTGCATATGTTTTTTTTAGTGATTTAGTCAAATCTAATTGTTGATTAAATTTAATCTGACTTTCTTGTTTGCAGGTGGGAGTATTTCAATGACTGATGCAAGTGGTAAACCATATACAAGTGGTATTTCAGGTAATGGCTCAATGGCCAGCGTCACTACATCCGGTAGTGCCGTCAGCACCGCCTCACCTCTACGTAGTTCCCTTAAAAAGCCAAAACCTCTGGGTATCCAAAATCCGGGTTTTTCAACACATAGTCCTACGCTCCAACGCAACGGTTCCCAGAAGAAGGTCCGCATTCAAACTCACTCTACGGAGGTGTGACTCCTTTAAATAACAGCTAAACCAACGTAAAAACCATGCAAATTTTTTTTGAAATGCATTGTCGCATGTTTCGCTCAAAAGAAATAAGAGGCTTCCAATGATTTTAACTTAAATGACTTCATTGAGTTGATTTTTTAATTTTATTTTCATTTAGCTTTGAAAAGTTTCTTTCTTTTTTTTCTTTTACTTTATGTGAACGTCCACTGTTTGCTCGATATTTCAACAATAGTTTTTATATTTAAATTTTTTATTTGTATTTTACAGTATATTTATATTTTTATCAATTAATTAGTTTCAATTTTTAATACATGTAGCACATATAAAATGTATAAAAAATTCAGCTTTTAGTTTATACGAAGAGTATAAACTACAAAAATTTAAACTAAATTTATATAATTTTCCAAATATTTTTTTCAAAGGAAAATTGGTTAAAACAAAATATTTGGACATCTTTACATTTGATAATTTATCAATTATTTTAATCTGACAAACTTTTAATATAATAATAATTATAAATTTGATTTGCTTTTATTCCTTTAACTTATGAACAATCTTTATGAAGTACAAATCTATTGATTGAAATAAAATTATATAATTATACACATAAATAATATCTTTACTTTTGAATAATAAATTTTATGGCAATGTTTTTAATGAAAAATAGTCAAGAAAAGATGAATTTTTTTTATTATTTATGTTTATACCTGCAGTAAAATAAACAAGCATAGCATAATTCAACAAATTAAAGGTTTATAAAAATAAAATATTTACATTTTCTTATATATCTAATAGAATCGTGAAAAAATATTATGAAATATGTTATGCAAAATGTATTGATAGATAAAAAAAAATTATTATTTTTTAGATATAAATAATAACTAATATGCTTATTATAAATAAACATTATAAAAATCTATTGTCTTAAATAATAAATTTTACAAAATTATTAGCAAGTAAAAATTATATATAAAGACATTAATATTGTAATGAATTTTATTTTACATATTTTTAATTAATAATTATAATTTTAAATTATAAAAAATAAATATTTGTTATCATTAAATCAAAATTTTTTAAATAAAAAATTTTTATTGTACTATTAATAGATATTAATAGATACAAAGTAGCTATTCTTTTTAATATATTTTATTATGATTTATATTATTAAATATTTATATTAAGTAATTCTTTTAGAGTGTTCATGAATTGATATTAAAATATTTTTAAATATTAAATATAAGAAATGGAATGTATAATTATAAAGTGTTTAGTTATTTTATAAATAACTAAATATGTTGTGATGTATTCAAATCTGTTTTTTCCTAGATTTATTATATTTCTTCTATTTTAGAAAAATTTTATAAAAATATTAGAAATCAAATTTCATGTGTAACAGTTTTACATACTTTATTTATAATATATACTTTGTTTTACAAATTTTTAAAGACGTTTATTATTATTTAAAAATTTTTTTTCAAAGGTATTACAGGAAAGGATAATGAAATTTATTTATTAAATTTTACATCCGTTAAAATAATGTTTAATTGTTATTACTTTTAGTATCATACACTAAATTTCCATGTATTTAAAAAAGTAAAATACTTAAAATTTATAAAATGTTTATTAATTTCAAGCATATATTGCGTATATTTTTATTTTAATACCATTCGAAATAAGCGGAAAAAATTTTTTATCGCAAATTTGCATCTTTAAAATATAAAAAAGATCTTATTAATTATTATCTAAGTTAAATTAAGTTTTATATTATTTAAAATTATTATTAAACATATCAATACAAACAATTTTCGTCATACCATGAAGATATTTTTAACACTCTAGAATGAATTATTTTTATTACCATATTTAAATCGATTATTTTATATAATAATAAAGTATGAAATCAACAAACATTTTGAATATTATTTTTAAATAGGTCAATTTATAAATTAGTTTATAATAAGCTAGAAAAATTTTTTACTGCTTAGCGTGAAAATAACTAATAAGAAGAAATTTTTGTTTTGAATATGTAATAAGACAGTTTTATATATTTTCATTGTTAAAAGTTCATTATCAATAAATTTTACTTCATTTAATATTGTCATTGCTATAACATTAAAAAAAAGAAGATTCTAAACATTAAATGAAACAATGTTATATTTGTGTTTTCAAAAAAAATACATTATTTATCAAAATAATGATATTATTTTATTTAAAAATTGATGAGGTAATGAACATTATTCTTATTATTATTGTTGTTACTGTTATTATTATTATTATTACTATTTTATTAATTTAAAAATTTATATTTATTTTGACTTGCATGTCAAAAACAGATTCTATTTTTAATAGATTTTTAGAATATCAAACTTATTATTTTTAAATACCTCCACTTTTAATAATAATAAGTGAATTAAACAGATCTTGTATGAGAGAAATAAAAAATTAACAAAAAAAAAAAAAAATAATAAAAAACCTCGTGCAATACACTGTGATTTTTTTGTATTTTTCATTTTTAATTTCTCTCGTATAAAAATCTTTTTATTTGAATTCAGATTTTTAAACTTATTTTAATGATTTAATTATAGTTAAAAAATTGTTATAATTCATGATTACTGATAAAAATTATGTAATTCTGAATTAAAAAATTTTAAATTTTCTTCGACATTGCCAATATTATTTAACTACTTTTATACAGTCATATTTAAAATTACTATTTTATAAGTTCAATGAAAATAATTTTCATAAATAAGAAATTTTTAAGCACAAAAATAAACATAATGTGAAACTATGTAATTAAAATTAAATAAATATTGATTTACTTCGTAATTTTCCAATAACTAATTCTATACTATATGTTTTTGTTACGCACATTTTTATACAAATTACCGAGTTCATATTCATATATGAAAAACATTTTTATACTAAAATTTGTATGTGGAAAATAAACAGTTTTCAATTTACTATAGCGGCATACATTACGTTTAATTCTATAAATATTATATATTAAAAATAAATTTTCTGTTATATAGTGATAAAACTCACTAATATCTGTAAATCATAAGCGTAATTGTGTGTTTTAGAATACTGAATAAAGACTAGTGAGATAGATATAAAGTTTTTATTAGACTACAAATAATTAATATAATCCATATATTAACAATAGTATGAGCGAAAAATATGAATAACACTTCTAGTATGTACGTCAATGAAATGCATCCGTCCATTAATTCTTAGACATCTTTCTTTAAAGTATAAATATTAATTATCGACTACAAAGAAATTTATTATGTATGTATGTATGTAAAATACTATTCTTAATAATATTATATTGTATCAAAAACAAATATTATTAATAATAGTAATATTTTTAAAATTATTTTTTGTGTATGAACTTCAAACACATATGTAATGACATTTAGTTATAAATTTATTTTCGAAAAATTGTTTTATCGTCGTTTTGGCTTCGGCCCTCATGAAATGATCCGTCCAAACAAATATTGTAGTTCATTATTATAAATAATATATTATTATTATTATTATTATTATTATTATTTTTATTTTTATTATTGTTATTATTATTGCCTTTCTTTAATTCATCACTGATTTTTGTTTTATTGTATTTTTATAATTTTTAGGTAAGAAATGATTAAATGAAATCAATTAAAATTTAAGTTGCAAGTGGCTTGAAAATTAAGTAAGTCAATCTCTAGAAAAAATTTATGTTATAAGTATTATAACAAAGCATAAGCTTAATTGTATATTTCTATTATATAATATCTAGAACTTATATTTGTGTTAAATTTATTTAAAATAGAAATATGGAATAGATCATATTGTCATGTTTTGAATTGTTTATAATTAATGAATTATTGTTTATTATAAATATTTTTTGTTTTAATGTAGAAGATTTAACTTAATAATATTTAATTATATTTAAGTGAATTTTATTTTATTATTATATTATTTATTCATTATATTTTATTAATAATATTGTGTTGCTTAAGATCGAAATATAAATATGTACTTCTAATATTTTGGGAACGCTAAAGAATGTTAATGTGCCATT
Source organism: Eupristina koningsbergeri (assembly GCA_018907245.1). Lineage (NCBI taxonomy): Eukaryota > Metazoa > Arthropoda > Insecta > Hymenoptera > Agaonidae > Eupristina > Eupristina koningsbergeri. Next base: position 45,443 of record JACCHV010002890.1, on the reverse strand, counting down.
ATCAAATTATTTTGAGTATTGCATGTATGATTTTAATGTTATATTAAATAGTATAATTTTAAATGAAAATTACTTAAATATACAAAAAAAAATTATAAGTATTTTTCAAAGCATTCATCGATATTATAATAGTTGATTTGAACTCAATAGTAGAAAAGAACAATTGTTTGAAAAGATCTATTGCAAAGTGGGTTCTTCATTTATTGATTCAGTTTTTCTTTATCTACGTCATTGTTATGATTTGTATTATAATTATATAATATTTTTAAATATTCATTCATTTTTTTAATGAAACAGAAATTTTAAATTAATGTTATTTTATTAGAAACTTTGTGTCGGTCTTATATATATTAGAATGACTTTAATTATAATTTCAATGATTATTTTTAGTTTCAATTATTCGAAAAATATTTTATCATTTGTTATTATAATTTATAATTTTTTTTAATTTTGTTTATTTTTTCATAATATAAGAAAAACTGAATTTGAACAATATAAATACAAAATATATAATATAATAAATGTTTTCATTCATGACTATAAATTAATGAAATGATTATACAAATAAATATACGCATCTAATTTGATTTTATACAAATAAAAATATGGAACCAATCATTATTGTATATTTTGTTACATATATATACCATATTGATATTTTTTGCTTTTTTGACATATATGTTTTAAAATTATTTATTATGCTAATGCTAATAATAATTTTAAAACTGTTTGAGTTGTTTATTAATTTTTATAACAAATGTAATAGAATTATTTATATAAATGTATAAATCAGAACATATGAAAGAATTTACGATACACATTCATAAATATCAAATATTACTAATCATTATGGTTAATACTTAAAATTAAAATGCAAAAATGAAGAAAATATCTTCATTTTATTCAAAAACTTAATTCTAAATAAAGTGAATATTAAAAAAAATAATTATGAAATACTTATTGCCTTATTTTTTTCCTTTATTGAAAACTTAATAAAAATAAATCGATGCAAAAGAGCTTATTGTTTCGTTTCAGATAAAAAATAATGATAATTATTTTAAAAAATATAAACTTAAATATAGCTTTATTAAAAATATTTAAACATCTAGTGATTTTATTATAATCAAATTTTACATTATAAAATTTATATAAATTTCAATAAGAAAATTTTTGAGATAAAATAAAAATATTTTTACAGTTTAAACAAATAAATTTATTAAAATGAAATAGTATTTTTGGAAATAATCATATTAAAATGTGTTTTATATACTATGTTTTCTATGCATATTTCTATAAATATTTTTTCATGAATATGTGTTGACGCCATTTAGAGTCTCTTATGTATTTATAGAAAAAGTGCCGATTTTCCAAAATTAATATATTAATATAAATATATTGAACGGACTATTTACATATATATACTTTTTTAATTATACGAGGTCTTCGACATGTTAAAATCAGTTTTAAGAGTATTGATTGAAAAGTGCGAAAGTTACCTGTGGTACTATTTTTCCCGTTGTACATGTAATATCTTGTATATAAATTGTAAATAGAATTAAAAATAAATGTAGTATTTGTACAATTTTCTTGTACTTGGTGGATGCAATTTTTTTTTTTTTTTTTTTTTTGTAGTAATTATATATTTGATTTATTGTGCCTAAACGGCGTTTCATTATGTGTATTAATTTTCTGCTTTTTCTAGTTGTAAATTGTTTTTGTGCTAACAATGGAGGTTCATTCATCTGTGAATTTTCGGATAAATATATCAATACATTATATTAAAAAATGAAAAAAACGCTTTCATATATAGATTTTTTTATTTAATATTTAAATACTTTAAATATGGATTTATTTAGATATGAATATATACATAAGAAATAAATTTCGCAATATAATATAAAATAAATTTTATTAACAATTATTAAACGTTTGCAATCACTTAAAAAATATAAGTAAGAAATAGAACATGATAAAATTCATTCTTATCGATTGATAAACATTAAATATACAAAAAAAGAAATAGGTTGATACATCGATGTATCAGACATTTTTATAAACAATACTTTGCTCTTTTATCGAAAAAAGCAAAAATTACATATACACATTAAATGTTTATTTGAGTCTTTAATGATTATTGTCATTTCCTCACCCGGAGGAATAAAATAAATTTTGCACAAGGAAAAATTCCTTGTGAAAAAATTTGATATCTGAATTCTTAAAAAAATATGAAATTTAAAATAAAGTACAGAAATACAATAAATAATTAAATAAAAGTGTAAATAATAAATTTATTTTATACACTGTAATAATTTAATTAATAATAATTATTTTCATTTATAATTAAAATTTCTCACAAGAAATATAGAAACAATATAAAAAAGAAAGAATATGAGACAGAAAAATGGCACAATTTTTTTACTTAAAATAGTCATTTGGAAAAGCAAATGAAGTACACATATGTAATATATATAGGAACCAATAAACCTTAGAATCTCATAATATTTTTTCATATTTCCTATATGTTTTCGCTTATAAATATAAGATTTTTGGCATTAATCATAGACATTATGATTTCATTCACATCTCACTCTTTTTGGTATTAATTTCATACTAGTAATATCAGTTTGTAATTTTCTCAATGCTCTGAATTAAGAGAAAATAAGAGAGAAAAGTAAACAATGATCAAAAAATATACATTAATTATAAATCATATTATTAAACACGTTTAAAGAGGTAGATTACTAACAATTTAAAAATTATTATAACGGAAGAGTGCGGCTGTTTGATTCCATATGTTTGATACTAAAGCAAAATTTTAAACTTTTATTAAATTTTAATAATTTTACTGACCTTCAACTTGATATACATATTTGCTTATTTCTTTTTTTTCACACTTTATTGAAGGTTTTTCCCAATAATTTTATTTATAACATCGAATAAAATTGTTACCAATTTAATATCAAATATGAATGATAAAGAAACAGATTAATTTGAAAATAAATAATTAATATTTTTACTATAAAAATTCTATAGAAAATCTCATATAAAAATTAGATAGAAAATATTAATATCAAGGACTTTTTACAACGCCTTTTCTACTATTGCCAATAACTGTACATTCTTATATTTATTCTTTTACTATTGACTATTATCTACTTTTTACTATAACTATTATCAAAATATAATCTTTATAATTACTTAAAATGTTAATTATTGTACATAATTTTAATAAAATATTAATTTCATCAAAAAAATATTTCCTATTTGCTGCATATTATAGATTGAAAAATGAGTATTAATAATGAATTGCAAATAAAATTACCAGAAACTATTTGTTTTATAAAATTTGAAGTATAAAAGTAGTTTTATTGAGTATCATATAGATTAGTGAGTTTCATAGTTATTTTTCATAATTGTTATAACTGATAGATTTTATGTACATAATATAATCGTTTATAAATACCTTAATTAATAAAATTTATTTTGTTTTATTGAATGATAATACTTTAAAACCTTATTATTAAATAATTTTATATTATATAAATATGGTGTGGATGTTAATTGAAAATATTATTAATATTTTTGGATTTAAATTTGTAATTTAAATTATTACATAATTATTTTGTTTGGTAGATATTTTAATTTTGATTTATAAGAGTTCAAAATTTTAATAATGATTATTACAAAATATTCACTCTTACATTTCAAAATAAAAAGACTCAGATTTTTAATATTATTAAATTATTTTATAAAATATAATTAGTTTAACAAATTCTATGTTAATTATTATTTTAATATTTAACATTGGAATTTGTATAAAAAATATCTTTTATTTTTTATCATCCAATAAAATTTTTCATTAAATATATGCATTTTCTGTAAAATATTATATTTACGAATTTTCCATGTACCTAATATCTAATATACATGTATTTTACAAACATATGCCCACACACAAATATTACAAACAATTTTATGACAGAATTTACCAATTCTATGAAACTTGAAATTTTATCTGTATAAGTTAAAAAAAAAATATTTACATTAATGTTTAATTGCGTTTATCGGAATAAGAAATTGAATTTTTTGGTATGTTAATTCAGAGACCTTAAATTTGAAGCTAAATTTAATCAATTGTGTATATTAAATATTATTTCAGATTATTATTCGATAATAACCTTTAATTTTTAAATCATGTGATCGTTGTTAAAAAACTGATTATTATTGTTATTAATTTAAAAGAAAATAAGAGCAGAATGATATTCATAAAGCAATGAAAAATGAAGAAAAGTTGAGAGACACGTGTATTTAGGTAATGAAATCTAATAGATCAGGAAAGTATCGAGTGATCGCAGTACTTAAAGAAAGGTTCCTCGTTGCTTAGGTGCACTAGATATGAGTTCTCGTCTTTTCCATATCGATTGCGATGCTCCTGTTGAAGAGGAACTTGCTACTCCTGCGGGATGAGAGGATGTACCTAAGGAAGAATTACGCAAAGTTGAACTTTGCTTAGAATTTGTTGTGTGAACGTTAAGGCTTTCTGCATCTGGTATGTGACGTGTTTGGTGCCTAGAATCCGTATATCGGCGTTTTGTGTATTTTTTATTATCCAATGTAGAGTTTGGCGAACTGGTTTCTGCTGTTGATTTTTGTAATGTGGAAATCGATTGCTTAACATTTCCTTCCGACCGATTTATGTGCAGCATTCTTTCTATATCTGCGGTCTTAGACCTACAAAAAATAATAGCACCTTAAGATATAAACGAATAAAAATATAATTGGTTTAGTTTATAATAGAACATGCTGTGTATTCAAATAATGTAATAAACTATAAAAGATTAGTTTTTTGTTTCCTAAACGCTTTAATTTTAAATACAAGTATATATAAAACACGTCGGTTAGAAATAAAAATGCAAAATTTTACTTGAAATATAATTTTTGAAAGAATTATATATTATGAAATCTATTTAATCTAATTACACAAGTATCTGTGTTTATTAAAATATTTTTTCACATATTACAAACATTTGTATTTATTACATTTGTTTAAAAAAATAATAATTATCCATATTTTAAACAATACACAATCTATTATTAATGATTGTATAAATTTTAATTACATTAATCAATCCATATTGAAGCACATTTTTCATTATTAATTAATTTTAAATTATTAAATATTAATTATAGTATATATTCGTGTTTTTAATTTTAAGTTATTTTTTGATAAAATATAAAAAAAAATTTCAAACCCTTTTTAAATTTAAATTTTATAAAAATATAAAATTATTTGACAAATATATATATGCAGAAATTTTTTTACACAATATCAATTTATAGGTGTATTGTTTACGATATTTCACAATAATAACAATTATAGTTTATATATTTTTTGAAAATATAAAATAATATATTTTATGGAAAGATTATTGATAATAATCAAGAGCTAAAAGTACAACAAAATAAGAATTGCTTTAATATATTACACTAGTAGTATTGTAGTTAGATATATTTTATCTCAAGTAAGTATTGTTGTGTTTAATCTCACCTCATAACAGCACCGCCTATGCTAGTGATGCTAGGTGTGTAAGGTAAGGCACTGCTTGTTTTCGATGCATCCGTTTGATTGTTTGACTTACTAATCTGCCGAAGTTCACTCGACGTTGTAAACGATACCCTTTGTAACGTTGGCTGATGTTGTTGATGTTGTATTGGTTGTTCAGGTACGTAGGACACAGTAGTAATAGCACTGTCTGGACTGGCTGGGGGAGTAGAAGTCCACGAGGGTGGCGAACTTAATGGATTGTCACCCGACAAAGTTGCTGAAGAGCCAACCGCACTATCACTACCCACCACAGCAGTTCCAGCTGAACAAAATATCAGATGATTTTTATAATAAATAAAACATTTTTTTTATGAAAAAGAAGTGTAAAAACATGTTCGTGTATTTTTTAATCTTTTAAAATGATATTGTTACCTGTACACAAAAATTTATCATTTTATTTTTTTTATTTTTTATCTTTGTATAAAGTTTTATTCAGCAATCACATAAGAAAAAAATATTCTTTAAAAAGAATAGTAATAAAAAAATAAATTTATAATAGTTTCATTTTTAGATGGGGGCAAATTTTATTAGATAGAAAAAAATATACCTTCACTACCGGAAACCGATCGTTGTCTCTGTCTCCTTGGTGGTACACTGGGTTGTTGCTGTAGTTTGTTATGTGCATTTGATGAATCTTCAATATATGGTATATCTGGATCATCGAGGTTCAACGTGAAAACACCGGACATGGGTATGGTCAAGCTCGCAGTTATTACCATAGGAGAAGATTTTCGCCTCGGATCTGTGGGATCCTCACTCGAACCACTATCGACGCTGTTACTACGCGTAGAGTCGTCCTTTTTCCGAGTTCCATGTCGTTTGGAACGACGTGGCCTTGGTCCAATATTACCACCAACCCCAGCTGTTTGATGCAGACATTCTTCGCGCGAATAAAGCTTGCGATTTGCTCCTATAGTTGCTGATGCTATGGTCGATGATGGTGTCAACGACAATGCTGTAGTTGTGCTTGTGGTAAAACTTGATATCGAACTTGAGCTTATAGTCATTGTAGTTGGAAACGATGTTACGACAGGAGAAAATGTCTCTTCCACAGAATAATTTTCTGTCTCACTATTCAGCTCCAAATCGTCTCCACATTGCCTACAATTTTTACTCTTGTCATTATTTGTACATTGAATTATTTACATTTGTGGACAAGTGTTTTAATTAAACATTGTATTTATATTTATATAAACCATTGAGTATGATTTTTATTTAAAAATATTTTTAATAGACGAATAGTGAACCTCTTAATATTAAATTATTGGTATTGTTTATAAAGACTACTAGTTCAACATTTTAATTTAGTAATTATTAAAGAAGTAATTTTATGAAAGTTATTTTAAATACTTATAATTTTGTACATAGTATTGAATAAAAATATAAAGTAATATGTATTATACAAATAAATCATTTCTTAAAGTATAAATCTTACTAGATGGAACTAATAAATGTATTTATTATAAATACAGCACAAATGAAAATGATACAAAGACTTTATCAAAGTACCAAACAATATGACTTTATTTCTTTAATATAATTGAATATAATTGTTTTATGTTTATAAAATATAAATGATTAGAAGAATCGTATTCGTTAATAAAATAAATTTATCGGTTTTAAATGAACGAAAGTTAGGAATCAAAGACAAAGGTTTGATTTGAGCAAAAAAAAAGGAGAAAAAAAAAAAAGAATAGAACATACTCATCGACTCTGCGTGATAGAGTAATGTCCAATTCATTTGGATGACTGTCCATCATGTGAAGATAAAGTTCATCCAAAAGAGCTGCTGGTACGGTAAAGAGGGTATCTACGTGTTCGAGTAAAGCTCGCACAACGTTGATGACGTCTATTCTTTCTTCAGCCCGTTCAACCGAAACTTCGGAGCGTGCTTGACCTGGTTTTACACAGTGCAATATGTTTGGTGCGAAGACCTGCAAAAGGAACGATGAAATATTAATTTACAAATAAATGTCTTACTACGCAGTTATAATTGTGGTAATAAATAATTTCCTTTTAATTGCAGTTTTTATAATTTAATTGTTTGGTGCAAGAGAGAGTGTAGACAGATATATTTACTATCGTAAATATATTTTTTAAACAATTAAGATAATTATATATTATTAACAAAAAGAATTAATTTTGTCGTATTTTTTTAATGGCACAAGCTTCATAAGAAAATCAGAATATCTTTTGCTTGAAAATGAAAAAAATTTGTCCTCTGTATGGTTGTAAATTTAAAAAAATAAAAAAATATTGATTTGCGACAATAAAAATAAGTATTTTTAATGAAACTTAAATTTTTTTTGTATTATAATAAATTTCTTTTTTGTTATTCATAAAATATTTTAAAAAATTATCATTTGCTTTACATTTAAATTTGTATGTAGACATCAATAATTTATCTGCATTTATTTATTTTAAATGCCATCACGTAAGCAAGAGATAACAATTGAATAATTAGTCATTATTAAAAATTAAATATATGATGCAAATAGGAATATAACATCAGTAACAATATTGGAAAATGACTCGTATTGAAATCTTCATTGACAAAGTTACTTGAAAGTGTTGAATGCAATAATATTTTTTTAATTTGGAAAAAGTAAAAGGGATCACTTTAGTAATCATCTATGAGTGTCATGAAAAAGTAGTTTTCATTTACAAGTTTCAATTTATTTGGATTGGATGAGTTGACATTCAAAAAATGTCAGTCTTTTTGAAGGCTTATCAGTAAGTGCCTCAATTCTAAATCAGGTGTTAAATAGAAGCGATAGTCTGAAGTAGCTGAGGCGCGACGTGAGTTTCGAATGATTTATTGTCAAGAATATCTGACCTGCAGAGTATCATTTAGTAAGAGAATACCTAGCCAAGAGCAGAAACCAGAAGCATTTTGCTCTGCACAAATTTGTATTTACTATTTTTGTCATTCGTCGTAAATCGTTATGTAAATGTTCGGTGACGTCGTGGTAGCGCTTTATTAAGATCACGGTAATAACGTCAGTAATATCGCTATGGTGACACTGGAGTAGTGCTACAGTGATCTCGTGAAAATACCGATAATGCTGTCGTGATAATGGTGTGACGATGCAAAATGGCTCTGCCAAATCATGTCTTCTGCTTGTTCGCATGTGTTTTGAAAGTATAATTTTTATTTACAACTCGTAATACAGTTTTGGTAGATATAGCTTGAAATATATATTCAAAATATATAACTCAAAACTACGTATGAATACAAATACAAATGTTTTCCATTTGATACTGTAAATTTTTAACATACTTCAAATAAACAAAGAATTTACATAGCAATTGTGTGTATCTATTACTCACCGTTGCAAGATTTGTTGTGTCCATTTTATTACCGAATAACCGCTCTCCCTCTTTGGTTTTGCGATCTTCGCTATTGGCTGCAATTTCACTCAAAAAGTTTAATAAAACATAAAGAGTTTCACGATTAGGTGTGGGCAATAGTTGTATCAGATGCTGTAGTGCTTCCTGCTGTAGTCGCCTGTTGCGAATTTCTGCAATCAAGAGAGTTATACACTTTTTATTACTAGTACAAAAAAAATATTTAAAGGAATGTAGTGTTACGTACGGAGTAACAATATTATTATTTATCTCAGGTTCACAGCTGCTGATGTAAGATCAAGGGGGCTTTCGTAGCCGCGATACAATTACAGGAACGGGTTGAGGAAATAAATAAAATCAGTTTAATAATTATATTTATTTGTCAACTCACGATAGGAGGACAAGTGTGTCGTATGTAAATTTTACTGGAAGTATAAACGGACGAACAATAAGTTGTCTTTAATATAAAAAAAGGTTTCGAAGGAACTGTGTTAATTTAAAAAGAGATCCGATCCAACTCAAACTCAAAAAATGAATGAAGCACAATTAAATTACTTGATTCTCTAATAATGGACCTGATACAATTGCCTGCTTCAGGTGACACTTAAAAGTAGCAATTTATTATTCAATGGTCCTATGCACACAATTTGATTAATTTCAATCTCATGACTTCGTATTTTGATGTCTGCGCTACACCGTCGTGTTGTATCAAAACTCAGCGTCAAAGTTTGCGAAGCTATCGATCTCGAAGCTACACGCAATAATAGATAAAAAATAAAAATAATTAAAAATATGATCAGTAGCATAAAAAATACAATTGATAAATATTATACTTATTGAATTTAATTATTTTATGTAATATTAATGATTTCGTACATTGCAATTTGAATATTTAATATGATATATGATAAACTTGTGTAGTCAGTTTTAATGCGATTATCTCAAGTATACTATAATCGGAAAACCAATAATATTATTATCCTATATTAATTATTATTTTTAATTAATGCACTAATGTCATCTCCCTTACATTAATTCTAATTACCTGTTTATAGTCAAATAATTATATTCATAAAATTATAAAAGAGCATAAATTCAAGGTTACGTATAAAGAGCATATAAATTCACTTATTGTACCATGTAACATAATAATAACCAAAGTCTTTTGGATCATAGCTGGCATTTATATTTTACCTTTTGTATTGAATAATAAGTATTTAAAAAAAAAAAACAATTTATAATAATCTATAGAATTTTCCTTAAATAAATTAGCTTTGTAATTTTTTCACAAGTTTCAGACATATTTATTATAAAAATATTTATAATATTTACTTTGGGTATGCACAAAAGCCTGATAGAGATCTCGACAGAGAAGCGGATCTGGTAAATCCCGGAAATATTCTTTCAGCAAAGCAGCAACATCGTGAGGGCATTGATCTGGACCAACTTTTGACTCGCGGCCACAGTCCCAGTCTTCTCTCAACTTGATGTCAAATTAAAAAAAACGTACAATTTTTTATAATAATTTTCAACATAATTCTTGGAAATAAGGAATAATAAATAAATAAATAAATTTTTATATTATTTTGTTACAAAATATTTGTTTAATTACTTTTTAATTTAAATTTTGTAAATAATAAGTTAAAATATGACAAACTACCATTGATAAATATAAGTGAATAATTCTTTTTGTTTTGAACTATTGATGTTACACACTTTAGATATTTATTATTATTATTATTATTAAATACATTTTTTCCAAGTATTATCACCTTAATTTTAATTCAATGAATAAATTTTTAATTAACTATAAAGTCAAAAAATGTAATAAATATAAATATTTATAAAATATAGTTCTAAGTATTTCTATTCGAATTGTAACCACATATTTTTTCATATGATAAAGAATTATTAAAGTGTTTGGTTACAACCAATAAATCTTAAATTTATAGAAAAATTTATACTTTAAGATTATAAAAATTTAAAGTAAAATATATAATTAATAGTTAAAAAAAAACTTTATATAAGAGATGATTTTTACCTTTATTTATTTATAGCACTGTCGAAAGTAAATATTATTTATTATTGATCAACATTATTATTATATATACCATCAACATTAATATTTAAAAAACAAAAATAAATATAACTTTAATTGTCAAATAATTGTATTTGAATTGTTGGTATATTTTTTATTCAAAATTTAAAATGGTGGAATTATTTTCATCGGTATTTTCTTGATAAAAAGCTTTAATTTTTAAATGTACAGGCAATATTACCTGTCGAACTCGCTTCTTGGACGGCGAAACTCGAAAAATACCGAGTGTGTTTAGACCCGTCGTCTCCAAATGTTTAATGCATTGTCTGACTATGGATGGTACTGCATCCAATTCATTGGATGGACCACTATCACTTAACTCTAAGACACCAGAATCGCTTCCCGTTAATGCGCCGCTCTTGGATGACAAGGACTCACAAGAACCTCCCTAATCAAATAACAATATTTTCATGTGTATAAAAAAAGTACAATATTTTTTGCAAATATTAATAAATTCACTAAAATATTACTTGCATCACTTAACATATTCATGTGAATAAATTAAACTTATTTACATTTTATACTATATATATTTTAATTAAATTTGGAAAAAGGTATAAATATATATCATTCAAATATAATAAATTGTCTACAATAATATTTATTTTTTTGAAATTTATTTCATTTATGTTAAGTTTATAATTAAATATTAACTCAAGAAGCAATATAAGCTATTTTTGGTGTTTTATTTAAAGCAAATAGTAAGAATAAATTCTCAGATATCATCTTCATACTTTTATACAATGTATATACTATAACTATTTTGTAAAAATATTTCTTTTTTCTTAATCTAATATCATTTATTATAATATACCTAATTTAAAAATGCAAATAATAATCGATAATAGTATATTTTACATTTTCTATATAAAAAAAATAAATTCATAACCTTTATACAGCTAAGAATTTTGTTGGTTCACTATTTATAATAAAAAATTATCACATAGGAAATTTATTACATAAGATTTTTAATTATGTATCATTGTATCTAAAAATTTTTTATCTCCATATGAATTTATTAGGCCTGTAAAGAGAAATGAAATCTCTCTGAATAAACTTATTTATTATACATAAAATTAGAAAAAATTTGTTTCCCTGTTGGCATCTTGCCTTTGAAACTCTTTCAACCTTTAAATTCATAATTTCTTTTCCCATTTAAAAACTGTCCTATAAACAAGTATATTTTATCCTAGTATATCTCACTTTTTTTTTATTTTCATCGACATTCAAAATTGCTGTACCACTAGTAATTTTTTAGCAGCATATAATATAATTTATAAGTAAAAATGAACAAATACCTATCTATCTATCTCTCATGCTCAAACATCATAGCATGTTTATCGTGACGTATACGTGGATGCGAGCTAAATAATTCATAAAATAGAAATATTAGAAAGAATAATAAGGAAAATAGAACAGTCATGTGTGTATAAAATTTGAAAGTTACGAAATATTCGAAAAAATATTTAAATTTAAAGACCATATGTACTATAATCTCCTTGATTTGGAGAACAATGTGTAGGCTTACTTAAAAAAAAAAACGAAAAAAATGTAGTCATTTCATTGATAAATTTCTAAAAAATTACCATAGACACTTGGTACTGAATTTAAAAGGTGCTTTACTTATAATCTCAGCATATCATTCTTAGTTTGGAGAAAAAAAATACATAGCCATCTATCAGACTACTACTAGTTTGCAAATTAAAATATGATTTTAAAATATCTGCAAATTTTTATTTATAAAGAAAATAAAATGATCATTTATATATATAAATATTATTTTGATAAATTTAAATTATTTTTCAAATAAAATTTTGAAGATATTATTATTTTGCATTAACTTAGATTTATATTTCTACACTAGTTATATGAAGTGTCTGGTAGGTGGCGACCTGTTCTTCTTTCCTCAAAGTGCAGAAAGATACATTGAAATTACATATAAGCATATTCTTTATATAAGTATTTTATATAAGTGGTAGGCGTCTAATAACTTATTTATTTATAGCAATTCATGAACACAAATTATGTTTAAAAATTTTATACAATATGTGGCATACTTCATAAAATTTTACTGATAATAGTCATTATATTGCCTTTTTAGAATTGAAGTTGTTTTTTAATTTCAAGTTTTTTTTCAGAAAATTTTACTTTTTAAATATGGATACAAAAGCAAATTTGCTTCTTTATCTTACCTCTTCAGTTTTTGTAGCAGTTGTAGTTTCTATAAGACTTGTAAAGCTTGTTCTACTACCATGTCTACTACTTCCACTCAGACAGCCAACATCACCCATTTCTCCTAAACTGAGGCGTGCTAACCTATCATTTTCTAAACATTGATGTAGGGAGATCCCAAATACTAAACCTCTGCTTGACTCTATGTATATTTAACAGAAATTTTTATATCATAAAATTAAAAATTAAATAAAAAAAAAAAGTCTTTCAAATAATATTTTTAGGAATAAATAAATTCTTAAAAGAAATTCTCAAATATGTATTTTATTATTAAAGAATTAATCATGTAAATTCTAATTTTTAAATTATTTAAATCTCATTTTAAATTATTAGTTTCCTATATATTTTTATACATAGTCATTGTTTAAAGGTTGAACCTGAATTACGGTACAATGGTATATTCCTTATTCAAATAATCTAATAATAATTCTATTTTTAAATAGATTAATCATTTATGAATACGTTGTCTCCGAAGAAGTACATACGTTATTTTGATAATTTTGGCTAGCATGTTTTCTACATCAAAGAAGAAATTCATGTAATCTATTATAATATTTTTCAACAGACTTTATAATATTTCATTAATTGGTGCGAGTAACTCAATCTAATCCTATATCATTAATTATCTATATATAATATATATTTTTCATTATAATTTAATGTCATCACTATAAACAATGAATAGAGTGAAAAAATTGACTTAATGTTTCCATTAATTAATATATATTAATTACAAACGACAAGTATTTTAATGGTCTATCAATTGTCACCCGTAAAACATAATAGATAAATTCGATTTACGAAAGTACATGATCCCTTCTTATTAAATTATTGAATTATTAATATAGAAATATTATGAAATGTGAGGGTGCGACTTATACTTAGTCTATAAGGTCTCTAGTTATTGTTGTTATGTTTGTTATCTCTCGAGTAAAGAAAATATTTTTATTATTTACCGACATTAATATAATCATGTAGTCACGAAAAATTCGTTCATTTAATCAATTTTAGCCGTACCTTTATAAAGAGGCTACATTGTTCCTAGATCGGAAAACATTTCAATTTTATCTCTTACAAAAATGAAGTTATGCATATTTCACTACGAGATAAATACACAATGAATCATTCATAATTAATGACTAATTATTATAAATTATAATTATTGGAATTCCTACAAATAACAATCTTTTTAACTGCAAAATAATAAGTATTTGAATTTTTTATTTCAATTCAATTTTAATATAAATATATTTTAAATTGAAACTTAATTTATTCAAATGAAAATATATTTTTTAAAAATTTTAATAATTTCATATTGTCTGTTCATTTATCACATAAACACTTACTGAAATCTAGTATTGAAAAAATTTGTTTTAAATAATCTTTTTCAGTTATTATTAAATAGTATTGTAAAAAAAATTAACCTTTTTCTTTATCATCCTTTACTTTACTGTCAAAGAATCCAGTAGTTAGGGCCTTCCTTTTAAGTAAATATGCTCGCCTTTTTGGTTTTGTTGAAATTGACCCACAAGTTAAAGATTCTGAAATTGTAATATAAATATAAATATAAAAATTATTATATTATTCTATTTATTATTACAACAAATAATGTCAAAATACAGAATAAAATGGTTATTTTTTAGTATCATAAATGTTTGATTAATGCATATTTATATTTTCAAGAAAGAAGTAATAGTTGGGGTACTTTCAACATAATACCACTAATAGGTGTGTAGTATAATTTTCAATCGCCAGATGGAGAAAGTCGAAATTCAATTTCCTTCTATTGAAATTCTTCGCTAAACTTATAAGAAGTGGATATCTAGGAATTCGAAGTATCTGTTTTCTTGAAAAGTAGGTCATATGTTGCTCCTTTTTATAATTTATTCCTAATCTTGAGTTGGCTATCAAATTATACTACTCTATCTTGCAGGATATTGTCTAAGAATCTTCTAAATATCCTTTAAAACATAGTAAGTTCAATGGTCATTCTTTTTAGGCACTGTTAAACTTATCAATGATGCAAAAATTATGTAAGGGAAACATAGCTGAGTCGATTATCCAGTGAAAATTCACTCTTAATGAACTACAGCATCAATTGAGGAAGGCTTTGCTCTTGTTTAGGGAGAGATTCTTCTTCGCTTATATTTAAACCGCAAAAAATAGCTTTGCCAAAATGTGGTAGATCATTAAATCCTTTAGAGGGTGATCGTCTCTTTTCTTTTACTATTCCTACGAGTCACTCCGTAGCATCTTATGTTATTTAGTCTTCTATAAAGCCATAGCTTTATGGTTGGTATTTTCCTGTGCACTTTTTTTACGACTCTATCCCCACTATTTTATTTTTTGTAGGTGTTAATAAGCTGATTTTTGTCCTCATTGTCCTGGCCTCTTTCCACTTTGTGGCCAAAAAGTACTTCAAAGGATCTTCCTATAATACATATTTCTGATGATCTTATCTTATTTAGTCTTTTATAAAAGCCATAGCTTTATGGTTGGTATTTTCCCATGCACTTTTTTTACAACTCTATCCCAACTATTTTATTTTTTGTAGGTGTTAATAAGCTGATTTTTGTCCTCATTGTCCTGGCCTCTTTCCACTTTGTGGCCAAAAAGTACTTCAAAGGATCTTCCTATAATACATATTTCTGATGATCTTATCTTATTTAGTCTTTATATAAAAGCCATAGCTTTATGGTTGGTATTTTCCCATGCACTTTTTTTACAACTCTATCCCAACTATTTTATTTTTTGTAGGTGTTAATAAGCTGATTTTTGTCCTCATTGTCCTGGCCTCTTTCCACTTTATGGCCAAAAAATACTTCAAAGGATCTTCCTATAATACATATTTCTGATAATCTTATCTTATTTAGTCTTTTATAAAAACAATAGCTTTATGGTTGGTATTTTCCCATGCACTTTTTTTACAACTCTATCCCAACTATTTTATTTTTTGTAGGTGTTAATAAGCTGATTTTTGTCCTCATTGTCCTGGCCTCTTTCCACTTTATGGCCTAAAAAATACTTCGAAGGATCTCCCTATAATACATATTTTTAATGATGATTCTACCTGATTTAATTTACAATCATGACCAATTAAAAAATATTGATTATGTAAGATTTACCATTACTCTATGTAATATCATAAGTTGAAAATTTTTTTAATAATTAATTTATAAAATTACCAGTAGGAGGCCTAATATGTACACCTAGGTTGAGAGCCTGAAGTTTAGCCACAGCAATCCGGCAGAGTACTTTCTTTTCGACCTCTGATAATGATCGTAATGGTGTGTCTTGTAAAGTTACACGTTTTCCATTTGTGCCAGCCCACGTACATTTACCCTGTAGTGTAAAATAATATAATTGCAAAATATTTAATGGATGATTTATTTATATATTATTTGATCAATGCTATATTTATTAAGCTTTATATTTATCGATAATTTTATTAAAAAAAAATTTATTATTGATTTTTTTAAAGTAATAGTGAAAATTTTAAAACAATAATAATTATAATTTAAAACAAGCAATATACACTTTTTTATAGTTATAGAAATAAAGGAAATGAAGTACACAAGAAAACGTGAAAAATATATTTTCTTGTTTCCTAAAATATATACCAAAAAACTTTTATTGGTTAATATTCTTATGAAGAATTTTAACCAAATAATATATTTTGTTTTATTTTTCTTGTTCTAAAAAAGTTATAATTTTAATACTATAGTATCCATGGATGAATTGACATTGAAAAAATGAAAAAGGATATTTTTTTATGGGTTGTACGAGATGAATAATTATTAAATTTCGACCAAAATAATATATATCTCTGCTGTTTTATTTATATGTATTTTTTCGTATAAATTTATAATTGTAAAAAAATTTATCAATAATTAAAGGCCTGATGAAGACAAAGTAATTTGTCGAAACGTCGCCGACGCAAAACAAACCAGCGTTGTTTTATTAACACCCATAAGGAACTATTCCCCAATATCAGAATTTATTTTTATTTAATTCAATTAAAAAATTAATCATGAAGAAAAGTTCAAAAAATGAGAAAATTTAGATTATAATTATAAAATTTTGTAACTTTGTAGTTTTAAATTACTTTTAATTCTTTCTCTTTTTGGGAAATTAAAATAAATTATGTACCCATTATTATTGCAAAATTTTAGTTCTATTGGATTATTAACTTTAGCACACCTTCGTCTTTTAATTAAATTTTCGTAGTTTCTGTTTGCCCAATGCCATATCCAATTATAATGTTCCCATGGTTTTAAAAAACTTAATTACAGTATAGCCAAATTCATTTTGTAAAATTTGTCTGAAAATTGGATATATAAAGGACCAAAATAACCGTGAGTACAAAAGTCGATGAGCAATGAGGAGAACAAGAACTAATTCGATTGATTATATATGTATGTAACAATATTATAATTTATTTCGAGATAATTTAAAATCAAATACCAGAATTAGAATCCTTGTATTCTGTTAATAAAAATTTATGTCAACTAATTTATACTTTTACGAGGAAACATTTTGTTTATTAAATAAAAGTATCATATAATTTAAGCTGAATAATTTAGTTTTCAAGAAAAGCCATTATTTTCTTATTTTAATTATAACTTTTTTAATGGCATAATTTAGTCTGTTTTCCATGGAGAACAAAATTCTCAGCGGTAGACACCTAGTTAATAGGTAAGGATAGTCGTCTTATGTTCTCCTTGGCTGTTAGCTACGAATGTATGTTTGTCACGAAAATGTAAATTGGAACTAATAATATTAACTAGTACGCAAACCCTCTTCACGTACTTTCATGCTGTCTACTATCAGTAAAAATATGCTTCAGCCAAGGGAAGAGACACTCGCTGTACTTAATTAGTCTGGCGTATTCAAAGTCTTTCTTCAAGGTTTAAAAAAAGAAAAATTAAACAAATCTTTTTAAATTTTGATAATATATTTATTTACTCTGAACTTTTTTTACATATTATGAAATATAAATATTATTTTAATGTTAAAATATACGATAATCCGTAAAAAATAGTTGCAAATAGCTGATGCTATAAAAGTCCATAGCTTACCTGTAAAAAAAAAATTTTTTAACATTTAAATTGGATAAAATTATATATAAGTTCATGTTAAGTATTTAAAATATCATTAATTAATAAAATGATAGCGTTGAGAAAAAAACTGCTTGTATTTTACATGTCAAATTAATAATTTTTTAAATATAAAATAGTTATGGTTTATGATCAAAGAAAAAATTATTTTATACGTTTTCTTAAAGTTTCAAATTAATTGAATGATTTATCTCAAAATAGAATGAAGCTATTTTTAAAATATTAATTTTTAGAAAAATGCATTAAAACCTTAGGGTAATAATATTTATAATATAACATAAAATTTTATATACTTACAATTAATTAGCTATTATTGCTACTATTAATTAAGTGCATATAATGCAGATTCATCTTGTTCAATTTTTTGAGCAATGGTGCATTTAGTTATGGTGTTTTTTTTATTCCACGTTTCTCGATATAATTCATAGAACATAGCTGTATGTATTCATTATTTTATCATTATTTTACAAATATAAAGAACTAACTTTAAACCTTTATTAGGAATGTTTTCTTTAAAAAATATTGCTAATTCAATTATTTTTAATCCAGTGTCAAAGTATTGGATAAAGAATTTGAGAGCAAAATGTCACGGTAAGCTATTGCAACTTCTGTTATTACTTTGATAATTGTTAACTTTATATTTGTTTAACAATTCACTTCTTGATAAATTCCAATAAACTAGAATAAAAAATTTTAATATAGGTTTATCTAATGGAAAATAATCATAATTGAAATTTTTCATGTTAAAACATTTAGTTACCACATTATAATAGGAGTATTAACTATCAGACTAGAATAAAAAATTTTAATATGGGTGTATCTAATGGAAAATAATCATAATCGAAATTTGAGTTGAGGCGTTTAATTACCACTTGAAGATAGGGTATCAACTGTTGATGCCAGACGTGTAGTTTTTATCGTCTAAATTTCATTTTAAACTTTTCCAATTGTTACCTATAACTTTTTTACATATTTTGAAACTTTTAAAAACTACACTACACTTTCGTCAAATGGTCTAAACAAAATGAAGGGATCGCTTCATGGAAATTAAATATTGCTTAATTTGTCTGTTTGTAACCTCTTAATTAATAATTTTGCATCCTCAGCTTATATTATTAGTGTATAAACTTATACAATTTTTACAATTTGTATTTAATTTACAGTGATATTAAAGGAATATAACGAATACAAGTGTACGACGGTAAACAGAAATTTTTAATTTATAAATAAAAATGGTAAAATAATATTAATTCATTTTCTTTACATAAGTATTAAAAATAATAAATAATTGGTATTAGAAACTACCCCAGTCTAATAAAATGAATGATTTTATATTTAATTATACACAAATATATGACACAAAGTATAAAATTTCTTTCAAGCTAATGGCTAGATGAATAAACAAATTAAGATTCCATATTAATTTTTTTCATAGTGATCCACGGTAAATAAGTCAATTTACTGTAATTTAGATCTCTAATTAATGATAAAATCTATTTTTAAGTATACTGACATAACCTCACAATTATGAATATTATATATTTCTATTATTTAATATTTTTAATATAAAATTAGCAGAGAGATACCACGAAATTTATTTATTTATTTATTGAAATTTGCTTATTTATTTATTTAAACATATTATATTTTCTTAACACATACAAAAAGGAACTTTTAGCGTTCTTCATCTTTTATCAGTTTATATATATCATATCGAATGTCAATAATCCATTATCCTCATGTCTTAATAATAATTCTAATCGAGAGTGACTATTGAACTTTTATTTATAATTCTTTATACAAATTTTTATATTGATATATTTTAATAGTTTTTACTTATAACCATTAGTTTATTTTTACAATTATAATCAAATTATGAATAAAAAAATAATTTTACACTTTTTAACTAAAATTCCTAAATGAATTTATAGTATTCTATAATATGGAAATTATTTTCACGAATATGAATATAGGATATAAATTTTCAAAATGAAATTCAATTACTATTGAATTTTTATTTTAGATTTATTTCATAAAATTTTTTAGGTTACAAATATACAAATTAAAAATTACAAAGAAAAGTAGTCCATTCAAGAGTGTGCCAAATATATCATTTTTTTTCACTTTTAAAAATACTTTTTAGGAATATAAAACCTCTCATTTGTAGAAAAAAAATTTTTGTTAATGATGGTAAATCGTTAATTTCACTGTAATTTTGTAAATAATAATTTACATAATCAGTTACTTTTATTTTATTAATTTATGCACTTAATGAGTATTAATGAGTTTAATCTTTGCAATACAAATATTTTAATTTGAGGTATATTAAACTAAAGCCTACGAAATATTATCCTTAGCAAATGATCTTTTCACTTATCATAATGATATTTTTAAATTTTAAAAACAAGATAAGATTTTTTACGTACACCCATATATATATAAATCTATATAATATTGTAGGTTTTTACATCAAAGCAGAGATTGTTAATAAATTCGTAAACCGATAACATGCATTAATGATGTGTGTCGCTGATGATTGTAAAGCCGATTTGAATCAAAAAATCATAGTTACTAATATGAAAAATGCTAGTAGTTATATTTAATTAATTATTTTAAAAATTAGGTTAACAATTAAAAAGTAAATATATGTATGAGTTTAATGGTATATTTAATATTTAAGAGGTCACAACACATTTGTGTTCTAGTAAAAACACAAGCTTATTATAATGAAAAGAAAATTCACTTAATGGTACAACAAATGCTAAGAAGGAACGCAAACAAAAGATTGAAGGATAATTTTTTTTTTTTTAATACGAGTCTTATTAGATATGTTAAAGATAAAAGTTCATTTGTGATATTTTCTTTATAATAATATTCAGATCTGACTCATTATAAATATATTTAATTATTAAAAAATTGGTATTATAACTTTGTAAACGTTGCTTAACTACATTGCATGTATTAATTAATTTGGAATAAACGTATAATAAAAAGACACGAATAATTTATTATCAATCAACACGCAAATAGGATTAATTTGACTTATTCTTATTTTTTCTAATTCTCTATCTTTGTTATATGGATATTAGCATTCTTATATTTATTATAAATAAGAATTTATCTATAATATATTCTAATGCATATAATTTAGAAGGAAATTCTACACTATTTACAAATTTTAATTCATCTTGCATGCTAGTATATCAGTAATGAAATTGGCCTGAATATGTCTTAAAAAGAAGCATTTACAAGAAATCTCAGCTTGTTATAGCATCTAGTTGATTTAGGCTAGTTGAGTGAGCCCGATGGAATGGCATACAATCCAGATCTGGATACAGCAAAAGCAGCATCCTCAAGAAATTCTTGCTAGTAACATACGGAGTTAGTCTGACAAGCCCGGCGAGGTGGAGAATAAGCTGAGTCTGTAAGAAGATGAAATTTTCGGTGTACATAGAGATCTGATGGTACATCGAAGCTCTCTAAAAGGGAAATTTGAATCAACATTCGAGTAAAAAGTAAAACGTGTAAATCGTAAAAAATTATTCTATTACTCGATCGGCAAGCAACTTCGTAGATGTAACTAATTTATTATATTTTTCCATCTAAAAAAAAACGAGCGATTTTTTTTATATTGGTAAAACGGTTATTTATAAAAGATGAAGTTGAAAATGAGCATAATTATTTGTATTAAGTATCAAGTATGATTTACAAGATGAAACACATAAATGTAGTTTTAAGTTTTTATGCATTAACAAAGTGTAGGTAATATTGTACATGAATAACTGAAAAAACATACTAATACTAAAGAGATTGAAACAAAATTAATCTCTATTTTCTATTTTATTTTTCTCTTTTTATTTTTTTAATTCATTCATTAATTAAATCTCTCTTGATTGATTGAAAAACCATGAGTCCTGTCTTATTATTTAAATTATCGGAAGAACTTTACTCCAGACATTTCTTCAACATTAATCTATCCCTAATCTGAGAATAAATTATACATGCTTTACTTATATTTATATTTTTATCATTGAGATATTCAACAATTTTTATTTTATTTTTCTTGTATTAATCATTAAATTTGTTTCGACTTTAAATTATTTTCATTTTTAAGATAAGAGTAAGTAATTTAAAATAAATCAACATATTTTTGTCCATACAACGATTGATTTGTATAAATTTTACATATGTGTTTGCAACTTTTCCATATGACAGATCATTCATCACATTTATATGAATTTGTTGAAATCTTTTCCCATATTTTTATTTAACCATGGGAAAAAATCGAATATACAATACATAATACTATTTCATATTTACTATATAGAATTTAATTTCATTAATTATTTGTTGTTTAAAAAAAATAGCTTGCTTCTATAAATTATTCTATTATGAAGAGTTAGAGAAAAAACTTTTTTATATTTTTAAATAAATATAATAAGTTAACTTTAATTTTAAATATTAACTAAAATAATGTTATTCTATTATTATAGAATAGAAAATCACACCAACAAAAATATTCAAATTTTATAGAAATTATTTTTACTATTGAACAACCAATGAAGCAAAAATATACTAAAATTATTCATCATGAGCCCTATTTTTATTTTTTTACATTTTTTCTTAGCTTCGTCAAGACTGAAATTAGTTTCTATAATATTCATTAAATTTTGGTATGTTTGTGTGGCCATTCATAATCTTTTCATTCATCTATACAAGTTAAACTATATTGTGAAACTATACTAATTTCTTAATATGCTATAAATTATTTACGGGTATAAAAATACAAAATTCATCAATTATTTCTATACAATTTACTTTATTCTTAAAAATCTTTTATTTATTAAAAATTAATATTCAATAAAAAATAATTAATATTTCATTTAATAAAACAATTTGTTATGATTATTCAAAAAATTAGAATGTTAGTTGATATCGAATCATTCATATTTATTTCACTCAGACGAATTTTTGTAAGCAATAGAATGATTCTCTCTCACGTTTAAATTTAAATTTAAATTATTTATTGCAGTAGATATTATTGAGTGTGGGAGTTTAATTAAATATTAGTACATTTATATACAATCTTTTTGATACATCAATTATTTTCTTCAAAATTTCTTCGAATTCGGCCAAACCGTTCAAAAACTGAACGACAACAATTGCATAATGTCTATATATATATACATTATTTATAATACATTCTTTTAAAATTGTATATATCAATCCTTTCAAGTTTAAATTAGAAATGGTATATTTATGCTGAATGAAATAAAAATTAAATATTAGTTCTGTATTATATTACAATTACATATTAAATCTGCGGTTTCTTTCTCAGCTAACGGAATCAAAGTCAAAGTATTTTTACATTATCTTACAGTTCTAAAAGTAGAATCAATATATTTCTTTACCATGTAAAATACAAAGCATGAAAATTATAATACATATTTTAAAATATAAAAAGATGAAAAGATCACTTGAAAGGTCATATTTTTATTATTTAAATTAAATAAAAAAACCATTAAAACTGAAATTGATTTTAAAAAACATATATTTATTGAAAAAAAAATAAAAATGAGAACTTGATAAATTACTCAAATAAATATGAAAATAAAGGATAATGCATAGTGTCAAATTACGAACGTAATCGCTATGACGTAAAGTTAATCGTATAAAGTAGATTGTCTACTTTTTAATTCAGAAATTCGTTTTCTTCATAAAAGCTATATTTAGAAATTACTATGTAAAGAATTTAAATGGATTTTTAAGAATTATGAAATAATTTCATGGTGAAAGAAAATTATTCGAAAATGAATTTTTAATAAAAAAGTATACTACGGAATTCAACGTATTTAAAAATCATTTCTATTATTATTTTTTAGTTCTTCGGTTTTAATTCCTTCGCGCCAAATCGTATATTTATTTATCTATTCTTTCTAAAAATAGATTGATAAATATACCATTTAACTTTTATAAATTAAGGTAAAGGTATTTTTATTCTTAAACCCTATATTGAAATAGCAATAAATAGATTTGTACGTAATTTAAATTGATTTAATTAAAGATCAAATTTAATTATTTATAACTAAAATTTCATTGAAAAAAAAAATATTGTATTCATTCGTATTAAAAATGTATATACTTTAATTATTTATAAAAAATTAAAAATTTCAATATTATATAATAATGTTTAATAATAGTAAATTGATCAAAGTAATAATTAGGATAATTTTGTTAGTATTTTAAAATTTCAATCATTCTAATTTATGCATAAATTTTTTTTTTAATAATAAAAGTAGATTTTTATTTGAATATTGAAAACTTTCAAATTCATATCTTAAAACAGAGTTTAAGTTTAAAAATTTTAATCTTTTTATTAATGATAATTGAAAAACTTAAGTAATGGTCAATTATATATATATATATATTTAGTGATTTTATTAAATAAATTTTTCAAAGAATTTTTAATCTTATTAATTCAATAAAGTTCATAAATAAAATTAAAAAGCAAAATTAAAATAATAATGTATAATAATATTTATTATAATTTTTTTTAAATATAAAAAAAAGAAAAATTATGAATATTTTTACACATATGCAAGTGTAACATTGCCGTTATAATTATATTAATAGGAAAATAATTATATTTATGTAAATAAAATGCTATAAATTATAATATATTAAGTAACTTAAAACAATTCGATATTAAAATATTAATTTTCATCTTTTTTTTAAAGAAGTTATATAATTATCATTTTAATGTATTTTTAAATCAATAAATTTGATTCCATGAATAAATTTTATGGTATTATGTATGTTTTTATGTAAATTATTTATTACAATTTTAAAAATATTATAGTTTAAAAATAATGTAGATTTTAGAGTAATTCATATATAATAATTTTTATAAATATCAAATAATTTTTAATTTTCAATACATGTGGTTATTTTATATCGTTTATTATTATTATTTATAAATAAAGATTATTTTTTATAAGTATATTTTATTCGTAATACATATATTAAACTTTCAACATTGTAAGTATATAATAAAATATTCTTTTTGTAAATTTTAAATTCTCTTTCAATTTGAAAGACTTAATCATAACAGAAATTCGTCATAGTTACGTTGAATAAAAAATAGAGATAAAATTTTTTTTTTATACATTTTTTTATATATAATTTTTATATACCCTTTTTCATTAAATAATAATTTGTTTTTATTAAATTATAATTAAATATATAGTTATATATTAATGTTTTAGATTATGTAGTTTGAATAAATTTCATCAATATAATGAATCACATTCTCAATGTGGAGAATACAAAAACATTAAGATATCAGTCAATGAAATTCTTGAATAAATTGAAAATTAGAGATGTTTCAATTATTTAGAAATATTTACTGCACCTATAAAAGTTAAATTTCTCATTTCCTAATAATTTGTACATGAATAGAAATGGTTGAATGAAATATATATTATTTACGTGACAATAAACACAAGAATCAAGCAATAATCAACATTTGAACATTAAACACACGAAATTAATATTTAGTAATTTTTTCCAAATGTTTGCAATTAAGAATAAATGAAATTAGACTAAAATAAATATTGCACTGATAATATTCGTGTAATTTTTCTATATCGCAATGGTTTTAATCATTCATAAATAGTATTTTGAGTGTTAATTAATAGGGAATAATAGGTGAAAATACATTTATTTTGTTTAAAATATATTACCTATCCGTTTAAATGTATTTTTTAAAAATGAATTCTCGAAAGATTGTAAAAATCAATTAGTTGAATTCATCAATTAGTTATTTTAATTGCTAGATGTACATTGTAATTTTGTGAATGTACCAAAAACAATTTGGATCATTAAAGCGATTTAAAATAATACGTGCATTAAATCTAAATAAAGAGACTGAAGATTTTTAATGAAAGGATTACCAAACATTGAAAAATGTGAAAAAAGTGTGCAGATAATATAAAAAAACTACAATATGAGGACGCGTGTCACCACCAGTGAAACCGCACAACTCTTTCGGCCCCTACTTATTCGCCTACTCCTTACTTCTCACTCATATTTATTCTGTCTCTCTCCCTCTCTCTTTCTATTCTCTTTATTCTAATATTTTCTTTTTCGTTCTGTGTGGAGTGTCTATTTTTGTCGACAACAGCAAAATTCCAAGGCCCTAAATTGGATATCGAGCGTTCCGCTTTAACAGACGTCTTCAATTCGTACCCCACCTCGAACACCCAAGGTCGCCCTTCTTCAAGTTTCCTCAATTATTTCCGTTTTAACATATGAACTCAGCACACTGACTCTCACTTTTACAATTTAAACTATTCCTTATCTCCTCTACCTTTCTATTTTATAATTATTACGCATCTTATAAACTTTAGCTTACGATATGCAAAGCAGCTTAACGTCGCATGATTGTTCTCATTTATTAAATGCAAATTACTTTAACTATTCAATACCTAACAGTATACTACTTGACTTGCAATGATAAGAATATTTGAATACCGTAAATTCTATTTAATGGTGTTTACAAAGTAAAACTTTGTTATAAAAGGGGATTACGTACGCCAACGCTAAATGAAGAATTTAAGGAGAAAAATTACTTACTAAAAAAAAAAAAAAAAAAAAAAGGCTTAAAATTAAGTCTAATAAATTCATCTTAGTTTTAAATACGCTTAAAATTAAATTATTTTGTAACGGAATTTATACTTATATATATATATATATATTGCAGGTTTTGTGAATGAAAAATTCACAATTATTAATTAATTACTTTTATTTTATTATTCTTACATATGCCAATCTGTAATTGTAAACATTTTAATCTTTTAAAAATATCAACTTATGTTGGCAAGTAAAACATATATTATTCAATACCTTTAAACAAAATAAATTTTTTATCAATTTATAATACTTCTTTTTTATTAAACATATACAAATATTTTTAAACCAATAATGCATTGTATTTAATACTAAAATTTCATTATTTAAATCAAATAATTATAAAACATTTTAAAAGATTAATTACAACATTCCAAGTTGAATGATGATATATAATATTTATAGCTTGATATTTTAAATAAATAGTATTGTACCAATACATTTATCATTCAAAAATTAATTTTTAAAAATTAAAATAAAGATTTAATTAATTTATTGTTTCATATAAATATGAAAGTAACAAAATAATAAAGTTAGAATAATTTTAATTTATAATTTGATTTAATTTTTATTGTTATTTAAAATGATACTTTGAACATTTTTAATACTAGAAGTAATAATTAATCTTTAGTAATAATATTCAATAAATTATATTAAAATATATAAGTAAAAGTTTATCGATTTTATAAAATGTTATCTGTAATAAAAAATAACGATAAAATGTATGTACGAAGTTTTTATTATTAATTCTTATTTTATTAAATACAAATTTTTTATAAAATTATAATACGTACTAAAATTAATAATAGAAGAATGTAGAATTTAATTTTTAAAATAAACAAAATATAAACCAATTCAATAACGTGAATATACAATGTTTTACATATTTTATGTGCATGACATTATTTAGTTTTATAATTTATAACGCGAATAAAAATTAATAAAAAAAACTTGGAATTCAAACGCCATTATTCTAATATTTTATTCGAAAAAAGTATTAATAAAAATATAATTAATAATTTAAGTAATTTATTTATTTTTTAAATTCTGTGAATAAACTAAATATATTTATTATTAGTCTTATTATAAATTATAAATAAAAATTAATATATTAATAGTAAAAAAATATTATTATTTTTTCATATTAGGACTGAATTATTGGGAGCAAAAGAGTTTTTCTATTAAAACAATTAATCAATTTAGAATATATTCAATATAATATTTTCTATTAAATGGTATTAATTTTAAATCAGTTATTTTTGCGATATCTTTTTTTCGTAGCATAAAAAGTTTAATATTTAAAAATATTCTTTCGTATTTTAACATTTTATTAAACTTTTTAGTTGCATTATTTGAATATGATTAAAAATTTTGTTAATGTTTTTTTACATATTATAAAAATTAATATAAATATATTATATTTTTAAAATACTATATGCATTTTTTGTATAAATTTTACTGTACTTCAATTTATCATAATAAGTATATACAAATGTTTAGACAATGTATATTTTTTAAATAAAAATCAGAAATTCTATATCGTTATAATACTATTAGTAGGTTTCTTAAAGAAGCTAAATGACTGAGTTTCATGTTGGTTATCATATCATAATAGTTTCCTGACCATTACAATAATTAGCTGTTAATTTTTAATGGCAATAAATTAAAATAATAATTATTGCATTTTATACCTCGCTGTTGCAAGGTTCTATAAGCCAGTGTAAATTCTAAATCTTAGATAATGAGACTTGGACATCGTTTTGATGCAATTTAACAATCGTTCGTCATTTAAATTTTGATCCAAACCAATTGAGTGCTTCAAAAAGTCGATTACGCATAAGAAATATTTCTGATTGTGGCATATTTCTTTTGTGCGTGCGTATCTGGACTTGTAAATTATAAATAAGAAATGATAAATGATAAATTGTAAATTATAAATCGTTGGAGCATCAAAGATTTATAAAATCTGATTAAATTAGATTGGATTGCATCAGTAGTTTATTGCATCAATAATGATTACGATTAGTTGCGTGAATCCCCCTGCTGGTACTTGGGCTATCGGTGCGTGCAATTTTGGACACGCGTGGGAAGAGAAGAGTACTGCTCTTTTCCTAAATATAAACGACCCAGTGACACATGAGCATTACCAATGTATACACGTACGATTGCACACGCACGCTCCAACACAAACACACGCGGGCACTCGTACGTTTTCAAAAATTTTCAACTCATATACACATTCCGTTATTCCCTTTTCTCTCTTTCTCCGTTTCTTCATTTTTTAAAATTATTATTCGATAATAATACCAATAATAATTTAAAAATACTAGGTTCTCACTCTGTATTTATAGCCTTTACATTTATATTGTACAGCGTGGTAATAAACTTTTTTGCTTTATAAAAAGTGTAACTAAATGTATTTAAGTACTTGTGGTTCTTTCCGATTCTTTTTTTAAAAACTCGATAAATTTTTTTATGAATAAAAACTTTTATATTTTTAATCCAAAGGCTTTTTAATTCCAATACTCTTGGTGATATTCTACTATTTTATTTCAAATTTGAAATGTACTTTAATTATTAATATTGCAATAATAACCCTTGTGTCATGGAGAATATTAACGTTAATATTTGAAAAAATATTTCATACTCAGTTTTTCAAGGGGATTCTTAATATACATTTTTTTTATTAATTTGAAAATAATAAATTAACATAGTGATTACAGTTGGATGAAATTATTCAAATAATTAAAATTATCAAAAATACATATAATTTTCAAAAAGTACACGTTTTTTTACATATCTAATGACTATACACCAGATAGTTTATTTTTATTTTCTCTTTTAATTTACTAAAAATGTAATCATTAATAATATTCAACAATCATATATTATTCAATTAAAATTATCAAAAATTTATTTATTTCATTTGTGTTTTTTTTTTGTAGGAGATTAAAAGAATATTTTTTTCAAATAAAGAGAAAAAAATAAATAATAAATTTATCTAAAAGACAATTATTTATTTGAAATTAAATTTTTTTTATTGGTAGATATTATATTAACGTCATAAAATTTAGTTTTGGAAAGATATAGAAACAAATTATTTATATGGGTATATTATTTTATTATAATGTTTTTTATTAAAAAATTAAATTTGGATTGCAATACCTAATATCTTTATAAGAATATATTGAAAATTAATAATGATTATAATTTTCTAATAATTTAACATTATAAGAAAAGCTGAAATAAATTGATTTAAAGCTGGTACTTTAAATTATTTCATTATATCACAGTTTTAAAAATATTGTAAAAATCATTTATATGTATTTTTTATTTATGTTTTTTTTTTAAATAAAAAAAATTGAAAATATGTATATATATGTAACATTTTTAATAATAAATCAAGGTTGATCAAAAAAAAATATTTTTTTTCATAAAAAAAAAAAAAAATTCAATCTCTTACCTGGGGGGTCCAAGCGGAAACCAGGTTTATTGCCCGAGATGAGCTTTTACTCCTAGATTTCCAGATTTTCTTAGCCACGAGCCTGCTACCATGGTGTACAACGCTACTTGAGGATTTACTCTTCTGCATTGCGCTGCCACCTGACGGATTCGAAGAGGAATTTAATGCCGGAGAACCGGGTGCTGAATGTGGCTTTTCTTTGTGAGTACTGTGGGAACCGTGCAGGAGATGGGATAGAAAGGACTGATGATGTTTTGGAGTAGACGGGGTTGTTTCCTCACTACCAATACCTGCATCGATACTACTTCGGGAACTAGCATTTCTGCTAGTCGGGGATACTGTTTCCGCGTCTGATAGCGATTCACCTGGTTCTAAAGTATTCATTTCTCGGTAACCAATTATCCAGTTGTCTTCAGTTTGACACCCTTTACTATTCCCAGAATTGTCACTAGGCCGTTCACCTTTACCCTTAATGTTACGCAAATTTCTATCATAATTAACACGCTTAAAACGATCGATTTTATCCGCTTCGATTGATTTTTTTCTAGCCATTCTTAGGTACCTCTTAATGGTATCACCTACAGATGGTGAAACGTCATCGTTATCAACACTGCTTCTCCTTCTAACCGGTTTATGTAATTCTTTATTGGGTAATGGAGGAGGTGATTGTTCTTCTTTTTCTCGTTCGTGAATAAGATTTTCCAAAGCTTCTCTAGATACCGAATCAGTTTGAGTGTAAGAGTCGGCGTATTCACATTCAGTGCTTGGACCTTGCACAGCAATCAAAGGTGGAAGGGAATTTATATTCCTATTTCCCGAAGAAAACTGGTTATTTCTATTGTAAGAAGAAAATCTTTTAGATCTTTGTGTAGATGTTATAGGTGGTTGATTCCACAAGCTTCCAGTTGGTAAAGTATAAGCGCCCGTTGCGCGCGGTCCTCTAAATCGTCTTGTACACCTAAGATCAAAATACAATTTCTCTAAAAGCTTTCTATCCGTTAGTATATCAGAAATTACATGTTGTCTATTGGGAGATTTGCTGTAATATCGACTCAGTGTATCTAATAATGATTTGTGTACATGGTCACTCTGATAAGGAATATTTATCTTTGGAACAATACTACTTGTACTACTACTTGTATTAATATTACTAGAACCTGTCATATTTTGTGTTCTTGTCGGTAGAGTAGCTGTTCTTATATCGTCGCGTCTTCCATCTGCCATTATTTGATTTAAATGTTGTTCTAGTTTTTCTATAAGTTTCTGATAATCAAAGCTAGTAGATGATGTTGATTCTTTGGTTAATCCACTGTTCGTAGATTGATCATCAGATGTATGTTTTGTAGTTGTACCTGCTTTTGAACTATTATTACTACCATCAGCACTAGGTATCGATGATTTTAACGATGCCAATGCTTCTGTTCTTGATTTGTCACCAGTATTAATTTGCATATTCAAATATTTCTGAAGCATATCAGCTAATGCTTTCGTTTCGATATCCTCTTGTGAGAGTTTTCGTTTATATTCCGCTGACGCTGGATCACCACTTTTTCCTGCTTCTGCTTCCTTTAAAGATAACAACCATTCGTTCCTAAGTTTAGCAATGTCAATTTTATTTGAATTAATTGAGGAAGGAGACGATAATCTTATACTAGAATTTGAGTCTCTTGAATCATCGGCTTCATCCGCTGAGCCAGCCTTCATTCGACAACTGCCCCCAGTTTTGCCACGTCTTTTTCTAGCTGCACGAAAGGCTAAAGTTCCAGGATAAGAACTTTTCCGCCACAGGAGAAATCTTGGCTCGCTAGAACAAATGTCTTCAAAATATTGCTCGATTTTCGGTATATCTTCGTGCCGATTTTGATTGCTATCTGGTATTAATCGACGTCCCGCGTCGGCCATGTATCGCCAAGTTTTTCGAGTTAAGAGCCATCTCTCTTTTATAGGTTTACTAGCAATTTTTCGACTCGTTCTACGATCTTTTGAACTTGGTGAAGTGCGAGATGAATTATTCGAAACAACTTGTGGTGTCCCGAGGCTGTCACGGCGAGATCTCCGTCTACCTGGACGTTCCGCCATAGCCTCGAAATCCTTCTTTGCCACACGCACCACTTTCGTCGTACTAAAAACACTTGTGAAGTATAATAATGAAGTCGAAATAATTCGACAAGGTCCCGTTGATTCTGATGACGACAATCGATACCAAGCATCACAGGTATATATCTCGCAAATTCACTTGAAAATCGCACAAGAATTCAGAGTACCATAAAAAAAAATTGGACACGCACGAATAGGAGGAGGAAGCGTTGCTAAATTTTAAAAAGTATTTTAATTTTAGTATGAAACCTTTTGATCGAGAGGCCACGGGCAATCATAACTGACTCGCTGGGCTTTTAATTGTAGTCTTTGAGATAAATAAATTTGGCAAGGGGCAGACGGTAGTATCGATCGAAGCTCTCAGTATCCAAATGCGAAGTGGGATTTTCTTTTTTTAAATTCTTGTTTAATCAAAAGAACTCATGGGCGCCAGAACATTTAGCACTTGTAACTCACACTTAGTATAATGACTTGGAATTAAGGATAAAAAAACACACACTCGCGGATGATCACTGAGTCAGTTGTTGCAAGTCCACGAGGCCTCGACCATCATTTGAACGAGGATTTCACAGCGCAAAGTTACGCGTTCGCGAGTTACCGGCTAATGCAAGGTGGAGGCTGCCCAAGGTACACGACCAACTACTCTGTGGTATTCGCGACGTGGTTGTCGTCGTGAACGCTTCACTCGCGATGCGTCTAAAAGCGTCTCTCCCTCGTCTCACTCCTTCTCCTTAGTAAGTTGGCCGCTCGTTAGCTCTAACACTACTTCTACGATCTCTGTCGCTCCTTCGTTCATTTTGAGTGCCATTCTCTATCTTGGGAAGCTAAAGTAATCTACAGCCAACTGACTGAAGAGGAGGAAAAGAGGAACTAGCTCGAGCCTTGACGGCACGACGCGAACTCGTGTGAGATGGCTACCGCTCAGAATGAAGATACACCAATGAGCCATTAGTCCGCAAAAGAAAAATATATATTAGCCCACACGCTCCATTCTCGACAAATATTAAATACTTTTACAACTCCGCATACTCAACGGCAGTACAACCTGAATTTAAATTAAATTGACAATCACTCTGGCCGTGTGGCTTTACTTTACTTTACTTTCAACGAACAACGCGCTCTTATAAACATTTCTTTAAATTATACCTACAAAATTCTAAATTAATTTTGTATTTTTATCATTTTCACCAACGATCTAGCCGAGATCGATAAATTATCAGTAACGCGTTCTTTTTATTTATAGATAGAAAACTTTAGCTTCTACATATTAACAAAAAAAACAAAAAAATTGTACACTGTGTGCAATTATAATAGATTCAATTTCAATGTTTAAAAATATATATAAATATTAATAATGAAATTGATTGTGCCTACTCTATGGACTAGAAATTCAAATTCATGATTTTATTCCGTCCATTCATATTATTTATATTTAAAGCATTATTAATATTAATAATTATAATATGTATTTATAAAAAATATTAAAAGGCAAGTACAATGTTAAGTAAATACGAAAGATATTGCTTTAAGTAAAATATTGTAATTTAAAATAATACTTAGATAAAATTCCATAAATTATTTTAAGAAATTATGTAATTCCAATAGCTGTGTATTTCCAATACGTTTTTTAAAAAAAACTTATAATTACTATTTTTACTGTATAATCTTTAAATATTTTTTTTTGTACTATTTAAATTTTCGGAAATCGGTTAACAGAAATTAAATTTAAAAAAGACAAATACGTAAATAGATTATTTGCAATAGTTCAAGTATTTATTTATTAAATAGAATTTTAACTTAATTATTACAACTATCCATTATCAATTACAAAATTAATCATATCTAATATATTATATTCGTAATAATGATAAAAATAATAAAGTTGAAATAAATGCAAAGATGATTTTATTAAAATGTTACACTTTATCTTATATAAACGTTGTAAAGATATTTATATTTTTATAAGAATCTACAAAAAAATCAAAACTTTCTTAATAATTTTGAGTAGCTAAAAAAAATTTTAATTATATGATAGTTAAATCTTTATAAATATAAATATTTATATATTATTAAATAATATATACAGATTTTATAAAAAACTATTTTTCATTGTTTTAAATATAAATTTTGATCCATAATAAAAAAAATTCATTTAATTTAAAAAAGAATTTTTGTATAAAATACAAATCAATGAATATATATTTTTAAATTTAATTTCTTACTGAATTAACATTTGTTATATAAGAAATTATTCATAAACAGATTTGATTTCTGAAATATATTTAAGTATATCAAAAGTCTCATTTTTATACAATTTTAATTACAAAGTCTAAAACAAAACAATATTATTATAAAAATATTTACAAAATATTTATAGAAATATATTAAAATGAATCAACTCGTACACTATATTTATTTATCATTTAGACATATTTAAATATAATAATTACATTAAAATAATTATTATATTTTATATAATAAAATTAAAAATTAAAAGGGTAAGTATAATAAGAAAAATATTAAACTTACATTTTATACTGAAAATAAAATTTATTTATACATTTTTTAACATAAAATATTTATGAAATAAAATACAAAGTTATACTTAATGATTTTATGTAGTTAAATTTTCAAATATATACAAAGATTTTAAGTGGAACAAAAATATTAAGTAATAATAAAATCAGTTTGATACAACAATTGTTTCTAAAACATTTTATATTTTTCAACTCAAAACATTAGTAATAGTAGAGTTCTTGTCAATTTTCTGCTACATTTATCAATATCTATTTTCTCATATTTTATGAAATATTAAAGAATAAAAAAATCAAATTTTTAATAATTTTTAATATTGAATTTTATAGTTATTTTTATTTGCTAATTCAGTGTTATATAAATATAATACAGAATATCTAATTATAATTTGAAATACATATATATAGTTTAATAATTGTATAGAAACTTGAAATAAATATACCATAAGTATAAATTATTTTAAAAATTTAATACTGAATTAATTATTTATATCAATAAAAACCATTATAAACTTAAAAAGAATTATAATTTTTAATAACTCACTCTATATTAATTTATCATAGTTCATAGTTTGAATGAATATTATTTTATTAAATTTACATAATAGGAAAAATTTACAGTGGTACTATATCATAATTCTTTATAATAATTAAAGATTTAATTTATTTCGTAAAATTGATACATAATTTGCGTTTCTAGTTCAAGACTTTATTTTTATTGTAGAATTTTTTAGTATTACCTACTCTTATTTGCCATTATGTTTATTAAATAATGATATGATTGTCAAACCATTTAAAATTAAATAAAATAAAATTTAATTATTGGAATTATATATTATTAAAATATAATTAAAATTATATTAAATGCAAATATTTATGTATAAAATATTATATTAATTAAAAAAAAATAATAAATTGAAACCTTATACATTAAAATACATTAAATATAGAAAAACTTTCTTCTTTTTTAGTCTTTCTTATTTTTAGCATTCTTCATCAGTTAAAATACATCCGATAATAAATTTAAGTTTTAATTCACTTATTTGAATATAATATTAATTTTGTATGAAAACGAAAAAATGAAAGTAAATTAAAATTAAATAAATTATAAAGATGAAATAAATCAACATTAATTTCTCACTTTAATTTTTCAACAAATTAATAAAATAATTTATAAATGATCTAAATTTGTGTTAGTAAAATAAATATCATTTAACTTTAAATGTATTCAGTAAATTCAATAAATATTATATTATAAATTTTATTTTATCAATCAGTTTTGAGTATTAATTCCTGCTATTTTATAATTGAATGATAAAGAAGAGAATTTGATTTTAAGCATGTGTTAAATTATGTACAAGTTAAATAATTTTTTATAAAGATATACTACATTCTTACGTTACGCAACGCATTGACGTTATTGTATTAACCTTCTCGTTATGCTGTTATTGATCGAATTATTAAAGTACATAATTAAAGATATGAAAAGTTTTAATAGTATGCACATGTATAAAGATGCATAAATTGTAGTTTATTTTTAAATCAAGTGAACTAACTAATAATAATCATTTTTAGCGTATATTTAATAGTATAATTAATATAATTCATAAAATGCTGAAAAGAATTCATTACCAATTTTCAATGTATAAATTTTATATTATACGTAGAATTGAAAAATATATAGAGATTGATCTAAGTAGAAAATTTATATTGCACGTTCATAATCTATAATTATACATAAAGTATTCTATAACTATGATTACAACATAAATTTTTTTATCATTAGAAACTCACAAAATATTTGATTGGAATAATTTAAATGACGTACAAATTCCCTGAACTCCCTTATTCTTTTAAATTCGCTTTATTTTTTATATATCTGATTCCATTATTCTCATTCTTCAATTTCTTTGTTCTCTCTGAATACCCTTATTTGAAATATCCTCTTTTTAATTTCTCATCCATTAAAAAATTTCTAATTGTCCTGATACTTCGTAAATCCTCAATTTTTTCTTTAAAATCCTTTTTTTAATAATTACTTTCTTAAGTCTACTTTTTCACGTAATTCATGACGTGGCTTTAACTTCGAGCCTTTCCGATTATTACTTACAACTTTTCCTCTCTTTTATAAACTTTTAAAAATAACGATGTTCGGCGCGAAACCCCCGGCGCAAAGTGTCGAGTACCTGGCTCGGGTTATAAATATTGGAGATACCATTATAATATAGGAATATAACAAAAGCCATGAAAAAGCATTCCCTTGATACATAAATGTGACAATGACTATATGGCAATAATCCCTAACAGAGAATTCTATACCGATAAAATTCAGAAGTTAGTGAACTCAGGTTTTATCTGGTTCACGAATCGATCTAAAAACGAACACGGAAAAGAGATTAAAGCATGTATTGAATGCAATGGTCAAAAATAATAAGACCATCCTAATATGAATAGCCAAACAGCAGGGATATGTTGATAAGTAAAGCACGAATGCATTTGCTAAAAGCGGCGCCCCTGGTCTTGGATCAATCAACTTGATGCTTGCGTGCTTAAAACAATCGAACAAGGTAATTTTCAATTTACTGGATAAAATAATAGAAGCCAAATGAAATAGGATAATAAGCTTAGAAAAGATGCAAAACAGACCCTCCCGATACACAAAGTCTGACATCCTTATGTGCAATAGTTAAACAGAGAAAATATCAAACAGATTGAGATGCCATTTAAAAGATGTCGATACGAAATAAATGTAGATGCTGACAAATTCTGTGAGATCACAGAGTAACTCCTTCTTAACAATATATCTTCAGGAGAAATAAATCCTCAGAAGGATTAATATCTTGTTAGCGTGTTAATCCGATTAACAATCTTTCGTTGTACGAATTCAATGCTCCTGATTATATTTTGTTTCAGCTTTTAGTTTCCACGCTTGCATAAATTTGGTGTCACCACTTTCAACTTACTCCAACAATAAACAGATAATAACGGTTATCTCATATCTACGATAGGAAGAATCGCGAACAATGGACATCTGCATTAGTATATTCAGATGGCATGTCCCCGGTCAACAATTTCCTTTCTCCATAAATTATCCCTCTCCTTTTTTAATATAATATGAAAAATTTGTATAACATAAAGAAAAAAAATATAAACTTATATACTCTGGAATAAGATAAATATTGATTTTACATTTGAAATATGGAAAAATAATAGTGATAATAGGTATATTGAATTGATTATTATATTTTATTGAGTTTATTTTATTTTATTTTTGCTCATTGATAAATTCAATGGAAAAATTGTAAAAGAAAAGAATTGTTTTGTTGCTATTATTACTGACTCCATTATTAATAAAAAATAATTCCATAATATTAAGAGATTTTATTGAAAAATTAGATATATGCCCTTCGTTTATAAAATTAATTGTCATCACTATATGGTAGCAGTGTTACTGAAATCAAGAGACATTTCAAAATCAAATTAAAGAAATATAAAAAATAATTTCACAGTTGCATCTCATTCACATAATTATAAAAATAATATTAGCTTAAGCAATGAAAAAAATCTTGAAAATAAAATTTGAAGAATTATTTCTGAGATGTTTTATATCAAACTTTACAATCACACAATTAATGTATATAGAAAAAACTATTATTGAATTGCAAATACAGATAAATGTTGAAAATATTAAAATTGAATTGCAAATACAGATAAATGTTGAAAATATTAAAACGTTGAAATAAAAATTTAAATTCAAGTGATACAAGTACCAAATTTCTTATTAAAATATATAATATATATATCTATCTATTCAATTTATTATATTTTATATATATTTTATCGATCTATATGTTATAGGTTTTAAAAAAACTTATAATTTTTTAAGCTTAATATTTTTAAATAGCACGAAGCTTTAAATATAATAAATACTAATTTTACATTAAAAAAAATATTTATTTACAAATAATTTGATATAAAATATAATTTTTTAAACTTGATTTTGATTACTTTTATTTAAATATTAAGTTTTAATTTTCTTAATTTCTTTTATTTTTACATTAATATTAAATTTCAACATGTTTATTAATTATAATAATTTTATTCTTATCGAATAATAGTATTATTAACCAAATTAAAAAAAAGATGAATATTCAAATTCTTAAAATTAATAATATTGGAATCGTTAAAAATGCAATGTCTATAATATGAAAAGAGTAATTTGAAACGCTTTTTTCGAAGCAACGTATTTATAGTAAGTGACCTCTATAGCTTTGTTAATTTTTATTAAACAATATTTTTTTAAAAATGATATAGTATACTAAGAATATTAAAAAAAAATTATTTTTTTAATAATATTTTTTAAATCATAATCATATGTTAGTTTAAATGTTATTTTTTATATTTAAGTTCAATTTTTAATATAAATGTTATTGTTTAAATTACCTTACTTTATAAATAATTGTTTTTATAGAGATAAAATATAAGATATTAATTTTGTTTAACATTTAATATTTTTGCTTTTTCTTGCTCAAACTTCAAAAGGTATGACGTTTAAAAATATTTCTAATAATCAAAAATTTTCTTAAAATAATTTCTTACGAGATACGAAGATGATAATATTTATGTAAAAAATACGTGAATACGCGAATAAATTAATAGAGAGATGGTAAGCTTTTAGGGATAAATGATAAAATAATAAATAAAAAAATTTACCAAATAGATGTAATAAAGAATTATAATAATTTTATTGAATTATTTCAATAATATATTGTTAATTAAACCTTCTCTTTGCTAGGCTTTTTTTCAAATTTAAAACATTGAGCTTAATATCAAATTCAAATTTCTTTTTTGTATGATTAAATTTTAGTAATTCCATTGCTGTTTGTTATAAAACGGAGGCACAACAACAATCATTACACCAAAATTATAAAAGTGTGCATAACCAAATTCAAAGAAAAGAAAAATCATTGAGTAAGTGAATAGAACGATATCAGTATCTTCTTTTATCCGCACGGTTAAATGTATACCGGATAACCACGCCAAAAATAGCAATCCATTAATTTCAAACCTCTTGTTTCAGAACCATCCACTATCCATTTCACGTGATCGCTATATTACTGCTACCATTAAAAAATTCATTCGTTATCCTCTCTCAAAAAAAAAAAAAAAAATAAAAATAAAAAAAAAATAAAAAAAAAAAAGAAAAGAAAAGAAATAATTTGGGGTATAAACCAATTTTTTAATTTAAACAGATAAGAGAGTGGAAAAGATGGTCACAACAAAATTAACTTATACCACCCGGAAGCCTAGATAAACACGAGAAAATTTTGCAAGTTTCGACAAAGATGAAATTGTATTTATAAATAGAAATTTTAATTCTATAAATGAGACCCTATATTTTTCTTTGGTATTAATAAATTTTTTAATATTTTTCAAATATTTGTTAATATGGATGAATGAGATTATTCTTTTATGTCTTGAATAAAGTCAACTCTATGGATACAATTTTATGACATAGTTGCAGTAAAGATTACAGTTTTATTATTATGGAAAAAATATACATTAAATAACGTAAGTTCTACTTTTTCTATAATAATAAACTAAGAATTTAATTCTTTTTAATGAATAGATTTTTACTATTACTAAAAACTAAATCCTACAACAATCCTACATACTGGATTAAACAATCAATTTTTTTCTTCTTAATATGTAATTTTAATTCTACCAGTATCAAATACATTAAGAATATTCATAGCAAACATATTAATTTATCATTTTAGTGCTTAATAAGTATAAGATTACTGTATTCTCTCTCACCTTCTCATCTCTCTGTATCTTCCTTATATTTTTTTACTCTTTTTTTTTTTTTTTTTTAAATTGTACATAATTTATAAATTTATTTTTACAAATGAATAAATGTATATTGCAAGGACAAACTATCAAATGTATTATATCTTTCTCCATATTTTTTGGAAAAAAAACTAAATTCACAAATGCAGAATTAAAGAAGCAGTGTGTAAAATATTTCAGAAAAACTCTGATGGTGTCACCACTGTACGGATAAGTTTAAAAACTCTGAAAATAAGGTAGATATTCTTTTTAGCATCGGAGTTATTATGAATAAATATTCAATCGGTAACAACTTTCATTTTACTTTTTAATAGATTTTAAAATTCAGACAAGTAAAGAAATTTAAAAACATTATTGCAAAGTAATGTTAAATAATAATTTTATAAGCAATAATTTTTATAAATCTTTTTAAAATGTTTCAATAAATAATAAATGTTTCAAAAAATATAAGAAATTATATAAAAATTTTATTTAAATTTTGACCAATCATTTAAACTAAATTGACATAAAAAAATTCCATAAATTGTTTTTACAAGTTTTAAATTATAATACAAAATTCAAATGATTTAAAATGCATTGCATGCAACCACTGCTGTTTATTTCTAAATATATATATCGGATATTTGTGTATTTATATTTTATTGTAGAGGAGTTTAAATGCATATTATAATGTAGTGAGTCAGTACATTCTTAAATAATATTAAAACTTATATAATTATTTCTTTACTAATTTGTTATTACAAAAATATTCTGTTATTTATCACACAAAAATTAATTTTTAAAAACTTTCATTTAAATATTACATTAAAATATTTGTATTGTTTAAAATTTTATTTTATATTGCAATTATAAAATAACAATGAATAGCTAAATGTTTTTACCAACTTATTAATAGATTGTTAGTTATTTTTTCAGTCGTATATATTGACATTGAACTTTTCGTGTCCCTTTTCAAATAAATCTCCATAAAATTTATAATAGACCAACCGGGAAGTATAAGGAAGTGGCTGAGTGCCCTAATCTAACTATGTGCAGAATGATAAGTTAATTTAAAATTTTATCAAGAAAGAATAATAAAATTGTATAAAACTATTAATTATTTATTAAAATATCATTTAACTAAAAAATTACTACTCATTATTATATCTACATATTGTTTTATGTATATTGAGGCTCATTTTTCAAAACAATGCAATGTAATCTTATACTTCTTAAACAAAATTTTATAAAATTTATTATTCATAAAACAAAAAATTTGTATTTATGAAATAATAATACAATGTTATTTTTAATACTTTGTTAATTCTACAAATATAAAATTTTAATTTCTTTACTTGGGAAGTAAACTTATTCTTTTTTTATTATTGTAAGCAAAATAGTAAGAAGTTAACAAAATTTCACTCTTTTCACTCACACATAATCTTTTGCTTTCATTTTTATTACAGTGGAGCTTTCCTAATAAACCTACTTAAATATAAATGGTCATTTTATAGCTTTCGAAAATATTTATATATACCTTAGCTCATTCAGTAGTAATTTAATATTTACTAAGTGAAGTGAAAAAGTATCCAGTGTATAAATGAATTCTGTTTGGTTTTTTACATACCTAGAATCAGTTTTATGTGTCAAATTATATAATTCGACTTCTATGTCATTCTTTTCTTAATATTAATAACATAAAAAAATACAATACATTAAACTAAAACTACAGTATAATAGTTTTATCATGATATCAACAAATAAATTGAAGATTGTACAATAAAATTAGCATTGAAAGATCATAATACTATTCTATACAAACTAAAAAAAGGCAATTATATATCTTAAAATTATATAAAAATATTATGGTAAACTTTTTCCATCATTCAAAACATACGAAATATAGTTTAAATGATTAAAAAATGACGATTATAATACGAAAGATTATGAACACTTTAGTAGATAAAGAAAATATAAAAGTTTGAAATTGCAAACATTAATGAATAAAAACGTGACTAAGACAAAAAAATAATTATCAGAAGTATTAGAACTGACCAAATAATCATTTAACTAATGTTTAAAAAACAAAGGAAAGATTTAAGAGGTTGGAAGATGATTGTCACAAAGCTAAATTACATAATAGAAAAAAGAAAATCAAATAGTTGTTACTGAAATAGTGCTTCAATTGAAATTCAAAATGAAGTCTATATCTCTTCTGTATCAAAGAATTAAGGATAATGAAAAAGCATCTTTTTTGAAAACACAAAATGAAAAACATCGTAGTTGTATGATAATAAATCCTACTTATCTGCTCCACAGCAAAGTTGCTTTAAAAAGTAGACAATGTCACAAGATTTTATCAGAGTTGTATTGTTTATCATCAGCTACCATAAATCCTACAAATAAACCTTTGCAAAATATTAAGTACAAAATATAACAGATAACTAATGTTTAATTTGACTATGGAAAAAGTTTGGAAAATAAAGTTATTTGAGCATACATAAATTTAATTTTATAACATCATAATATACCATCTTATTAAGTTAATTGAATGAAAGAAGTGCTGAAACATGAAATACTTTACGACACTCGTATTACTAGTCAGGATCTTACGCAGTTCAACTAGCTATTTGTATCGATGAGACAGGCTGTTGCACATTAACACTTCGTCAATTTAAAGGAAGTAAAAAAATATCTCCATGAATTATTTTCTTGAAAAGACAAACAGTTTTTTTGGCATGACATCCACAATTTGCTTAAAAGTTGTTATAATTGAATGGCTAATAGTTTCTATAAATAACTTTGGAATATGTTTTGGAACTTCGTCTTTTCTTAAAAAAAAAAATGAGAAAAAATTCATACATATACCTAATAATAGTAATTAAGAAAGCAATTGTGCATTCGATTTATAAAATTAATTTTTCTTATATTAATTTATATAAGATGGATAATTCTGTACCACCTAATCCTAGTGCTTAAAATATCTAAAGCAATATTATAGTTTATAAATACATTAATGAATGTTTTAATAATATTAAATTAATTCAATTCTCATTTTATAATACTTTCTATAATTAAAATCATGATCTCTACTTTAAATTATTCTGTGGTGAATTGACAGATTTTATTGAGTTTTTCACCCATTAACAATGCTTAATTTATATAACAAAAAAATATTTTTTAAGTAAATTGAGATTTATATGTATATAGAATTTAATATTTATTATTCTATTATTTATAAAATTAATATATAAAATAATATATAGGCATAAAATTATTAACATTTATTAAGTAAAAACAGTATTTATAATAAATATTTTATTATTCTTGAATTTATAAAAAATATTGGATTAGAAATACCAGTCTTAATAAAACTAAATATTATACGATTAAATAAAAATATATTTACAAAATTACAATTTGTTTTTAAATTTGAAAGATAGCATCGAAATTTTAATATACATGCAATTGTTTGTGATTTAAAAAATTTCAATCTATTTTTTTAACGTGTTTTGAAGTAATTAATTATATTAATAAAAGCCTAAGTCATTTTAATCTCGTTCATAAATCATCGTCAAATAATTTTTTAATCCGTTGC
Source organism: Eupristina koningsbergeri (assembly GCA_018907245.1). Taxonomy (NCBI): domain Eukaryota; kingdom Metazoa; phylum Arthropoda; class Insecta; order Hymenoptera; family Agaonidae; genus Eupristina; species Eupristina koningsbergeri. The sequence continues at coordinate 834 of JACCHV010002890.1, read as the reverse complement.
CTCTTTTAAATGTATTTTCTTGGTACTACGTGTACTTGAAAATTTTTTTAAAGTTATTTACTAAAATAATAAAATAATTGACTCTGAATATCCTAAATTCTAAATGTATATAAAATAAAAATATTTGTAAATTAAAAATATGCACTTTTATGACAAATCAGTTCAGTTACTTTATCGTAATAGAGTAATAATATTTTTTTTATATTATTCATACAATAAATGGAAACTACTACGACGCTCTTTTCTATTAAACTTTAATACAATATTTTAATATTTATGAAACCATTATTGGAATAAATTTAATATTATTATACTCTAATGGCTCAATTAAAATGAGTATGTATGATTTAATCAAATGAACTATACAATTATCTAATCATTATATTAAAAATTATTTTATTTTAGTTTTCTACTATAATTTAACGATAATTTATATATATTTTGTTTTTGAAAATTTTAAATAAATAAAATAAACATTTAATACACTTTAGTACATTATTAAAAGTTCATTAAAAATTTTTCTTTTTAAATAATATTATTTACTATATAATATTTATACCTAATTTGTAAATTATATTTCAATACTACCGTTTAAAGATGGTTATCTTATTCATTCAAAATTATTTAATTCCCAACTTATTTTAATTTATTTTATGTATTTATTAAATAGTATATGAAATATCATATTTTGTTGGGTTTATATTTAACATAATATTAATTAAAACCTAAATGGCTTAAAAAATATGTAAACTGTTAAAAATATATCTCTTTATAATATTTTAATATTAATATTATATACAAAACAAAATGGTTTATATTATTTAAAAATTAAAA